>JAACJO010000009.1:0-1200000 GCA_013368445.1 Leucocoprinus leucothites
TCAAGATTTGATTCATGGCCGGCTCGTGCGAGTAATGTTCCAGATATCTAACTTGCCAAGTGAAATGCCATGCATGCGCATGGGTCCTGTGCACGAAGCGCATCATTGATGATTTCCGTTACTTTACACTCATCAGTAGCAAGCGTAGAGATCAAAAGCCAATCCAACTCTGCTACAGCGCAAACCTTCCGCTTGACGGGCTTTTTAAATGGCCGTCTCTTTTAAAGGTTCTACTAGCTGCTCAATGCTTTGTTAAGTGCTGGAATCAACCAGCTAGATATGAACTTCTTCGGACAGCCCACCTAGCGAATCCCCTCGATGAAACGACTATCAACGGATCAACAGGAACTTTTACAATGTTCATGAAAGGAGTCAGTAGTATGAAACAAATTATGGCCAAATCATACGAGTTAAATACCTTCAGGGGGTTATGTGCCAGCCATTGGCTGCAACTTGTATAAAAATATATCGCGTACTGCGATCTACTAATCGCACCCCGGCAAACAATGTAGTTTTCATTAAGCACCAAATGTAACGCCGAACTGTAGTGCAGGGTAACGGTAATCGACATCCGTGACTACTACAAGAACCACGAATGCAAAATTAGGCACACTCAGCAAATGTAATCCAATCTTTCAAAAACAGCAGGCGATAGTCCGTATGTATCGGTAATTCTGAGCGTTCGTGAAAGTCATATCAACGCGTATGAAAGTTCAAAATCTGCTGTGGCCCCTAAAGAAGCGCAGTCTTTTTTCGGATCATATGAGCATGAGAGCGTTGATCAAAATGAAATAGGTATGAGTACAATAGCTACAAAGATATTTCGACGCATACAGGTATTGAAACATTAGATGAAAGTTAAGCTATTAAAATGACTAAAAAATCGTCATCCGCCGTCTTGACTTACTCTGGACTTCCGGTTCATGGGCATGAATATGCCAGGGTGCCTTGTGCGAAAAAACGGTCGCTGGAAAAGCCTCTGCAGCCATACTTTGCCTTTGCTTCAGCAGTACCTGGCGCCGGTTATTGTTATTATCAACCGGATCGAAGACACTTGCGGAAGATACTTACCGAGCTACGGCTTCTTTTCCGCCCAGGATTGCAGGGCCGGAAGGGTTCTTCGTTCTTGGCTGTACTTGCGTCGACTCGCGGATACGCCTAAAACATTAGCGTCATCAGGCACTAATAGTGTGTCTCTAATCAAAGGTATAGCGTACCCTGTAAACTGCTTTGTCTAGTGATGATTCCATAGAGTGCGAGAATGGACTATCGGAGTGAATTGCCAATGAAAGATTCTTTGGAACTTCTCCGGATCCCATGGGTATATGGACCTCATAATATCGCACAATTTGAATTTCAAGACGAGGCTCCGGCTGTCGAGGAAGCTCAACTCCTGGGCTTGGACGTAGTGTAAACCTCCTTCGAAGCCTTCGCCTCTGATTTGGAGACCTTCTTTTTCCTAATTTCTTCTGTAAAATGAAAGCAACGATGGCGAGAATGGATAAAATGACGAAAGAGCCGGCTCCAAAACTGACAAGTGATATCATTATCCAGTCAGGTGACATCCTGAGATGTAAAATGACAATCGAATTAGTAAGTTCTCCAGGATTCAGAGTTGATAGGGAATGATTTACAATTAGGAACTGAGGACGGAGCAGAAATACTGAACGTAAAGCAACCCCAGAGAGGAGGTTAGTCAATGTCTTCGGGGATCTGAAGTATAGAGTCTGACCTACTATGTTACTCACTTTAAACAGGGTGTAATGCTGTTTCGGGGCCATTGTCGCTGCTACTTTGTGAGAGCAGAAGTTCAAGACAGTTGAGCTGCTGCACCGGTAATCAATCCAGGTAAATAGCAAAGACATATTTGAGTACCTTATAAGTAAGACGTATCTGAGCGCGATATAACCAGAAGCTCTTGAGATGAGCAACTCAATAATAACTGTGGGAGCGAGGATATTGAGATCAAGCCGCGCCGATCACGCCGTTTTTCACACCACCATCATTTCAGGGCACAGCATTTACACATTGGCATGATGGTTAACAACAATGTTTGTTGACACAGCGAACACCCTCCCTCAACTTCGCCCTCAAGCTTCTAGATCTTCATATGCAAGTTCTCTTAAGAGTACAAGCAACGTTCTCCACCGTACCTCAACTCCGGCAGGAACCCACCTTCGTCTAGAAGGTTATACTGCTGTTGACCCATATGAGGCGTCAATATCTCATTCCATTATCAACCTCCATTCGCGCGAGGACGCTGACTCATCCCTTGAAGACATCGACGTCCCGGAACAGTACAGCGTTCACCAGTTTTCGATGCTTACGAATTCCGTTGCAACCGGTCTAGATGAAACAAAGCACTACAGCCTGTCCGACTACATTCTCGCTTTTATCATTGATACATTACCTCGTCTGATTTACTCATACTTCCTTCTGCGACTTCCGTCCTTGTATTTTTCACGAGTTGCAAGGGTGTTTGAAGATGCGGAGCTGACTATGCCCGAAATCAAGCGAATGGCGCTTGAACTGGCAAATGCTCGTTCCGAAAATGTACATCAGGCTCTCTTCACGAGCCTCTCAACTAGGGCACCCGAAACCTCCCCTTTCTGGACTCTCAAGTCGAGCTGGGAGACTTTCATTGAATCATTGTTGCGCGAATGGAAGACTTTGAACATAATATCCGTCCTCCTTCTCAGGTATTTCTTCCTGTTTCTTCTCTCCATACATACAAACAACTAACTGAACTACTTAGCGCTATTTTAACGATTCTTCAGATTGACAGCGCCGCTAACGACCCCCTGACAAGATATTCTGCCCTATCGTCACTGGTATGCGCGCTCATGAGTCTTCTCTATGGGTGCATTTTCATAATCCGATTTGGGAGTATGAAAAAACCGCATAAAGCCGCTGAATGGGCTTGGGAGGCGCGAAAAATGCGGACTGTAATTTGGTGGAATGTTTGGGTGATGTTAGCGATGCCCGCAATTTGGCTTTCATGGTAAGCTTTCTTTTCGAGCAAGATTTCTTGTCCTTACTCATGTATTTGGATAAGGTCTATTGTTTCGTACATTGTCTGTATCATGTCATTCTTGTGGAGAACGGGCTCCACTTTGGACGGAAGCATTCTACCTCTTACCCCCGAACTAGCATTCTGGCCCAGGCTAGTTATCTCTCTCATGCTCGCCCTTGGAGTCGTTTATTTCGTCCTTATAACGATGACACTACGCCATTATGGCTCGACGATGGACAGGAAATGGAGAGAAAGAGTGAAAGGGTGGACTGATCGACTAATCTACGAACAACCATTCCCTGAACATATTGGTGCATATGCCAATGTCATCAACTGGGGTTCATCAGCACAGAATAGCACATCGAGGAAGAATTCGGACGATTCGTCCGTAGGACCCTTTATTTCTTCCACAAGATTCGTTTCTCGGTCCCCCTCGCCCATTGGCTCGCCTCATGAGCTAACGAACAGAGCCGGTACACCAGTTAAAGACGCCGAAGCCATAAAAGAGGTTCTCTCTCCAGTGCAAACGTTCAGGGCTATAGAGCTGTGGTATCAAAACGTGGAGATTTCTCCCTTACCCGCAGAGTTGGCAGGTAGGAACATCTCGGAGGAAAATTGGGCAGGGTTTACTGAGGTTCGTTCTCTCATAATAGTCATATCATCCGACAGTTATAACTTACTTATCGAACAGGAGGTTGCAGGTGCATGGAATACCCCCACTCTACCTACCCCTCAGGCCAGCGTTCTTCGCATTCTATCAACGTGGAACGCCAATGTCTTCGCCCCTCTGCATCTCGAAGTCGTTCTCTGCCAGGAATACTA
The DNA here is from genome assembly GCA_013368445.1 of Leucocoprinus leucothites. Lineage (NCBI taxonomy): Eukaryota > Fungi > Basidiomycota > Agaricomycetes > Agaricales > Agaricaceae > Leucocoprinus > Leucocoprinus leucothites. The sequence continues at coordinate 3,836 of JAACJO010000009.1, forward strand.
CCCGGAATGGCCTGAATCCCCGCTATACACAATTTACATTACGGATCGACGAGTGATCCATGGTCGGATTCTACCTCTCGAAGAACGCTTTGGGAAAGTGCCTTTTGGCCTCATTCGTATTGACGTTCTCGACTTCTCGTACCTACGACATAACTGGCTGTCCCTCTTTCCTCCAAGAGGAACAGAAGTCCACTTCAATTTTCATAATTCATCCTCTCCCCCAACCCCCGAACAATCTCATCAACGCAGCACCGGATTTCAAGCTCACGACAGCTACGATGATAGGATTTCAAATGAGAGTGATCGTACTAGTCGGAACGCAACCGGTGATCACCCGGCTATCGATGACATGGAAGATATACTCTTAACTGCTCGTAGTTCAATCAGAAGTCCATCGACACGATTCGTAGCAACTCCCTCCCCGAGACCATCAAGACAACCTAGTTCAGGACCCGACAACTGAGCCAAAGACTCATAAGAGTCAATCGACAACACTATGTAAAGCCTCCCACCTTGTTCATCGGCATGGCAACTACTAATGGCTCCACCCTACGAAGTATCAACTCCCAAAGTGCCGATAGCCTCATCTTTTTGCAATCCAAGCGTCGTCGACCAACGATGGGAATATGCGAAGCTCACAAATTCGTCGCCCCGGAATGGTTCAGATAGCGGAGGAACGTCCAATACTGGGAGAGGAATGTTGGGAATAGGTGGAATTGAAGCTGCTTGATTTTGACAAGCCTTTCGTCGCGTCTGCATTGGCGTCAGGCTATATCATTGGATTTTTCAGGGAACCGACTACTTACTGAGCGTCTTCTCGGCGTAGTAGGGGTACGAGGAGTAGTAGGGCGCGAGCCTGCTTCAGCCACAATGGTGGAGGTAACTGAGTATTCCGTTGTTTGACGAGAGAGCTCCTCCATGTGCGCATCCGTATTTTCGTTTTCATCTCCCTGTATTTCCCGTTCCTGGTGGTCCTGTCGAGTTGGTGGTTGGTCATTATTGATTTTGGGAAGCAAATTATTTGCTTTGCGACCTGGGCTGGCCCCTAGTGTTCCCAATGGTAACCTTGGAGTGTTCTGTTTGGATGGGTTTTCTTTGACAGACGAATCAAGGCCGGGAGTATTTAACCCTGTTGAAGGGCTGTAGGAAAAGCTTCGTGGAATCAATCGGTCGGCTCTCCTCCTTGCGAGGGCTCTTCTGTACGAGACGACAGCATAAATAGAAGCGCCGATAACCCCACCGGCGGCCAAGCCTCCTATGATTATTACAATCAGAATCGGTAATCCAATTGGCCTAAATTCTGATGAGAAGTTAATACAACGAGACTCTGGCATGGACCTACATAACTAGTGGAAAGCGAAGGTGTTAGCAAAAGAGGGTGGAATGATATGGGCAGGAGCATCAAAGTTTGTCGAGCGGGCGTTCAACTGTCGCAGGAGAAATTATACTCTAGGTTTAGCTTGGGAGCTGGAAACGAAGGCGATTTTAAGATGATCAAGAGTGATCACTGTCACCAAATGTGCTACAACCTCTGTTGTCGTTGAGATAGCCAGCCAGAGTTACGAGCGTACTACGATGATGTTACCAAAGGGTCGGTGCTGGGTCAAACCCGAATTCGGATCACCAGTTGTTTAATTAGTTCAGCCATCAATGCACTTAGTTTCAGTTTCGAGCTAGACGAAATGAACATGCGTCATTATGTGCTACGAAATACATCGTTTTGAGAGAACATAAAAGAGTCGTTATACATGTAGAATCACGAAGAAATGATAAACGGATTAAAACGCAGAGATAAAACCCTAAGCCTTTTCCTCTTCCACTGAGTCGGACTTCTTGGCCTGAAATACAAGTATTAAGTGAGTGAATTATAGATCCGCATCGTGGAGACTGACCTTGGCACCACCAACAACGTCCTCGAGTGTCTTCTTGCCGACATTCCTGTCGATAGCCCAGGCTGAGAAAACGTGACCTTGTTGGAAGATTTCTTCGATTTCCTCAAGTGATCGTCCAACGGTTTCCGGGTACATGAAGAGAATGTGGATGAAAGCGGCGAAGTTGAAGGTTCCGAAGATGAAGTAGGTCCTCCAGGCAATGTTGTTGAGACCCGGAGGGACGGCGTAGGCAAGGGCGAAATTAAACAGCCAGTTGGTGGCCTGAGATCGGTCTGAGCATCAAAGTTGGAGGGTGTGAAAACAACATTAACTCACTGTTGCAAGTGACACAGCTTTTCCGCGGATCTTCAATGGGTACTGGAAAGTCGTTAGTACAACGGAGGGACTGAATATTGATCATCCCTACCAGCTCAGCAGGGTATGTCCAGGACACAGGTCCCATGGTGATAGCGAAACTGAGATGGACAACATTAGAAGAATGATCTTCGCGTATTCCCAGATCAGCTAACTTACCTGCAAACGAACAAGTAAGAGCAAACGATGATGGCTTTTGTGGCGGCATCATTGTTCTCAACAACCCAGATTGCTAGCAACAAGTCAAAAATTATTGCAAGAGGAAATCACTCATAGCGTACGGTTGTTATCAACGGTTCCCCAGTGCCCGAAACGTCCTTGAAGGCCACCGACAAGGTAAAGCCAGAAGCCCATAAGCAAGGTCCCGGCGAGAAGCATGGGCCTGCGACCCCACTTGTCAATGTAGATAATGGCAGGAACTGTCAACGAGATCAATCAAGGCAACTTTATATGTTGATATCAATCATAACACACCAGTGAGAGCAACGTTGAGGACATATTGAACGGACTGAAGAAAACGGAAATCGTTATTTTGAGTTCAAAACGGCGTAGAACAGCTGACTTACATCGGCAATAAGGTTGCCGCGGCGGCCTGTAAGACCGGCACCCTGGAAGACATAGACGATATAGTACCTAATCCGAATGTAAATTTAGAAACTGTGGTCAAAGAAAACGACACATACATCATGACATTCATTCCAGAAAGCTGAGACCACATCTGAAGGGCACATCCAAGGAAGACACGGCGAGGGTTGCCAGTCTTGAAAAGGTCGAGATAAGATTTCGCGCCTTCAGTGCGTTCGAAGGTGACCTGAGAAGGATATATTAGACTGGGAAAATAATGAAAGGTCAAGTATAAGAATCACCTGTTGCTTAATTTCCTCAAACTCGAGAACGACAAGCTCGTCACTTTTATTACCCTTTCCGTGAAGATCCGCCAAAACCTGAAGGGCTTCCTCTTCACTACAGGAAAGTTCAGTAAACTCCATGCAAACGCCGTTATGGTTGCAACGCACCGGCCTTTGTCGAACAGCCAACGTGGACTCTCGGGGAAGAAGAGCATGCCCAAGGAAAGGATGATTGCAGGGATCATCTGTAGACCCCAAGGAATACGGAATGAGGCGACGCCGTCGATGTACGAGCAACCGAATTGAATGAAGTATTGAATCAGGATACCCCAAGTGATAGACCTAGGATAAACCAAAATATATGAGTGCTGTTCGGTGCTGAGTGGGAACGCAGGCTAACCATTGTTGAAGAGAGACCATACGACCACGGATAGAGGGTGCAGTGATTTCGGATTGGTAGATAGGGACAACAGCACTTGACAAGCCGACGGAAATACCAGAGATAATACGACCGACAACCAGCATGCCACGGTTCTAATCGGAGGCGTTTGATATACCAGACAGAGTAAGGGCAAAGAATACGCACGACAGAGGCACATTGCAGGATAGACCCAATAACCCAGATAATACCAGCGAGGATAACTGTCGGCCTACGACCGATACGATCCGCCAACTGTGTGACCAGAAGCGCTCCAACGAAAGAGCCAGCGGGCATAGAAGCGACGATTGCCCCCTGAGCATCACTAGTGGGCTGAAAGTCCTTGTGAGAAACTAAAAGACGTTCGTGCAAAAGAGATATTTACATGATTGAACGTCTTCAGATAAGATTGATTCTATTCTCTGGTATTAGATACCGCTGAACAGCTGAAGATAGAATCGGGACTCACGTTCAACACTCCGGACATGGAGGAGATATCAAGACCAAACAGGCCTCCTCCGATACAGGCAAAGGAGCCCACCACATACTGTTGGCGTCGGTGAGGATGAGTTGTGGGAAAACCGAGGGGAATACGTACTGGGTTGGACGCGATCGTGGCGCTGTACTGTATGAAAGGTGGTTTTGTTCAAGATCACTGACAGAAGCGACGGAGGGATAAACTTACCTTCATGGCTAAGGACTTCCTCGCGAAGGGGCTGGCGAAACGAAGGCGGAAGAACCCCAAACGCAGGACGGGGTCAGGCATTTATAGTCTAGCGTCATACTACAGTGAGAACGCCGGGGCCAAACAGACATGAATTGTCGTGCATTTGCATCTATCCCCTCCAAGACGACAGGTGGTGGTCACGCGGAGATATAAATCATATGAATACATGGGAGCAGGAACCATTCCCGCCCAAAATTGGAATAGAAGCACAAGGTCTGAAGGGTTCGCTCCCTCTTCTGTTGGCGCTTCGTATAGCAACCTAGTTCCACCGCGGCTCCATCGAAATCAAATCTCAAGTTCAATGTTCCTAATGCCTCAAGGCCAACGTGTCGCGTAAATTACTGCCCAAGAAGCCTGGGGTATCTAAAGACCTGCCTGCGGGGGAGTGGGGAAGCGGTATGCAGAACCTCACAAGGAAGGTTTGACGTGCTTATTGAGCGGTCCGGTGTATGTCGGCAATCACCCCCTTCCCTGTCACTACATGTAATTCGTTTACGGCGCACTCCAACTGTGTTGTGAGGGCCGGTGAACGACAGAAACTCTGAGCGCAAAAAATGCGACTTTCATCCTACCGTATTGCCTGAATTTCAGCGACACGCTCGCGCTTTTTCAAACTGACTCGAGGTGCATCCCTGAACTCGGCATCGGGAGGCCAGCACAACGTCACAATGTCACGAATACTCCACCCCCGCAACTCCTCCCAGCAAACCTCATGTGCAAAGTCATATGCAACCAGCGATCGGATGCATTCGTATCATCAATCTAGTGCTATTCATAACCTTCGTTCTCTCGCATAACTCTGCGGCCGCCGTTTCACCGGTCCAGCCTGTACCCACATAACTCTCTTGTTCCTGACTTCCTCACTGTGAGGTTGCGCTGCCCGGCGCTTGCGGAGCGGTGAGTATTTCGGGGGCTCCTGTTCTATCGGGGATAGCGAACACCAGGTGAAAGTCAAAATAATCCTCCCAAGTGAGTCTGATCATCTCAGTTCACTCATATTCGATCAACAATGGGCTTCTGACGATTATAACTGATACATTAATCCCCTATTATCGCTATTGGCTCTTCTTGCCTCATCGGATAAGAAAGTTCAATCCATCTTCTCAGATACTCGAGCCGCTCACCTGGTAAATCCTGGCAATGACTCTGCAATCCTCTGACCCTGAGTTATTTTCGTGAGTAACGAATGTTCAGATCAAAACTAAGCGTTGCTCGGATCACAGAAGTTTTGACAAATCGGTTACCATTTGCCGGGAGGGCAGGAGTGATACAACCACACTTGTCCAGATTCAAATTTCCCCTAGTCACATGGACAAAAAGAGTCAAACAGCCGATTCCCGAATAGTCCACCGATGCTGGTAAAAATAAGCACGTGGTAATGCCAAGGCATGACCGTCCAGCCCAGTTCTTGATTCCATAGTTCTCTCGTTGAATCCAGGCTTACGATATGACTTGAGGGCCAGAGGGGCCGATCAACGTTGGTGGATCTCCCTGTCATAATCGCAGGCTACTAACAATGATTGGCCATCTCGGTTTCAAGCCTGACTCTGACTTAAATGACGTCCCAAACAAAAATGGCCAACCTATTAGAATCATTAAACTTATCTAATACCACGAGTCAGGAAGTCACGTTCACTCCCTCTTACCTCGAGTTCATCATCACAAGACTTGTCTCTCAACATTCTATGTACGTCCTGCGTCCAACTCCTCCAACACAAGTCAAAACGTCAAAACATTCTCACATTACGGGCAGTCTCACGCCGTGTGTCACGCATCACATAGAAGAACCGAAGCATGAAAGGTGCCGATTTCTTATGAGATAGCTGTTGAAATCAGCCTCGTATGGTGCATCTTGAAACATCAATGAAGGTTGACCGAGGCCAAATATACCCACAAAGGGGCTTCTTAAGTCGGCTCCAAGACCGGATGAGGGGAATAAGAATTCAGTGCTTATGTAAAATTTGTATTGAAAACATTACTTTTGTTATGTAGGCAAGGCGATGACCGTCCCTGGAATTCGAAGTTTTGCGCTTGTACCAAAAATAATGTACCGCTTCGAGTTCTGTACCTCGACGAGCAACCTCGCTGCAAGTACTTCTTTTCCCCGCAAGGCTCAAGAAGCTTCATTCAGTAAAGGGCCACGGGCGCCTAGCAGTTTCCGACTTACAATGTATTTCTGTGCGAGCTCATCTCGCAAAGCTATATAAACTCGCTAAATGACGTATCTTCCTCCTTTTCGGATCACGCGACAAGTCTTTCAAGAGGCATTAGTAAAGTCATGAAGAGGTCATGAATAATATCACATCTCTACACATGTAGCAAACTGAACGGAAAGTCGAGATCAAGAAAAACAACAACAAGATGGATGTATCTACATATTACAACACCTTCAAAGGTGTACATGAAACCCAAAAGAGCGACAAAGAAAAGAGAGTGACAGACAAGTCAAGCCATGTACACATGTCGTCAGTATATACTCGAAAGTAAGAGAAGACGTCGCCTGTGCGGGATAGGTAGCACAAGAAAGCAGAGGAAACGGATCAAACACAGAATGTACAAGATACAACAAGCACCTATCAATCAGGAATGAAACACTAACGTACAACAAGATCTTGAGACTACACGTGATGGTGGTGTTTGCGGCGGTGGTGGCTGGATTGTGGCAAATAATGCGGAATACTAAAACGAATGAAAACAGGTGGTCGGAGTTGTCAGATAAACGATACATGTCAGTTATTGTCCGTGCCAGGCTAGTACGAAATCAGGAAGCCTGCGTGTCAATATCCTTGAACACTAACTCAAAACTTCGTGGCTCACCTTCTTTCCCCCTCTTCCCCTTCACTTCGCCTCCCCCCTACTTCAACCACCCAATACTCTGCGCCCTCCTCACCTTACCCCTCCACCCCTCCATCGATCTCACTTCAACCTTAAACCTCTTCGTAAACGGTTTTCCCACCAACGGAATCCCCCTCTCCAGGACTACTAAACTCGTAGGCCTCCCATCAGCATCAGCAACTACATCATACGACCCTTCCTGTTTCAGATGATTCGGGCACCGCTCCTTTGCCCACCGAACGTTAATTTGCCTTAGCCGTGGGTTATAGCGAAGTATAAGTAGCGCTGTATCAACCATGCTTTCATCTCGAAGAGTGTGGCCTTTCGTGAGTGAAAATCGCCTGAGATCCGGGAGGAGATGAAGTTGCTTTATTAGCTGCTTGAGTTGTTTCTGTGATCGCGGTGGTGTCGCCATCAGTAAACGAATGATAGAAAAAAAAAATGATACTCACAGCAGGGAACCCTGTCGTACACATAAAGTGGAAATCCGTCAGCTTCGGTACCGATTCCACAAGGGTTCGATAAAACGTGGTATTATCCCTCGCCGGATTAGAAACATGAGTCCAGATATCCAAAGAAGTCAATGACGTCAGACGTTGCAACACTAGGCACACGGCATCCAACCGACTCTCATACATCGGCTCACATGTCAAGTCGAGCGTCTCAACCGACTCGGGATGAGGTAGTTCCGCAAGCTGTTGGTAAACACCGATATACGTATCGAGAGCCGGGAGCGCGGTATCCCCGAGGTTCATCACCATCGTCTCTGGAGACATCCAGCGCTTGAAATTCCATAAAAATCGAATATATTTAAGCGATGTGTGTTTTGTGAGAAATTCACCCAGGGTGTGGAGGTCGGAGGGAGGTCCGAGCATAAAGTCGCTTTGGTATCCGAAAGATCCCAGGGTGAGGGTATGTAGTTTCGGCCAATGACCGGCCATTGCGGGTTCGAAGTCGAATATCCGCGAGGACGAGGAGAAACTGCAGATCGCGAGTTCTTCGAGGTTTGGACAGTGCTGGATGACCATATCCCAGAAGCGAGGTGGAAGAGCTTCGAGAGTTGGGAAGAGTTCTGGCCAAGGGGAGATATCGCCGGGGATCAGGGAAGATCGCAGGCGAGAGAAGACTACGAGCTCACCTGTGCCTCCTAAACCGTGTCTGACTATTAATGAGAAGCTGGTGAGGTCTCTGAAATCGAACAACTGGACATGTCGACATGAACACTAATTAAGGTGTTGAGCTTATGAGCCACTACATACTTTGCTACCGGCATCTAGGGGCCTCGTCCCAACATTCGTAAACACACTTTTCAGCTTTGGGCACCTAGATTGAAAATATGTCATGAGATTGAAAATAGTGAGGGCTGTGACAACAACGTACTTCAGCCGCAGTGTCTCCCAGAGGCGATCGTCCGGCAGCTCCAGACCATCCCAATCGAAGGTATGCATGTTCTCGAAGTCACCAGCCAAACTCTCGAGCTTCGAGACCACCCAGTCCTCATGGAGATGCTCATCCGGTCTTGGCCACGAGAGGTAGTAGTTAGGCCGTACTGCCAGTTTCTTCACGAATTTACAAATTTCTCTTTGGCGTCCGAGCATTTCGAGGGCTATGCGACATTTTCGACTTGATTTGAGGACAACGGTGTCATAAAGAAAGGGGAGGAGTATCCTGCGCAGACATGTGGACTGTAGAAGGTGAAATTAATGGTGATGTATGAGAGAAGACAAAGAGCTTACGGTAAGGCTGAAGTTGAGAACGTCTGCGATGGAAAGAAGGGTGGCGATTTCGCGGATGACATCTTCGGGTATTGAACCGGCAATTCCTCCCTCTGGCCCTTTTTTTGCGCTTCCAGAGTCGTTCTCCTCCGTGTCCTGGGTGTCTGGTTCGACATCCACGAGGCCAAACTGCTGAGCGCCCTGTACGGAGCCTCGGCGCACGGGTACGGAGCTGGTGGAGAAAAGGGTCATCAAACTTCGCCTGCGGGAAGTTCTGAGGTCGCGTTCTTGTTTTGCGAGCGACATATCCGCTGAAGGGGAGATGGTCATGGCGGAGAAAGGGGGAGGGGCTGGGTAACGTGCACTACGGAGAGTACATACGCCTTTGCGCCTGTCTAAGACCAAACGAGGCTGGCACAGCCACTCAGCGTCCGCTTCTCCTGATAGCCGCTTAATCAGTTTCCATTCATCTCCATTCTTCCCTTCCTCGCTCGCTGATAACCTCCATCGCTCCTGCCCAGTGCCCTTGAAAACACTCAGCATGTCCTCTCTCGACAATCCATCTCATGACGACATTTCTGTGGTTATTCTGCCGACATCTTCCCACGTTTCAATTCAGCCTATATCTTTGAGAATACAAGCTCCCAAGTACAACTAGTACGGCGCTCTGCATTCTCCCACTCGCTCCGGTACTGCCATAATAACGCATTCAAATCCGACCCATGCCCTTGTTGTTTCAAGATTGCTGCGTCTGCATGTTTGCGTGTGGGAATCGTCAAGCCTGGCACCTGGTGGCCGCAAGGCACTAGCCACATCATCGGGCCACCTATTCTCTGTATGCTTACCTCTCAAACTCCTCTCAAAAACAACAGCCAGCAAGGAGAGAGGGCAAATATATCAATATGACTGTATAGAAATGAAACGCCGAAGTGTCGGCATTTATGCCCAGTCTATTCTTTTCCTTGATCTTCGGTCGTCGACAATTGAAGCTGTTCGAAGAACCTCAAGGAACTCATCAAAAGCAGTTCCCTTTGTCGTAATCAAGCGCTCTACCACGATGCACTGTGTTCTCGTGCTGTTGATGGAATGGATAACGAATGTTCGACGTTCTTCAAGTTCGGATCCAACGCCCGGCGCGTTTTCCAGGCTCCAGTAGTGGATTACTATTTACAGGATTCATTTCTCATATATATGATTGCTTGATCACAAAACGCGAGACCAGTTTGCTGTTCATAAAAGGAAGTACGTACCATCACGATAGCCTCCAAACTACAACACTTGGATGATTCCACCACAATTTGATGGAATCATTCTTCTAGACTTCGAGCCATACGATACCCTGCTTCGGCCTGAGGCACAAATGCTCGTATGAGTATCTTGGATGCTGAACACTGATATGAGCGTGACTGAACCAAAAGCGGCTATTCTAGCTCAACACCGCCCAAGTGCTGGTCCTCCTCGGTGAAGGTTACACCTCAGTTAGACCAGAATCATCCAACTTCACCTCAGTCAATCCGGATCTCTCATTGTGCGCGATCCGTTCGCTTCCTGCTAGACACCGAAAGACACAAGACTCTCCTCGATCAACCACTGAATCTACTCGTCAACTACGCATTACAGCATCCGATTACGCAATTAAGTACCCACATTTCGGCCTGTTCCTGAGGCTGCCCCGCACGTCAGACGCAATCCACGAACGACGAACATAAATATCGCAGTCTTGATACATATACTTGTCTCCCACTCCTGATGAAAATCGTACATCGTCTTCAATACCTCAGTGAGAAATCAGTTCTGCTATCGCTTCCCAGAGCTATTTGGATCACGTTTTGATCTCTAGAATCACTCAGAACCAACTACGATCGAAGAACTGAAAGCCATTGAATACCATGAGAGCCTCGCATTCTGGGAAAAAAATTGCGCCAAGATGAAGAAATCAAGAACCTGATTCATACCCCCCTGGCGCCGTGTAAGAGTTTCTTAGTACCTCTGCGATACAAGGAAATAGAAAATAGAGAAAATAGAGAAAAAATAAAACAAAGGTGTCCTTTGCCCACTGCTAATAATTTTTTGAGAACACGCATGTCACTTTGACTCGAAATCCCAATATTCGGGAATAACCACCATGAATGGATAACCATCACCTCGATCTTCTCCATCTGCTTCTCGGGCGGTACACTCGAGTACTCATCCCCCCACACAATGATGAAATACAAAATAAGCATCACTATAACAAGAAGATCACTTCATTGTTATTTTCGGGTCAGTTGCCTCATGCAATGTAATTGGCATCCACGTCTTCGCTGAGACCGTATATAAAATGGTTAAACATGAAACCTTAGTTTCTTTCAAATTCACTGAGAACTAATACTCTACTTCTATCACTATGTCAACAACCAACTGCTTCGCCCTCTGCCCTCCGGACATCTTACTCGAAATTATTCATTACTCTCTTCCCCCCTTACAGGATTCCAAGCAGAGACATATCGAGCTCACATCAATGAGGGTCGTATGCCAGTACTGGAACTCCGTCATCACCTCTACACCCCAATTCTGGTCCACAATTCAAATCAATTTTCCGTCCCAAGCCATTCAACTTCCAACGGTCCAGCAATGGCTCACTCGGTCGTCCGACGCGTCCCTCAATATTTTCATCAAAGATCGACCACCCATCAGCTGGACTGATGCCGAGATTCAACTCCGTACGGACTTAATGTCGGCTATCAACTTACATATATCTCGCTGCAAATCATTGCAGCTTGAGGTTACTGTAGGAATTCTTCCTGCATTTCGACTTCTACGCGTATCCGAGGCGGAACGCTTGGAGAGCTTGGAGATAAATATGCGTGGGAACACTGATGAGCATGTCCACGCACACTTGATTCAACAATTGTCGACTTTATCTTCACTCCTTCACCTTTCCATCGCTACTCATGTTCCACATTTCATAACCCGTCTCCTTCACCACTGTAATCCTACCTGGCTATCCCAGCTTACATGCGTCCGGCTATCGTGTCCTATTACAACGCGCGAGATGCTCGCACTGATGGAGAAATGCACATCGGCCACTCAAATTTGCCTGAACCAAGTTCTGCCATCCGATCCTCCAACTTCACCCATTTCAGCCTTTTCGCCGTCCGTCACCCTTAAAGCCCTTACTTCTCTCGACATCTCGTTCACATCATCAAACACCTACCTCATACTCCTTCAACGCATCTCATTTCCTAACCTCAAAACCCTTCACCTCTCCGGCATCGACATCTCCGATCTTTCTTCTACCGTCCACTCCTCAGCCCCTCACTTAACTTCCTCAAGACGAGAATCACAACCCAGAGAGAAATCATCAACGAAATTTGTACTCTTCTCAACCACCCTACTATCCTCCGACTGCCGGTTTTAGAGATTGAGAGCCGGGAATACGAGAGTTGGACAGAGTACGGTGGTTGGAATGACATCAATGAACGGCCGATTCGGGAGGCTGTTGAAGATTTCAATAAATCCCATGCGGGGTTCAGGATGATCAGGTATAATACATTTTCGGAATGGTATAGGGGTTATTTTATTAGCTGGGCGGATTCCGGGTTTAAAGATGGGAATAGCACGAACATCTGTAATTCGTCCATAGACGTTGTGCTTGGAGCTTAAATATGCTTTTGGGAGATTTCTTCTAGTTTATTACCTGGCTTATCACACACAGTACCCAGAGACAGATGCATCACGCAAAGATACAAATATATGCTGTGGTCTTATTATGTTAAAGACTGCTAATTCGATGGAAGGATATCGCTTGGATTCACGGAATTTGAAATCTAGTTGTCAAAAACGCCGCTGGCGTCCCGAGGACGATTTCAAAACGGTAAAGCTAGATACATCCCAATGAAAGAGAGCATTTACTTAGAAAAAAAGACAACATAGTGGAAACGATAGTACAAACACATTAATGGAGTACGACTGCACAAAGGAGGAAAGAACCAGTACTTCAAAAAATGGTGTTTAGTTGACGGCGACAATACTGGTACCTGCTCCGTTTTGGACAGTATTGCATTAGGAGTCGATGCCAAGTCAATTCTCCCTGAGTGACGTTATCAACATATACCCTCAGTTGGACCTGCAGTCGATATCAAACGTCAGTGTTTTGCAGAAATCATCACTTCTGAACTCAATGGTTTTGCTCTGTTGGTGCTGAGGTTCGTACCATAATCGAATTTGGCCTGTGGTGATCAATGTACTGAAAATCTGCGCCCGATCTGGTGTATAGGTAGTCCACCCTGCCCAAGTAGCATGAACAATCTTATCGTCCCATGCTTCGACGCTTAGTTTCAGGCTTAAAGGCCACAGAGAATGTGATTGAGATGGTTACCTAGACAGCTACGTGACGGAAGGGACCATAACCGATTTAGTCCGGTCTACGAAGGAATTTGGGTGTCAGATGAGACAGAGCTCGCCGCCAAGACACTTTTTGCGGGAGGGAGCGGTTACTTCAGCTGGTACGGGCTGAGAGTCTGTCGCACTCACATCCAGGATGACTTTCCTTGTCTTGGGAGGGGTTAATATCTCCGATCTGGAGGCAGCCCCAGAGTTTTGCATGTTAAAGGCGTCTAGGAGTGTCACCCTCAAGATATCTGATCCGTGGGCTGTTGTGTTACGAAGGCGACCAATAGTTCGGCTTATCCCCCCCATGCTAACAGCAAAAGCGGTCCATCGTTGTCGCATTAGGATGATCTCTTCTTTAGAGAGAGTATTCTCTCGAAATGATTTCTCGTCCTGGAAGTGTTTCATCGCTTCTTGAAGTGTTCTTTCATAGGGCGGAAGACGATAGAACAGTCCCGAACGGTTTGTATGAGGTCGTTAACCACTTGAGAATTGGCTTCTGTTACCTGTCAACTGATCAAAGTCAGACAGTAGGGAAATGGGAAAGCAATGTGACTCGCCTTCTTCGAAAGCAGTAAACGGTAGAGGGGATCTGTTGGGAGGGTTCCTCCATGCCTTCCATGGCTACATCACAATCCATGATGATAAACCTACATCGAGTCAAAAAGACCGCGACCCGTGTGAGAAACTCATCATCGATGGAAGAGGCTGGTAGAGAGTTTACCAGCTCAGCCATGATCTGTCCGTTGAGCTTGCAGGACAGAGCAACATCGAGTCCTTTGAGGCAATGAGCTCCAGCAGCCTTTCGCAGGCCTTTGACAGCATTCTCAATCTCCAAAGATGGTCGAGTTTCTTGAGCCGCGGTCAACACGAGTATCAAGTGGTCAAGTTTCTCCGCAATGATTTGGAAGAGGTCTCTGACTCTGAGGAATAGCTGCTCGTCTGGTGGTAACTGCGAAGGAAAAGTATCAGAAAGAAGTCAAACATCTACACCAACAAGAAATCCTGCCTTTAGATAGGAAACTACAAGCGATGGAGGGTCACTCGTGACGGTGGAGGGAAAAGAGAATCATTTCGCCGATGCTCGAAATGTCTGTTGATCTAGTGAACCGCTCTCATGCGAGCCAAACCTGTACGTATAGTGATATAACAATGAGTCAAGCCACGTGATGCCTGCAGGACCGATCTCCCAATAGTGTGAGCGCGTGCGTATCAATAATTGCGGCAGTAGTACACAGACGGGTTTATGGTACATAATACCAAGAAGAGGGCGTAGTAAGTAAAGACACAATAAACAAACATACTATGTCAGAGACTGTTAATTCAGTGGAAGGACATCGCTCGGGCTCACAGAATTTGCAATCCAGTCTGCAGAACGCCACCGGCGTCCCGGGAGCGATTTTAAGATAACAAGACCTATGATTGACTGGACACATTTCGATGAAAGAGAGCGCTCGCGTAAATGAAGGTGACGACATAGTGGACACGATAGTACAAATACATCAATGGAGTACTGCATGACTACCCAAACGAGGAAGAATCACTGATGCTCCAGAGACTGGCACTCAATTGACGGCGATAATACTTGCACCAGCTGAGTACAGAACGGTATCGCCCCAAGAATCAAGATGCCAAGTCAATCCTCTCCGAGTGACGTTGTCAACGTACGCACTCAGTCGGAGGTTGGACCTGCAGTCGATATCGAACGAGTTCAGTGCCACAAAGACCTCAGGTGTTTTCCAGAAATCAACATTTCTGAACTCAATGGTTTTGCCCTGCCGTAGCTGAGGTTCGTGACACGGCCGGATTTCGTTTGTGTTGATCGATGTGCTGAAGATCTGCGCTCAATCTGGGGGATAGGCAATCCACCCTACTCGGGCAGCATGAAGGATTGTATCGTCCCACGTCTCGATATTGAGTGTAAATCCATGCGTATCGATCTCTGTGGCGGTAGTTTTCAGACGCCAGTTACAATTCTTCTCGAGGTCGATGAGATTGAAGAAGACGACTACTCTGGGAGGGGTGAAAAACGAGCGCTGGAAATCGATGCGCGTGGAAGCGGGGTCGACACGCGGGTTACGCATGTGCCACTCGCCATTCAATATATCTTGGTCTGTAGGAGCAAGATTCAACGAGCTCATAATACCACTGTAGAGCTTGGTGTCTGACCAAGAGGTGATGTGATATATCCCGAATGCCTTCTTGATGTGGTCGATTGTTGCGCTGGCACGAATATTAGCGCCTTTATCTACATCGAGCTGGCAGATGCCACGGGGGAGACGAGGAGGGATGGAATATGAAACCGGGAACTCAATCGGGGATAGGTCTCAGGTTGGGGGTTTTCCCATGAACGGACGCTCCCGGTGTCGAATCGGCTGACGGTAACCATTGTGGTTTGCAAGAAGGGTGAAGGGCAGCTTAAAGCTAAGGGGAAGATGCTTAAAATGTTATCTGCGACTTTAGTGGTACCAAAATAGCTGCCGATGAGTACACAAGACCAAAGAAGCCCTGTGCCCTCGCTAAGTATTACTTGGATGCAAGGCCCTTTCCATACTGCAAAATCGGCTTTCCTTTTCTGGCGTAACTTACCAGTGGGAGGTTCTTCCGTTCATCTGAATTAACATTCAAGCTGAGTACCAATATTCCTAGACAAAGTATGTGGCGCTGGGCGGTCGGGTGAACTACATATGCACCCAACGCACGTGTAATACAGGATGTAAACTGCTCTCTTCATACAAGTATTCATCGGCTAGTAGATTGCAATCTAACTTTGTCCTCTGTTCATCAAATCATAGGTAAATCGATGAGGTATAAAATATAGAGTTTCCAGCTGGAGTATTCCGCTCGCTGTACGGTGATCAATGAATATTACACAGAAATACACAATAAGCACATGAGTATACATAAATTGCCTCAACTTTCACCGCCTAAACTCTCCCGAACGTTCTCCGTTACCTCAATCGCTTTCCTCAACCTCTCTGCTCGACCGACCTGGTCTACATGGTTGGCCAACTCCGTCACCTCGCTATTCTCGCCATGTTGTTCCTTAGTCCTTGCAACCAGTCTTTCGGTCGCCCACTTGAGATATCCACTCTTAGTTGACTCCCATGGCCGCTTTCCAGGGTCAGAAAGTTCAGCCTGAGTCAGTGTAGCGACAGCAGTGGGATCCAGTGGCTCAAGCGACGAGCAGGCTTTATACATCGCCTCAAGCTTAGACGGAAGAGCTGATAAAGCTGGGAAAGATGGATGTTGGAGGACTGAGAGCTGCTCGCAACGTCGCTCGGACTGACGTCGTTGAATGGCTGACGAACGGACAGCGGCGGTCAGCATCCGCTTGAGTTTTCGTTGCTGGGAGTAGATGAGTATGTTATGAAATAGTATGTGGAGATAAGTACGCACTGCATCGATCTTTTTCCGGAGTTGCTCAACCCTGTCCAATAGTTCCTGCTCTCGTTCAGGAGTAACAGTAAGGTCCAGATTGGCTTGATGGGGCAAGACGACAGGCAGATCTGGGGAAACGGCAAAGATATTTCTGAGAGACCAGGCCTCAAAAAAGTCGAAGGCGATATCGGTGTGGTACTCGAGCAGTGTCTGGAAAGCTACAAGTCCCTGTTCGACTTCCTGTGTGCCGTCCCAGTCTCCCCCAAGTTTCTCTGCACGCTGGTCGGTCCATTTCTGTAGAAAGTCTTCCATTCCATTGACTCCATCTTGCACAGACTGATTGGCAACGTTGATTATATCGTCGAGGAGAAGCTGAGGAGAAAAGCCCAGGGCCTCGCAGATGAGAAGAGGACGAGCACTCATTTCATGCGTCTGTCACGCGTCTGTCACCCTCCTCAACATCACACTCTTCGACATCACACTCTTCGACATCACGCGTTGTTTGTCCCGCTTTATTCGCTGATCCGCCTTAATCCCATTCGCATAACCCTTCAGTAAGGACTAGTCTGTGGCTCCTGTAAACAACCCCTGGTACCAAGCTCCAGAAGAACACTGTGGCTCGGTTTGTAAGGATCTACCCCACTCTGGTCACCACAGAGCTGTCATCGTTCATGAAACCAGTGATACTACATATCACCAAACACCGGCCATCTAAACTGCAAGGCCGTGGGAGGTCTCCTGATGTGGCACCAATTTCTCTCAGTCAACGATACTTATGGAGTTCAGCGCAGGTGTTTTTTCGTCAACCGCCTGTGGTTCCTCGATCCCTCATTGGATTGAGTGTTCTTTAAGCCTTACGTTCTCCCACAGTTCCCGGTCCCGCACAGGCTCGCTCCTTTGCTTCTTCGGTTCAGAAATGTGAGATCCCCATAGGACTTAATTGACCGGCACTGATATAATGTCGCTCTAATGTTCCGCAGCTCGTTACTCGCTTTCTGTCTTTTTCCTCATAACAGCTAATCAATGACTTTGCTCGATACCTACTCTGTCCAGAAAGAAACAGAGGCTCTTTTCTGGGAGGGAATCCTTCGTAACCCTCTTCACAGGTCTTTCCCGGACGGGATTGAAGATGCTGCCCGTAGTATTTCATTCTCTGGATCCAAGCTCCCATTCTTTCCGATAAACTGGCGATACGCTGAGAGCATCTCAGCTCTCAAGGCTTTTCAGGGCGTAATGCTCAATGTCTTACTTCACAAGAAGTATGGCATACCGTATCAAAGTATCCACATCGATACGTAGGTGTGCCAGCGATTTTTCGTTGTGTTGTTAATCCCACTGCTTTCGTAGTGACCATGCACAACTATTCCTTATGTCCCCAGCTCATCCCTTCGCAACTATTGATCCTGAAGGAGAGAAAATCCCGACCATGTATGGTGGGGATCACAGCGGATATGATAAATTTTTCCCCAATCTCGACATTCATCATCTCGCTGGACCCGAAACTCCCTTTATCGACATCGCCACAACTAATATTTACAAACTTGGTGACGGAAGATACTATCATGTTCATGGTAAGTCGCGCTTCCTCTTTGGCACAGATAACCCACACTTAGACTTTCTAGCTAGCATGGATGCCAATCCTTCTCAAAAGGCCCTCGGTATAAACCGGGAGAAATATCTTGGATTGCCCTCATTCAAAGAAGCATGCTCTGTATTCAAAGAGACTACCTCAAAACACTTCGCACAAGAGCTCGATACTCTCATGAACGATCAATACCGTCAGGCGGGCACCATCTGTCACTCCATCGACGAGTTCCGCGCATCGGAGCAGGGCCAGGCTAACGCTCATGTCGGCTTATACGAGATCCACCACCACCCAAGCACTCATCAACGTCCGGCTTGGTGGACGGACGTAACCAAACAGACTTCCCCCACACGGCCCCTATTCGGCCTCAAAATTGTCGATTTGACGCGCATCATAGCCTCCCCAACAGCCGTCCGCGAGCTAGCCGAAATGGGAGCTAGCGTCATGCGTATCACAGCTCCCCACATCACCGACATGTCGCAACTACAACTAGATCTAGGATGGGGTAAATGGAACTCGCACTTGGATTTACGAAAGGAGGGGGATCGAGCACAGTTGAGAGAGCTAATTATGGATGCTGACGTCGTCATTGATGGATACAGACCCAATGTCATGAAGAAATGGGGTTTTGGGAAGGAAGAGATCTTGGAGATGGTCAGAGGAAGGGAAAAGGGGATTATCTATGCCCACGAGAACTGCTACGTGAGTATGATTGGATCAGAGAAATGCTCATTATGTGTCAGCCTGGCTTACTAGGCTCCCCGTACTATCTCAACTAGGGATGGAATGGACCTTGGGCTCACCGCTCGGGATGGCAACAGATTAGTGATGCTGTATGTGCTCCCACATTCTGTCATTTTTTCTACGTCTGATCAACGACATAGGTTACTGGAGTGTCACTCGAATTCGGTCGTGCTATGGGTGTCGATGAGCCAGTGACCCCTGTTTTCCCCAACTCTGACTTTTGGTAAGTCCAACCTACCTAGCCTAATTCAGCATCCTGTAAAATGCTCATGAATCCTAAGTACCGGTATAGCCGGAGCCGTGGGTGTTCTTGACGCTCTTATTCAACGAGCTGAAAAAGGAGGCTCCTTTGTTGTCGACGTAAGCTCTCATTACCAAACGACTTTCGGCCATCTAACTCTTTGACAGATCGCACTGAACTACTACTCTCAATGGCTCGTTTCATCCTGTGGCACATACCCACAAGAAATATGGGATGACCTCTGGTCTCGCTATGGCAAATTCACATTCAGATCCACCGATAACATGAGCGTTACCATTCCTGCCTACACCAAGATGCTCTCCGAAAAGAATACTCCCGCTTTCAACGAGAATTACTTTGAAATCAGAAAAAACGGTGCACTGGGCGTCAATGTCAAGACTGTCAAACCGATCTTGAGATTTGAAGAGGGAAATGTCAAACTCGGATACAATGTAGGATCGCGGCCGAATGGCACAGATGTCGCGAAATGGCCAAATGATCTGATGACCGAAATCATCTCCTAAACAATGTAGTGTTCTGGTTTCTTTGCTGTTGGCTCTGTATAATTATCATCTCAGGATTAGCTGTTAGGAATGATTCCGTGGTTCTCCTATATCTATTTTTCTATCGCCCGTGTAACTTAGCATGTATCTGTATGTCCCACTGAAACCCTGTCCTGGATGTGATTGATGAGGGAGAGGGTGACAATCGTTCAAAATAAGAGTACCAATTCCACGTCCAACCAATCCTCCCTCCATATGTCCAGGCCTACTACATCACCACAAAAGCCACTACTGCTAATCCGTACAATAACCCTACTAAACCTTCGCACCCACTTGGTACTTGGTATCCCTTGACTCACTAACAAACCTATTCGCGAAAACCTACAATTCACAAGCGTCATTTTATTGAATTTCCACTCGGCTCTGACTCTGGTCATATCTACAAACGGCTGGGCAATTCAAGATTTTAACAGCTCGGTGCGTCAGCCTGTGGATGTACTGTTGCTATCGTTTAATTTTGAGAAGTCGATCTTCATGCACGACATCTACGGTGGAATATCGCAGCCCACTAGTCACCGGCACCAACGAAACCTCTGAGTCGTTAATCAACCCAAAAGTCAGTGTGACACCTGACGATTCTTCCCCCTACAGTTCCAGGGGGTTCTTTGTGAAAAGAGCGGATATCAAGTTACCCTACTCGTATACCCAACATCACCTATCTAAACAAGCTTCTGCAACCCTAAGGCCACTGTCGAAAACACTCTAATAAACAGCACAGAACGACCAAGAAAAAAAAACCCATACCACAAAAATAACCATAAAAAAACACCGATTAGGATTAAATACATCTACATACTACTATCATGTCCGAGAACCAAACGAATGTCAGATAGTTTGAAAAAATGAAAGTGAATAATAAATGTCCAACAGGAACAACGTGAATGTGCAATCCTACATGCAAAACGAAAGAAAAAAAGTCCAGTGCAACAAAAATTAAATACCAAAACCACAGTGAAAAATGTAAACCCATTTCTACACGAATGAAAACGTATGCATGCTGGGGGTATCAAAACCTTGATCGAATAACCAGCTTAACATGAGACTATGGTCGCGGTGCTACACGGAGAGAACATCAGCTATACACACCCCAAAGTAAAGTAGTACGACTTACGATTAAGCAAATCAAGCGTCACAGTTGTACTCCTCGCACGCCTGAAATCACATCCTTCACTCCCCGAAAGTAAAGGATCAACCTTCCTCCCATAATACCGCACATAATCAATCGAGTAGGTCGACGCGAGTGAATCAGGCGATGTTCCACGTGGGATTTTATTCGCTGCGGTATATGAGTATCCAAGCAGAATTGTAAAAGCAGAGAGGGCTCACCGAGTACACCAACGCTGAAACTCACACTCAAATCAGTGTTCAGACTTGATCCGCCAGGGACAAAGTTACTCGCGGCGGCATTCGTATACTGCCACGATCCAGCCCACTAACAAAAAGTCATCCATCAGCCACCAGCTCTCATCAATGTCTAATCAACGTACGTACGAAAAGTTGGGCCTCGGATCCATCAGCGGCCTGCATGCCAACGACGATAAACCCATGCCCAAACAAAATGGTATCGTGCTGTCGAGAATCCCACCAACAAATTGACCAGAAGCCGTTGTCGTAATGTTAAACTCTAGTTGACTGTTGGCAGCTGTGATCAGATCAGGGGATGATTGCCCCGAGTCACGTCCTATCCAAAACGGGTTGTCGTCTGTGTAGAAAAAAAATGATTATCAAGTAAACTGAGCGTTAGTGGCGACAACAAGAACGTACTGCGTTGATATGTGGATCCAGTGTAGTTGAATTCATCCGAAAACACGAGGACATAGTCAACGTTATTCATCCCGGTGAAGCCGAATGCGTCTGATGGTGTTGACTGATCGATAAAGCTGGCAGTGGACCTTTTACGAGACCACTATCAGGTTTGAAATTAGGGCATATATGCAGTGTGACGACTGACCCTGTCAACCCATCGTCGCCAGGCGTAAAGGCGCTGAGCGGTAGCTGTCCTGTAGAGTTAATGGCTATATTCCCCGTAATCAACATTATCCGGCCATTGTCGCGATAAAATGCCATGGCAGGGTATCCAACGAAGAGCGAGAGAATGGCAATCACCATCACCACCAGCAGTCCGATATTGAAAAACCCTCTCCCATTAAACGATCGCCCACCCTTTCCATTCTTCCGCAAATCGTGATGATACCGTTGTGCAGGATCATGCATCATATCCTCCTCATCTGGTGGACTCTTCTCGTCCGAGTCTGGATCATATGCGTACGCGACGAGACCTCGTTCCCCATTAAGCGACGACGTGAGAGGGTATTTTGAGTCACTAGAAAGGGTGACGATAGAGTCACCCGATGTCGAGTACACCGAAGAGCGAACAAGATGGGAAGGCTGTGGCGGGAGGAGGATTTCGTTTGAAGAAGGGGATAAATCAGAAGTAGCCTCTGCATAGCGATAAAGAATCATGGATGCCCGTGTTGGTGCGTGATTGAGACCAGGAGGATGAGAAAAAGCACGGATTTCTTCAGATGGAATACGCATCATACGTCCCATGCTGACGGGTCTTGATGAACGAAGGGAAGAGGGAAGAGAAGGACCAGACGGATTGAGTGGTGAAGAGGGAAAACTGCGAGGAAAGGTATTGGGCGGTGTTTTCGGGGGACTACTGGGACCTGACGACGAGGTAGGGTGGGCAGGAGGAGGAGTGGCCATGGCTGGTGTGGCGGGGTTGTGTGGAGGGAAGTCTGACAACTGGCGGTCGTTGTCGAGGAGAAAGGGGACGTTGATTCCAGAGTCATCGTTTTGAACCCACGCACTACGTTCAGCCATCATGACTTGGGAAGAACAACAATCGACCTCCCGGTTCCCCTGCCGCAAGACGCTCTCCGTCACTGCCCAGTTATTCACTGAGGCACATGTCACACCGCACAAGCCTTCTTTTAGTCACATCATCCCCCCTTCCTTCTTTCTCGGTGCCGTCCTTTTCCATCCGTAACTGCCACTGCCCCTGACACATTCAATTCTACACTTAAGCCACAAAGGAACGCTCATCATTACCAAGTCGAATACTGCGCGAGACAGCTCGCAAGCCAAGGGAAGACTCTCGACGCTGTCTAAACACGCTGTCTGCTTCTATCAGCGCTATATTCGCTCGTTCGATGGATGTCACACACTCACACCGCTTCAGATGTTTTTTTTGATACCACACGACTTCCAGATGGGCCCAGAATGTTAATGATAGGCCAATTAGCGCCGAAAATACCATGCTTGTTCAGCTCAAAACGGTCACATTAGCCCGCTGCTTCTTCATCCCTGCGCTTGTAAACAATCCCCGCTTAGAAATGACAACCCATGTAGCGCTTGATCCCTGCACAGCATCATTGATCCCGCACGCATTGGACAACGAAAAAGTGGTTTGCGATAAATGATTTGATGGTGACGTGGCCGTTGCGGACGGAGAGATGGAGGTCGTTGTGGTCAGAAGCCAACATTCCCTACCTGCATTGCCACCAATCAAGTCTCTCCCGGATCCATCACCGACCTGCCGAACCTTCTCCGGATCTTTCTATCATTAACTCTCACGTCTACTTCATGATACTTATGTTCGCGCTGAGTACTCATCAACCCTCACACCTCCTCCTCTCCCTCACTCTCTCCCCGATTCCTCTCAACCACATCACCAACGCCCACAGAAAATTCCGCTATAATCCCCTCCGTCATCACAGTCCTCACCGTTCTAAACCTCACCGACTCAATCTCACTCGACAAATTCTTCTCTCTCGACAAAGTTTCACTGCGCTCCCATTTTCGTAGGTAGAGGATGAATCGAGCCGTCATTAACCCTGTTATTCTATTCACGAATGAGAGAGTGTTTTGATGAATGGATGAATGAGAGCAACATACGGCATGGGGTACGCATTGAGAAGACGCTGGAGCGCCTGTTTCGTTCATAAGCTACTGCAATGAGATCGAGGACATAGACGCGTGGATACATACAGGTGCGTGCTTACCACAAAACTCAGCCACAGCACACCAATCGGAAAAACTAGAAAACATACCGAGATAGAATTGACGAGATACGGCACGAACGTAAACGCACAAACACCACTAAGTTCACCATCTCAGTTATCACTTTTACAATCAAAACACGCCCAACTCACATCAGATACACAGTCCCTTCAATCCCAACTCTGATTAACACCCCTCTCCCCTCGTTTTATCACAGAAAATACTCACCTTGTTCCAATAATACCCCATACAACCCCTCTCCATTCATAACCGTCCCTCCCATACCTCGAATCGCCATTACACTCTGGATAATTGTTAATATCGTCGCAGAGAGCTCAAACAGAGCTAAGAAAACTCCGAATAGTATTCCGACTGTAAATAATGGTTAGCCGTGGCTTGGGCGTGTCACCCAGAGCGTACCTCTGGATAGCATACGAAATCAAAATAAGCGACGAGAGATAATAAAAAAGACTCACTGCGGTATACTATCCTGCCAATCACACCTCGTTATAAATACAGTAACCTATGATCATGCCCAGTCAATGATGATAAAATGGAGAGAAAACGAGGACTTACTACGTTCGTACTGATACACCCCAAACCCAATACCAAAAGCCACACCGCTACGAATCGATTTCCATGCCACACTGCATACGTTCTCATTCCCCACACGACTTCACATTTACGTTCAGTCAAATGATTGAAAGAAGAAGAATAAAAACACTCCCTCAAAACAGCCAGTCGTCCAAGTATACCAATCCCCGCGCTCAGTCTATACCCGAGATCACAGCTACGCATCCTACATAAGTATCATCCTCATCTTCCATTCGCAGCGCCTAACTCACTGAAAAATAAAATCAATCCAATACACACAAATTACGTTCAATACGAACAACTCACCCTTCCATGCACAACATCCCCCAGCGTCAACACATATATCACATTGGAAACCAACGCATACCGACACAAAATATACAACACCGTCGTAAACCGACGAACATACTGCTTATTCCAGATAAGCGAGATTTCGTCTATGAGTGTAAGGTTGTAGTCGTAATACAAGAGTGCTTTAGCCGCCCAATATCAGTTATCATAACGTCAGAAACTAGATCATGGGTAAACTTACCTATGGTAGAGTATTCAACACAGAATTGTACAAATCTACTTCCACATTAACAACGCGGAGGATAAGTAAGAGAAAGCAAATACTCAGAGGGATGAGAAGCCGTCATCTTCGTTTCACTTCACACACAGTGCAAAGCGATCGTCCACCACTGGGGAAAGGGTAAGAAACAAAGATGAGCCTCTCCTACCCAACTGATCAGCAAGCGTTTTTAACTTCCAATCCCATCCATCCACATACCGGTTTACCTGTCATCCATACCCACAACAAGGAAGATTACACGCACCATCGAGAGAACAAGATATTTCATCACCAACACTCCCAGATAAGGGAGTCGCGTGCCTTTCCCCTGCTTACTTTGTTATGAATGTTGATCGACAACGATGGAATACGAGATGCATAGATGGTTGTCAATGATACTGTCGACGAACGAGGCTCTAAAATAAGGATGTGCTACTTGACGTGAGAGAGCAGAGGTATTTAATAAATTCGCACGGACTCAGCATCTCCCCCTTGGCCTCACATACCAAGAAGAGCCTATCACCAACATCAACAGTGAGCTCCATCGAGCCCTGTTGTGTGTTGTTACATTATACGAGGTTCGATACCACCAATTTGTTCATTAAATTTGTTTTGTGAAGGTTCTACATATCACTAATTCAAGGTCTTTAATTGCGTCGAATCGGGAACGAAGATTGATAACTATTGACTTTGTGCACGCAATCCAGCAGTCAAGTCCAAAATCCGCATATCAGAGCTCTCCGGAGCAAGACCTCGACGTAGTGTAACTATACTCTCGCGGCGATGTTCAGTCCGAGTAAGCTTCAATGGAGCCTCCACCGTGCTAGCAACACTAAATTCCGGCCTTCCACCAACAATCTCCAGACGATTATTGAGAAGCGCCAGCATAGAATTGCTATAAATCTTGCCAATTGCAAGGCCTGGGACCGGGAAGAAAATCCCAAAGTGTGGGATCAAGAGGTTCAGTTCACGTAGGACCGTATAGAAAAGTACAGTAATGCCTAATGATCACAAAGTTAGTCGGTCGCATTTAATAAGGAGGAATAAATGTACGTACTTGCTACTGTTCCAGTCTCAACGATAAGCTGAATAATTCGGGTGACTTTTGCGTAAGTCCTGCCCTTGAATATACTTTTTCGTTGTTTGAGAAGCTGAAGTAAAATTAATCACAAGTCCCATTTGATTTGGGAGCGCTCTCACTGACCAGGACAGACATCGATACCGATATAGATACGTCACAGGCAACATTCAATGCGCCCCAGATCTGAGTCGATTCATGAACAAATACTGTTTCTAGATGCCAACACGATACGCACCGTGGAAGCCGACAGGCATACAGGTTTTTTGAAAAACAAAGGCATAACTGATTCAATGCCGTAGCATAGAGCACTGAGGACTCCACCGGCAAGCTGTCCTACTGATAGCTGTAAAGTGGTTTCTCATAGCTCAGTCACTTATCAAGATCAACTTCCCGTCCTTTTACTCACAGCAGCAATGAGAATGGGCATCCAAAGGCTTCCGGAGAGGCTTCTGATCCTATACGCATAAAAGAACTGGACAAAGACCGCCACTGGACTTGCTTCAGCGAGCTATCAATCATTCTTATGAGCGGTAACAAACCTATTGCACTTGATAGAGAAATCGAAAACCACCAATGTACCATGCTGAATGCCTCCGTATGTAACATCTCACGACTGAGATGACTACATAATGACATCCGGTAGATGTCAAGGACTGCGAAAGCAGTTTGTGCTAGTCCCATCACGTAGATAAAGGCGATGGTAAGCTTGGTGGGGGTCCTGTCCTCTGGGAAGGCCAGGTAATAAATGTCTATCGGAATCAATATCCACATAGTTATTTCTCACTTGGAGAGTCTCACTCACATATCTGTATCGTCAAAATCCCCAGCAACAACAAATCAAGAGCAGTGCCAAAGAACTAGACAAACAACGTTATAGCTATCCGTTTGACCAAGTATTAGTCACAGCGTACCATTGGCCATTCCCGAAACGGTGCTATCTCTGCCACCATAAAGCCTTGGTAAATGTGACTATATCAAGGATGGGGAAGATCATGATAGACTTACTATCACAGTGCCATATACCTACACTTCTTCGCAGTGGAGGCTGGTCTTGCATAACAAATTACGGTGGGTAGAATGGGGTATGGCGGAAGGTAGCGCTTCAAGACGTTAATCCAAATTCGTTATATTGGCAGGAAATTCGTCACCAATAGAACTTTCGTATGATGAACGCTCGCAAGATTGAACAAAGGCTATGCTGTGCTTAGCCTTTCAAAACAAAGCCTGATCCTCCTGGAGAAGCCAGGACATTGGCCATGAATCGGAAATCGATCTGAGAGCCCGGCTAATTAGATGAACGGTAAAAGTGAATTATCAAAAACTCTATAAATACTTCAAATCTGCCAATGGAATGGCCGAAACAAGCCCGTAGTGTTTCCCGCTGCTGACACTTGTGAGAATTACGTACTAGCACTCGGGAAAAAAGAGC
This sequence comes from Leucocoprinus leucothites, assembly GCA_013368445.1. Taxonomy (NCBI): domain Eukaryota; kingdom Fungi; phylum Basidiomycota; class Agaricomycetes; order Agaricales; family Agaricaceae; genus Leucocoprinus; species Leucocoprinus leucothites. The sequence continues at coordinate 31,169 of JAACJO010000009.1, forward strand.
ACAGCATGGTAAACATATATTTGCACGTAAGGATCCGCCAAGGGCTTCCCTCCCCATGACCAAGCCGTAAGCTTGGTGTGTTTCGGCGGGGCAGCTCGTAAAGCCCACCGAGCGCTGATAAACACTGTGATTCTGTAACATACAGATGGCCGCGGACGATCCCGCCGTTTCTTGACAGATAAACTGGGCCAAATACAGAACACTTCGCTGGGCTGGTTAAGCTCCTATCTACCTTGCGAATTTGTTTGTGAAGTTCTATCGCTCATTCAAATTCTTTAATTACATAACCTCAGATACACGAAATGTGAATGAGGCCTGCACGCTTGGAGATTCTATATCTACTCAATCAATTCAACAACAAAGGGGGATAGCTATCAGCTTTGCGTACGCAATCCAGCAGTCAGGTCCGAAATCAGGGTACCACGGCCCTCTGCCGCAAAGCCTCGACGAAATGTAATCGTACTCTCTTGACGATGTTCAGTCTGAGCAAATCTCAGTGAATCCTCCACCATGCTATCGGCGCGAAATTCTGGCCTCCCACCAACAATCTCCATACGGTTGTTGAGCAGCGCGAGCATAGAATTGCTATAAATCTTGCCAATTGCAAGACCTGGAGCCGGAAAGAAAATGCCGAAGTGCGGGGTCAAGTTCAGCTCACGTAGGAGAGCATAACAAAATACAGTAATGGCTAACGATCAGGAAGCTAGTGAGTCGTGTTACACAGAGAGGTTAAATAGTAACACGGACGTACTTGCTACTGTTCCAGTCTCGATAATAAGTTGTATAATTTTGGTGACTTTTGCATAGGTTCTACCTTTGAAGATACCTTTTCGTTGTTTGAGAAGCTGAAGTAATTTGATCAGACTACCATTCAATTTGGGAGGGTTCCTACTGACAAGGACAGACATTGAAACGGATATAGTAACATCACAAGCAACATTCAGTGAGCCCCAGATCTGAGTTGATTCATGAATTGGTATTGTTTCTAGAAGCCAGCATAATACGTACCGTAGAGGCAGAATGGCACACAGGGTTACGGAAAAACAAAGGCAAAATCGATTCAATGCCGTAGCAAAGAGCACTAAGGACCCCACCAGCAAGTTGTCCTAATGATAGCTATGATACGGTTGTTCACTGCTCAGTCGCTTAGCAAGCTCAATATCTGGTCCATTTACTCACAACAACAATGAAAATAGGCAACCAAAGGATTCCTGAAAGGGTTTTGATCCTATACGCATAAAAGAATTGGACAAAGACCGCCACTGAAATTTCGCTTCAGCAAGCAAATAATTAATCTAGCGAAAGGGGCAGCAAACCTATTGCACTCGATAAAGAGATCGAAAACCACCAATGCACCATACTCGTTGACTCCGTATGTAACATCTTACGACCAGGATGACTACATAGAGACATCCGGTAGATATCAAGGACCGCAAAAGCAGTCTGTGCTAGTCCCACCATGTAAATAATGGCGATGGTAAGTTTGATGGAAATTCTGTCCCCTGGGAAGCCCAGATAATATACATCTATTGGAACCAATATTAGCTTAACTATCTCTCATTTGAGGAGAATCACTCACATATTTGTGTTGTCAAAATCCCCAGCAGCAACAAATCAAGAGCAGTGCCAAAGAACTAGCCAAACTGTGTTATAGCTAGTTGCTCAACCAAGTATCTGTCGCAACGCACCATTGGCCACGCCCGAAACGGCGTCACCACTGGCATCATCAAGCCTTCGTAAGCATTATCCCAACGCAACCATATGAAGGGACCTCGGGAAGGTCACGATACACTCACAATCACATTGCCATTCACCCACTGGCATGTCTTTACGCCACGGAGGCTGGTCTTTGAAGGCAGATTACAAGGGATGGGACGGAATACACCGGAATGTAGTGTGTTTAAGCTGTTATTTCGAACGTTTTATTATATTGGCAAGAGATGCTTCATCAATAGAATCTTCATGTGACGAACGCTCAAGGACTGAATAGAGGCTGTGCTGTGCTTGTTCCTTCAAACGAACCTTGATTCTCCTGGAGAAGGCAGCTGGCCATGAATCAGAAATCGATCCGAGGGCCTGACCAATTGGATGAGCAGTAAACTATATTATCAAAATTTCTATAAATACTTCCAAATCTGATGGAATTGACGAAACCGCTTCCAGCGTGTTTCAACGCGGCTCTTGTAACGCCCACTGAGCGCTGATAAGCACTGCAATATACAGGTGGCCACAGACGATCCTACTGTTTCTCAACAGGTAAACTAGGTACAATGAATTTGGCCGATCCTACTTCATATGCAATATATTGACACTTATTAGCGAATGTCGCTCTCCAAAATCCGCCCATCCTCATTAGGTGTTGGTATCGCTAAAGTGGTGATTAATTTCACGCTACAAGGACATTGTCAAAATGCGAAAAATTTACCCACAGACCAACTTACCATTATAACTTGCTATGATTATTGAAACTATAGCTGATCGGTCGAGCGATTCAGACGCCACACTACATATGTTCTCATTTTCCACACCGCTTTTTCACGCTTATGTTCAGTCGAACAGTGGTTAGGAGGATAAAGTACCCACTCGAAACGGCCAGTCGTGCAAATATACCGATCCCTATGCTCAGTCTATACCCAAGATCACAGGTACGCATGCATAAGTATTGTCTTCAGCGTCCGTTCATGGCTCCTAGTAGCTCAGAAGAAAAACAGCCAAACAATCGATTCATCGTGACATTAAGGACTTTCCCGAACGACTCACCCTTCCACACACAACATCCACCACTGGCATAGTCAACACATATATCACGTTCGTAACCAATCCATACCGAGACAATATATACAACACCGCTGTGGATGGACGAAAATGTCGTTGTGTAATCCTATTGTTGCAGGTAACTTGACACCGTATGAAAGCTTTTTCAACACTCTGGGCTCTAGATTGACTGATTGTGCATAGACGAAGCATGGAGTAGGAGAGTGGTACACTCGAAAACTATTAAAGCAACACAAATATATCCATCCATTCAATTGAACAGCCGAGGATGGTAGCCAGTGGCTTTCCCACGATCCAGCGACTTGCCAGGGCTTCGAACATCATTACCTCCGACGCGAGGTCGGTGGCATGTCAGAGTTCTCCGTCACAATAACCCGACGCATGGTAGTTGTACTCTCCCGACGATGATCAGCCCGAACAAGTCTCAATGGATCCTCCGTTGAGTCAGCCATACTAAATTCTGGTCTTCCACCAACAATCTCCAGGCGGTTGTTGAGCAGTGCGAGCATTGAATTGCTATAAATCTTTCCAACGGCAAGACCTGGAATCGGAAAGAAAATACCAAAGTCACGGTTTGGGGTCATGAGATAGACTTCGCGTAGGACGGTATAGCAAAGTACGGTAACACCTGTTGATCAGATTAGCGGGTTGCGATATATAGGGAGGAATGACGTGTACGTGCTTGCTACTGTTCCCGTCTGTATAATAAGCTGTGTAATCCTAGTAACTTTTGCATATATTCTACCTTTGAATATACCTTTTCGTTGTTTGAGAAGCTGAAGTAATCCAATCAGAGTGCCATTCAATTGAGGAGGGTTTTTACTGACAAGCAAAGACATTGAGACAGATATAGATGTGTCACACGCGACATTCAGTGCACCCCAGATCTGAGTGGATCCATGAGCGGGTATCGTTTCTAGGGACCTAAACAACACGCACTGTAGACGCTGACTGGCACACGGGATAACGGAAAAACAAAGGCATAATTGATTCAATGCCATAGCAAAGAGCGTTGAGGACACCGCCGGCCAGCTGTCCCACTGATAGCTATGGTATGATTTCTCATGAGTAAACGGATTATCGGCTTCATTTTCTGGGAATTTTACTCACAGCAACAATGAAAATAGGCACCCAAAAGCGCCCAGAAAGGGTTTTAATCCTGTAAGCATAGAAGAACTGGACAAAGACCGCCACTAAATATCGCTTCAATGAGCAAATAATTAATCTAGTAAATGATAACAAACCGATTGCACTCGACAAAGCAATCGAAAACCACCAATGCACCATGCTCATCGACTCTGTATGTAATGTTTCACGACCGACTTGGCTGCACAAGGACATCCGGTAGAGGTCAAGTACCGCAAAAGCGCTCTGTGCTAGTCCCATCAGATATATAATGGTGATAGTAAGTTTGATGGAGATTCTGTCCCCTGGGAAGCCCAGATAATATACATCTATTGGAACCATTATAAGCTTAACTATCTCTCATTTGAGATTTACCCACATATCTGTGTCGTCAAAATCCCCAATAGCAACAAATCAAGAGCAGTGCCAAAGAACTAGCCAGGCCGTGTTATAGCTAGCCTCTCAACCCAGTATCTGTCACGACGTACCATTGGCCATGCCCGAAAAGGCGCAACCCCTGGTATCATCAAACAGTAAGCATTATCGCAATACAACCATATCGAAGGGCGATGGAAAAGCCCGCGGTACACTCACGTTTACAGTTCCATTCACCCACTGACATGTCTCTGTGCGACGCAGGCTAGTCTTGCGGTGGATGGGACGGAATATGGTGGAATGTAACCTGTTCAAGCTACTAATCAGAATGCTTCGTTATATATGGGCAGGAAATGCTTCATATGATGAAAGCTCGAAGAACTGAGCAAATGTGTCCTTCAAAATATCACCTGATTCTCCTGAAAAAGTTAGGCAGTTGATCATGCACTAGAAAATGATCCAAGAGCCTGGCGGTTAGATGAAATGTAAAGCAAACTATCAAATACTCTATAATTACTCCAAATCTGATAAAATGGCGAAACAACCCCGTAGTGTTTGCCACCGTGGCTGACACTTGTGATAATTAACACTTTATTAAATAAAAGAAGCACATCACAACAGGCTTACCATGTAAGGGTATTCCAAGCCTTGGGCCAGGTGCGTTTCGGCGCGGAAAAATCGGCCACTCGTAGTGTCCACCAAGCGCTGAGGAGCGTCGCAATGACAGATGGCTGTGGATGATCCTGCTGTTTCTTGACAGGTGAACTGGGTAAAAAAAAACGGTGATTTGGATTGGTACCATTTCACATGAGGTGTATTTGAGGTTTGCCTGCATCGTCCGAACTCGTCTCTTGGACGAACTCACAAAGGGTTGGTGGCCCCTTCGGGGGTGCTGGGAAATGGTTTACTGTTGATTGCACTGAATAAATATACCACTTTACCTGAGCAGAGGGCAGCGGTTTATCATAGCACTTGATCACATTGGGACCTATGAGTAAACGGGGAATATATTGCGGAGGGTGAACGTTCATGGAAGGTATCAGCGGTTTACTACACTTAAAAACCAAACGTGCAGCTTGATTGCGAAACACCCTAAATAATAACAGAACAACAGACCTATAAAATAAACACAGTGATGTGGAATCCATACACAGACTACCACGACGACCGTTAGTATTAGCATAATCATAACATATCCAGCATCATCATTTGACCTCCCAGAAACCCAATGTCCAATTCCTTAGCCACTTCACAACTGACATCCTCCCCTCTGCTGGTAGATCCGCTTTCATCCCTCAACAAGCACCTCCGTCTCTAAGTGCCCACTCGGCCGTCGCCACCTCTCCCACCACCTCCCAGCCCACATCTCCAAATCCGAACCCAAATCTCCTGTCCTGTCCTCCCCCTTCCGCCCAAACTTACTCGTACTCACTGTAGAGCTTGTCGTTGACTTCCTCCAGCTTCTCCTTGATCTCCTCTTCTGCAACTTCGCTCGACACCCTGCCTCTTCTCTGCAAGGATGCACCAAATCGCACATCACTCTCCCCGAGACTTTCATCAGTCCCTCTCTCATTCCCGCTAACTTACCATTTCCTCCCTAAATACCAGATGAAGCACAAACTCCGGCTTTCGTCCACCACTTTCCGCCTTTTTGCTCACCGACTACCCAGTCTTTCACGTGCAGCTTGAAGATATCAATTCCGTGCGGAATGTACATGTTGATTGAGGATACGAGTGTGGGGAGGAACGTTGACGAGGAGAGCGAGGAGATGAGGAGAGTTGAATTGATAAATTTCCTATGTAGAGTACGTGAAGGTGGGGAGGGTGATGAGGCGGTAGATGAACGCGGTGAAGGGGTTGAGGTAGGTGAGCGGGGAGACGACAAAGCAAAGGGAGAAGGAAATAATGTAGGAAGAAATGTGATGAATTGTGGGATCATGTCATTTTCTAATGCGAGTCAACGTGGGTGGATAAAACCCCCAGTTCGATGAGTGGGTACGTGACTAAAGTTGGTAATATCGAGAGGAGAGGCGAAGGCAAATTTGAGTTCATGTAACCGGTGTGAGCGCATGACTTCGTTACAGATTGAAGGCAAGGCGAAAGCGTGCACAGGGAGAGTCAGAATTGATATAATTGAGACTCAGGATGACACCGATGAGGAACCGGGTGAAGGGGAGGAAGGCGACGGTGGTGAGAGGCTAGTAAGAGTATCTTATTCGAGTGTAGGTGTCAATGTGGTGGGAGAGGATAGGCAAGAGGAGGATGAGGAGGGCGTCTTCGGTTGTGTGAACGTGAGGTCGTAAAGCCGAGATAGTGCGGGTAAAGTAGTTTGGATATGTGGAATCGTCGCAAAGGTTGTGCGTCAAATATCGTGCGCCCAGTTCTCAGGTAACCACACACAATGTTCCATGAAGCCCAAGATAGTGTCGTTTCATCAAGTGGTAATGTGTCCTCCACACAAACCTCAGTGAGAGGTGACGGAAGGCCAGCGGAAGAAGACAGGTATGTCATTAGTACATCATCCAGGAACGCATGGGTAGGGAGCTTCAAATGTGCCCCTCCAGTCCTGTCCATAGAAGTAATATACAACTCTGCACTGCGAAAACCTTCGTTTCCGGATACAATGCCAATTGTAAAATGTGGAGGAGCGACTAGTCGATCTGAGCAATATAGTGAAACTGTGCAGATCCGGAATATATGCTGTGCATGAGGACGTGTCGAGTGAATTTGATAAGTCGTTCAATGTTTGTGGGCTGGCCGGGGTGAGCGTGACTTCAATCCGGCGAGTTCAAGGGTATGAGGATAAAGAGGTTTGTCTCCACGAGGCGTTCTTGTTCACCGGGCCGTTGATGGTGTGGAAAAATGATGTCCGGATTGATGGCGCTTGGTCATCATCTTTGATCTGTTCTCCGAAGGTTCGTCGTAACGTATAACGCCACTTGGTGGGTTAGGTAAACTGGCCTTTCACTTGTGAATTAGTTATGTGAGTGTTATATCCTTAATTCAAGTTCTTTAATTGTGTGGCTCTAATGTCGCAGATAACATTGTATATGCATGAAGTGTGAAAATTCAAGAAGGCGGTTGAGCCTGGTACACTTGATTATTCTCCATCCATTCAACAAAATCAGTAATAAAGGTCAGTAGTTATTGGTTTTGAGGCCGCAGTCCAGCAGTAATGTCCAAAGTCAGCATACCGGAGCTCTCTGCCGCAAAACTTCGACGTAGTGTAACTGTACTCTCTCGGCGGTGTTCAATACGAGTAAGCCCCAAAGGAGCCTCCACCGTGCTAGCAACACTAAATTCCGGCCTTCCACCAACAATTTCCAGACGGTTGTTGAGCAGCGCCAGCATAGAATTGCTATAGATCTTGCCAATTGCAAGACCTGGGACCGGAAAGAAAATACCAAAGTGTGGGGTCAAGAGGTTCAGTTCACGTAGGACCGTATAGAAAAGCACAGTAATGCCTAATGATCACAAAGTTAACCGGTCGCATTGAATAGGGAGGAGTAAAAGTACGTACTTGCTACTGTTCCAGTCTCAATAATAAGTTGAATAATTCGGGTGACTTTGGTATAGGTTCTACCTTTGAATATACTTTTTCGTTGTTTGAGAAGCTGAAGTAAATTGATCAGAGTGCCATTTGATTTGGGAGCGTTCTGACTGACAAGGACAGACATCGAAACAGATATAGACACATCACAGGCGACGTTCAATGAGCCCCAGACCTGAGTCGCATCATTAGTAAAATCAGAACAGGTATTGTTTCTAGAAAGCAACATAATGCGTACTGTAGAAACAGACTTGCACACAGGATTACGGGGGAAAAACGGCATGATTGATTCAATGCCATAGCAAAAAGCGTTGAGGACTCCACCGGCGAGCTGACCCGTTGATAGCTATGGTATGATCGTTCATAACTTAGTAATTTATTAGGCTTGATTTTTGCTCACTGCAACAATGAAAATAGGTACCCAAAGGCGTCCAGAAAGGATTTTGATCTTATAAGCGTAAAAGAATTGGACAAAGACGGCGACTAGATCCCGCTTCGTGAGCGAATAGGCAACGTAGTGAATGAGCAACAAACCTATTGCACTCGATAAAGAGATCGAAAACCACCAATGTACCATGCTCGGTGACTCCGTATGTAACATCTCACGGCTGAGATGCCCACACAGGGACATTCTGTAAAGGTCAAGCACTACAAAGGCTGTCTGAGCCACTCCCACCACGTAAATAATGGCGACGGCAAGCTTGATGGAGGTCCTGTCATGTGGGAAGCCCAGGTAATAAATATCTATCGGAATTAATATATGCTTGGCTGTCTTTTATCCGGAGAATCCTACTCACATATCTGCGTTGTGAAAATCCCCAGCAGTAACAAATCAAGGGCAGCGCCGAAGAACTAGGCAAACTGTACTATGGCTAGTCGCTCAACTAAGTACTATCCATCACGGCTCACCATTGGCCAAGCACGAAACGGCGCCACCACTAGCATCAATAAGCATGGGTGAGTATTATCTCAATGCAACCATATCAAAAGGCGGGGAAAGTCGTGGTACACTCACTATCACAGTGCCATTCACCCACCGACATGTTCCTGCACAACGAAGCCCGGTCTTTCGTAATTGATCACGGTAGATGGGATGGAATACGGTGGAGGGGCCTTGGTTTCTTCAAGCTATGAATCCGGATACTCAATCTTCATTATATTGGCGGGGGGTACTTCACGAATAGATGCTTCATATGATGAACGGTCAAATGACTGGGTGAGGGCTGTGCTATGCCCGGTCCTTCAAAACGAAACCTGATCCTCCTGGAGAAGTTGGGCAGTTGATCATGGATTGGAAATCGATCCGACTCGGAGCCTGGCCAATTGGATGAATTGTAAAAGTGAATTATCAAACCTCTATATATACTTCAAATCTGAGAAAATGGCCGAAGCAACCCCGTATCATTTCCCACTGATGACACTTATGATAATTACTAGCACTCGGAAATGAGAGCACGCTGTGCCCCTGAATCAATAATCCACCAAGAATATTGAATTATAATTGAGTATTTTTCTGGGCTACAAACTCAAAAATCCCGATGGATTATTGATGAATTATCATGACAATATTTCAGTAAGTATTATTCCTAGAGCCTTATTATAATATTATCGGGACAACCCATCGATAGATTTTCAATAATCTGGCCTGGATTATTGATTCACCCGCGTGAGCACAGGAAAAAAATTTGCGCCAAGGGTTCCCTCCCTTCGGCACATGCAAAACCTTAGGGCAGGCGAATCAGCCATTTAAATCGTCCACCAACTTGAAGCACTAATAAACACCGTAATATACTGATGGTCGTGGACGATAATCTCGCTGTTCCCCGACAGGTAAACTGGACCAAAAACTGCGATTTTGCCTGGTGTCACCTTATATGAGGGTGTATTTAAGGCTCATCGGTAGATTTCCAATAACAGTGGTATATCACTGCGGGGCAACAACATTGGGCTTCGGTTAGCAGCCGAGGGCCGATTGTGTGATGGCCTAATAACGACAAGATTCAGAGTCACGCACACGGTCGCCGAAAGCTGATGAAGATAGTCAGCTGGTTATGCCCCAAACCGGAATGAGACCAAGCGCTCAGCGGCAGCTGGCACCTGTCAGTTGAACAGTCAATCTTGCAGAAGGCATCCGGGATGTCCATGGAAGGCATCGGCGATCCATTACAATCAAAACCCAACAATGCAATCTGATACCCAAAAGAATAACAGAACAACAGACTTGTAAGATAAACACAGTGATGTAGAGTCCATACACAAACTACCACGACGATCGTTAGTATTAGCATAATCATAACATATCCAACATTATCCTTTGACCTCCCAGAAACCTGCAGAAACCCAATGTCCAACTCCTTGTCCGCTTCACAACCAACATCCTCCCTCCCCCTGACACATCCGTCTTTCATCTCTCAACAAGCACCTCCGTTTTCAAGGGCTCACTCGGCCTCCGCCACCTCTCCCACCACTTCCTGACCCATATCTTCAAACTCGAACCCAAATTTCCTCTCCTTTCCTCCTCCTTCTCCCCAAACATACTCGTACTTACTGTAGAGCTTGTCATTGACTTCCTCCAGCTCCGCCTTGATCTCCTCTTCTTCACCTTTGCTCGACATCCAACTTCTTCTCTACAAGGATGCACCAAATCGCACATCACTCTCCCCGGGACTTTCAGCAATCCCTCTCTTATTCCCGCCGGCTTACCATTTCCCCCCATAACGCCAGAAGGAGAACAAACCCCGGCCTTCGTCCACCACTTTCCCCCCTTCGGCTCACCGACTCCCCAGTCCTTCACGTGCAGCTTGAAGATATCAGTTCCGTGTGGAATGTACATGTTGATTGAGGATACGAGTGTGGGGAGGGACATTGGCGAGGAGAGTGAGGAGATGAGGAGAGTTAAGTTGATAAATTTCCTATGTAGAGTACGTGAAGGTGAGGAGGATGGGGAAGTGGTGGATGAACGGGGAGACGGCGAAGTGAAGGGAGATGGGAATAATATCGGAAGTAATGATACGAATTGTGGGATCGTGCCATTTTCGAATGTGAGACAACGTAGGTGGATAAAATCCCCAGTTCGATGCGTGGGTACGTGACCAAAGTCGGGAATATCGAGAGGAGAGGTGAAGGAAATTTTGAGTTCTTGTAGACGGCGTAAACGCGCGACTTCATTACGAATTGCAGGTGAGGCGAAAACGTGTGCAGGAAGTGTCAGAATTGAGATTTGGGATGATGCCGATGAGGGACGGGGTGAAGGGGAGGAAGGCGACAGTGGCGAGAGGCTAGTAAGAATATTTTGTTCGAGTGTAGGCGTCAACGTGATGGGAGAGGACAAGCAGGAGGAAGATGGGGAAGTCACCTTCGGTTGAGTGAACGTGAGGTCGTAAAGCCGGTATAGAGTGGGTATCGTGGTATGGATATGTGGAATCGTAATCGCAAAGGTTGCGCGTCGGATATCATGCGCTCGGTTTTCAAGTAACCGCACAAGGTTCCTTGAAGCCCACGATAACGTCGTTTCATCAAGTGGTAATGTGTCCTCCACACAGACCTCAGTGAGAGGTGACGGAAGGCCAGCGGAAGAAGACAGGTACGTCACAAGTCCATCGTCCAGGAACGCATGGATAGGGAGCTTCAAACGCGCCCCTCCAGTCCCTCCTGTAGACGTGATATACAATTCTGCATTGCGAAAACCTTCGCTTCCGGATACAATGTTTGTAAACGCGAGATGATACACAAGTCCATGATGACCGGAAAGCGCGTCTATGAGTTTGTTTATGTCATAATGGCGATTTTGGAGAAGCGACCAGTCGATCTGAGCAATATAGTGAAACGGTGCAGATTTGGAATGTTCGTTGTGCATGAGCACGTGTCGGGTGAATTTAACAAGTCGTTCAATGTTCGTGGGTTGATCGGGGATAAGTGTAACTTCAATTCGGCGAATTGAAGAGTCAATGCGGGTATGAGGATAAAGGGGTTCGTCTCCACGATCACAAAAGTTGCGAATGTAGATGGTTCCAGGTATTGAGAGATAGTAGAGTGGCATTGTCGCGTCTACGTCAGTTCGTTCAGGTTCTAGTTCTTGTGTATGGGCGTCAAGAGCGTCGTGCGATTGTAATATCTGGAGTTTACGGCGCGATTTATATCCATCGTGAGAGCCGTGCTTGACAGAATCGTGTGCATTAGCACTGAGGTTGTGACTGGACGCGACGATGGCACCGGTGGCCTGAGGAGTGGTCCAAGTACTAGTGACGGCAATGGTGAGAGTCCAAGCACGATTTCTTGATGGGGCAGAAGAAAGGCGAAAGGGTCGCCGAAGCGTTCTTGTTCTCCGGGCCGGTTGATCGCGTGGAAAAATGATGTCCGGATTGATGGCGCTTGGTCATCACCTATGATATGTTTTCCTGGGGCTGGTCGAAGCTTGGACGTTGCCAATATGTCCGTGTCCCATCCTCCACCTCCATCAACGACATTGAAGGGTGCAAGCCCCGGAAATGACAGGCGACAAATCTCTGGTCAGCACTGATGGTCTTCAATCATGGCCGTTAGCCTAACTTTAAGTCTCCGTTCTAGCTGCCGCCGCCGGATTCCCCACACGCTCTCTTAGCCCATCACTTCCCATTGTCCCGCAAAATAAGGCCAAAAATCTTCATATTCAGATTCCTCCTGCTCGTCACCCAGACCGTGAAAACAACACCGATGAGACTCCCTCACCTACACCTTTACCTGGACCCGAGAGTGCTCCAATACATCCATTCGCAAACTCGACAGCAAAACTTGAGCTTCTCCCTCCATCTTCAGCCGGTCTCAGCGGAATTGATATAGAGGAGGAGGCACGGCTATATGATGAGCTCAGAAGGACGGCCAAACTCGAGCTTCCACCTGTGAGGAGTACAAATTTATTTTCATCCCGGATCCCTAGATGTTCATTTTAGCCCCTAGGTACCGTCATCTAATCATCCGCGGTTACGTCGAATGTCTTCTCCACCTCCACCCTCCATCTTTTCGAACGACATCTTCATCGCTGACAACACTGGCATATCGGAGTCAAAGTCCTTTGCTCAGGACGTCTGTATCGCGGGTTGGTCGAGCGTCGGTGATGCTCCACCAGCGAGTGCTGGCGTCAAGAAGAGTCTCAAGGCCGCTGCTCATGGGAACGGAAGTGCGTATATCGGTAAGTGTATCCTCTGAACTGCTAGCACTTGTCGTCTTACTCGGTACATCATAGTATATGACTGCGTGATAACAACAAAGGAAGTAAGTATACCTCGCCAATCACTTAGTACCTCTCTCTTACAGCGAGTTTAACTTAGGGCACTACCATCCACACTCTCAAGCGCTACACTTCCTTCGTCGAACTCGATAACGCACTCCGGAGAACTCTCCCGGTATGTAATTTGTCTCTTGTCATCAATCCTTTTCACTCACTCATTTACCCTATTATCCTATTCTCGTCATATCCTCCCCTGCGCTATATTAACGGAATCTGGTCATGTGTTACCACCCTCCCCTTCCATCATGATCCTGTCACACTATCTTGCCTCACCCTCATCAAACCCCTATCCCAATCATTCTCGGACTGAATGAACCCCACCAGCGACATCTCCTCCCTTCAATCCCACCCCTCCCGCCAAAAAACCCTCTCGCCCGTTTCCGTCCTGCTTTCCTCGATCGTCGAAGGCGACTCTTGCAATACTGGCTAGCCAGTATCCTGCTCCATCCCGAAATCGGTGGTGTGGACGTCGTCAAGAAATGGGTTATTCATTGAAATGAAACCTCTCGTCGGCCCTCATCTACGTTATGGGCCTGTTATGGTTTCAGTCTTCTATTCGTTGATCTTGGTGGGGTAGAGGTGATAACCTCAAACATTGGGGTCCACGAGCAGTGATGGCGCCAGTTCTGCCTTCCGTCACGGAAGATGGACCTATGGCGAGGGTATGGTCCCACAACCTCCTGGCAATCCCCTCCTAGCTGGCCCAAAATATCCACTATGAGACGACAACCACCCCATGGACCTCAAAAATGACCACGACCTGCGGAGACATTAATGACGCCTTAATGGTGGATTTTGCGACTGGACAGGGTGTAACTCACTGCTCTGCACGTGTGGTGGTTTATAGCCTCACATACAGTTTATTGCCCTGTAGTTGAAGTAGATCTGTGCTGGGTCGTAGGAGATAATGCGATGGATTCAATACTAGTAGGATTTGAATACAGTCCTCTGATCAATATTTGACACGCGATCAACTTGTCACCCCTTGCACAGGGGCATCGTATTTCGTCTTGATGCGATAAGACCAATTATTTTCCAATTTTAGTGCCCAAGGAGGCTGGGCGAATGCCACCAAGATCTTAGTTAAATGTCGTGATTCTCTGGCTTTACGTGGCCCAGTCAGTCAGATAAAGAGAGCCAAGGTTTTTGGAAGCAGATTGACTTGGGCCGAGCTCACAGCACAGCCTTTATTCAGTCCTGTCAATGTCAATCGTATGAAGGCATGCAACCCTTGATCTGGCATTTCTTGCCCTCCGTTTTGCGATGATTCGTTTAACTTATAAGTAAACAGCATCACGCTAACTATTTTTCACTCCGTCCCGCCTGCTGCTGTAATCTGTGTTTAAGTGCCCACCCTAACTAGCCGCTGAAGATCATACAGAGATATGACTGTAACCAATTGTAGCTGTGAGTACACAACGACCTTCCTCCTCCTATAAAATGCTCGCGGTCGGAAATTACTTACCCGGACTTGATGATATTAGTAACAAAGGGATTTCGGTCGTGGCCGATCGTAAGCATTGAAAGTGATCTAGTGGAGGAGTTAGTTATCTCATTGTTTGCCTAGTTTTCTGGGACCATGCTTGATCTAGTACTTTTCGGAATTTTAACAACCCAGATATGTGAGTAGCGCTCGCGAAACGAAAGACTAACGAAAAGTTCATCACTTCTGATAGACGTTTATTACCTGGCCTTCCCGAAGGACAGGATGCTCCTAAAAACTGCCGTCTTCGTTGTTTATGTAGTAGGGTTGGCACAGACCGCCATTGCGCTATTTGATCTTTATCGGATGTCTTTGTGTAGCTATCCTGGTCGTGTATCTATACATACCGAGTCAGGAAGCGTCGTACATTGGTGGTTTTCTATTCCTCTATCAAGTGCAACAGGTGAAGTGCCTAATCTAAACTGGGTTTCAACAATCGCTTACAAGGTTCCAATACAGTCTCAGTGATCGTCCAGTGCTTTTACGCACATAGAATCCTCACTCTTTCGGGAGGCACCTGGATTTCGATTTTTATTGTCGCCGTACGTAAATTGCGCTTGGAGTCCGACCCTCTACTAAGTCATGAACGGATCCATGATCTTAGTTATCTCTGGGGCAGCTCGCTGGAGGAGTGGTAAACGCCCTTTGCTACGGTGTAGAATCAGTACTGCATTTGTTTTTCCGCAACCCTATATGCCGTTGGTCTTCTGTGGTAGGTGTCTCATCGTCCCCAAGGAACCCACTTAACACGTTGACTGATGATATCACTCAGCTTTGGGGGTCATTGAGTGTTGTATGTGATGTATCTATCTCCATTTCGATGTCTGTTATCGTGAGTGGGAGTCCATCTGATCAAGTTGCTTTCCGAGTCTGGCTAAATATCTACCACAGCTACTCAAACAGCGGAAGAATCTCTTCCGTGGTAGAACATACACAAAAGTTACAAAAATTGTACAATTGATTATTGAAACCGGTACCGTAGCGAGCACGTACAATTCAAGTGTCGCCAGTGTAAAATGGTTTACTGACTAGAATTTACTTAGGCATTACTGTCCTGTGTTATACCATTCTAGACCACTTGAATCGTGTCATCCCGGGTATCCCGACTTTATTCCCGATTCCTGGACTAGCAATTGGAAAGATTTACAGCAACTCCATGCTCGCGCTGCTCAACAACCGTCTCGAGATTGTCGGCGGAAGAGCTGAATTCAGCGTCAGATCTAATGGTGGGGACTTGCCAGCAGGAACCATCCAGGCCAGAGCCCATCGAGTGTCTGAAGTGACTCCGATTATTTTGCGTCGAGTTTCTGGGACAGAGAATGCTGAGCTTCTGACCTACAATAGGCTTACGAGTTAAATGTCATAAATAACGCCCTGATGCATGGATTATGTTGTGCGAGGACGACGTTCCTTTCCCAAGTCCTTCGCTCCAGGTGTTGCTACGACGGATTTCACCAACCTGTTATAACCCTCAAGAGTTTACATCAACTCGAGATTTATTGGTTGCAGAGCAAGCAGTGGTCATTTCGCGGTTTGCGTGAACCCATCCGTCGCATTAACAACCCAGATAATCTCACCATGACTGTAGTTAGTAATCGTAATTATTGAAGTCACGATCATGATTATTGAAATCGTGCTTACAATTATACTATAACCCCAAGTGTAGTCGAATATACTTTTGACAGGTCACTATCAATGTCGCGTTTGTTCTCATATGTGAGTTACTCAGATAGTCGGACAATCGGAGATTATTCTCAAGATAATCTTAAGTAATATAATGTTGAAGCAATCAACTAAACCCAGGTAATCCCGGCTCTATAATCGTTTATAATCTGATCAAAAATAATCTCAAGAAAATACATGTGGACAGTGGACAGATCAAGAGCCCCACGAATGTCAACAGATTGGTGACACGATAGACCAGTACACGGTACTGATTGGGTCGTGATCATATGCCATCGTGATTGTGTTTGCTTTGACGACCTGGGAACTCCAGGAAAGTGTGTGAAATGATCGCTCCGAGCATCAGGGATCTTTCTTGCCAACGTACAACACCACCCTAACGGTTTCATCACTGGACCACCAACTAGGTGTGTCCAAATTTCTTCTTCTCAGATGTCTCGATTCAACTCAATACCCTGTATTTTTTCAGCTTACCAGTAAAAGAATCAGGAGAGTCAAGATGTCAAGCATAGACAACATCCCCGTTGAAATCCTTGGATATATATTCTATTCCCTCGTCCCTCATCGAAGCCTTGACGACCCCCAAAGAGATATCGATCCTCAATACTGGAGCCTTTCGTACAACACAATCACCTGCCTTCGTCTCGTATCTCGACACTGGAATCAGGTCATCTTGTCTGACTCCTGGTTCTGGTCAGACATCGCTATCAGAGTTGACCTACACGATGACCCCCATTACCCCTATGAACCTCCACTTGATGTCCTACAGATGTGGATTGACAGGTCGGAGGGAGCACCGTTGCATATCATGTTGGAACTCCCAGAGTGTTTCGGCCTGACCCCGCGTGGTTCCCAGGGCCCAAGCCATCATATGCGGGATGAATTCGATGCACGGGAATACCTCTGGGAGATTATTCCACTCCTCATGAACTGCTCTACTCAGTGGAGGGGTCTGTCTGTCACGGCCACCGTTGACGCCCTGACAACAATATTCTCTCTCTTGGATCAAGTTCCGCAGCTTCAGATGGTCGACCTCTGTATTCTCTATGATTCGGATCACGATAACCTGAAGGGTTTCAAGCAACTTGCACCAATGCTAGAAAAAATAACCTTCCTCAAACTCTTATCCATACCAGGCGTTAACCCAGTCTCCGAAGCTCACGACTACATATACCTCGACATTCCTCCTCGCACGCTTAGCAGGATAACAGAGCTTGAGCTTGGCGAGGCTATCCGTCGCCCCATATTGTTGTCTGTCCTGCGAGAGTGTTCAGCCCTCAGGTGGACAGACGTTAATAGTGGCTGGCCCGTTGAGGATACAACCCTCCCTGTTCAGCGATTTCAGCTCCCTTATCTTGAAACCTTGATCCTGGGTTTAGACGGGAACATTCACCAGTTCTTTGACTTTATCGAGCTGCCCAATCTCAGTGTGCTCCAGGTTTCAACTCTTTACCCGGGAATTGATGCTTCTACCGCTATGTTATCACACATTTTCCCTAGAGTCTCTCATCCATTGCAAATCTTTATTTGGAATACACTACCCCTAGAAGTGCTAGAGGCTTTCTTGCTTGGTGATGATATGCGATTGTTTGCAATCCCCGTGTTCCACGCTGGGTATACTCGAGCAGCTGCTCCTGAGGAGGCTGAGGCTACCACAGAGAACGCCCGAGCTACGTTAGCACACTTGTTTCCAAACAAAAATTTTGCTTTTACAAAGGACTCACATTCTTTTGGCTGGGTAGACTGGGATGTTTACCGACAGTGGGGGCATACGCTACCTTACTACCCACGTAGCAATGTGGTGAGATGCTTCCAATGATCTGATTAGGCACCAATATCTTTTTCTAATTTTTTCATGTCACCCGGCTCGAGATCTCGCAGGTAGTTACATATCATAGTAAATACGGGTCTGGAAAAGACTCATTTCTGTGACTCTTTAAAATTACAGTGTAATTCAGGCACTTGGTGGAGGCTCCCATTGCAGTGGAGGATCAGAAATGTCAATAATTGCACTATGCTTTCACGGAGTTAAGTATTCTGGATACATCTTCCAGTTGGTTAACAATAGCCTTTTTTCACGACCATAGCTTTTTAGAAGCTGGGAAGGGAATAAACCAAAGCTGGCAAGAGAGGGGTACTATGAGAATGGTAGAGACTGCCGCTTTACTGAGATCGCGTAGTTCCAGGGTGGGGTAAGGAGACGAGTGACATTAAGTAAAGAGCATGATAGGTTAGGATATTAGCATCGGATCAAAACTAATCGCCGCTGGGCTTTGAGTTGTGGGTCGGGTGGGCGGATGATCTCTGGTAGGATAGACGTGGTCCAACGACTTGGGAGTAGCACTGGGGCTGCGGGTATGTGGGAATAGTTAAGATTACCTTTTTTTTTTTGGCCTCACTTATCGTTGAGGTCAAAGTCGATGGACGCAAGTACCCGGCCCTTCTCGGTTGTCACGGTCGTCTCTGATAACCACTTTTTGAAGAGAGAAACTAGAATGCCGCGTTCAGAGAAAGTAGACGGTCGACGAGTCGTTCTGGGCGAAGACAGATATACACGTGACCAACTATTACATCAGCTGGAGCGTGACTGGTCAACGAACAGGTCAATCTAGTTGAACGCAGCAAACTCAAGGTCATCGTTCCGCCATAATGTCTTCATCGACATCCACTGCTCCTGCAGCAGCCTCTGCAGAAGTGCGGACAATACCAATCAGGGCCATACCGAGCAGTCTTGCCATAAAGTCTACTCCTACCATCCCGCCCTCGACAGAATCCTACGAACCGCTGCTCAAGGCAGTACTACGACACCGTCTCGTCTACAACATATTTCTACAGTCTGGTCTTTTGACCTGGGCTGCTGTAACAATATCTACCATATGGCAGCAGGACGCGACTTCGCTGAGCATTGCTCAGTTCATTCTGGCGCCATTCGGTCCTCTGACAGCTTTGGCATCGCTCGTCGTCTGGGCTTCTATGGCACTACCTGTCATCGTGCTAAGAAAGCTCTTGCTCAATCGTGCGTATTCTGTTTTGCTCTGATCTTGTGTCGACTCACCAAGCTTTTCGAATGAATAGCAACGCGAGCCACAGCGACTTCTCCGGCTAATTCACTCTCTAATGCCCTGGCTAAACCCAACTCACGACGCGCATTTCTCGTGTACATCGTCTCAGCACTCGTCCTTGTATTGGTACACACCATCCTATCCTATGCGGTTGAATCTGCCGATCCAAAACTACGACTTTTCGTCAAGTCAAAGTATGTCAGACCATCTCGCGCAATTCACGAGTTCCTAGCTAACGACTCGCTCCAAGAAAACATCCACATTACCTAAATGGTCGTCTTATCTTCCTTATCATATCTCAGGCTGCTATTGCCGCTGTTTATGGGATTAGAAATGTCATGTTGGACCGCCCGGCTTTCAAGTGGGGGATTGCAGAACAGGTAAGCAGCTGCAGTCCAGCTCTTTAAGTACTGGCCCATAACGTTTCACAGAAAAGCGAACAGAACCTGAATATCACCCTTCTCGACGTCTTACGATCGCTCATCGTTTCGAGCCTGCTTTCATTTCTGGCTCTCCCTATAACTGCAATCGTCTTTGGTGTCTTGCGGTTTTTCCTTCCTATCCTATACAAACTCCCCTTCGTCTCACTCTTCCTACGACCCTTTACTGCCCACTTCCTTCGCGGCTCCTGGACCATTTTATTGCCTCTCCGACACGTTGACCTTATTCGACGGGCGCTTCAATTGGGTTTCGTCTCGTTTTTCATTTGGGACACGGCAGACACCCTGTTTGATCTCAATGTTTCGAAGGTCCGTTTACTCCATAAACACCCCTTTTCTCCCGCAGCTAATTCTTTGCTCAGCAAATCTCGATCACAGGCCTCACTGCAGACCCAAACCAGACCCTGATATCGGGTATCTCGTCCAGTGATCCTACATTCAAATATTTCGCATACTCTGAACTAAGTACGCTGGCCGAAGACAAATCAGCCACCGGTGTCGCTCAGCGTACGGCTCTCTTCGTCGACCAAAAGTATACCCCTACCCTGTGGTCTCGTTTCATCCGCGAAAGTCTCCTTTTGCTTGGGAACGATTACCAACTCTTCCTTCGCCGCGGTAGCCCCGCACCGCCACCCGCTCCAGCACCCGCATCAACACCTGCAGTCAATATCAGTTCTATCACATCAAACTCAATTCCCGTGCTCAGAAAGCGAATTTTCAAGAGCGACAGCGAAGACGCGATTGAAACGACGCTAGACGTCCTGTCGTCTGATGGCCCTATCTCCCGAGCAGTAGACGCTAATGTGAACGCTGTTGAACTACCCGAGATTTTCCGGTCGGCAGAGATTAGGGTCATACCACAGGCAACGAAGCAGGAGGTTCAGAAAGGGGCGGAAAGCGCGAAGGGTGCTTTGGAAATGACTCGGCAAAAGATCAATGAATTTTCATGCCGAGTTTACAAGCACTATGTGCCGCCCGTTGCGACTGAGTATCTCGATAGATGGTTAACGTGGTGGAAGAAGGAGCGTGCAAATAAGATAGTAGAGAAGAGCCTACCCTTGCGCGAGTTGGACATTGTTGTTATCGAAGGTGAATCACTCTCATTCTGATGGTTGCTGCGACAGAGCTGATAACCACTAACTCACATTCATACGCACAGTAATATCCCGATTAACTTGCGCATCGTTAACTGAAGATCGATATGGTGTCGTCCAAAGAGACATTCCACGAATTCTCGAAGCCTTCCTCTCCTTCCTTTCCGCGGTCGAGGAATACCAAGTCCAAGTGAACTCACTCTATATCCCGCCCAATTCAGACGAAGAAGGAGAAGCAGGAGCGACAACATTGACACCGAAAGAACTGGAAGAACGCGAGAGGCTACGATATGAAGTGGAAAAGGGCGGGGAAGTGTTGGGCGCTATGGCTGATGGTGAGTGTGTTCGAGCTTCTATGTGTTTCTATTATCCCTATATTAAAGGGATGGACATGAAATGAAATCGCGTGTGTACTGATTTGTGCTTCACTTTTGCCTCGTGTTTGCTCTTGTTTCTTCTTTACCAGGTCTTAAAGAGGGTGTTGCGCGTATTGTGCGAACGTTTGGAGATAGGTTATTGGCATTCAAGTTCCCACCTCGAACAGCACAGAAGTTACAGGGTTTCCTTGATTATTGCTGATCTTCTGATCTTCCTGATGTAATTTTTTCTTTTAAAAGTACTCGTAACGGTTTAATTACACACTTTGATGAATGTGGACAAATTGTTGGTGGGGCATTAATGAAGTTCTTGGTATTTGCCTAAGCGTATGGTGTTTCCGGAGGGTAGAAGTGTGGTGGCGGTGGGACGACTGTCATGTTTTACGTGGGTTTGGTGCATGCGCAGGGTCAACAGCATTTGGGTCCCAGGCCTGCATTGCTCGAGGAGCGACTTGGAATTGAGACTAAGAACCACATACATACATAAATAGAGAAGCTCAGAATGGTATTGATGTCGAGGAGATATGTAAACTTGACTTTAAGGAGCATATCTTTTCATCGGTCCTTTTCACCCCATTTGGCTCTGTCTAAAGTTTACAATTTTGGCTACACTAGCGGGATTTCCTGTTTTGTTCTGAGACACACTTGAGGCAGCATAGCACCATGCTCTAACGGAAATTGTCAACTTCGTCCGTTGGTACGTAGGCATGGAACATTACAGTACATTTTCTGGCTAGTTATAAATTGAAACGTGTTAGAGCACCTACCCGATGGGTCGCGTTGGGGACAACTCTGTCCATCATCCGGTATCGGAATGAAGGAGGCTCGACTTTCAGCCAACGAGTTCATTTTACTCGGCCCCCGACCTAAACGATTTTTGTTTTGTCGACTCGTGAACTCTAGTTTTCCTTTCATTAGCCCAACGAAGGTATATAATAATGGTGATGCTCATGTCCACCAGGGCTGGAGCCACGATGTCGGGAAACGAATTCTCAGAGTGATAGCCATAATTAAAGCGCGCAAGCACGAGGAACAAAGATTTCATCGAAGCCGGTCGGTTTGACACATGTGCAACTCGTACGAGGCTTCCCTCCGTCTAAATGAGATGACTAAAGCCTGCCCTGTTAATTTCCAGCATTTCACCTTACTTTTAGAACCCATCGAACGTCGAACCTATTATTTGCGGCTATCCTTTTGAGCCGGATCATAGTGCCTCGCGACTTCAACCATCATTTTCTTCCCAGCTACAAATTCGAGAAGATCGGACATGTTGAGTGGCAATGATTTCGTCAGAGCTGTGTGTCCGTTGTAACTTGCTAGCGTACGATCGGTGATTATGTTCTTTGTCTTCAGCTTCTTCAGGGGTATGGCCCGGGTTCTGGTCCCTGTTAGGGTCATTTCTGTCCTCGTTGCTTAATTTTCAGCCTTTACCTCTGACTGCTTGCTGTTACAGGAGCCAAGCCCGAAATAAACAGCAAGTAATGCTGCTGCGATTCGCTCATCATGGCAATGTTCCATTTGTACATGAGCTAAAGGTCGGTTTCTGTTGCAGTCATACTTGAAATGAATTCTTGATTCACACGTGGCCCCATCAGGGAAAGAAACACGGAAAGACCGAACGAATTGAATGAAGTGTCAATATGAAATGCATTCGAAAAAAAAGACTCAAGCGCCAGCGGAGATCATCATCACAACCAGATATAGTCCCACCGATCATTTTTACCTGACAATTCCGGCTTTTTGCTCGCCTCCACCCCTCGTTATAGTCTGAGTGGCGAATGTGGAATGCCCATTAATATATAAGAAGCCCTCCGACGGCAAGGTGGATATCCCTCAAGGCCTCTCTCCCTCCTTGCGTCCCTATGCCGATCCTCACCCGGCCAGGCGTGTTTTTCATTTGGGCGCTTGTGGCCTTCCTCCTCACTCCACGACTCCTGGTGCTCGACGCCCTCGCTATCCTACAGTGGAATCTCTCAGTAATAGATTCAGAGATATCTGTTAGAGTTACAGCGACGCAAACGTGTACTGGGCTTCGCGAACAGCTCGGACCAGCGGTGGTACAGGTAAATGGAGAGAGCGACTATGTCAAGGCTATCCAAAACCCTGCCAGTCTATTCAACTCTGTTCATAGACCAGCCTGTGTCGTTGCTCCGCGAAATGCTGTAGACGTGCAGGTCGCTATGGCGGCTATATACCGTGATAGAGTAAGGTATGCGGTGATGTCAGGTGGTCATACAGGGATGACTGGTTGGAATACGTGCGTAATTTCGATTATAGGCTTTGTTGTCAACCAGCTCAGTCTTAGGATACAGCGTTGAAGATGGCGTCCTCATTTTCTTCGGAAACATGACCAACATTACCTACGACGCGAAACGGAACAGAGCTACGATACAGCCCGGAGTGAGATGGGGAGATGCGTTGGAGTATCTGGAGCCGTACGGGGTCGCCGCAATGGGTGGGCGCCTAGGGTAAGTATTCCTCCTATACACCATCCAGCTCATAATCCATATTCCCTATAGGAACATCGGCACGGGGCTCCTTCTAGGTGGAGGAATCAGCTATCTAGCCCCAGAGAATGGCTGGTCGACAGACGGCATCACTGAGATGGACGTCGTGCTGACCAACGGCAAACAAGTTACTGCCACGGCAACCAACCAATACTCCGACCTTTTCCGTGCTCTGAAAGGAGGGGGGAGTCGATTCGGCATCGTCACGCGCTTCGAGATTGAGCCAGTCCGCGTTGGAAGAAGGACGGACGAGAAGTGGTATGGGGGAATTGTCGTTGTCAGTCCGTCCATCATGCTTTATTGAGGGCTTCAATCAGCACTCAAACTGTCGACGCCACTGTCTAACAAGTCCACTTTTATTTGGTTCAGTACCCCGAGTCTTCTGCAGAAGCACTAATTCGAGCAGCACATAAGTTTGTGGAGACAAATAAGGATCCTAAAGCGGGTATGCGATTTCCAGCTCAACTTTCATGTGCCAAGAGCTTTGCTTAGTCGGAGATAGCGGCGCTTTTTATTCTAGGCTATGTCATGCGGGACGGTCGACCGATTGCCAGTAACAACGCGGCGTACTTCTATCGAGGCTCGAGCTTGCCGAACGACGTTTTTGGAGATCTTTTGGATATCCCTACAGAGTCCAAGCACCTGGGACCCATGAGCTATTTTGAGGCCGCCAATATTTTTGGGTCTGGAGAGTATCGAGAAAGTGGAGAACGCTTCTCTGGTGCATCGTTCGCGGAAGGTCCGGAGAAGATTCTGAAGGCATATCGGGACTTCCGACATTTCGCCTTAGAAACTGCTCATCTCCTTAACTCGACGGTATTCGCGTTAACCCCGATCCCCCTTCATCAAATCCAAATCGCAAAAACTCGAGGAGGAAATGCCTTAGATGCCGCCGAGGCTCCGTATCTATCTGCCCACTGGCATACTGTATTTCTTGCTGGCCAAGAACAAATACCACCGAAAGTGGAGCTAGGGCTGCAATGGCTGATGAGGCAGTGAGTTTGGTCTACCCGAATTTGATGTTATGAGCCGATCTAAAATTATCTCTTATCAAGAAACCCACCTTCGCCCGGGGCACCACTGGACATGAATGAAAGTGATGCATCTCAGAACGTTTATGCTACCTATGGGGACTATGAGTTTCTTCGGAAGGTATATCACAAGTATGATCCTACTAGGTGAGTTTGAGCTGAGTGAGCGTCCTGCGTGCACCCATCCACGCTGATTGGTCATATTAGATTCAACGTCAGATACAGCCAAGGGCCTATCGGTCTCTGATGGCCTTCTGAAAATGTGGCATTCTCACTTTTATAGACACCGATGGCTCAATTGTCGTGCAGGTTACACTGGTATCATATTAAGTATACTATGCACATTTGTATACTCGGCAAGCTGGCTAAACAATATTACATTAGTAAATTAGTGGTTTACGTGCTGGACGACAAGAAAGCTGTGAGCTGGAATAGAACAAGACTTGACTGGTATTCTCTCGTGCCGACACGACAAAGCGATATCTGATATTAACTTGTGGTAATGACTTGCTAATGTTCTCAACGTACTGCATCAGAGTAGCCACCTGGACGTCTGGGCACCAACTATGGTAGTCAACTTTGTGGAGCCCCCGACTCCTCATGCGTCATGCAAGGTGCGCGCTCTGAACTGCGTTTTCCACGTGTCGAAATAAGCCCAGGATAACATAAGATTGCTTCGATGCGTTGATCATTTTTTCACATTCGGCCAAGTTGGTTGTTTATCTTTCCAGGCCACTTGTCTTTTTCCGGAAGCATGCCCGCGATTCGCCGATAAGAGAAAACACGACCCCCTGTGTTATCGTCATGATTCTTGCCCCTCGCTTCCAGCACTCCCCACCTGTAGTATAATATGAGCTCGACGACAAGGGCTAGCGCTCAGCTAACCTTATCTCTTCGACCGACACCACTACCATCGACCCTTTGGAAAGCTCAGTTTACGCATAGCTCGAAATTGACGGCATGAGTTTAACAGATACAGCTGCAAAACAGGACCAATCGGTCACACGACCCGGTAGCGGAATTTTAGGGCTCAATCGTGACATATTGTTTACAATTACACAGTATTGTCTGTCCCACGAAGACTCGGAGTCGATTGAGATTCCGCCGACTTTGCAGAGCCAGCAACTCATCCTCTGCCAAGTATGCCGTTCCCTCCGCTCGCTCATCCTTACAAGTCCGAGTTTGTGGACAAGGTTTACCTTTACCGGGACGAAATTGGGGCAGCATAGAGAGCTGTTCAAGGAGTGGCTTAGCCGCGCAGAGGGACTCCTTGACTCGTTTCCTATTTCAATCGAGAACAGAGAGGGGTGCAGTTTCTCTGTCGTCGAGTTGGAGGAATTCGTTCTTCCATATTCAGATCGTCTTCTTCGGTTACACCTTTATCTCGAGTACGAGGCCCTGGACAGGTTGTTCCACCCCATCCTCCCGATAGCGTTTCCGCGCCTTGCCAACTTTTCGGTGATTTGCAGTGACTTCCAGCAGCCTTCCCTCCTGGATGTCGAGCCAATATTCCGAGGATCCCCTGTCGAGGAGTTCGCAATGACTTTAGGACCTCCCGTGCTCATACGGGGTCTCGGTATTTCGTGGGCCGGTCTGAGAGTTCTACGTCTTATAGTAACGCGAGCCCGTTTCTACTTTCCTATCTCCTGGATCCACGCGATTCTTAATGCTTGTCGGGAGACGCTCGAAACTTGCTCCATCTCCCTGGAGCCAACGACCGACCCCGATCTCCCTCGACTCACCCTTCCGCACCTAAATCATCTGTCTATTCACTTCAGAGACTCCGGGTGGAAGACCCAAGCTGGTTTTTTCAACTTCCTTTCGCTCCCATCTCTCCTCTCCCTCGAACTCTCGTGCTACGACGGATTGGCGTTCAATGAAGCTTGTTCAGCTCTCAAGTCTTTCTTTCACAGGTCGTCTAGTATACGGCGCCTATGTTTCGAGCGCACGCCTTCGCCTGGTATGGGCTTCAGCACGACGGTCAACTCGTTAGAAGTCGTCAATATTCTCACACTGCTGTCGAATCTCAGAAGTATCCACCTTCCGAAGGGACCCCACACAAACATTGTGGCAGTCCTGGAGGCAGTTTTGCTGAAAGGAGTTTGCCCATTTTTGGAGACGATGGAAATAACGGTAAATAATGGAATGCAAGTGGTCCGGGTGATCCAGGCGTTATGGAACGAGACAGCGGGGATAGGAGGAAGAGAGAGAAGTATTCGGGGCATCAAGCTTGTTGACCCGAAACTATCGTGGATTGGGAATGACGAATCCTCCCAAACGGAGGATCCGGACATTGCTGCTGTTCAAGCAATCCTTCGCGAGCTGAAGGACGAGGGATTAGTGGTCACACTTACAAATACTTTGGAAGCTTAATATCGGTTTAATATGTACTACTCATCTTTATGCCATCGCACCTCGCTCTGAAACCGTCACCGCGAGTAAAGACGCCACTGATCGAATGATCAAGTTTAAGCGAGAGCTAATCATTCCCGCGGTAGACAGCACACACGGAGTCAACCCAGGAATTATATTGAATAAGCAGCAGTGTTCAGAAAACATAGGTATATACTACGACGATTCAAGCTACGTAGATGACTCCAATCTACATTAAGAAACTATGAATGGCCAGTCCATCCAACGGAAAAACGACCAGGGCTAGGTTCCGGGATCAGAGAAATGCGATTCATGATGTTATGCGAAGCGGAGCTAGCAATGATCTGTCTCGTATTACTCTCAACCTTCACATTGCAGATCTTGTACGTCGATAGCCGCGAAAGTGTTGGGCTGCGGAAAAACTGCGTGGACCGATTAGATCGGAGTTCATCAAACCACATTGCGCATGTATGAAGGGAGGGTGATCGGTCTTCAATGAAGCTGAGAAGAGGACCAATGTTCCTTGCATGCCGTGGGACCTCCGACCAGGTGATAGATACTTCAAGAACCTTTAGACCTCCCATCTCTAAAAATTTGAAAAGGTCTAGGTTGGCATCATATATCTCAAGCCTGAGATGGCGAAGCATAGGAAAGGAAGTGAATTGGGCGTCAGGGGAGAGTGTATGATATTCTGGAGAAGCAGACCACTGGCCATCAACGTGAATGTTGGCCGAGGTAAGACTGGTCCGAGTCTCCGACAAGATATTTAATACTCCCTCCATCCAGCCCTCGTACTGCAACCCAAGCGTCTCCAGGCCACTCAGTCGCATGTTGTAGTAGCGCCCCCAGAGCGTTATCCAGTCAAAAGTCGCAACCTCTAGATGAAGCTCGCGGATTATACCTGGAAAGGTGACGAAAGAAGGACCAACCACCTCAATGGCGTCTTCGTCCAGGATGCCGGCATCGATAGAGAGTTTCGTGAGATGACGTGCTCGGGACAAGTCTCGTGGAAAACCCTCGATTCCCAATTCACTGAGAAACCATAACTCGCCCCAGTGGATCATGTAGGGGGACAAAACGTTGAAAATGGCTTGGGCATGCGAATGGCGAATGGGGCTCTGATCACTGGGCATAGAAATCAGGATCTCGATGGGTTGTACTCCTTTCGTTCTTTGGATCCACTGATTCACGACGTCAGGTGGAGGATATCGAGACGTCCTTGTCGTGACATCAACAGCGACTCGTCTCCAGAGCTGGGTCATTGAGAGCGCAATATGATTCCAATGTCGACATACGCGGCGTATGGCTGACAATGTCTTGTATCTGATATGGAAGTGTGAAGGCACATAATCGTCGGCACTTGAAACGGCGAGCCACAAGAGATCTCCCAGCAACTCGTTCGGAATTTGACTCGTCCTATGGAGGTATAAGCATGAGCATCCTATAATCGCGAGTAGGGTGCTGCAACTCACGCTGGTGGGTGATGAGTCTGGTGTTGCGACATCGACATTATCTTGTCTTCGTCGGCGGTTCAGACGTAGAGTCCGGGGAGTATGCCTTGGGATTTAAAAGGTTAGAGATACAATAGCCAACAATGTCTTACTACGATCTAGTCCCAGGGTAGATGTAATAAAACGATCACGGTGATCAAGCCGGATTGTTAGGCTTGTATGACAGTTACATCCTTGAAGCCCGTTTGAACATTGAGCCAACTTCCTGGGGGAAACTAGAATTGTCATGTTGGAAACGATATAAATACTTCTGATCTTCTGTCTGAGCACCAAATATCATCATAACCCTCTCCTAAGAGTAGTTGGTAAACGACTTTTGTTGTCCGTTACCACATGCTCTCTTGATGCTCTTGATCCTCGAAATTTCTTTTTATGCAAGACGTAAGCTTCCTTGGAGAGTGCCAGAGTGAGAAATACAAAGTTTTATTAGCTGAGCAAGAGTCTGAAAAATGCCCCTGAATCGATCATTATCACACGCTAGGATCCCGATCAAGGGCTGTTTGCGCAGTCCTTCCTTCCAAATCCAACCAGAACGTCATTCTTCGAACGAGCTAGGTGATGAGCAGGTGACATTAATCATTCTTTCCTGTCACCCCAGTTTGCTTCGGACCCTAGGCTAAGTATCGAACCGGAATTATTCAAAAAAATGTGGGAAGTCATAGGAGATCCTACGGCGCACAAGGATAAATAGACAGCCTATATAATCGTATTCAGAAAAATACAACGATCCCCTCTGGACTCTAGTAGAAGCCCTTGCTCTCCGGATCTATACCATATCGTAGAGTGGATTTAAGCAACGCATCAAAAAAAGCATCATATTCTCTAAGTTAATCAGACACACCATCTATCATACATAAGTAACCAACAAGACGGCAACTACAGCGATAAATTCCTAAGATACAAAAAAAAAGAAAAAAAAAAGTCACTCTGTGATGACACGCCCAGCATTGAATCATCATAATTATAAGTAACCACTCGACAAGAATAATGCTGCATGCTGCACGGATACGATGATAATGATGGATGAGAAAAGGTAGAATATCGATACGTCGAGAAACCAAACACGGAACAAAAAAAAGTAGTCATGGAAGAAATGGAAAGAAACGTGGGGACTAGTCATCGTCACGATCGTGAATAGCGTCAAGGACATGAATTGAATGAATGAGAGAGAAAGGGGTAACGGTTGTGGGTGGCGGGGTGATGGTATCACGAAACCTTGAAGGTCAAAGACAATGAAACAAAGATGACAACGAAACGAGCAACTAAAACCGGAAAAACAATAACACCCACATGCACCAACGATTCACAAAAGAAAGTCAGGAATCCAAAACACGACAGTCTTCCACATATCGAAACAAACTCAAACTCCTCCTCCCAACCAGCATTACAATCCCACCACTCAATCACCCGAATCACCACTTCCACCCCCTCCATCACTCCCAATAAGCGGTCCAGCAACACCACCAAACATCCTCCACCCAGCAACAGCAAGCACAAGCGCTCCAACAGCACCACCCACCACCCTCGTCCTCCTCTTCAATCTCGCAGTCGCAGGGCGTTCTTCTCGTTCACGATCACGTATCAGACGTAAGTGGCGCGTATGTGGAGAGCTTCTTGATAATGTGGATGATGTCGTTGAATGGGTGCGCGAGTGTCTATGGTGGATCTTGAGTAGTTCAGAATGTGCCGCGGAATAAGTCGCCGTTCCCGTTGTTGTAGTAATACCACGCGCAGCAGATGAGACGACATGCGCTCTTGAGCCCGAACGTGAACCCGAGCGTGAACTTGAACTCGAGTTCGTCCTCAACAATGCACTCTTCCTCCTTCGAAGATTCCCCGATTCCGCAAGCATAGCCGAATCACCCCCCGCACCTCCAGTTGTAATAGCAGCGCTATCCTCCACCACCCTCGAACCGGGAAGTGACGATTCTCCGATAGTACTCCCCCCACTAAACTCAAGACTACTCCCCAGCTCTTCCAAAATCTTCATAACAGGCGTCACTTGGTCTTCCTCTTCTTCTTCCCCTTCATCACCGCCTCTACTCCCCGCACCATCGTCATTGTGACGTTCAGTCTCTTCATCATCACCTTCATGCAGCACTCCAAGCCTATCAAGCCCCGACCCCCTGTCCCCAGCTCTTCCAAAAACCACACTCTCACTTCCCTCCCTCCAACTCCAACTATTCATACCAGCCTCTGCTTCTCCTCCCTCCTCCTCCTCCTCCTCCCAATCACCAGTACCACCACCTCCTGCATCAAAACCGCCGAAACCGACTCCCCCCAATCCCATGTCTCCTCTCCCTCTCCCTCTCTCTATCATACATCGACTCTCCTCCATCTCTCTCTGCTCCTCCCACACCCGCCCCTCCCCCTCCGATCCCACCGCCAATGGAGAGTTCCATACGTCCAATGACTTCTTCTGATCCTTGACTATACGTACTTGCCCCTCCTCCTGTGTAAGGGGAGTGAGGCGAGAGAGGTGATGGGTGGGGTGAATACGAGGAGGGTCGTCGTTGTCGTGCGTCCTCGGATGATGTGGTGGTTCCTGTGGTTCCAGTGGAGGTAGATTGAGTGGAGGATTGAAAGGTCCGAAAGGAATGCCCCGTCCCTGTCGTTGCTCCAGCCTCCGTCCCACCGATCAACGGCGACAAAGGCGACAACAGCCCTCCACTACCACCTTCTCCACCTCCTGCCGACAAAGGAGGCGTCCCACCATCAATATCAATCTCCACACTCGCAATACCACCACCACCAACTTCAACACCACTCCCCCGAGATGGCGGTCGTTGACCAGGTACAAAACCCAACCCCAGACCAATCCGATCATCATACCCATAATGATACCTCCTCTCTCTCTCCCTCTCCAAATTCCAATCTCTCTCCCCCACCTCCCCTCTCTCCCTCTCCCTCTCCCTCTCTCGTTCCCGTTCCCTCTCAATCTCAATCTCCCTCTCCCGCAACTGTGTTTCCCGCTCCCTTCGTCGCCGCTCACGTTCCCTCTCACCACCACGTCCACTCAAACTAATGCCTTCAAGACTCTTGAGGAAAACCTCATTCATCCTTCTCAGCCTCTCCCCTACCTCTTCTTGATTCGTCAACATGGGACCACGTGCGGGTGAAGTAGGAGAGGTGGATATCTCGTACGCATGCTGCGCTTGGGCTTCCGAAGGGGTTGTATGAGATTGGGTACGGACATGTGAGGAAGTGGATGCAGGACGGGGAGAGGAAGATGAGAATCGGGGGAAAGCTGTTGTGGTAGTGGTAGGGTTTGGCGAGGTGGCTGCCGTCGCAGGTGCAGCTGGTGAAGGCGTCCCCGTTCCTATTCCCGGTCGTCCCAATGGACTCATCCTCAACACATTCACACTCGGCGGCGACGCCGACAACCTCCCACTGATACCCACAGAAGGCGGAGACGTCGACCTTCTCCCTGCTCTTCCCTGCGCCTGTGCCTGCTGATAACGCATCTGCAACATTGTAGGTGAAACCACAGGTGACGTGCTCATACCACCACCACCACTAGCAGCGGCGGCGGTAGCGATAGTAGTACTCGTTCTAGTTGCGCCCTGATCAGGATTCGGCGAAAGCGGTGATCGTTCAAGGGGAGCATAACGTCCTGCAAACCTCGACCTTCTCTCACCCTCAACACCACCACTCTCATCCTCCACATCCTCCTGTTCATGCTCGCCACCACTAGCATAAGCCGCCCAATTACTAATTCCAGCTAACCCGAGTCCAATCCCAGGTAAACTGCCTAGAGGCTCACGATCACGTTCACGAGGGCCGTACATCACTGGCGGTAAGGGGGATACAGGTTGTTGTTGTTGAGATTGTGTGCGTGTATGCGTACGTGTACGAGAGGTAGAGCGGGATCGAGTTTCTTGGTATTCGCGTGCACGGCCAATAAGAGGTTTGCGTGAGTCGATTTCTTGTACAAAGATGGATATGTCGTCTTCGTCTGGGTTGGTGTGTAGATAGGGCTGTGAATATACAATGAGTGTGAATAAGAAATCGTGAATGATGAATGAGTAGACGGTTAGACTTACAGGTTTGCCAGCAGCATCTGGCGTCGCAGGCCTCTGCACCCCTCCTGCTGCTGTCGCTCCCACTCCTGCTGGCACAGCACCCGCACCAGCTGGACCAATAGGCGCAGGTGCACCTCCTCCACTCGCATTACTCCCTACACTGCCTACATTCCCAGGAGTGGCTGTAGCACTATATCTATGCCCAAAACTACTCGAGTACCGCTTCCTCGTAGAGGGTGGCATGGGTACCGGACTGCTCGGTCTCCCTCCATCACTCGGAAACGCCCTCGGTTCCCGGTCCACGTTAGTAGTCGATATAGTCGACAACGTACTCATCCTCCTCTCCCTCTCGCTGAATGGCACACCACCGACGGGAGATGGAACAGTAGAGCCGTGTCGCCCCAGTCCAGCTGGGGCTGCGGCCATGGGATTCGATTGTGTACTTGACACTGAGGATGGTTGAGCTGACGATGATGTAGCAGCAGGAGGAGGGGCATGTGCGGATAAAGGTGATGGAGGTGGTGGTTGACCTGACCCTGGTGCTGCTGCTCCGAGGGGGATTTGCGTGTTTGAGCGGAGAGAGACAGATGGGGAAGAGTTGGACGGGGATCCAGAAACGACGACAGTGTTGGATTTAAATGGGTTGAGATTCTGTCTACGAATCGGCAATGGACTGCTCGTCGCGGGCGGATTGGCAGTACTGCTCGCCAAGAAGGGGCCTTGACTAACAATCGAACTCGACGGGCTCGACGAGTTCAACGACAACTTTCTCTGCCTAGGCGAGGTTGTCGGCGAGGGTGTAGTCGTTGGATGATGATGATGAGAGTGAGCACTAACGCTCTCCTTCCTCAACCTCGCAAGTGGATCCCTCGGCGATCCAACTACAGCATTCTTCAAGATAAACCTCTCCGCGATACTCTCGCTCGGCTCCTTGATAGGGGACTTTGTCGCTGGACTCCCTCTCCCGCCTGGATACACCATTCCAGGCCCAGGCGGCGAAACACTTCCACCAGGCACCCTCGCCGCCGCCGCCGCCACCGTCGTCGTCGGCGTCGTAGTGGAAGCAGCATTCGAACTCGACTTGTTCACCAACGTAGGCACAAACCCTTCTCCTGCATTCATCATCTCCCCTCCTACCACATCATCCAACACAAACCGACTCGAAAGCACCGACTCTAGCTCATCAATCTCGAAATATGGATTCGCAAGATAGGTCACCGAAAACGTCAACGTTCCAGGTGGTAACTGCACGGGAGGAAACTCTTGCGTCCCTATCGGGATAGGCGAGAGAGTGGGAGCAGGACGTTGATGAAAGTCCAACGTGTTCCTCTGCGAACGCAAATGCTGTTGATAATACTGGTACTGTCGAATCCCACCGCTACTTGACGACGAGCTCGGAGATGTCCCCACTTTCGGTGGCCTCAACCGAAGCGATATCGAAAACGCCCCCGCACCACCACTCGCTGCTCTAGCTGGTATCCGTCTCCTAATCCTCTTGTACAACCCCCACGTAGGCAACGTCCTCAATAACGTATATATACTCCGAAACAGCGCCATGCCGTGTTTGTATATCGACGGGGGAGCGGCATTCTCCACCAGCCCGCTTCCACCGGATAAGGAGACGGACCAGACTTCGAGAACGATGAGTTCCGGTGTTGGTTCGAGTGGTCTTCTCGTCGTGTTCGTAGGAGAAGAAGGCGAAGAGGGGGAGGAGGAAGAGGAAGGTGGGAGGTAAACCACAGCTTGGTTCGGTGAGAGTTCGGGGATGCAGAGCACCACTTCTAGTTCAAACGGTGGCGGTTTATGCCGTGTAATAGACTTGTATAAATCTCTAGCGTCTTTCGTGAACAAATCACTATCCCGAGACTCCAGGTTAAACTACGCAGCACATGGCAAGGTGGTCAGTAAACAACGTGTGATAGCACACGACGTACTCACCCATTTATCCAGTCGGAGGGAATGAGAGTCGGCTGTGACTCTAGCATCGTGTACAAGAGAGAAGAGTTTGGTGTAAAAGTGGTAGGCTATCTGGTCGGTCTTTTGTTGCTGCTGCTCGACCTCCATCATCATCGCCGTCGCATGTTAACCTAACTCGCATGTTCTATTTACGGGTCCCTCTCCTTGGGTTAAGGTCTCATCTTATCTTATCTTATCTCTCCCACCCATCCCACATGTCATTGGCAGAACGTCGGCGTAAACTTGTTATCTGTTCACACTGATGATCCGAGGACCCAAGTCAATGACGAAACTGGTAAAGATGACAAACACTGCACAGATGAGTAGATGAACTTTCCAATCGAGTTTATGACTATTTACTTTCAAGCCCGCAGGCTCACTCATTCCCAACCACCTTAAAGCGACTCCACTGTACCAGAATACTACCATTCCAGCTTAGCCAGCTCCGCCTGACAGCTACTACCCTCCGGAAAAAGCCACCATGCCCTGCCAAATTTCCCACCATCCCGTTCTCACCAGATATTATGTCCATCAATTCAAAGAATACAAGCTTATTTTAAAAATGACAGGATATTCCCGTCGGCAATTCTATAATCAAGCCGCCTTTCAAGTCAATAATTCTCTTCTCCTCCACCAAATACGAACATCTACACAATACATGTATCTCTCTCCCGTCTTTAGCTTTAAACCTCACCAATCCATTCTTTTATTCTCAGCAGCACGGTACTTTTCCTGCAACCCAGTAAACGATTATAGCAACCTACTATTTTAAATCAACCTGAACGAGCTCACCGAGTACAGTCATGTCAATGCGGACTTAATTATACCCAGTGGAGAAACGGGACACTCAATATTCGGATGGGAGAATGACTAGAAAAAGAGGGCAGGACGAATATAGATATAGGAAAGTCAATGCAGGAATAGCATCAGATTGGTAGGCTACAGGAATTGTGAGCGCATGGGTGATGGCACTGAACAGGGTAGGAAGATTGTGACCACCGCCGGAACGCCGCTCCGTTGCGTGGAAATCCGCCATAGGTTCACCGGTCACCTCTTAATTCTAGTGAACAGTCCCAAATTTGCACAGCAACTTGGAAATGGTGTCTCCAAATCAGCCCTAGATTTAAATATTAAAATACAGCATGTTACAAATGACTACAACTGCACCCCAATATCGGATAACAAATATTTATTATCCCTCCCATACCCCAAAGCAACTGAACTATCAACCCAACCAAGCATATTATCATCCGGCAACAACAAATGCGGAGTCTCCTTTGCATGAAACGTCTCCGCCCCACGAATACCCAGTTTCACAATCGGAATCACTTTCACATAATTATCCGCCAACAGATGAAGCGCGTCTCGATACGTCGAGCCCGGGTCATTTAACAAAAGAACTCGCAGAGATAACGATTTGTTCAAAATCGATGGCCAGACAAACTGATCATCTGCCGGAATCTCGGTAGGCGTTTCGTATATCGAAGCTTCACGCCGAGTCTCGAGGTGAAACACCTCAAGTTTCGGAGCCTCTATCCTCCTCAGGCTCCGAAGAACATTTCTCCCACAGGCACTGAGACTCAGTGCCCGCATATTGGGAACGCAAATAGCAGGTCCGTTATACCCGACCTGCATCTTGGCTTTTATCCGCACAGTAACCGCAAAAGTACATGATTGGAGAAGCCAAAAGACTTCTTCAGTAGAAATGGGGTATGATAAGTCGAGGTGGAGAAGTTGTAACCAGGGTAAGGTGGGCATGGCTCGTTGGATGGTTGTGCTATTTCCAAAGCCGAGTAACTTCAACCTGCGCAAAGCAGTCAACCCACGTAGAGCGTGAAATATTTCATCGTCAATTTCCTGACCGCACTGAGTGGCCAGCTCAACCTCTTCCAACCGATCAGCGCACGAAAATGGTATCTTCACAAAGGACTCAGCGGAAATCGAGTCGGTAACAAAAACCTTGAAGCGCCGGCATCTTTGGATGTGGCAGCAGAGCGCCTCGAGTGAATCAGCCAGGGTGGTGTAGGAGATACCCGGGTTGGTCTGTGGACTAACGCACGGGTAGCTTTGATGAAGGTCTCCAGCTCCCCAGAGGTCGACGTCGACAAGAGCTGGATCAGATCGCTCGGCAATAAGACGAAAGAGCGGCGCCGGTGGGTAATCCTCCGTGAGGTCCGTGACGATATTTGCCCATAGACTGGGCATATCTTGCATAACACCCCGCCATCGACGGCACACGGATGATAAGCGGACTCTGCACGAATACGATGGTGTACGGCGTTGATAGGTGCGTAATTTGTCGAGTGGTTCGATGAAAAGAATGAATATTTCTTTGAGGATATCATCAGGAAGTAAATGTATTGAAGCGTCTGCCAGAGACCTGGGTTTGCGTTAGTTGTGGGTGACCAAAGGACCCTAATATACTCACATCTAATTTGGAGAGGGAAGAAGGGAGAAGAAACAGGAGAACAAAGAGAAGAAGAAGTTTTAAAGGGTAACAAGCTGGGGTTAACGAGTGAATTACTAGCAATCAGCGATAAATATCCATCTCGGAGGCGGACTCTGAAATGATCTCAACGCCCAATACTTGTTCTCTTCCCGAGGTTCCCTGGCCCTTATTGTTCAAGCGCCACAAAGACTTCATTTACTGACTCCGGCGGAGCATACGTGCGTTCCCTAGAGTGCTATGATAACCGGTTTCTTGTCCTAAGCACTATAATAAGCTGAGAAGAAGTATTTTTCCCACTACGGCCGAACTACGAGCATTGTACTTGTGACTTGATTTGGGCATGTTATTAGGACACGTGGGCGCTTTGATGCTTCTTACAATTCCAAAACTCTATCACCAGCGTTTGACAAAGAGCAACCAATTGAATGTCAAAAGGGCGTCCCTTAAACGTCCGTTTTTGTCAGGATTTGATGCTTGTTATGGCTGATTACTGGCCGATCTATCAGAATCTGTCCGAACCACAGGCTGCTTTATTGTAAGAATTCAATGACTCTTTGCATTCCTTGCTACGGTGACCAAAGCATCACCTACTAAGGAGGTGCGTTATCTGAACCACCCACAAATGTTCTTCAGCAATCGATTTCTGCATAATATTAATCGTTACTCGAAGTCGCCCTCATAGCATCTTAAGTACCATAGCTCTGGAGCTTATTCCCACTCACCAGCATCAGCTCACTTTCAGATCTCCGGGAAGTATTTATACCCTGTCATTGAAAAACAATGGGCGCCGACGACCTCACCGGAATCGGAGGTGAAGGCGCTCATAGAAGCGCCTAAGGTAGGAAGGGAGATGATTTCAGGTCATTTTGTAAAAATAATCCATATCACACGAGGCTTCAATGCGGACGCTAGAAGTCGATGGTTCAGTGAGAGGCCTTGAGGTTGAGTTTCTCATGATCCACGGAAAGAGGGAATGTGACACTGTCTTGTCTTTTCGTCTTCGTAAGCCGACTTCTCCTCAAAACCGCCTTGGACTTCTTCAAGAAAAAGTGAGAGTGTGTGCGTTGTTTCAAGTATGGGTTGATCCGAGGAGGAACAGCTAGGAAGCAGCAAGGAAGCGAGAACATAAGATTATTCTGGGTGTGTCGAGCACTTGACGTGTTACATAATCAATACATTACTACCAATGTCACAAATACCCCTTTTTCCCTTCTAGTTCTTAACCCAGGACTATCACTATCTCCGGAGCGGCCATGGCCTCTGGCCTTTTCGCGCATTTCTCACAAATATATTCTATCTTACTCGTTATCGTTATCGCTCTTGCAGATGAACAGGTCATATTCGATGAGAATGCCTCTATCGGAGGGACCCATACAACTGGAACTCTCAGGCGCTTCATGGTGAACAATGAACAGCAGAGAGAACGAATACTGGACCTGGCAACTGTACGCCCTTGTTGTTCTGTCGGACAGTATAATTTAACCTTTCTTTCTTGTAGGAAATCAATGCCGATGTCTGGCAGCTTGCTAACTCCCACATTGATATCTACGCTCCCGCGCACAATGAACCACTCCCCGACGAGCTTATGAACATACACCATACCTCCTCGAATATTACAACACAACCTCAAACATTTCGTCCTTCTTCCCCTGCCGATTGGGATCTTGCCTCTTTCACAAACTCCACCTTCCACCAAAACTATCACCCTCTGTATGAAATTGATGGATTTATCCAAGAACTCGCTAGACTTCATCCGGATCTTGTGCGGCTTCACAATATCGGTCACAGCGCTGAGGGAAGAGAGATGATTGCCATGACCTTTTCAGCACCATCTACCAACTCGACGTTGCGTGGTCTTCCGGGTCCCGGGAAACTGGGCTTCGTGATAGTTGGAGCGCAACATGCGCGTGAAGTGCGTCGCCTCTCCATGTTTCCATGCCCAATCTTTTGAAACTGTCCTCAGTGGGTTGCAACAGCAACATCAATGTACATTGCACATGCCCTTGTCGCGAATTCATCCGAACCTAGGTCGCTTCGACACCTCCTTGACAACTTCGTGCGCAATATCACCCTGTCACACGACCAATCTAGCCTGAATTATCCCTTCATCTAGGACTTTCACATCGTCCCAGCCCCGAACCCGGATGGGTATGCTTATACCTGGGAGGCTGACCGCTACTGGTGCATCTAGCTCGACTCTTTCGTCATCCGAAGCGCTAATGTGATGTAGGTACAAGAATCGCCAGGTTGTCGGGCCTCACTCGAAGTGCGTCGGAGTGGATATGAACAGGTGTGCTGATTGCCTGACAGCTTATTATTGGTTCTTGACATGCTGATGGCTTGGCTGATCCATCTAGGAATTGGGTGGGCGCCTGTAAGGAAGCTGTTGAACCCGCCTGACGCTGACGTCGTATCTTCTCTCTAGGGGTATAAGTGGAAGCCTACGGTAGGCCATGTTCCGAGGATAGCGGGGCCAGGTACTTTGCGTCCTAAGCTCCCAGCTGACCCCTGCTCGTTCTGGTTCCCTGGCCATCGACCTTTCGAAGCGCCTGAGGTAAACAACATCGCAAATTTCGTCACTACATTGCCCAATTTAGTCGGTTTCCTGGATCTGCGCAGCTATGGACAAATGCGTGAGTTCGTTTACAGTTTCCTTTCCGACCACTCAATTTCCGAGTGTTCAGTTTCATCGCCATTTTCGTACACATGCAAGAAACTCCCAAAAGACGCAGAAGATCTGATTGAAGCTGCTACTGGAGCGGCAAACGCACTAAGATCCGTACACGGAACGCAATTCGAGGTGAAGAATTTCATCTAGTTTCCCCTGATCGTTTGGTTTAGAAGAATTTCCCAGACCGGTGCACTTTGTTATCTTGTTTACAAGGCACCGGGGAATATCGTCGATTGGATGTATAGGGTGTCTCGCATCAAGTTCTCTTATGTAGCGCACCTCCGGGATACAGGAACAGTAAGTTCACGCTTCGCTGTCGGTTTGTTGAGGGTTCCGTTAATGTTCCTTGTCAGTATGGGTTTTCATTGCCTGAAACCTGGATCCAACCTGTTGGTGAAGAAACTGCCAAGATGGTTGAGTATCTATCCAAATTCATCTCATCACGTATCAAACGTGAGGGTTTGCTACTTCTTGACTTGCGTATTCAACCCGACTAAAATCATCCATAGGTAAAGCGCGATCCTGATTCATTGAGCCTGGAATTTCAACATATGTTTTCTTTTTGCTTGTATTTAATTATGGAGATACATGTGTCTGGGACTCTTTTGATAAACTTGCCTATTTACGACTAGAGTCGAGCGCTGGCGGTTCTTTTGGTGGGATTTTTAAGGGGTAAATTATATGATCCGAGTTCTAGCGCTTGCTTAAGATTCGCCGCAGTCTGTCGGTCTACCGGTCTGAATCTTTGTTAGGCCGCTACGGCGTGGATGTCGTGCTCAGTTCATGCAATAACCCTTCGAACTAGGTCGTACCATTGCTCACAGGGAAGTCACTAGCTCGTGTAAGAACCACTCAATATATGCGCAAGGGCGTAGGTATAGATAGAGTACAAAGAGCACAAGAAACTGGTATAACTAAAGCATATAGCTTACTGCCCTGGTCACAAGGTCTTATTGGTATCACCCTCCTTATGACCGTCAACGTCAACTAGCATAAAATCGCTCATCCTGGTAAAGGCCGACCTAGACCCACGCTCGTCCCTTCCATACCTAGGTATCCTAGTTATCCCCGTGCCCCCGGAATCAGGTGAAGCGGTTATAGCTTTGCCGAAACTCATGCGCCTAGTCCCACGAATAGGGGAAGCGATGCTCATACGAAACGGCTGGTCGTGACGTTTGATTCGGTCGAGCTTTGGCGTAGATATGTACAAAGGACCATCCGACAGACCAATCTGAGGCACGTCCTGAATGCGGGTGAACTTGGAGGACGAACGATAGCGGGCTCTGGTATTCGCCAGGGACCTGTCGATGATAGCAGTCTTGACGATGACTTTACCGGTATCAGGAGAAGAAGCAGTGGGCTCATGGTTGAACATGAGCCCCCGCCTGGACAGAGCCCTCATGGTGCGGCGTTGAGTCGGAGATGCGTCATTGATATTATCGTAGAGCCTTGTAAGCATCAGCGGGGCCTTGATACGACGTACGGTGGGAGTGATCATCTCGAACTCGGCAGACGAGACCGAGGTCCTTCTTTTCTTTGCAGCGCGGAAAACATCTTCATCGACGTCGGTTTCTGAACAAGCTCCAAGCATATCGTGCCTCTCCACCTCATCGCCCTCCTCTTCATCTTCCTCTCGTAACATTGCAAGCTTCGTTGGACTCATGATAGCCGCGATATCGGCATGTCCGACGCGTCTCCTCAGCCTTGCCTCGCTAATCATAGCCAACGGGCTCGTCGGGGGGCTGATAGCTCGGAGATCCAAGTGAGCTAGAAATTCGACATTCGTAGCTTTGCCAAACTCTTGTCGTCCTCGGCTCTTTGTCCTCTTCAGTGGTGCGCCCGGAACAGAAACTGCGTCAATGCTCTTCACTATTCCAACAAGCCTCTCCACCTCCCTTCGAATATCACTATGGTCGCGGGGCTCATTCAGATTAATCTTAAGGGCGTCAGGGAGACGGCCGTTCATCTCCTGGGCCACCTCAATAATGCGATCTGGGGGCATAGTAAGCAGGTCCTCATGGCAGCAGAAAGGAAGCTTAAGGAGGGTGTTGATTACGACGGCGTCGACGCTATGGTCCGAGCTTTGGAGTGCCATGCAAGGGACTGGTGGGGTATGCTGTTGATCAGGGGAAACCATGTCGTAGGTATACTGTCCTGCATCTGGGGTATCAAGCTCGGACATTGGAGATGTAGCGACATCAGATGAGAGAGGGGGGGTGTTGACGAGAGGGTCCGTGATGAACCCAGAGTCCATATCATGTTCGTTGACATGGGACCGCTTGTTCCCCGTGCTAGCAGCACTGGGCTTCAAGGCCTCGAACCTGAAGAAGAAACGACGAATAGGCGTCTTGAGGCTTTTACCAGGGCGAGTAAGACCGCTGCCACGACTGACGATAGACGTGGCTGACTTCTCTGGCTGGATAGCGTTCTCGGATTTCGAGACTTGGGCTGCCAGATATGCCTTAGTCGCAGTCATGGAGAGGAGAGCGTTGTGAAAGAAAGTGGATGACGAGAGAGTGAAGAAGCGAGTGAGAGCGATACAATGGGAGCCTAAGTTGAGACTCTCGTTGATATAAGAGATGCTAAAGGGGCTGGTTGCGATCAAGACGATCGAAGCCTGTGTAGCAGGACTGGATTTGAATCCCCTGGGTCTGAGGTGGGCTGAGCGAACGTTCGATCCATCAGTATGCTCAAGAATTCACAGTTTACCCAACGCGACGGTGCTCCGAGTTGCATTCGACAATTTGGACATATGAACGCTAAAGTTGAACAGATCGAAGGATCAGCCAACGGGACCAGCATTGGAGATTGTAACCCTCCATGTGATTAAAATAGAATATTCACCTAGTCTGAAAGCCAAACTAAGCATCTACCTCCTAGTCCATTTTCCTCTTTCAGCTTCCTTCTCCACTTGCCGGAACTTTCGCTGGTGCATTTCCTCTGCTTGTTCGTTGATCCTCCTCGCCTCCTGAGTATCCGGGAAGCCAATATTCCAGTATCCGGGTGGGGTTCGTGGCCGGATCCAGTTATGCCTATGCCGAGATACTTGTTTCTTGTGTAGATCAATGTCTTCTTGATTTTGGTCGGATGGAGAAGGAGACACTTGTCGGTCGCGTGAATGTTCAGCATCGTGATGTTGACATCGTTTCACGGGAGTTGTGGAAGGCGAACGCCAGAGTGGACCCCGATCGCGGGTGGCATTGGGCCAACAGCAGTGTACCACTGGCGATACATCAACACAAACCTAATAGATGGCTGGGGGAACGTACTTCACGGCAATCATCACAGTCTCCAGCATCCATGCGCATACGCTCTCTTTTATCCCGAACTACCTCTTCATATTGATGGCTGAAACCGCCATTACAGTCTGGGTTGATGGTAAACATGGCGTTGATTGTCTTTGTAGAACTGGCGAAAGAGAAGCCTCAGCTCGGCCAGGATAAGAGAAGCAAGTCCTTACGGTTCGACCCCTTCACCGTAACGACCACGACCTTTATATATCGTATAGTCCTCCATCCGTGTTTGCCCAGGTATACGAGTGACTGTCGTGAGCTTTCCTAGCGGGGTATTTTCATCCGTACTGGCAATCGTTTCTTTGGTCATTCGACCAGTAGTGAAAACCCGCCGTGGAGCTAAAAGGTCCATCTTTGAGGGCTTGGGTGTTTGAACTGCAGATCCGAGGCTGAGTCGAGGTTTCTTCGTAGGAGGTTCATCCTCTAAGGTTCCTGGATCATCCTCAGGCTCGGATTTGATGTGAAAACGCAACCCAGAGGGACCGATATCGTCCCTATTCCTCAGGGGGTCGAATGAGGGCCTTGAAAGCAGATCAGTGCGCATGATTCTATTGCCCGTAAGCTTGATCGCGGAGAAGGGCGATGTTACGGGAGGAGCATCAGGAGACGAGGGGAGAAACCGGGGTGCTGCAGGAATATGGGATTCAATAGCGAAGAGAGAGATTACTTGAGACCAACCTTGCGAATCATCCTCCGTATCCGACGAATTAGGAGCATGAACGTTCAAAGAAACAAGAGGTAAAGGAAGATTGAAG
This sequence comes from Leucocoprinus leucothites, assembly GCA_013368445.1. NCBI lineage: Eukaryota > Fungi > Basidiomycota > Agaricomycetes > Agaricales > Agaricaceae > Leucocoprinus > Leucocoprinus leucothites. Next base: position 74,967 of record JAACJO010000009.1, read on the forward strand.
AATTGGGAAGGCGCTAAAGAATGCAAATTAGAAGCAGACGTCTGGAATACTCAAAAACACTGACCCTGAGAATCGTCTTCAGTATCTGAAGAATTTGGATTGGAGTGTGGTTTCGTAAACTTGGCTTGCTTCGGCGTTCTGGTAGGCTCGAGTTTCACAGTCCGATTGACTGAGAGCGTGGATAGTGGGTGCCGATCAGAAGCATCATGCGTAGTTGCTGCAAGGGTATCACTAGGTAAGGCTGAACTCCCATCTGAGGCGATACCGTCAGCAGGAGCAGCCGGTTGGCAATTCCCTGTCGGAGCAGCTTCATGGGTAAATCAGCCACCTTCAGCAACTAATATCGCTCGAGGAGTGATGCCTTACCTTGAGCGGCTTGCATCATTCGGTCCATTGTTGCACTGTCGAGCCCCAGGAGCCTGGAGAGCTCCGACCCGAATTCGCGTAAAATACTCCTCCTTCGCTGCGTATTTTGATTTTGTAGCTTGGCAAAGTCGATGTTGTCTGCTCGAACCGATTGTTTATCTTTGTCGATCGGCTCCGTACAAAGCCACTGATATAAACGATGGAATATTCGTCTATCCTGTACGAATCTATCCTGTGCGCGCTTTCCTTTGTCGCGGAGTGCATCATACTGCATTCGTAGGTCAGACAATTCTTGTTGAAGGCGCTGTTCACCCTTCTCCAGAGTGGCACTTAACATGAATGAGACGGGACTCAAATAGAGAGTAATTTTTCTGACCTTCTTTTCTGCTCACTACTGAGCAGCTCTTCGAGTTCCTGGCACCGGCCTTGCAGGAATTCAAGCTGTGTTCGCATCCTCCTCGCCTCATCCTCCAGTATTTGAACCCGTTCAAATGCTTTATGAAAAGTGACCTCATAGTCAGCAACGTCAAACGCCCTTTGCGCTTCGCTTATGTCGGAAAACCCCAGGGACTCGGCGAGCTGTAGACTCCGGTTACGAAGGTCGAATACTTGTTTATCAGAGTCGTCGAGGGCCCGCTTAAGCCTTCCTAGTCTTCTCTCTGCCGCATCTAGCTCCTTCTTGTGTTTCTCTTCAAGAATTTTGTCTCGATCGCGTAGCAAAGCACTGGAGAATGTCGTGGTCATGGTCACGGAGAGAGTCACCCCGTCGCGTGGGAGGCGCTGAGGCGGAACGCTACGCGTGGGTCATATGATTAATCAATTATGACCCCGTGACCGTGGCGTTCACCGAGTATGTTGTACTTAGACCCAGAACTCTACGCATATGTATATACAAACTTTATCAAAGACACAGTAAATCCGAAACAGTAATCATGTAGAATATTCTTCTGTAGAACTGTGGAATACCAGGTTGGGCAGAAGCCACATAACGTACCGCAGATGACTCTCATTCATGGTGGGAATGTGGTCTAGAACAGGGCGGGGATTCCCTTTCATACGCATTAGCTTGAAGAATAACAGAAAGTTTGCGGTGTGGGTGGCGGCGGAATCTCTTCCACTACTGCGCAGTCTGAAGCTTCAAGACTCAGACTATAGAGTCGTCCAGGGAACCCAAGTTCAGCGGCTGACTATTACAAGAGACAAGCCCAGGTTCAAGAGTCAACAACATCAATTAATTAATGCTAATGGTCCAGTCCGTCAATAGAACATAGAAGATATAGTACTGGGGGGTATCGAGAATGAAAGTGTCAAAACAAAACTAGGCGAAGAGCCTACTGAGGAGGGGGGATGGTCCAGTTCGCAGGAGCACGAGTGTAAAGCGGCTCGAAAGGCTGTTTAGTCTGAGCAGTCCCAGTGTAGGTTTCCGCCACATATTGACCACCATCCTTATTATCCGCATCATACAGAACAACCCACTCCGCAAACGCACTGGTAAGAGCTGCATCGACGGTGTTCTCAGTCTTGGCGATCAACACGCGAGCCGGGTTCAACAAGATATCGGTCTCGTTATCAGTCCCAGCCTTGTAAATCGTCAGCCTTGACTGGACATCAGCCGTGCTCGACAGCCATGTTCCACGATCAGTGAGGGTATACTCTCCAAGAAGCGAAGCCGCTTGGAGAGCCTGAATAGGGAAACGAGCATATTGATGGTACCAAGTTGAGTAGGCGTACGCCCAGGGAACCTAAGAGCAAGAAGCGCCATGAGAGTCCGGACACATACAAATCAATAAACGACTTACCTGGCCAATGGTGATGAAGATTTGGCTCTCCTTAATATTGGTGGCACTTTTGTCAAATCTAGAAAGGAAACGAGTGACGACACCATCAGCGGGGGGCGTCTGTAGCGCAACGTGTTCAAATTAATCAAATTGCAATGGATGACGATGAGGGTGCACACGTACCGCAACTTGTTGATTACCGACAGCCACAATCTTTTGCGCCATGGCCAAAACGGATTCGCTGGTGTTCAAACCAGCAGGGTTGCTGTTTGGTCCAACGAAATAGAAGTGATCCTATGGAAGGGGTGTTCCAATATCATGAGCCCTTAGCGTTGAATTCAATCAGGAGATCGACACACGTGGAAGCCGTAGAGCCAAGCTGACAAAATACCAGAGTACCAGACTGCACTTTCTGCCGCCTCGTTGTATGTTACAGCGGCGTCTACCTGCTTTTGCTGCAAATAGCTGATACTTTGGGTAGTATCGCCAAGATACCACTCGACCTAGAATCACAAAGTTAATATCAACGGTTGGTGAAAGAAGTCCAGAATATCTACCAAGAACGGCTCCTGCCCCTTGCGATTAACCATGTAATTGATGAAGGAATCCGCCCAAGCGCCAATGAACCCGGACTGGCCCGCACCACCATTAGCAATACGCAATCCAACCTTCGTCGTGCCATTATGACCACCGTTGTACACCGCTGCTGGCTTGAGAGAACTGGTGCTGTTCTGGGCGAAGGCGGCACTGGACGCCAGAAGGGCAGTGAATAGTGCAGTGACTCCGAACGTAGCCTTCATGGTAGCGGGTTGAGTGAGCACGAGCCCTTGGAAATTTTCGTCGCGTCAGGTTCTTATACGCTAGGCAAAGTGGGCCCCCTGGAATCCCAACCCCAAGGCACGTTCTGTTGATTACGATGCGCTAAACCGAAAAAGAGTGTTTTGACAGCTCACTTGTACATAATATGACGACTGGTCCACTATTCGGTTAAGTGCAGCTGTCAGATAAAAGCATGGAAAGTGCGTGCGCAGCTCATGCACAACTCTCATGGTCCAACAGCGAGTCGTACGGTGGAAGCGGGCATGATAAAGAAGTGATTGAGTTGAGTAGACAAGATTGGTTGAGGTTCAACTTGGACAGCAAAAACGTTTCTCGGCAGCGAATGCACCGGAGGCTTACAACGACATGCCGTGAACCCTGACGATAGTCTCCGTGCCACTTTAACTAAACGCGTTGCGTCATCACTGTGCGCCCACAGCTTCTCCCAATGCTCGAACGCCAGATTGCCCTCGAACACCTCTTCAGACGAGGATAACTGATGCGCGCCCCGTGTGTGGGCCAGCAAGTCTACCCACATAAACGACGCACAATATTCAGGCACCCATAGACGATATTGCCAGAAACATTGGAGTGCACCTGCAAACCGGAGCATTTCCGAGTCCCAACATAACAGAAGGTTGGTATAGGCCATGTCAAAGTAGGCATAGATAAAAGTGCGTGGGATATGGGATCTAAACTCCTAGTGAGGGTGGCGCAGCTTCGCGCTTGCCAGAATAAATGCTCAGAGGACTAATCAGAACTAACTGATCTCCATCATGATCATCAGACTGTTATAAGTCGCGCTATCAAATACTGTCCGAAGGAGAGTGTATTTTTCCCGAGTCCCGAGTCCTTGAATTCAATCTCTCTGCCATCCCTTCCAGCGCTAAATTCCGGGATGACAGCCTCCTCTTCGGGCGAGCGTCGATAGCCTGATTGTGAATCTCTGCCCTCCAACAATGCGAAGCCTGCCGTTAATACTAGGAAGCTAACCCCGGGCGTCGAGAGAGCGACTCCTGGGTAACAGAACGGACATTCGCTATACGCATGATATTCCATTGAATAAACTTGCGTTTGATATATTAAAAGGTTTCGGCAGCTGTGTGAAAATCCCTGCCCCCGCTCAATCTCTCGCCCGGCAAGAACAATAGTGAGAGCCCAATTCATAAAGTCGCCCAGGGTCTTCGCCATGGCACCACTGCCAGTGCTTTCTCAGAGCGGCATTCGATGGAAGGAGCAGCCAATTCAACGTAAATGTGAGGCACAAGCCTGGTAGTGATCTTGAGAAGAAGTAAACAAACTAGGACTTGAGATCCCGAGAGTTCGCTTGAGGGTTTACATTTGACTCGGATTTGGTAATGCGCGTGGCAAGTGAAAGGGATTTATCAATGAATTCCACAAGCTAAGGGAGACGTGCGCATGACCGTCCAGACGACTCAAAAGCACAACAGAAGTACCCACAATTTGACGTCATAATCAAGGGTTATCGACCAAGCAACCAAAATCGCTGTTTTTTCTGGCGCAATGTTAAATCAGCAATCGGTTCCTCCTACGAAGCATGCCAGATATATACTCTCAACATCCAGCTCGCTATAAACACGAAGGCAAGCTGACGCGCATTATGCTCTCTCCCCCCATCAACCATCAACTCTGGTAGCCTCAACCGTGTGCTCCCACAATCTCTTCTTCTCCTCTTCTCCACCAAAATACCGCCGTTTCCCCAAATCCTCCCCTTTCGACCCCGTTCTAAAGACACCCTTCGTATGGTTAAAGACCGCATGCCACATATACTCGCCACATTCCTCGGGCGAGGTCATGAGGGGCCGTAGCAAGATGCTCGCAACCGGATTCATAAGATTGAGGAGCTTGGAATCGGATTTTTCAAGGAGAGCCGTGCGCACAGTACCTGGATACCCGTGAATAAAAGTTATATCAGGATGGGAGTCATAGAATGCCTAAACAAATAGGTAAGTCACGTTCAGAATATCAGGGCGAGCGCCTTGCCTCCATCATGAGATCATTATAAGTCGGGGCCTGTAGAGCAGCATTCGCAAGCGAGAAAGTGTTTTTGAGACCGAGGTCATCCAGGTTGATTGCCCCGCCTTTCCCAGCAGCGAGGACAGAGAAAACTTTAGCGTCCTCGCCGGCATTGCTAGCGTTTTTAAGGGAGGGAAGTAGGCTGTTAATGAATTTCCAGCGGGAGTAATAATGCACCGCGAGTTTTGTATCCAAACCCTCCTCTGTCTCATCTCGGCCTTTCAACGTCAAAATACCCGTAGACAAGACAAGGAAGTTGATTTTCTGGTAACGTGCGAGAATGTCGGCAGCTACCACTTGTACATTCTTCATTCGGGTGACGTCACAGTGAATAAAATCGCGTCGATATGTCTTGTCGGAAGGACGGGGAAGACTAGAAAGTGTGGTCTCTGCAGCATTCTTGTTTCGTCCAACAATTACAATATCAGCTTTTCCTTCTGTACAGCGCCCAAAAACCTCAGCCATTGCCTGTCCAATCCCGGATGTTCCGCCTACGAATACGGCTACAGGTGTATACTTTGGCCGAAATGCGACGTTGACTGTGCGAGCGACAGCAAGTGAGGGCATGATGGTAAAGTAGACCCCAAATGCGAGGAAAATAAGCAATATAGAAAGGAGGGTTTCACTGAGAGTCAAGCTGGTGAAACTGGGGATTGTGAACATCAAGCTTCGACTTTCAGACTTCAAGCCTAAGGGTATGGACACGCAAGCGGCAATCAGAGTCGTAATCTCAGCGGCGGCCAAGTGACGTGGGTTTCAATTAGTCAGACGACAACATCGCTGTTTCTTCCCGACCCCCATTCAAACCTGTACCTTGCCTACGCCTCCAACACCACGCTCGGCGCCCAGCCTCCCACCGCATTTACAAAACTTCCGTCTCGACTCGACTTTCTCTGCCGCCTCCGACTACCCTGATTATTCGCCCATTCCTAGTCCCGAGGCACCAATAAAATGCTTGAAGCCACTGCTTTATCCCATTTGGTAATCCCCTTTCCTAGGAAGTCAAGAAGAAAAACAAGAGCCAGAAGAGAACAATGAGTCCTGGGTATACGGGGCTGTCAGGACCCTGCTTGGTGTCAATGCATAGGCTAAAAAGGACAAGACACGGTGTTGTGACTTGGGATGTGACTCTCTGCGATCATAGCCGATTGAGCTTCCGCTCCAGTTGTCAGTAGCGCTATTCGGTTGTCTTCCCACTCTCTCCGTTGAGTGGTCAAACTTTCGTCCGTCAAAAGGGCCTTTGGGCCTGGTCATTTCCAGTTTCACCCACAACCTCAGTACCCCTCACCCTTGCCAGAACTCTTTGCAGGTGTGCGTTCGTCCGAACACACGCCTAGCCATCTCTCGTATCGCATCACCATCCTACCTTCATGTTCAGCCAATGTCGTTCCATGAACGATGGTCCCCCCTAAACTTCCGCCGGAAATCCTCGATGAAATAACCCAATTTTCTCACCAAGCCGCCCAACTCACTCTTTGCAGAACCTCACCCGTCTTTCGTTCTTTAGCCACGCGCTCCCTTTACAGGAATGTTTCTTTGACGACTTCGTCTTCATTAATGCAGCTGTGCAATACCCTTCGTTCGAACCCAGTCGCAGCGGCTTGTGTTAAACGCTTTTCCGTGTTCTACCTGTAAGTTCATTAATACTCATTGTCATCGACATATTAACAGTTTCCACCGCTCGTAGCCCTATGAAACCACCTAATATTGCCTATACCGCCTATTTTACCTCTTTCTATCAAAATCTGAGGACTGCTTTACTGCGATTGACCAATCTCCAAGAATTTTCTCTCTTGGTCCGCGACCCAACCCTCATGACTACTCTCTTTTTCCCCTCTGCTCCAGCGCTCTATTTCCCTCTACTTCGATGCTTCAAGACACACCTTCCACTCGAACAGCTTCTTCTCTCCTTTCTCGAGCGACATCCCAAACTCGCTTATCTCGAGGTCTCCCACCACGAAAACCTCGTCTTTGACGACCCATCTCATCCTCGTGGAAACGTCACCCATGTGCCCCGATCATTCCCCACACTCAGAAGGCTCCACCACTTCGTTGGCAACAGCGTGTACTTGGAGAAGCTAACACCGGCTTATCCCCTACCCCTTCGCTCAGCCTATGTTATTTGGAACGCCACACAACAATGCCAGGGTCCAATTTTATCCCTCGCTAGTGCGGCATCAAAAACGTTGAACTTTCTCAGCTGTCGGCGTCGTGGCTGGAATACGGACCTCGTTGACCTTATCACGATGCACCTTCCGAATATCCACGCTCTGCACATCCACAATGTCCTCATAGTCGATATCCAGCTTCCAGAGGTGTGTTTAGTCGCTTGGTCTGCTTTGTGAACTCCCATAGCTGAGCTAATAGCAGGGGTATCAAGAAGAGATCGCGCATTACCTATCCCGATGCCGGAACCTTCAACGCCTCAAGTTGACGCGTGAAGTACAATGGTGCCCCAACGATTTTCAACATGACCTTAATTGCGAGTTTTCCATTGTAACCGAGTGGGGTTCAGCTTGTCCATCGTTGTTTGTGATCATTCTCCCTCGTGAGCACTCTTACTGTGATTCCTACCCGTTAATTATTTTTGCTGACGCTGAACGTAGATTCCTTCCTCCACGTTGAATGGCACCGTGTCTCGGAGAATATTTGGGTTCCTGTGGATATATCATCAGAAGGTGTCGCACGTCGATGGCTCAAAGCTCCAAGAATTCCATGAACCCGGAGGAGATAGAGTTCCGCTTTGCTCAGCCCATAAGCTATGCAATGACAACTTAAGTTGCATTTCTGGCATCTACTCCTGCCTGAAATAATAGGATTTAGGTGTTGTAGGTAACAACGGCTTAGGTTGAAGCGCCGCAATTTACTGACACTTGACAATAGCACTCGTTGAGGCGATAATGCTCCCTGGCTGTGGAGTAGTAGTCTCTACGCCCGATTAATGATTCCCACATAAGTAGCCGTAGTTAGGTCATTTCAAGGATCGGAAGCTCGAGGTAAATAGTCCGATTACTTACATAGCTAGGCTGGCTATTCGTACTCAATAACCGTATGGTAATACACTCATTTTTGTGCGATTAAAGGAATCACATTGGTTCGCTAACCGCTACCTCTAACTGAGTACTGAGCACTAGCCTTGACCATTCCTTCACTATCTTGTAGGTCTCCTGACCACGATATTTCCGAGGGATACTTGAGCCAGTAGTTGGTTCACAACATGATCTAAGTATAACCATATCGCCTATCCCGGATCGTTCTTTGTGGCACGCCTGCTCTTATCACTAGTGCATCCTAGTTCAGCGACGTAGGCTGATAAGCCGAGTAGCACAATTAGGCCCTATCATATTCGAGCATATACGCAGTAAGATAGCTATTCGTGAATCATGGCATATCAGATGACTCTCCATCACAACAAGAGCCGCTTCTATCTATGTAGGCTCGGTGAGGACAGACCGTCTCTTGATCTTCCAGCTTCGCTTGCGCTTCGAGAATGGGAGCACTAAAGAGATAAGTGCAATATCCTTATTTACTCAGCTCCGTCCGGAAATTAATAATGATCCCTCTCTTCTACTCCCCAATTACATTCAATCGCCATATTAGCCAACAGTGAGATCATGAATGCATCAAGATAATAGCCCCTCCATCGGGTTACACGTTCAAGGCACCGTGCTAACAATAGCATGAAGATGATCACATCCTGACAAGGAACCAACTATGATTTTTCTTCAGATGACTTCAAACGAGTCAACCTCACCCCGCGCGCAGTCCAGGCGGAGAAAGGCTGAGAGTGAGGTCAACACAGAAGCACATGGTGCAAAAACTGGGATGAGCTATATTTAAGTTATACATGAGCATACAAGACCAGATATCTTCCCATGTGTGTATAATCTTCTACACTACATGGATCGAAGATAAACGGCCTTTAATATACATATCATGCTTTTTCGGTACTTTGAACATGTCCCTCATCAAGATTATTAAGCTTATCTTCGTCCCTATCTAGTCTCCTAACGGAGAACCAGAACAAGACGCCGGCGACGCCAGCTAAAACACCCATTACGCCGTAGTTCCAAACGAGGAGTGGATCCGTCGATAAAGCTACGTGACAAAGAGACGAGTATCAGGGGGTGTTTGATTGATAGGGTCCAATGTAGCACTCACCGACGAAAGCTTCGCCGAGGGCAGAAGCCAACGCAGACGTGAACAAGAACACAGCCATCACCAGAGATCGCATGTTCTTTGGGGCTTTGGTGAATGCATACTCCAGTCCAGTGATGGAAGCAAAGATTTCACTGAACGCAATTAGCACGTACCTAAAACCGGGAGGTCAGGTGCGAGGAATAATGGAGCTACTAAAAGGACTTACGATCCTGACTGAATCCAGACATTCAGAGGTGACACGAGATTATTTCCATCGGCGTCTGTGCATGTTGCTGCTGAGTAGTGACATGGATTCGTCTACGAGCAAGTCAGTTGTCGTATCTCGACAAGCCATCAATGAGAACGGCGAACCTTATAAATATAATGTTGAAGCACTAATCAAAACGGAATATGAGAATCATGTCGAGGGAGAATATCATCACAGCACAAACCAGCAGCCCAGACCATGGACATCGCGCCTGAGGAAAATGTCAATAAATACTGTCATCATGAAAAAATGCATCAAAATCTCACCCATGAAGAATCCTCCAGTGATTTTCTTCAAGGCGGAGAAATTGACCTTGGCTCTTCGGAGAGCAGGGTAAATCTGAAAGCCAGCAACCAATTTATGATCAGTGGGGCTGACGAGACTAGAAATACCACTCGATGCCTACCAGAAGGTCGCAGACAGGAATAAAGATAATGAGAGCAATAGGGTCAAGGTTGGAAAGAACGTCATTGGGGAGACCATGCGTCGACATCGTCGCAGCCTGCGACAGCAGGTTGCTGTTGATTTGGTTATAGGTGAGCCCTGCAAACAGGTCAGTAACTAGTACGTAATCACGGATCAGAGGAAAGAAAAAACTCACAATAAATCGGGAACCAACAGAAGACTGCACAGGCCTTGAAACCTCTCCGAACCTCGTCGACCCATTGATCATCGAAGTTCATCCATATCGGTCGATCTTTCCCGTTAATCCGACTGGGTTTTGCGTTCTCCCAGAAATCGTCGGATCGGAGGTTGCGCCATGTCCGAATGGGGTTAATGCTCCACCGACCACGAGCCGCGTATTTCCATAGCCGGAGGGCAGTTGAAAAGACTGACCCGGTTGGAGGTGTTCGTGCATAGCGGTGTCGACCGTAGAAAAGAATGAAGGGGCAGAATAGGAAGATAATGGTGGGTAGGGTGTAGGCAAGCCAGAAGCCAACATACTAAGATAGTTTGAGCGTCATCGTGAGGATCATCCGAAGTTAAGAGACATACCTTCTCAGCATAAGTCATTGAAATTTGACCTATGACTGCTCCAATGTTGATGAAAAAATAGAAGTACTGCGGGGATTGAGTATTAGTATGAGCGGGAGGTTAGAAGACGGATGTATACGTACCATATACATTCGGGAAACTGTCAGAGATGGGTCGACGAGAACCTTCTCGCCTCTCTTCGTTGTCACGACAAACAGCTTGTCCCGCTTGTACTGCTCGGCGATCAAGGGAGAAATGTTAGCTTTGAACAAGCCAGTTCCTATATGTCCGTCAGCGTGCAGTTGAGAGAACCAGTGGACAGCAAATGTACCTAACCCAGTGATAATCATCCCGACGATGAAAGCACCCAAAGCACCCTTTTCATCGATGACTCCAGGGAGGGCAGATACGATCAGAATGATATGTCCAAGAAGGGCGACGGCGACAGCGACGCAAACGGTGTTGAAGCGCCCCCAACGGGTATCTGCGATCCAAGCGCCAAAGAGGGGAGTCACATAGCACCTAGAGCATGGTCAGACAGAAGACTGGATGTGAGTATCCAGATGAGACGTACCAGAACTGGTAGAAGGTATTCAGGCCGGTCGCGGTTTGTTGACCAAGACCCAATGCTCCGGATTGCCCATCAGCGCCTCCAGCACCTGTATGAGACCCAGGAGGGAGCCCTTGTTGTATGAAATTCGTCTGATGGAGATGTATGAATACTGAGCTCCACAGTAAATCGATCTATTCGGAGACGTACGAAAACGACTTGGGAACCATAGAACTGGTTTCGTTAGTTTACATCTGTTATCTGGTGGCAATGAGTGGCACTCACTGAGAACCGCTCGGCGAGCTCCACAAAGGCAATAACTAGAATGATCTGGTCATGATGGAGTATCAACAGTCAGCATGAATGCGACGTACGATACGCATTCCAGGGTAGAGAATCAGCAACTCGCCGAAGCGTAACACGCTCCTCCTCTGTAGGGAAAGTCAGGCCTTCATGGGCATCGACAATGTCGGGAGGAAAGCTCTCATGGCTCTGTGAAGCCTTTTCATCAAGCTTGTCCGAGTGAACGACCGCAATGACTGCGGGGTCGTCGGTGTGGATGGTGGCCATGGAAGAGAGGGGGGTAAAGGAGCCGAAGTCGTGAAGCACCTGCGGGGTATTTTATATATGCAAGGACATTGATTATGCCGTTCCATTCGATTGACTCCAATGAGTTCAGTGGATACAGGGACCCGAATCTCCAGCGCTCCGATGACAAATGGACTCAAAATAGCTCGGGTCCTCCATGCGTTCTGGTAGCCCAATAGAGTTTCGGCATGAAATTCGCTTTTGCAACCTCATGGTTACTGCTTGTAGGCCACAAGTCGTCCGTCCACGATGAATTGTTTTCTCGGCTCCGCCGCAGGAGGTATACGTAATAAGTTCTACTAGGGTTGGGCTCAATGACGTGCGAAGGTCTCAGGCCAAATTTTTACTGATCAATAATTTGCATTGGAGGGTTTAGAAAGTAGCGAAAGCTGTGAAGAGGATGAAGTTTTCATCAATGGCTGTAGCCTGGGATGAAGGATGACTCCACCTTGCGGCTTGCGGAGTTGGTAGCGGCAACGTTCGGCTCTACACGTGACCTCTAGCTGATTCCTCGTCCAATTTCTACTAATAACACCCAGTACTAAGTCTCCTCCCTAACCCTTATAATCGACCATCAACTCATCTCGCCATACCCTCCCAAGTCTTTGCAGAGTATCAAACAACTGGAAAACCCCCTTGCCTTTTTCTTTCATCCAATCGTGCATTTTTCGTCGAGCATCACATTACACCTGCTTGTGTTCCATCCGATTCTCTCCCTACGCTGGTTATGCGCTCCCTTACCTGTGAGGACTAAGTAATATTGAAACGGACACTATGCTTCGCGGAGGTCGTCACCATATCAGCCTCCTTGTTCCCTTGTCCCCATTCTGACGCGAAAACAGCACAGTTGGCTAAGCTAGATCTGTTGAAGAGCGACCTTGTCCATACGGATCCGACAGGTCATAAACATGACATGGTGCGCTATGGGCTATTATCATAGAGTTTGTCCACTCCCTGGTTCTTGTCCTCCACTCCTGGCTCACATCTGCAGCCGGCTATTTCTTCCGGTGGCGGGCCCTCTTGACATATTCGGCATGATTTTCAGATGCAATTCTATCTGAACTCTTCGCTGGCAGAGGCTCCTGCCTTTTTGGAGTTGCCGTACCAGCATTTGGGCGTCTGTCAAAAATAGGGGCAGATAAAGTGAGATAAATTTGCCTTACTCCACCAAATTGTCAACCAGTCCGCTATCTACTCTAGACGTTTAATATTCGGCCTCTCTGAGAAGTACTAGTCCACAGATGGTATGCTCGCGAGCATGCAGTCGCTTTCTCAGGTCGTATGACACATACCTGTCGCTCTCTCTCGCAACTGACTGGACTCCGTCGCCATTAACCTCGTCAGGTAATTCATTTTACGGAATCAGTCGTCGGAGCAAGTTCTTCAATTGAAACCCTTCAGGCGAATCACATTTCATCCAAACTGTCCTCATGGTCGAGACGAGAACTCAATGACCTGGCTGCCGAGCTAAAAATAGGACCAGACTCATGCCTGGTGGGGGAGGTACACATGCTTCCCAACTGCTGACTTGGCTATTTCTGTCTCGTCCCCGTTTCTGGATCACCGTGAGGAGCATCACTGTGTCAGAGAACTGCACAACTGGATGCCAATGCAATCAATCTAGCTGTATTCTCTCTTGTTCGCTCTCCATACTTCTTGTACTGATAATCCTTGCAGCATCAATGGCGTCTTCTCCATTCTAATGGTCATCATTTACTGGCTTCTGACGCCGACATTTCTAGATCCGGTCCAGATCGAACTCATGATATCATATTGCTAGAGGCCCTGCGAAAACAGACCCCAGATAAGCCAGGATCTCGGACATGATGCGACCCACTCACGCTCCCACCAATGCTTGGCACATATCGCACCAACAAACCGCGAACATCCCCCTTAGAATGCTATTTTTAGCGTGACGTCCTGCCAAACACTTCCACCAGCACATGCTTCTGTTACCCGCTGAATAAAAATGGTTTGGCGGGTTCGCTTCTTCCCAGGGACTCGTACCTGTGACTGGGGAAAGGATATAAGTACTATCTCTCCCATTGTTCCACGCGAGGTCACCTCATCCCCCAACTTATCTCACTTTCCGGTGAAGGTCAGTCAAGATCTACCTCAGAGCCATGACTTCTGTACAAGAAGACAACTCTATCGCTCCGATCAGTGAGGACAAGCACGTCGAGGCAGAGAAACAAGGAGCTTTGGGCTTGGGAGGCTCTTCTGCCTCTGACCTTGAGCATGAGCTGGATGGGATTCATGATGGCCTGGAGTTTCCAACGGAAGAGGAGAAGCGGACTTTGAGGCGTGTCGCCGATTCAATCCCATGGGCAGCATACAGTAAGTAATTGATATATTTGCTGAAGCGCTGAAACCGGGTAATTCTAAATGTGTGATAGTGATTGCCCTCGTCGAACTAGCGGAGCGGTTTTCGGTGTGTATCTATCATTAATTCCAGGTTAATCAGACTTCTGATTCGACTCAGTTTTACGGCTGTAGTGTGGTATTCGTGAGTATCCACCTTGCAACCGCCTCCAATGACCAGACTGTAAACCCTCGTACAGACTAACTACATCCAACAACCGCTACCTCCCGGCTCAACTACCGGTGCTGGTGGTCTTAACGGCCAAGCCGGGGCCCTGGACATGGGACAACGTGCCTCCACCGGCCTTACGACCTTCTATCAATTCTGGTGCTTCTTTATCCTTGCGAAGGTTGAGCTTCGACTGACGTTCTTCAGGTGCTACATCACACCACTTTTGGGTGCCTATATCGCGGACACCTACTGGGGTCGTTACAAGACCATCTGCTGGGCAGTCTTCATCACTCTTATCGGCCATATCCTCCTTATTGTCGCTGCGGTCCCCAGCGTTATTACACATAAGGGTGCAATTGGCGCCTTCAGTGTCGCCCTCATTGTTATGGGCCTAGGCAAGTCAATTTATAGGGTAACTGAGTCGAGTTCTAACGGTTCACTCGTAGGTACTGGTCTCTTCAAGTCCAACATTTCTCCATTAGTTGCAGAGCAATACCAACGTAAGAAACTTTTCGTGGTCACCACAAAAGATGGTGAGCGAGTCATTGTCGACCCTGCGATGACCATCTCTCGTGTATACATGGTAAGCTCATTGTCCCAACCTGTACTTCTCCATCCTGACTTTGGTCACCATTAGTACTTCTACCTCTTCATCAACGTCGGTGCTCTCATCGGTCAAATCACAATGACTTACTCCGAAAAGGTACTTCGATTTTATTTTACCTGTGATGGTTGCTGATTTTCCTTGGCAAGTTCGTCGGCTTCTACCTGGCCTTCACCCTTCCCACTATTGTCTTCCTTCTCTGCCCTATCGTCCTCTGGCTTGGTCGCAACCGGTACCGTAGATCACCACCTACTGGTTCAGTTCTTGCGACTTCACTTCGCCTGTTCGGATATGCTGCCCGCGGCCGCTGGAGCTTGAATCCATACAGGACTTACAAAAATATGACTCAGGATGATTTCTGGGAGAACGCCAAGCCCAGCAACATCAAAGGACAGAAGCCAGCTTGGATGACTTTCGATGACAAATGGGTGGATGAAGTTCGACGTGGTCTCAAAGCTTGCAGCGTGTTCCTCTGGTTCCCAATTTACTGTATGTTCACCCTAAGAACCGTTCTCATCTTGCGAAGAACTCATACCTTATCACAGGGCTCACCTACAATCAGCTGAACAACAACTTAACTTCCCAAGCTGCCACCATGGCTACCCACGGTCTACCCAATGATGTCCTGTCTAATCTTGATCCCTTCGCTCTCATCATTTTCATCCCGATATGCGATCTCCTCGTAAGCCCTGTTTTTTTTTTCGCACTCCACTATTGATGCTGACCGTGGTTCCTGTCTCGGATAATGTTAGCTCTATCCCGCCCTCCGCCGCGCCGGTGTGAACTTCAGCGCTCTGAAGAAGATTACCCTTGGTTTCTTCACTGGATCTTTAGCTATGATTTGGGCTGCGGTCGTTCAACATTACATCTACAAGACTAGCCCATGTGGATATAAAGCCAGCGATTGCACGGGTGAACATACCTCACCTCTGAACGTATGGATCCAGACCGGATCGTAAGTCTTGATGTAGACCTGTGTGCTCGGTGGATGATACTGATTGTATTCTCCCAGATACGTCCTTATCGCCTTTAGCGAAATTTTCGCATCGATCACAGGTCTGGAGTACGCTTTCACTAAGGCACCTCAGAACATGAAATCACTCGTTATGGCTGTATTCTTGTTCACTTCTGCGGTTGCTTCCGCTTTGGGCGAAGCTTTCGTCGGTACGTTTTTTTTGTATCTTCTTTCAACTTGGTATGAGAACGCTTACACGGGAATCCTTAATAGCACTCTCCTCGGACCCTCTACTTGTCTGGAACTACGGTGTGATGGCGGTTCTTGCATTTATCACTGGTATTCTTGTGTGGATTGCGGTTTGGCGTCTTGACACTCAAGAAGACGCCCTAAACAATATGGCCGAGGGTAACATGGTAGATCCGAACAAGAAGAAGTAATAAATAATAGCCGTTCCAATTCTTTTCTATTTCCATGCCATTCTGAACGACTGGTGATGCTTCGAATATAATGCATTGATGCCCTTCTCATTTCTCTTCGGTTACCGGAGTATGCCTGGGCCCTGCGGAGTGCAGAAGCCGCCGTCAGAAGAATAATGAGAAATGTTATGTGTTTCACGTACTAATGCAATGGTGGCAGCGGCTCGTGATATCATAGAGCAATGGTGAGTGCAGCAAAAGAAGCCTCGGTGTCACATGGCGTGCCGATCCCAGCACACGTTGTCAAGCGAATCGTGTGAAGCGCTCTCGAGAAAACTCCGTGTCTCTGTTTTGATGGTGTACAAACACCTCACTTCAATAAACTTATCCCGTCCCTCCCCTCGGCATTCCCACCAGAGTATGGAAATTCAAACAGTTCAATAGAAATAGACTCTTGGCATCAATAAATGTCAGTGATGTGTCACTGAGCTGTAAGCCGTTAAGAGCGAGATTATCAGGGGCCCACCCTATATCTTCCCGAGGAACTCAATCCCAGCGAGGTAACACTGGATTACTGCTTAGGTGCTATACTATGCATCTCCTCGCTCGTAGATCTCGGGGCAGAGAAGGAATTAACCATAAGTCACTCGATATTGAGTTTTCAACCATTCACTCGAGTTGCACAATTTCACATAATGACACTTTGGGCGGGCCCATTGATGACACTCTCAGAATCGAACCTGGTTGGCTTAAATCCTCGGACGATTCTAGATTAGAATGACGTCTCGAGGAAATTTTGTGAGAAAGGGGGTTTACCCAATATGGGGGTACCTGCCAAGACCTCTGCAATGTCGGTATCGCCGTGTCTCAAGACAAGCTCCTTCAATCTTATATGAACAGACAACAGCTGCTGAATATACGTCGGCATAGAGACTTATCCGTGTTATATCTAGTATTTAGCATCACGTCTACCCGCTGTCTCCTGGCTTTACAAGCAGGGTATTCTCGTGCCAATATGGATGCCTGTATCTCGAGGAACGCCTATCAGTTTCCTCCCTGAGGACGGGATAGTCTTGGCGCACCTTCACCATATCAGGAGGTATTTCCCTGAATTTCGAACTTAAATTAGAGAGGCATAGTGATCCGTCGGGCCTTCGGATGCTAAGTACATACGTCGGCTTGGTCACTTGGCATAGCAAACCTCACAGCGCCAAGTAAACTTGGTATATCCTTTAGTTCACCTTAAGCGCATTGGTGTTCGCATCCCCGCGAGGACGTCAACAACTTTTCAGCAATCATCGCCCGGGACTGAACGCAACATGAGAGTATAGCCCAAGTGTGGAGGGTCGAGAAGCCGCTGTCTGTCGTATCCTCTGTTTTAAAAGGGGTCCCCATCGGCGGTCAACTAAACAAACAAAAGCTTTATGTAGTAACTTGACATACTACATCTCAGTAACCGCTCGAAAGCTACAGGAAATGATCAGCAATTCAGTTATTCACGTGCTTGCCCGGTATGATGTAGTTGACGGGCGCCAAAATTCGTGTAAGTATATTGGACCAATTTTTGGTGAATTTGGTAAGGTAGCCATTGTTCATCTAATAGTGCCGCCATAGCCTGTCTTTTGCAACTCGGGCCAGGCTATAGTAGCCACACGCAGGATCACCTCACAACAGGCGGAGTCACAGCGAAGACTCTAATCTTGAATTCTATATTAGGCCAGGGAAAGGTAGCTAGTGCGTGATTTCCATATTCATGCTATTATCCATCATAATGATGCTTCGAGACTCCTTCATCTCTTGTTCAACACACCGCTCAGCGAGGAACAGGATCCAGAGTTTCCTTTCCACTGAATGTACATGAAATCTTTGATAGTATCATGATCCCGCTATATTAGCTATATACGCAAGAATATCCAGGACTGATACCAGCTGCGGTCTGATCTTCTTAATTATCAATTCAGTCCCTCTAAAGATCATTCAGAAAGAACATGATCTCCCAGATCAATTGAGATCTCTTCACACCTGGTCATGCCGCCACTGGCACTGATACCCCAAAATATACCACTTTGCGCGCCTATCCATGCATCTAATCACATCTTCACATTCAGATCGCCAACTTCCCCAACACCGGATTCCAAGTCGTATCGTTACTTCTATCCCGCAACAAAGCGTGATATACCCAGGCCACTGCCCTCGATCTCACAAGCATGTCCAGTCAACAACTGGCCAAGGTACAGCAACTCTTGCCACTGTGGACGTGAAACCTCGAAAGACCTATTACGGCGATTATCATGATCCCAACAGGACAGTTGGGCTACGTATCGCCAACGGAGGAGCAGGTCAAGCTGGTTTGATTGGTGCTTGGGCAGATTCGTTTATTAATTATATGGTTAAGAAGAAACAATTTGAACCTTTTGCGGTGAGTCTGTTTAATCCGAATGATGCTGGAGTGATGCTTATTGAAGTGGATATGTAAGTAGAGTGGTATTTAGGTGATACTACGGAGAGTATCGCGTTCTTGGAGAACAAGGTCGTGGATGTTGCTGTTACGTATAACGAGGCTGCGGAGAGGCAACTTTATGAGATTGGATTGTTGTCGGCTTGGGTTTATGGCTTTCGCGTGAGTGTGATCCTATCTGAATTATCTGGTACGAATAATGTCTGATCCAATTTCCGTTGAAGGACCATTTTTACCTTGTAGGACCAAGATCGAATCCAGCAGCCCTCGACAAAAGTGAAAATATCTTGAGCATGATCAAGAAGATTGTGAGGACCGGGAACGAACATTCCGTAGTGAGTATGATGTTCCCGTGCCTTTAAATCCTATCCTTACTAACGGAACTAACTCTTGCTTTGTTTGTACTTCCGGAACAAAGCAACCACCTGTGGACAAACCACCTACGCGGTTCCTATCTCGATATGACAAAAGCGCAACAAACATAAAAGAAAGTGAACTATTCATCAAAATCGGTCAGGTATGCTGACTTTGCTTCGTTCCCGATTGGGCCCTATAAATGAAATTCGTTTCAACTCCTTTGAATTCTAGGTCCCGTGGGCATACGCATACTCGAAATGGTACCACCAATACCCCCGCTTCCCAATCCAAGCACTCGAAGCTGCGTCGTTGCTCCACGAGTACACGCTCTCCGACCGTGGAATCTGGCTCTCCTCTTCCGCAGAAGTCCAATCTCGCCTTGAAATCTACAAACAAGGCCAAGATACCCCTGGCGATGAGGAGGAAGATATCCTACTGAATCCAGCGCATGTTTTAGTCGCGCAGGAAGAGAATATACTGAATAAAAGCATTGGGAAGGCGTTCGTGGTATGGGTGCAGTTGTATGATGCGGAGAATAGGGAGGGTGGGCAGTGGGTCGTTGAGCATTTCACGGGGTTTGCGCAGACAGGGGAGACGAAGGAGCCATTGTATACCAGGGCGCCGAGTAACTGGAGCCCGTACAAGTAATGAACACCTGTATCATGATACGTGGTGCATTCCAGGGGAAGAATTTTTCACGTAGACATTCGCGTGTGATATAGATGCAAGGCAGCAAAAGAATAAGGAAGATGAATGTAGCTCCGGGGTAGCACCGACGATCTTGGTTCTTCCTCCTCTTCTTCCACAGAGGGGGTTCTCGTTTATCACTGGAGCTGTTCTTGTCGACTTGTTTGCCATTCGTGTGGATTACAACGGATGAATGCTTCTGCCCCAGCGAGTACGTTTCTTTGACGTTGCCCTTGTTGGATTACTAGAAGGTTCTCCTGAAGCGCTGAAGACCAGGTGGGCGCAGGTTCAAATTCTGCATCCATGAGAGTGACACTGCTTGATTTGAAATGACGGCATGCAGTCTGGAGAATACAACTCTATCCCTCTTCAAGTTTCTGGTAGTGTGGTGTCAGTACTGCTAAGAATGAGGGCGGTTTGACGTACGAGCTTGGAGGACCAGTGATTTGGCATTTGTTGTTGTCATTGCGCGAGCAGCATCTTGCGGGCAATCCGAACAAATGATATCAACGTCGGTAAAGTGGTAAGAGCGTCAGGTAAAATTTGACGAACAAATGTTGAATATCTCGTGGAGCCACATAAGTCCGCACCCGAAGCCACAACCCCACTCAACAGTGACCATCTCGGCATCGTCGCTCCCGCCAACTCTCTTGAGGCGACCCGCCAGATCTTCTTCACAGTTGCACCGTTCTTGGCGGCTCTAGCGTTCATCGACACTGAATCATGGTCAGTGCCAAGAGTGCTAATATAATTGGTTTCGAATACGGAGCCATTCCTGACTGCTGTTCAAACCAGAGCGCATTATATACAAAAAGCCAGGTGAGGAGGGGTTGATGGGAGAGCGATGATGTGTACGGTTAGAGGGGAAGGCTGAGAATGTACTAGACGGGCAGGGAAGAATGTAGCATGCGTTGTTGGGACAGGAGCGATTATGGTTTAGGCGCCAAAAAGAGATATACTGACACTGTTCAGTGTTCTACAATAGGCCTCCAGTCATAACGAGTTTTAGAGAGATTCGCAGAGATGGCGTACCAATTTAAAAAACCCTTTTCGCTGTTCTCGTTCAGGATGATGGGCAGTCAATTCAGATGCAGAATACCATCACCCCTCCGAAGTGGGGAAAGCAAGTATTAAGGACATTAATGTATGTCCTCCCTATGCACGTATATATAACTTGTGCGGGTCGAATGACGGTGTATCTAACTAGCTGAGTCAGAAATGGTGAGCTGCACTCTTTGGGTGGGGACAGGCTGTTCGCAAGGGGGATAGAGGTCGAAGTCTATCTTCAAGCTGGGTCAGAAGGAACACATCCTCTTTTGATTTTCCGTGACGAGCGGAGGTCAGAGGGGCGACTTGAAGGTGAGATCACTCGGAGAGGTGGATTCCATCAGGTGTTATTTACTCTTGTTTGACTAGTCCTTGGTGTGAGCCACATAACGCGTCTCAGCTAACTTGAGTGCCTTTCGAAAATGACATCGATCATATACCTGAAATTCCGCTACACAGGCTCGGAGCATTGGCATGGGCACGCTAGTGTCTACCCCATAGAACGTTCACGTATATGGCCTAAGTTGCCATGGCTTTCTCTTTCACCTGGTACGCTCCTATATGATGCTCTTCGTCGTGGAGAGACATATGCAACTGACCTCCAAAACCAGCAGGACCCCATTTCCATAATATACCAGGAGCACAGATTTGACCCTCTTATAGTTCCTCATGACTGCACGATCGTAGTTCCCAATGTCATTTCGCAAAACTCCAAGTACGTACGTAGTTATCATAAGCTTTTCCCTTTTGGTCATTTTCAGCTTACCCTGCCACATTTATTTGTTGTATATCAGGACTTCAGCCATGCCATCCACGTCGTGCATGCCCTGCCCGGCGCCTCCTTCACTCGCTGAATTTTGGCGAAGCTTCCGAACATTGAAAGGAACAAGTCTCCATCGGCTTTCTGGTGCGCGCCAGTACCGTTCTCCTGCATATAGTAGTCGTTGGTTCGCTTTCCTTTCGGCATACATTGCCCACTTTATCGCCGTCAACTAATCATCTGGCCATCTGCCCCGTCCCCCCTTCGAAAGCTCCCAGGCCCCCCGTCGGAAACTTCATCTTTACCAGTCTCGTACCATCATCATCTGCTAGACTGGTATCACTCAGCGCAAATGGATCAAGAAATATGGCGCTATTGCGTGGTCTGCCAAGTAGGAGTAGAATGGCTGATGTTTATGGAGTCGGAGTACTACGCCATATTTTGGTGAAACATCGGCTTCAATATCCTCAAGTAAGTCTATTTCCTCTCTCGTACTCAATTGAGATCCTGACAAGCATTTCTTGTAGGTATTTTAGCGTCATCATATTAATCGAATGATGACGGCATATAGGTCGCCAACTATCATTGGCGGCGAGCACAATCAGACGAGAAAAACGATTGCATCCCAAATCTCATGGCCTGTAAGCGTCCTTACCATTTTACAATTCTCGATACGGTGTCACTCACTGCGGTTACATTGAGCAGGCCATCTATGTTTCATACAGGGTTTGATGAGCTGTATCCAACCTGGTCCGACCGTAGACACGACTGATGTATTCACATTGCATGTCGGGACAGTTCGGCTCCGAGTGTAGATTGATCACGTCCAGGGTAGTTCTGTATAGTTGAGCTGTAATTCCAAGTCACACCAATGTGCTAGCTTGTTGGTCCCCCACTATTCTCTCGATTGTTACCGATGTGGCATTAAGCATCGAGGACTCGCACAATTCCCTTGGATTAGCGTTGTGTTGATTACAACTCTAATGACTCAAGGATAATCTTTTGGTCATCGTTTATCAATCCACTATATGCGTCGACACGTTAGGTGAACATTCGCAGTGTCTATTGTTAAATGTGCACTAATCGTGTCCCCTTCAGCCACCGAGTCCGTTGTTATGCTCATAGCTTGCAGCCCTGACCTACCATCAATTGCCCGTGCGCGCAGGGATAGAGACACAAGTTCAAAAACGAGAGACATAAAATTCAAAAATCACTATGATATGTGTAAGAGAAATATTCGAGATGATGTATTTCACAATTCATGAGCACCCGGGTCATCAGAATAGACCAAAACGCTTTTTCTTCACCTACAAACCTGTCAGCGCATGATACAATAAATTCGGGAATTGACTCACTGGCTCGCGAAGACCATAGAACTCGCGGAGATTGTATCCAACTCGAATCCCCATTGCCCTCACCTCTGCGAAATGACCCCGGAAATCGCGCAAACACAAATGATACTCCTCCTCAATCTTCCTCTCAAGCTCCTCTTTCTCCTTCGGTTCCAACCCTTCGCTACCCAGCTGAACTAGGAGCGGTTCCATTATCTGCTTCTGATCGTCATCAGCCTTCCGAAACCTCGCTTGTACACCCCTCCCATACTCCGTCTTTTCCAGCTCTGCATGCAGCTCATCTAACTCATGCTGCAAAACTCTGACTCTCCTGTCCTCCGGCCTCTTCCTTACACTTTGAATGATATTACCAATGACCTTCCAAGCTTCGTCTTTGTCCATCATGAATAGCTGGTCAAATTCCAATCCTCTCTCCACGTCCGATCCGAGCGCCTTTTGGATCTGCTGCTGCTTCTCCTGACCCTTCTCCAAGTTGACCTTCTCCCAGCCTATTGAGAGGAAAGTCATATTGTCCATCTCCACCTTCACATCCCCCTCAAAAATCTCCTTCAGGTAATTCCAGCCATCTGGTATTCCATTTGTTAGAAGCCAAGGAAGAGAAATGTCATGCACCCAAATGTGGGTGCTGAATTTGACACCAGCCTTGTCCCTTCAGGCCACTGATTAGTAGGAGCATGATAGATCCTGAGCTTAATATCACTGACATCTGATTGAGAATGCGTCGAAATCCTTGCTTCTTTTCAAACATGAGGTCCTCATCTGCATTGGGCATGGAGACGAGGAGAATTTGAGCCCCTGACGTTGGGTGCCTGACATTCTGGGGAACAAACTTCCAGAAGTCCAAGTTATGTGTGGTGCCGGCGAGGAGGTTGAAGAGCTGGAGTTGATGAGTACATAAGAGATTGGATACATATTTCACGGGCGCTCACATTTTCGCGGTGGTAGGAATAGTCGGACCACAGACTGAAAAGTCAGAAACATCGGTTATCTTGCGAGATATTCTGATTATTGAAAATACACACAAGATCACAATGTCGTCCTTCTGCATCGTGTTTGCAACTTTATCCGCGGATTCAAGGCATTCGGGCCTCCAAATTTCCCCCCAGGTGGGCATGTCAAAGGTGCTAGAGGATGTCTCTACCGTAAGGAGGGAGAGAACTTTGGCGAAGCACCCCCGCCAAAGCTCATATAGCAACCATCCCTAACACACATGTTGCATCACAGATCGAGACGCTTGTCAAATCATGATTATCAATTATTGGTTGGGATCAGTAATATCGGTGATCTCACGAAATTCGCGACACAAAAAATGTGCTTCAAGACGAATATGTTGTAGGTCTGTGCATCTTGCATAAGCTTGAAAGGCATCCTAGGACATTAATGACCGGATTCCAGCAACAAGCCAGCTTGAGGGATCCAGCACTCCCGACCAGAGCTAGGCCTCAACTCAGTATTTCCGTTGCTTGACCGTTCATGTGTCAAAATGAATTATTATCTCAAGTATCGCCATGGCCACCGTTAACGTTGACCCCGGTGCGAGGTGCGTATCCACTTTTACCCAGATATACATCATCTACCAGACTTCTTACTATGGTTATTACCATGGAACGATTGAATTACGCTGGTCAACTTGCAGGACAAACACAGCTTGCACACGTCGAGAGGAGACTGCATCTCATCCTTGAAACAAGCTCAACGATCATCGCACGCCCTAACCCGGAAAGGATTCCTTAACTCCAGCAGATTGCCCTCTCCTCTTCCATTTCCTGGACATTGAAACAGGAGGTGTGCTTTTACCTTCGACACCCTTTCGCTGGCATATCCACGCCTCACATTCACCGCACAATTCACTACAACCAGCTGAGTGCGTACTGCCAAGGTCTCCTGTGAATTGATTTCCTTAGTCTTTTTAACAGATTGCGATCCATCCTTCCCGCCAGTTCTGATAACTGGTGAGTTTGGTTCCCATTCTTTTATCCTGCTAGCTCTCACCTGAAAAATAGCCTCGATGTCTAATATTGTTGTGCGTGCAGCCTCGGAATATTGGGAGTAATGTGCTCAGTCTGTCATAAAATGAAAGGTACGGATTTTTATTCTAATATCTTACCGTTCTCTTATTAATCGCCTTTCCTACACTACCCAGAGGCCATAAAATTCTCTCGAGAATACTCCTGTACCGCAGCTGCTTGTGTAGTATCAATGATTTTCCTTTGATCGTAGTTGTATGGCCACTCATAGCTCAAGAATGAAATGATTCACCCAGAAGTTGTTGTACGTATAGCATTAAATTCAGAAATCACTATGATACAAGTGCATGAAAGAAATCATTGAGATGATGTACTATTCGATGGATGAGCCCCTAAATCATCAGAATAGACCGAAATGCCTCTTTTTCTGTACCTACATACATTTCAGCGCAAGCTAAAAGAAATGCAAGAATCAACTCACAGGGGCCGGCTCGCTAAGGCCATAGAACTCATGGAGATAATACCCAACTACAATCCCCATTGCCCTCACCTCTGCGAAATGTCCTCGAAACTCACGCAAACACAATAAGTACTCCTCATTGATTATTCCTCCAGTTTATCTTTCTCCTTTTGTTCCAATCCTTTGGTATTCAATTGAGCCAGAAGCGGTTCCATTATCCTCCTCTGGTCATCATTGGCCCTCTGGAACTTCACTTGTAGCCCACTCCCATACTCTGTCTTGTCGAGCTCTGCATACAGTTCACCTAACTCGTGCTGCAAACGTCTGACCCTGCGATCTTCCTCAACCTTCCTACCCTTCTCCTCAATCATCTTCATTTCCTCTTCTGCTCTCTCCAAAGCCCGTTTCCTTTCCTCCTCTGCCCTCTGCTCTGCCTTCCTCCTTGCCGCCTCTGCCTTCTTCCTTGCCTCTTCGGCCTCCTTCCTTGCCTCCTCAGTCTTTTTCCTTTGCTCCTCAGCTGTCTTCCTTGCCTCCTCAGCCTTCTTCCTTTGCTCCTCAGTTCTCTCCTCAGCCTTCTTCCTTGCATTCTCGATCTGTTCCTTTCTTCTTTCCGAGATGCCACCTGCTATCATGCTCAACATTCTCGACCTATCTTCTGCCCCTGCCCTTCTGCCTAATGAAGTAATTGTCAGTTCAACGATTCCATCGATAATGTGCCAAGCTTCGTCTTTGTCCATGAAAGGTAGCTGGCCAAATGCCAGTCCCATCTCCGCGTTCCATCCGAGTGATTTTTGGATTCTCCACTCCTGCTCCTGACCCTTCTCCAATCTGAGATTCTCCCAGTTTATTGAGAGGAAAGTCATGTTGTCCATCTCCACCTTCACGCTGCCTTCAAGAATATTCTTCAGGTCATCCCAGCCAAATAGCACGCTGTTTCCTAGTAGCGATGGGTCGGAAATGTCATGTACCCAAAGGTGGATACCAAATTTGACACCAGCCTTGTCCCTTTAGGTCCCTGATTAATAGGAGCATGATAGATGCGGTTCTTGATATCACTTACATCTGGCTAAGAATGCGGTGAAATCCTTGCTTCTTTGCAGATATAAAACCTGAATCTGGATTGGATGTGGAGACAAGGAGAATTTGAACTCTTGCTGTTGGATGCCTGACTCACTGGGAAACAAACCTCCACCAGTTCAAGTCATGTGTGGTGCCAGTGAGGAGGCTGAATAGCTGAAGTTGGCAAGTATATCAGAGATTGGTTATGTATTTCACAGGTACTCACCTCCTCACGGATATATCTTTTGTAGGACCAAAGACTAAGAAGTCGGAACTATGGGTTATCTTGCGAGATGTTCTGGCCTTTGGAAATATGTACAAGACTACAATGTCATCCTTTTGCACCATGTTTGCAACTTCATCTGCTGACTTAGGACATAAATGCCTACACTTTTCTTGCCATTCAGACATCTTCAAGTTGCTAGAGGATGTTTCCATTGTAAGGGGAGAGAGAGAAAAACTTTGGCAAAGCACCCCTGCTGAAGTAGCCGAAGCTCATGCAGCAACCATTCCCATATATACATGTGTTACCTCATAGGTCAAGAGGCTTGGCAGATCATGATTATGAAGTGCCAACTGGGATCCATGATATCAGCAGTATTATGGAATTCACCAGGTCAAAAATGAACTCCGACAACCACTTTCCCCAAGAACACAGGGTGGCTTGTGCAAGGGGGCATCAAAGATCAAGTATGACAATGAGAACATGCTGTCTGGAGCCTTGGAAACTGATCAGTGAAATATTCAGGGGCATTTATAAAACAAAGCCCGATATACTGTATCCAATACTAAAAAAAAGAGAGGCACCAATTGACATGCATGACCATGCTCAGGATGTGAGTAGGGACAGTGGGGTATAAACAAGGCTACCATGGCCTATGAACAGGATGAGGGCAGTGAATGAGTAGGGTGTAGGGTTGACCAGATTAACTGCCAGATAGGCCATAACCGGGCTAGAAGCTGGAGGTGTGGTCAGACTCTATTGATAGACAGGCACCCAAGGGAACACACTGTTTGGCACCTTGTTCATCAAGCCAGTGGGCATGCAGGGAAACATGAGGGTTTGGAGGGCACGACTGCTCTTTATATTCAACAACTGTTAGTTCGACGGACATGCAGTATTTAATTAACAATGTCCTATAATGTTCAAAGGTCGATCGATGATCATGCATGAGTGGTGGGCTGAGGTGTTACAAATGCAAGGGTAAGGTATATCAGGGAGGACGATTGCCTCTGTTGGTGAGTGAGTGTGGCATGGACTACCAATCATTAATCTGTCATTGAGGTAGTCCAGTCTAGCTTCGGGTACATTTCTGTGCAGCCCAGAATTGTCCTTTGTTTGTATATCAAGAATACAGCCAAGGAAGAGTAGGGGATATACATGCTTTCACAAGTACTAAGCAGCCCATAAATGAGTTGAATCAAAAGCCCAGTTGCACTCAGGCAGAGGTTATGAGTATATACTCATACAATGCAAGGAATTGAGAATGAGACTAGTGGTGGCCATGAGGAAGTTGAGAGGGGGCAGGTGAGAAGAGGGAGGGACATGGGCGAGCAAAAGGTAAGGATTGGACCACAGGAAGCCTGGAAGAAGCAGGTGAATGTTACATGGCTGACCGAGGTCTAACCAACTTGATTGAGATGCAGTGCTGTGTACCGTTGCGGTGGAGGACAATGCCATAATGAGTCTCAATCCAAAAAGATAGCATATATCCACAACTCGTGGTGCCAATCTGCCCCTCCAAGGTACCTGGTGAACTTGTGAATTGGGCCTGGACTATGAAACCCCTCAACATCAGGACTGTGTTGGATATGAGGATATTGTATAGACCTAGATGGTTGAGGTGCATGTCTCCACTGGTGATGGGTGGAGAGCAACAATGCGCTCATAGTGATCTTGTTTGTCGTGGTAGCTAAGATGGGCACCAATTGGTTTGAGAATGATGCTTGTCCCACTGAGGATGGGGTGGATGAGAATGAGAAAATGTATCGCAAGATGGAATGGTTGTTGAGGAGAGGACAAGAGAATAGAACTAGATCCATTGTTGGCCAGTAGAATGCATGATGCTTGACATGTGGGCAATGAGAGTGAAAAGGGGTGAGGGCAAAAAGAAATGTAGTGCAAGATTAGATGTGGACTTGACAAATGCAACTGAAAAGAACGTACCATGAAGCCCCAGTGTCCCTATAATGCGCCTGTCTGCACATGGGCATACATGTGGGTTTGGCTGGAACAGCCCCAGAGTGCCCGCTTAGTGGTGGTGCAACAGTCTCAAAGCAAGTGATGACAGTTTTGATAAGAAGCACAGGAAGTAGTTCAATTGAAAATGAGAGCAGTAACATGTCCTGCCACATGATGTATCATTAACATGGCTATCATACACCGCAAGTACATTGTTAGCCAAGTGCGCAGCTGTTCCTAGACCAAGAGAAGATATACGAGAGTAAAATTGGCCACCCATGAGTCAGCACAGAGGAAATTGGGGCATAGGACACGTGAGGAGCACAAGGGAGTCTGGGTGGCAGCTATGGAGATTTTATGGCCATGTTGGACAATCCCGTGTCGAGTGAGACTGTTAGCACTCAGCGGGGCTCGAGATCCTGATCAGTTCAAACTCCACTGACTCTCTTCACACTCCATGCTCTATCTATCAGTGCCCCAATGCCCCGCCCTACAAGCTCCAATGGATAAAGGTACATCCAAATCCTACCTGGCACACCAAAATTATCCTTATCCCTTTTCATCTTTTGTCTCTAGGTACTTTGTCATATCGGTCGACAGCATCAACCCCCCACACTTAAATGTGCAAGGAGCCTAACCACAGTCTGGAATAAATAGTGGCACCCACACAGGATTGGGACACGGACCATGCTGGTGCGTATTTCTCTCTCTCTCTAATTCCAGAGGCAAATATAATTTTGACCTTTAGCTCAATGACGCTCAAGGCTGTTCATGCCATTTCCGTTCATGTCCCTGGCCTGCCATCTAGATCCTAGGTGTATTTTGGGAAGGCTGAGCTTCAAATCATCTTGATTCTTGCTTTTCAAGGTTCCTGGATACCCATATGGCCCGTCCACAATGTCGACGAACTCAAAATTGAAATGGTCCGCAAGGCATGCAAGAAGGAGGCTCCATAGGGTGCTAATGGCAATCCTCCAGTGGCAATACAAACCTGGATGATTCAACGTGTTGGGACAGCTTCCACTCTGTAATGTGAGGGTGTGCTGTGAGACAGTAGTCTTGTCATACAGCCACTCATCTTTCAGAGAAAACCATGCCCCTAGTTCTGACAATCCCACTGCCAACTCCCAGTACCATTGCTTCGAGTTGTGAGCTCACATGGCCGAAGGTTTATCTCCCCTGAACTTACTCATCACCTTTCCCTCCTGGACCCAAGATTACAGTGAGCGCTGGTCTTCGAAGACATTCTCATGAATTCAGCACACGTTTTAGTCACAAGGGAAGAGGACTTGTTGAACAAGATCATTCGGAAGGCATTTGTGGGTGGTTGAGGTCGTATCATGTGGTGGGTAGGGCAGACAGTGTGTCATTGAGAAATTTAAGGGGTTTGTGCAGACAGGAGTGAAGGAACTGCTGTATGCCAGGGCACTGAGTAATTGGAGTCCGTATACACAGTGGATACTTGTATCATAATACGTGCTGTATCTTGGCGGAGAAAAAAAGGAAAATATATCATTCATGTGGATATTTGGCTGTGAGACACAGTGGCAAGGCAGCAGAAGAGTAACAAGGACAAGTGTAGCAATAAGGTAGCACCACCGGTTCCCCAATCCTGGTATTTCCTCCCCTTCCACAAACCAGGGTTCCATTCTTGCAAGCACGTCTCATTAATGCTATCTGCATCAGATTACTGGAAGTTCATCCTGAAGGTGCCAAAGGTTGGGTGGGCAAAGGTAACAAGTCTCCTTCCATAGGTACTTCAGTACCTGTACTGGGGATGCTCTATCTCACGTCTCTGCTGCCAATAAAGATAATCAGTGAACACCAACCAAAATCGTAGACAATACCCACCCCATACATCAAATGGCCCCTCCCATCTTTTTTGCCTCTGCTCATTCTGGCGAAGTTGATGCTGACCCAGTGAATGTCAGATCCCATAATCTGGGGTAGCAGAGCAGGAATGCCGCTGAATTGATATTGTTAACTAGATCCCAATCCAGGGTCTTCCTCCTGTTCTGTGAACTAGAGCCTTAGAATCACTGTTTTTGTTGGCTTTGCTGTCAGCCTTGTTGATCACAGTGGACAGACCAATGCTTCCATTCTTGTGAGCATGTTGTTTGGTGCTGCATGCATTGGGTTATGAAAGAGTCTGGAGGGGGCTGAAAGTTCAATGGGGGCAGGTTATCAATCTTCTTCCATGGGTACAATCATGCTTGTTTGAGGAATGGCAAGGCATGGTTATTCTTTGAGTTTCCAGTAATGCGGTATTAGTGTTGTCAAGAGAGTAAATGGGGGCTGGTTGACATACGAGCTTGGAGGGCCGGTAACTTGGCATTCATTATTGCGAGCACACGAGCAGTGTCTTGGGGTGTTGTTATCCAAGTATTGTAGCTCTATATAAAAGATCTCATTGTCAGCTATGCAGTCAAGGCACCAGGTAAAGATTAACAAAAATTAAATTAAATGTCTTGAGTATGCACTCAGAGCGGCACCACCACTCAACAACAGGCTCTTCCCCTTTGTCACCCTTGCTAACTCTCTCTAAGCAGCCCACCAGCTCCTCTTTGCACTCGCAACACCTCAACGGCTCCAGCATTCACCAGTATAGAATCACAGCCATAACCAAAAGTACTGACGTAGCTGGTTTCGAATACAGAGAGCCGTTCTTGGTTGCTGTTCAAAC
The DNA here is from genome assembly GCA_013368445.1 of Leucocoprinus leucothites. Lineage (NCBI taxonomy): Eukaryota > Fungi > Basidiomycota > Agaricomycetes > Agaricales > Agaricaceae > Leucocoprinus > Leucocoprinus leucothites. The sequence continues at coordinate 106,011 of JAACJO010000009.1, forward strand.
TAGAGTAAATTTTCATACAGGTGAGGAAGAGCTAGTAAGAGAGCAATGATGTGTGCGGTTGAGAATGCACTGGAGAGATGAGGGAGAATGCAGCATGTGTAATTGGGATGAGAGCAATGATGCCACAGGCGCCAGAAAGAGAAATCCCGGCACTGATCTAGAGCAGGGCCCCAGTACTGGTTGTAACAAATTTAGAGTGAATCATGGAGATGGCATACTGATCCAAAGCCTTATTCACTGTCTTTGTCTAGGGTGACACTCAATCTTTTCAGATGCCAAATAGCACCACATCTCTGAAATGTGGAGAGCAAAATTTCGAGGACATTGATATGTGTCTTTCTGCACATATATGTTTAATTTGCATGATTCCAATGACAGTGTGTCCAATTAGACCGAGTCACAAATGGCAAGCTGCACTCTTTAGGTGGGGATGGGCTGTGCATGAGCGGGATAGATGTGAGATCAAGCTGAGCCAGAAGGAATATGTCCTCTTTTGATTCTCCTTGACAAGTGGACTGTTGGAGGGGCGACTTGAAGGTGAGATCACAAGGGATCAGGAGTTATTTACTCTTGCTTGGCTGGCCCTTTGATGCAAGCCCACATAACGTGTCTCAACGAACTTGAGTGCCTTTCAAGAATAACATCGATCATATACCTGAAAATCCACTACACAGGCTTGGAGCATTGGCATGGGCATGCTATTGTCTACCTCATAGAGCATTCATGTATTTGGGTTAAGCTGCCATGACCTTCTCTTTCACCTGGTACACTCCTATACAACACTCTTTGTTGTGGAGAGACATAAGCAACTGACCTCCAAAACCAGCAGGTCCCCATCTCCATAATATACCAGAAGCACAGATTTGATCCTCTTATAGTTCCTCATGCCTGCATGACTGCAGTTCCCAATGTCATTTCACAAAACTCCAAGTACATCTGTAGTTATCATAAGCTTTTCCCTTTTGGTCATTTTCATCTTACCCTGCCATATTTATTCATCATATATCAGGACTCCAGCCATGCTATCCATGTCATGCATACCCTGCCCAGCACCTCTCCTTCACTCACTGAATTTTGACGAAGCTTCCAAACATTGAAAGGAACAAGTCTCCATCGGGCTTTCTGGTCCACGCCAGTACTGTTCTCCTGCATCTAGTAGTCATTGGTTTGCCTTCCTTTTGGCATACATTGCCCACTTTATCTCTGTTGACTAATCATCTGGCCATCTGCCCTGTCCCCCTTTGAAAGCTCCCAGGTCCCCTGTTGGAAACTTCATCTTTACCAGTCTCGTACTATCATCATCTGCAAGACTGGTATCCCTCAGCACAAATGGATCAGGACATATGGCGCTATTGTGTGGTCAGCCAAGGAGGAGTAGAACGACTGATATTTATGGAGTTGGAGTGCTATGCCATATTTTGGTGAAACATCGGCTTCAATACCCTCAAGCAAGTTTATTTCATCTCGTACTCAATTGAGATCCTGACAAGCATTCTTTGTAAGTAGCTTACCTTCATCATATTCTTCCAACAGTGAAGGGATATAGGTCTTTAACTGTCATTGGCAGCGAGCACAAGCAGACGAGAAAAATGATTGCATCCCAAGTCTCATGACCCATAAGTGTCCTTACCATTTCACAATTCTCGGTATGGTGTCACTCATTGCAGTTACAGTGGGCAGGTCAACTATATCTCATACAGAGTTTGAACAGCTGTTTGCCACTGATCCAACCGTAGATGCGACCGATGGAGTAACACTGCATGTTGAGACAGTTAGGCTCTGAGTGTAGATTGATCATGTCTAGGGTAGTTCTGTATGGTTGAGCTGTAATTCCAAGTCACACCAATGTGTTGGTTTGTTGGTGCACCACTTGTTCTCTCGATTGTTACCTACATGGCATTATGCATCGAGGGATTGCACAACTCTTTTGGATCAGCTTTTATGTTAGTATCATCTTTCGGTCATTGTTATCAATCTGCCACCCACACAGGTGTGCTAGATGAGCACTTGCATCTATTATAAAACATGTATCAATGGTGTTTTTTTTCAATTTTTCAATTTTTTTTTTCAGTCATCATTGGGTCTGTGCTGTTATGCTCATAGCTTCCAACTCTGATTCATGCTGAATCATTCCCTTCATGCACAGATAGAGACATGAATCGAAAAATTCTATGATACAAGCATGTAAAAGGAATAGTCAAGAAGATGTAGTTCACAATCCATGAGCCCCCGAGTCATCAGAATAGACCCAAACGCTTCTTTCTCTTCACCTACAAACCTTTCAGTGCATGATGAAATAGTGCAGGAATCGGCTTACTGGCTCGCTAAGGCCATAGAACTCACGGAGATTGTGTTGGACTACAATCCCCATCGCTCTCACCTCTGCAAAATGACCCCGGAACTCACGCAGACACAATAAATACTCCTCCTCAATCGTTCTCTCCAGCTTCTCTTTCTCCTTTTGTTCCAACCATTCGGTATCCAACTGAGCCAGGAGGGGCTCCATTATCCTCTTCTGGTCATCCTCGGCCTTCCGGAACTTTACTTGAATGCTCCTACCATACTCCGTCTTGCTGAGCTCTGCATACAGCTCAGCTAGCTCGTCCTGTAACAGTCTGACTCTGTTATCTTCCTCGTCTCGTTTTCTTTTTCTTTCCCTGATGTCATCTGCCATCATGCTCAACTTTTTTGACCTATCTTCCATCCCTGCCCCTCCACCTAATGAAGCTCTTGTGAATTCAATAATTCCATCAATGATGCGCCAAGCTTCACCGTTGTCCATCAAAAGTAGCTGGCCAAATGCCAACCCCCTCTTCACGTCCGATGTGAGTGCCTTTCGGATCCCCTGCTCCCGCCTCTGACCTGCTTTCAAGTTGATCTTCTCCCAGCCTATTGAGAGGAAAGTCACATTGTCCATCTCCACCTTCACATCCCCCTCAAAAATCTCCTTCAGGTATTTCCAGCCTTTTAGCATTCCATTTGTTAGGTGCCAATATTCAGGAATGTCATGCACCCAAATGTGGGTGCTGAATTTGACACCAGTCTTGTCCCTTCAGGCCGCTGATTAGTAGGAACATGATAGATCCTGAGCTCAATATCACCAACATCTGACTGAGAATGGGTTGAAATCCTTGCTTCTTTTCAAATACAAGGTCTGAATCTGCATTGGGCATGGAGACGAGGAGAATTTGAGCCCCTGACGTTGGGTGCCGGACTTTCTGGGGAATAAACTTCGACCAGCTCGAGCCATGTGTGGTGCCGGCGAGGAGGTTGAAGAGCTGGAGTTGATGAGTGCATAAGGGATTGGATACATATTTCACGGGCACTCACCTCTCTGCGGGGGGTGGGATACCAGGACCACAGACTGAAAAGTCGGAATCATGGGTTATCTTGCGAGATATTCTGATTATTGAAAACACATACAAGATCACAACGTCATCCTTCTGCATCATGTTTGCAACTTCATCCGCAGATTCAAGGCGTTTGCGCCTATGCTTCTCCCAGTTGGACATGTCAAAGGTGCTAGAGAATGTTTCTACTGTAAGGAGGGAGAGAGCTTTGGTGAAGCACCCCCGTCAAAGCTCATATAGCAATTATCCCTTACACAGGTGTTGCATCACGGATCGTGACACTTGTCGAGTCATGATTATCAATTGCTGGTTGGGATCGGTGATATCGGTGATCTCACGAGATTTGCCACACAAAAAATGAGCTTCAGCCTTCATTGCTACAAGGATACAAAGCGGCTCGCCCAACCAAAATCTGAGTATACCGGGAGAATGCCGACTGGGCCTGGGAAGCCACCAAATCAAATGATTCAGAGGCACCCATAGGGCATAAAACCCGATAGACTGTATCCAATACTGGATAAAAGGGAGTCGTCTATTGACATCTTCACGACATGTAAAGAGGCAATGAAGTACGAATCAGGCCATCCTAGCTTATGAATGAGATGAGGGTGATAAACGAGTAGGGCAGAGGGTGGGCCAGAATAACAATCAGACGGAAGCAATATTCGGATTAGAAGCGGGAGGCATGGCCACAATCTATTGATAGACAAGCGCCAAAAGGGGCATACCGTTGGGCACCTTGTTCGTCAAGTTAGTGATAGACAAGAGGGTACACAGGAAACGCGACGGGTCAGATGAGCCGATGGGTTGCTCCCTGCACTCAACGACCAAGAGTTCAGCAGGGTTGCATTATTTGATTAGCGAAGGCGTATAATGTGCGCAGTTCAATCAATGATCGCTGATTGTGCATGACTGATGGGCCGAGGCGTTGTAAATGCAAGGATATGGGGGACAATTGCCTCCGTCCGTGAGCAGTGGCATGGAGTATTGATCGATAATCACCCAATGCGGTAGTCCAGTCTGGAACGAACCCTCCTGCCGGCATGCTTCTACACATCCCAGAATCGTTCTCAGCCCGTATATCGAGCATGCATTAAAGCAAGAATGGGAGATGCACACACTTTCAAAAGCACCGAGTGAACCATAAGCTGTTATATCAAGAGCCATATTGCATTCAAACACTACGTGTGAGTATATATCGATACCAGGCAAGGAGTCGAGAATCAAAGGAATGGCTACCATGAGGAAGTCGAAAGGCGACCGGTAAGAAGAGGGAGAGACATGAGCGAGCAAGAGGCAAGGATCGGACCACAGGAGGCCTAAAAGAAGCAGGCGAGTATGACCAACTCGATTGCGACGTAGTGCCGTATACCGTCACGATGAATGTCTGCATCACAATGAGCCTCGATCCAACGAGGTAGCATATATTCACAACCCGCAGTACTGATGTACCCATCCAAGGCACCTGGTGAACTCGTCATTGTGCTGGATCACGGAACCCTTCGACCTGGACGGCTGAGCTGTATGCTTCCATTACTAGTGATAGGTGGAGAGTGATGATGTATTCGGGGTGATATTGCATGTCGTGGTAGGTAAGATTGGCGCTCATCGGCTTGAGAACGATGCTCCTCTCACAGAGGGTGTGGCCGACGAGAGTAAGGAACAGTATGGCGGGGGGGATGGTGTGATTAGTAGAGGTACTGCCGTTGGGGAGGGGATGAGAGAGTGGAGGTGAGTCCGTTGATAGCCAGCAGAATGAACGACGTTGGACGCGCAGACAATAACAGTGGGATTGGATCTGGGTAAAAAGAACGTAAGGTAAAAATTAGACGCGGACTTGAGGAACGCGATTGAAAAGAACCTACCATGAAGCCCCAGTGCCGCCCCGAACATCCCATAACGCGCCTGTCTGAACAAGGGCATGCATGTGGGTTTGGCTAGAACAGCCCCGGAGAGCCTGCTTGGTGGTGGTGCAACGGTCTCAAAGCGAGCAACGATAGTTTTGATAAGAAGCACAGGAGGTAGCTCAATTGAAAATGAGATCGGTAATGCGTCCTGCAGGCTGCCACGCGATGTATCATTAACATGGCTATCATACTCCGTAGGTACATTGTTAGCCAAGCGTGCAGCTGTTCCTGGACCAAGAGAAGATATACGACCGTAAAATTGACCACCCACGAGTCAGCGCGGAGAAAATTCGCGCGAAGGACGCGTGAGGAGCACAAGGGAGTCTGGGTGGCAGCTACAGAGATTTCATGGCCCACGTCGAGTGAGACTGTTAGCGCTCAGCGGGGCTCAAGAGCTTGATCAGTTCAAACTCCGCCGACTCACATCCTCGTGCAATTCAGTGCCCCAGTGCCCCCTCCACCAACTCCAATGGGCAAAGGTACGTCCGAATCCTACCTGGCGCACAGAAATGATCCTTGTTCTGGATGCCTTTTCATCGTTCGTCTCTAGGTACTTTATCACGTCGGTCGACAGTACCAACCTCCGCGCTCAATTGTGCGAAGAGACTAACCACAGTCCGGAATGGATAATGGCATCCGCACAGGATGGGGGCACAGGGTATTCAGGTGCGTGTGTATGTCCCTCTCTCTAATTCCAGAGGCAGATATAATTTTGACCCATAGCTAAACGACACCTGAGTCCGCTCATGCTAACTCTGTTCAGGTCCCTGGCTTGCCATCAGGATCCTGGGTGTCTTTGGGAAGGTTCAGCTTCAAATCATCTCGATAGGTTTCCGGATACCCATATGATCTGTCCACATCATCGACGAACTCAAAAATTGAATCGGAATGCGAGGCATGAGAGGGGGAAGCTCCATAGGGTGCTAATGGCAAACCTCCGGCAGCAATACGAACCTGGATAATCATTCAACGCGTTGGGACAGCTCTCGCTCTGTATTGAGGGTGCGCTGCGAGGCAGTAGTCTTGTCGTACGGCCACTCATCTTTGAGAGCAAACCATGCCCCTAGTTCTGACCATACCACCGCCAAATCCCAGTACCATCGCTTCGAGTTGTGAGTACACACAGCCAAAGTTTTATCTCCCATGAACTTACTCGTCACCTTTCCCTCCTGAACCCAAGATTACAGCGAGCGTCGGTCTTCGAAGACATTCTCTTGAATTCAGTGCACGTTTTAGTTGTAAAGGAAGAGGACTTGTTGAATAAGAGTATCTAGAAGGTATTTGTAGAGTGGTCGAGATTGTATCATGTGGTGGGTAGGGGTGGATGGTGGGTCATTGAGAAAATTACGGGGTTTGCGCAGACGGGGGTGAAGGGACTGCCGTATGCCAGGCACTAAGTAATTGGACGCAGCGGATACTTGTATCATAATACGTGGTGTATTTTGGCGGAGAAGAAAAGGGAAATATATTGTTCAAGTCAGTGTTGGCTAAGTCATTGACCAGTCGGCGTAGTCAAGTGTCAGTCAATGCCAGTCATCGGACTGGTCAATTGACTGATGCTGGTAGCGACCATTCCCCATTTAGGATGTTTTGATAAACCAAACAAAAGAGCTTTTGATAACGACAACACGCATGATCAATATACTTCAGAAATAACTAAGTAATTGCATAGGAAAATAATATGAAGTCCATTCGTTGTATTTCTTTCGGAGTACATGAAACGAAATGTAAAGAAGTTGTTTTACACCGAAAAATGTCAGTTTATGTGTACAGAGACACCGAATTCTATATTATCCCATTTGATTCATTTACCCTATAAGAACTTGCTCCGTCGTCTCATCCAAGGCAACATGGGCATCGTCATGTGTCTGAGGGCCTATCCCACCATTCAAGATATCGTATAGGGCTAATTCGGCGCTCGAAGACTGCTCAGCACCTTCAGAGACGGCCTTCATCCATGTAGTGTTGTCAAAATCAAATAAATCAGATATTGGAATCAGCGGAAGCCGGACACTTGGATTGGGTGGAGGCGGCTGTGCCAGGCTGGATGCAGTTTGCTGCGCTCGAGTATCCTGTGATGGAAATACGGGGAAATTGTCAGAATTGTCGGACTGAGCCAGGGTTTGATAATCAGAGATGACAGCACGAAAGTCGGATTGTTCAGGCTCAGCTATATCAGCGGACATGTCCTCCATGTTTGTATCAGAGTTGGTATTGATGATGGAGACAGGTAATTGAGTTGGAGGAAGGTTGGCGGAAGGTGGATGAAGAGGTGCGAGTGGTCCATCAGCTGAAGGAGGGACCTGATCTCGAAACCGGTTTGTCAGCCGTTCCCTGGCAGCCTTTACTCGAAGGTGCTCATCACGAATATTCAGACCGAGTTCAGAAAGGTTGGTGAGGGTGTTGTTTCCAAGGCGATTTCGGAGCTTTGTGAGGGTGTTTCCAAAATGACTGAAGAGACGTTCACACGAAGCGGAGTTCGCATTAATGGAGAGCACGCGACGAGCAAAGGTGAAAAAGACTGGCTCCGGGGCCCCATGGACTTGAAAATGTTGAAAAATATTCAATGGATTGGGTGTGCGTTTCTGTAAGTAATAAAGGTTAGACATCTGTGTAGACAACACTCCATGTGATAGAAATATGAACCTCACTCGCAGCATAATCAATTTCGAGTTCAATCATATCTGGTAGAGTTGCGAAATTGTTTCTTTGCTCCAAATAATTCATAATGTCCATAGAAAATGCAACCGGGGGGTCAGCATTGAAGAACCTCCGATATAGATGCTTCATGAGGCCAAGAGCCTTGGCTGGGTGAAGTCCGGCAGTTTCAGAAAAGGGAATGAGTTGATAAAGGGGGTTTAGGATGAGACTTGCAATGAATGGCTCCTGATCAGCCTTAGACCATCGAAGTTCAAGACTCTTGATAATTTCCGTGCAAGCCGTCTGATCCTCAGCATAAGTTTCCATCATGTTAGTATTGGTGTGCACCAGATAGCCGAAGGTGAGGAGGACTGTGTCCAGGTGACAGAATGCAGCCTGAACAGCACCAGCAGCAGCACCAAGAGGTCTGAGATGACGAGTAACACTTGAAGTAAAAATGAGAAAATAATCTATAAAAGGAGAACAAAAGCATACATTTGAAGATTAAGCCAGAAGATAGGATTCCGAATGATGTTAATCATGCTTATCGCCTTTTCCTTACTCTTCCCACTACCAGTAACAAATAGGCGGTCAGCATCTGCTTTTCCCATCTCTGTGGCAACTACAGCAGTCAGAACACCTTCAGTATCCAAAAGACGTTCATAGGCACGGAGGTGTGCAGTCCAACGGGTTAGGACTGGCCTAATGATAGTGGTAGGTCGCTTGTTTTGTCGTATCTGCTCTTCCTGAATTAATCCAAGAAGCATAGTCTTACTCCGAATCCATGTGATGAGACTTTTGGCCATGTCTGTGTACTCAAGGAAATCACAGCCACGCTTGAAGTAGTCACTGACCACTAGATTAATCTGTAACTAATAGATTAACAGTAATTAACTTGAGGCTTGGAGATGGCACACCTGATGTGCATAACAATCTAAGACAACCACACTTGGATACTTCTTCACAAACTCACGTCGAGCTTTGCGAGTCTCACCAGATGCATCAGTCACAATGGCAACAATTGTGACGTTCCATTCCTTTTCTACTTCATGGTACACCTTCTCAAGAAGCTCAAGAAACTTCTCAGCTGTCTTGCGCTGAGTTGTTTCATCAGCAACCTTGACTGTAAATAACTATTGAATAGGTGACATTAGTTCAGGTGCTGGATCAAAGATCAGAAGCTCGGAAATTAGAATGTACCTGTGTAAGCACAGTTATCATGAATGCAATAAGATGATGATAATTTCCACCAGTCCATCCATCTGCCTGGAGTGTAGCAAAACCACCATCCACTGACCGCTTGTTCACTGTATGCAGATGACCGACAAGATCAGGAATGATGCAATTAGTCAGAACCTTCCGTGACGGTACTCGAGCAGCTGGTGCAAGCTCCTCAATCAATAGAATGAGCTCCAGATTTTCAACCCAAGACAGTGGTAACCCAGCAGCAACAGTGAGTCGGGCCAACCAGTACTCAAATGCCTGCTGCCTTTCTGTAGACCAGTTGAGATATTGCAGTGGGCCTCCTGGATCATGAAGCATTGTAGCAGGAGAATTCTGGCGATTCAGTGCTTGTGCGACTAAAATTGAATGACTACCAGCAGGAGGAGCATGATGAAAACCAACAAGACGTGGTGTTGAGGTACCAGACTGAGGTAGCTGGCTGGATTGTTGTTCTGAGGGTGATCTAAAAAGGAGAGGGCTAAGAGTGTTGGTTGGAGTCAATGAAGCTGATGTGATTAGAGGTGTTGGTACTGCGAATGGTGTTGTAGCTGGGATGGATAAATTCGAAGTTGAAGAGCCTGAGGGTGGTAGCCCATGAGACTGAGGGTGTGACTGAGAAGGGGTGGAAGAGCTGGTAGGTGAATAGAAAGGAACAGGAGGCATCCGGAATTGTTGAAGGGCTGATTGAGTCAATGCCTGCTGAAGAGTCTTTCCAACCCGGCGTGCACGAATTGGAGATGCCATTGAATTCTTGGCAGTAGACTTATTAGCTGAAGGAGAGTAGAAAGCATCACAACGGGTCTGAAAGTCTTGCAGCTCACAGTCAGCCAAGTGATTGAGTAGGGTTGAGGTGGCGGATCGACACCACCCTCGTACCCCAGCTTTATTTCCCTCAGCTCTAGTTGCCCAAACTAAAATATATGTAAATACTGTAAGCTTGTATTGTCATATGGAACAAAGAATGCTTACGGTACAATTCTATTCCTGTTTGTGTTTGAGGAATATTGAGTACAATACCCTGTGTGAGAGCATTGGAGTGCTCTTCTCGGATCTCCTCAACATGCTTATCAAAGCAATGTTTGCAGTAGACTTTCCACTTATCACCAATGCGAGCACTTGGTGAACCATGTTGACATCTGGGGTGATCATAAAAGCAATTATTCCACCAGGAAGACTGAAGTGTCCTCCGTGAAACAGATAGAGATGATGGGTGGGTAGCAGTGGCCCCAAAAAAGAAGAGTTGATGTTCAAGCTGCCAGGAAGCATTGTCTGACAACTTAGGTGAGATGGGTGCTTCTTATTATTCTACAACATAAAAGCACCTTTTATATGAACACAGTCGCCAACTCATTTGTTTACTTGGTATTATAAAACTCTAGCCATGCTGCTACAAATGAACTCGTGCTCACAAGTTAAGAATAGCAACCTATCATCATATGTGATAAGTAACGAGTAAGCACCGACAATACATGAGAGATAGGCTTCATTCAATAGACTGAAGTCTCGAGACATAGAGTACCACCTGCTCATCAGGCCAACAGAAGTTGGGTGCATGCTTACTATGCTCAGCACTTGGCAGTATCATATGGTAGACTAAATCTCGTGGTGTTGAAGCAGGTGAGTTTCACTGAAAACACTCGTTCTGCTGACTTCAGAGAGTGCTTCTGCCAGCTGGAGGTGGCTGCTGTGATTATTCTTACTGTTCAATGTCGAGCTTATCCATCTGCTGAATGTCATTCTTAGGTATGTCCCTCGTGAACTCGGTAGAATTATATCATTTGGGGGCAGAGGTAAGGTTCTCCCACCCAAACCGCGGTGTATTTTCGCAATATCTACCTCATTACCATCGATGCCGAGCTTTACATTGTGTCGGAGTGTCAGCTAGGTACGTCCCTAATCTTAGTGTTAACCATTTCTAGCTAGTTGATCTGGGCATCGGTCATTGACCAGTCGTTGCTGATGTGACTTGGTCAGCTTGACTGGAACTGTGACCGATGACTGTCGCTTGACTGGAGCCAACACTGGTTCAAGTGGATATTCGGTTGTGATATAGTGGCAAGGCAGCAGAAGAGTAATGAGGACAAATGTAGCAGTAAGGTAGCACCACTAGATCCCCGATCCTAGTTTTTTCTCTCCTTTCACGGACCAGGGCTCTGCTCATCGATGAAGCGCCGTTCTAGTCAACTTTATCATCATTCTTTAAGTTCGCAGTGATTGGACCAACACTCCCGTTCTCGTGAGCACGTCTCGTTGATGCTACCTGCGTCGGATAACTGGAAGATCCTCCTGAAGGCGCTGAAGGTTGGGTGGGCGAGGGTTCCAAGTCTCCTTCCATGGGTATCTCAGTACCTGTGCTGGGAATGCTCTATCTCTCGTCTCCACCGCCAATAAAAACGATCAGTGAATGTTAGCCAAAATCGTAGACAATACCTACCCCATACATCGATTAACCTCCCCCCCAGTCTTTTTGACCTACACTCATTCCGGCGAAGTCTGCGCAGACCCAGTGAATGTTGAATCCCATAACCAGGGGTAGCAGAGCAGGAATGCCACTGAAATGATATCGTCAACCAGATCCTGATCCGGGGTCTTCCTCTTGTTCTGGGAACTAAAGTCATAGAATCGCTGTTTTTGTTGGCTTTGCCGTCAGCCTTGTTGATCGCAGTGGACAGACCAATGCTTCTGTTCTTGCGAGCGTGTTATTTCGCGCCACATGCGTTGGATTATGAAAGAGTCCGGAAGGAGCTGAACGTTCAACGGGTGCAGATTATAAGTCTTCTTCCATGGGTACGGTCGTTCTTGTTTGGGGAATGGCAAGGGACGGCTCAGAGACTGTATGTTTTTCGAGTTTCCAGTAATGTGGCACTAGTGCTCTCAAGAGAGTGAACGGGGTTGGTTGACATAACTTGGTATTTGTTGCCACCATCGCGCGGGCAGCGTCTTCGGGTATCGTGCCCCAAGCACCATAGCTCTATAAATGATCTCATCGTCAGCTATGCGGTCAAAGCACCAGGTAAAGATTAACGAAAAAAATTCAACGTCTTGGGCATGCACCCGAAGCGGCACCACCACTCAACAACAAGCCCCTCCCCTTTGTCACCCTCGCTAACTCTCTCAAAGCAACCCGCCAGCTCCTCTTTGCACTCACGACACCCTCGACGGCTCCGGTATTCATCAGCATGGAATCACAGCCGTAGCCAAAAGCAAAAAAGCGTAGGCGCAGCTGGTTTGAATATGGAGAGCCGTTCGCGATCGCTGTTCAAACCAGAGTGCATTGTCATACGCAAGGCCAGGTGAGGAAGAGCTAGTAGGTGAGCGATCTTGGGTGTGGCTGAGAATGGGCTGGAGAGATGAGGGGGAATGTAGCATGTGCTATTAGGATGAGAGCGACAATATCACAGGCACCAAAAAAGAAAAACCCCGGCACTGCCTAGAGCAGGGCCTCGGTACCAGTTGTAATGAATTTAGAGGGAATCGCGGGGATGGCGTACCGATTCAAGGCCTTTCACCTTCCTCATCTGGACGATACTCCATCTATTCAGATGCGGGGCACCATAACGTCGCCAGTTGTAGAAAGAAAATATCGAGGCTATTGGTGTGTGCCTTTTCTGCAGAATTTGGGCGAGTCCAAATGACGGTGTATCCGACTACGCCGAGTCAGAAACTGGGAGCTACGCTGTTTGGATGGGAACAGGCTATATGCAGGGGAAACAAATGTGAGAACAAGCTGAACCAGAAGGAATACAACCCCTCTCTGATTCTTCTTGATGGGCGGACGGTCGGAGGGGCAACTTGAAGCTGAGACCACGTGGGATCAATTCTATCAGGTTTTATTTACGCTTGCTTGGCTGACCTTCTGATGCGAGCTCACACAAAACAAGCCCAGCGAGCTTAGATGCCATTTGAAAACGACCTCGATCATATACCTGAAAATCCGCTACACAGACCCAGAGCATTGACATGGGTGCGATACTACCTACCACATAGAACGTTCACATATATGGCCTAAGATGCCATAGCCTTCTCTTTCACCTGGTGCGCTCCTATATTATGCTATTCGTCATGGAGAGATATAAACAATTGACCCCCGAAACCAGCAGGACCCCATCCCCACAATATACCAGAAGCACGGATTTGTCTCTCTTATCGGTCCCCATGACTACCCCAGAGCAGCTCCCAATGTCATTCTGCGAAACTCTAAGTACGTCCAAGGTTATCATAAGCTTTTACCCCTCTGGCTGGTTTCAGCTTACCCTGCCACGTTTCTTGTTGTATATTAGGACTTCAGCTATACCATCCACGTCGCGCAGGCCCTGTCCAGCACCTCCCCCGCCACTCGCTGAACTTTGATGAAGTTTCTGAATATTGAAACAAGCATGTCGCCATTGAACTTTCTGGTGCGTGCCAGTAATCTCCTACATCTAGCCGTTGGCTCACCTTCCTTTCAGCATATATTGCCCACTCTATTTCCGGCGACTAATTATCTAGCCTTCCGCCCCGTCCCTCTTTTCAAAAGCTCCCAGGTCCCTCGTCGGAATCTTCATCTTCACCGGTCTCGTACCATCATATCTGCAAGACTGGTATCCCTCAGCGCGAACGGATGAAGAAATATGGCGCTATTACGTTGTCGGCCAAGTAGGAGTAGAGTGACTGATGTTTATGGAGCCGAAGTAGTATACCATGATTTGGTGAAACATTGGCTTCAATATCCTCAAGTAAGTCTATTTCATCTCTCGTACTCCCATGAGATTCTGACAAGCATTTCTTGTAGGTAGCTTACCTCTACCATACTCTCCGAATGGTGACGGGATATAGGTTGTTAATTGTCATTGGGGGCCAGCACAAGCAGACGAGAAAAACGATGGCATCCCAAATCTCATGGCCCGTAAGTGTTCTTACCATTTTACAATTCTCGATACGGTGTCACTCACTGCGGTTACCATGAATAGGCCGGGTATTTCTCATATGGGGTTTGATGAGCTGTTTTCGACCTGATTCAACCGTAGACACAACCGGTGGAATAACATTGCACGTCGGGACAGTTCGGGTCTGAGTGTAGATTGATCACCTCCGGGGTAGTTCTGTATCGTCGAGCTGTAATTCCGAGTAACACGAATGTGTTGGGTTTTTGGTCCCCTACCATTCTCTCGATTGTTACCGATGTAACATTAAGCATCGAGGGCTTGCACAACTCCCTTGGGTCGGTTTTTGTATTGATTACAACTCTATTTACTCAAGGATAATCTGTTGGTCATCATTTATCAATCCACTATGCGCGTAGACGCGCTAGGTAAACATTCGCAGTGTCTGTTAAATGCGTACTAATGGTGCCCTCCCACCGCCGCCGAGTCTGCCGTTATGTACATAGCTGTAGCCCCGGTTTGTCCGGGATCGTTTGTATTTGTAGGGAAAGACAAGAAAATCGAAAGCACTAGGATACAGGCATGTAAAAGAAACAGTTGAGATGATGTAGTTCACAATCCATGAGCACCCGAGCTATCAGAATCGACCGAAACGTTTCTTTTTCTTCATCTGTAAACTTTTCAGTCCATGATAAAATAACGCGGGAATCAACTCACTGGTTCACTAAGGCCATAGAACTCGCGGAGATTGTATCCAACCACAATCCCCATCGCCCTCACCTCTGCGAAATGACCCCGGAACTCGCGCAAGCACAAAATATATTCCTCTTCAATCATCCGCTCTAATCGCTCTTTCTCGGTTGGTTTCAACCCCTCCTTATCCGCCTGAGCCAGAAGTGGTTCCAATATCCTCTTCTGATCATCATCGGCCCTCCAAAACTTTGCCCGTATACCCCTACCATACTCTGTCTTGTCAAGCTCTGCATACAGCTCACCTAACTCGTTCTGCAAATATATGACTCTGCTGTCTTCCTCAGCCTTCTTCCTTTCCTCTGCATCTCTTTTTATCCTTCTTTCCAAGATGTGATCTGTTATCATGCCTAACCTTTTCGACCGATCTTCCGCCTTTCCATCCAGCGAAGCTCTTGTAAGAGCAGTGATTTCATGAACAAAACACCAAGCTTCATCTTTGTCCATCCAAGGTAGCTGGCCAAATGCCAACCCCCTCTCCATGTCCGATCTGAGTACCTCTCGGATCCTCTGCTCCTGTTTCTGACCCTTCTCCAAGTCGACCTTGTCCCAACATGTTGAGAGAAAAGTCACGTTGTCCATCTCCACCTTCACATCCCCCTCAAAAATCTCCTTCATGGAATTCCAGCCATATCGGATTCCATTTGTTAGGCTCCAATCAGCGCGAATGTCATGCACCCAAATGTAGGTGCTGAATTTGGCACCAGCCTTGTCCCTTCAGGCCGCTGATTAACAGGAGCACAATAGTCTTGAGCTTAATATCACTGACATCTGACTGAGAATGCGTTGAAGCCCTTGCTTCACTTGGGGCTTAAAATATGAATCTAGATTGGGCATGGCGACAAAGAGAATTTGAGCGCCTGATGTGCTGTGCCTGACTTTCTGGGGAACAAACTTCGACCAGATCAAATCATGTGTGGTGCCGGCAAGGAGGTTGAAGAGCTGGAGTTGATGAGTACATAAGGGATTGGATACATATTTCACAGGTGCTCACCTCTCTGCGGGGGGTGGGATACCAGGACCACAGACTGAAAAGTCGGAATCATGGGTTATCTTACAAGATATTCTGATTATTGAAAATACATACAAGATCACAATGTCGTCCTTCTGTATCGTGTTTGCAACTTTATCCGCTGATTCAAGGCATTCGCGCGTACGCTCCTCCCAGTTGGACATGTCAAAGGTGCTAGAGAATGTCTCGACCGTAGGGAGGGAGAGAACTTTGGCGAAGCACCCCCGCCAAAGCTCATATAGCAACCATCCCTAACACACGTGTTGCATCACAGATCGAGACGCTTGTCAAATCATGATTATCAATTGCTGGTTGGGATCAGTGATATCGGTGATCTTACGAAATTCCGCTGAACTCTAGGCCCTCTGGGTGTACGCATACTCAAAGTGGTACTACCAATACCCTCGTTTCACGTGCACTTGAAGGCCCGTCCCTACCCCCACAAATACACGAATTTGGTTCTCCTCTGCCGCAGGAATACAATCCCGTCTTGAGATTTACCCCCAGCGATGAGGAAGAAGTGGATCCGGCACATGTTTAAGTTGTTAAGGAAGAGAATTCATCGAGTCAAAGTATTGGGAAGACATTTGTGGAGTAGGTGCGGTTGTATGATGCGCAGAATGGGGAGGGTGGGCAACGGGTCGTTGAGCATTTTACTATTTGCGTAGACAGGGGGGAGCCTTTGTCCACTAGGACATCGAGTAATTGGAGCCCGCACAAGTAGCGAATACTGTTATCGTCATACATGGTGTATTTCAGCGCGGAAAAAAGGGAAATGTGTTGTTCACGTAGACATTCAAGTGTGATATAGATGCAAGGCAGCAGAAACGCAAGAAAGATGGATGTGGCTCTGGGATAGTACTATTGGATCTCCGATCCTGGTTCTTCCTCCTCTCCTTCCGCGAATGTCGACTAGATGGTCACTCTTGTCGATTCAAGTGGACTGACCAATGCTTCCATCAACGCGGGCACGTTTCTTTGATGACATTTGCGCTGGATTACTAGAAGGTTCCCCTGGAGGCGCCGAAGGCTCGGTGAGGGCAGGTTTCGAGTCTGCTTCCATGGGTACGGCACCGTTTGTCTGGGGGACGACGAGGTGCGGTCCAAGGAAGACGGCTCTATGGTTCTTCAATTTTCTAGTAGTGTAGCGTTAGAGAGCGAGTGAGAGTAACTCAACGTACGAGCTCGGAGGGCCAGTGGTTTGGTGCTTGTTGTTGCCCTTGCATGAGCAGCGTCTTGGGGATAATCCGAACATCGTAACTCTGAAAAATGACATCAACGTCAGTTAAGTGGTCGCAGCATCAGGTGAAGTTTGGCAAACAATTTTACAGTAATCTCGCGGAGCACATAGGTCTACAATATAAACAACACCACCATTCAACAACCACCACTATCATCACTCAAGGCCTTGCACTCGTCAACTGAACGTTCATTCGATGATCACGCACTTGGGTGGTTCGAGGTGGGATGAGGGATTGCAAGGGAAGGGGATGTATCGACTGCGACGATGTTGTTCATACGTGATGTCGATACTTCCGTTGGTGAGAGGGCGTGGCACGGTGGGAGACTATCAATCGCGTGGTGAGATAGTCCAGCCGGGAACGATTCAATTTGAGTAAGTCATCCTCATGCGAAGCAGGCCCATGACGTACCCAAGTCATTCAGCGAAATCATATTGCAAACTCTGTAGGAGTTCCATCACGTATTCGCCCAGTCTAGATTTATCCCAGAGGACCCTGTATATCAAGCAACCAACAACGGAGAAAACGATGCGATCGAGTGTATGAGTAAACATCCATTGGCCGAAATGTGGCGTTGTAGACTGCTGCAGTGGAGGTCAACGTACCATATACCAAACTCGTGGTGCCGATTTATGCCAGCACCCCTCCAAAGCACTCGTAGGTTGTCAATAGTGTTGGATCACGATCCTGAGGCATGAATAGTGAGACAGATAGAGACAATCGGGTCCCCGACGTTCATTCGGACTGTGTTGGGAGCGAGGATACCGTATGCCTCCATCACTGGTGCTGAGTAGGCGGTAACGGTGTGCGTGAGGTGATGCTGTATGTCATTGCACGCACGATGGCATCAATTGGTCCAAAAATGACGCCCGCCAAGAAGAGGTTGAGGCTGATGGAAATGAGGCGCAATTTAGTGAGATGAAATGGTGTAAGAGGTGGGGGTGTTGTTGTCAAGGGGTGAGTGAGAGGCTGGAGATAGGTCTGTCATTGGCCAGTACAATGAGCTATATTTGACAATCAGCGTAATATAGTCAAGAGGGCGGGGGACCAAGTGAGAGTAGAAACATATTATCCAATATGCAATGCGCCAATTAGGCGTGGATCCAAGGAATCCAAACGAAATGAGCGTACTGCGAACCCTTAATGCTATCCTAAACGCCCCACAATGCATCTGGTTTTACAAGGACATGCGTGCCGGTTCTTCAAGCCTGTGACCTTGGCCTTGGGGAGCTTGCTTGGTAGTGGCATACCCACGTTGGGACTTTGGCGACGGGGTCAAAGGGTGAAGTGGTGGGATTTGCAAGGTGTACAGGAGGGAAACTGATATGAATAGCACGTCCAGATGCGGGATAAGCTATTTTCATACCTATTTCATCCAACGCAACCGCATCGTGGGCCGCTTTCTGGGCGGGGCGACGATATAGTGGTGAACACGCCAACGTAGTGAATAGTGGGCCCGTACAACACAGCAAATACGGCCACCAACTATCCAGCAAGGAGGAAATTCGAGCAAAAGTCCTGTGAGGAGGGTAAGAGAACCTGACTGAATCTAGACTGGACGCAATGTTGATGAGAAGAGAGCTTGATCAGTCCGAAATTTAAACTCCGCCGAATTTCAGCGTCAAGTTCCAAAATAAGATACTCACGACCCCTCACGCGCACACTCCATCCTCTATCTCTCAATCATAACATGCTTAACCAGGATGTCGTCTTTAGCTACCTGGCCACATCAGCCAACAGCCACAATGCCCAGCACATGGACTAAGCACCTTATATTCTGGATAACGGGCCATGGAAAGGATGAGGACGAGGGTTATACAGGTACATGCATCTCTTTCCAACTTGAAAGGCGGATAGAATTTTTGACCAGTAGCTAATCGACACCGTAGCGCACTCACATCCTCGCCGTTCATACGTCTAGTTCATGGGCTACGTGTCAGCTGTACCTTGGGAGAGTTCGGCTTCGAATCATTTGGTCCTTGCGCTCCAAGATCATCGAATATCCGAGACCGAAGCATGTGACTCACGAGAAAGAGAGCGCTCCGTATTGCGTTAATGGAAAACGTCCGGTGGCAAGACGAAGAGAGTCGATTTAGCGCACTGAAATAAGGGTACGCTGTGACGCAGTAGTCTCCTCGGTCGATCCCTCATCTTTTAGAAGGAACCGTGGCTTCAAGCTCCCGACAATGCCACTGTTAAATCCTTTCCCCCACCTACTACGCCTCACGTTCACCGTGTCATTCACTGCGACGAGCTGAGTGCGCGCTCCGCCATGGCCTCTTGCGAATTAACTTGTCTTACGGATTGCAACAACAGACTGCGATCCATCTTTCCCTCCAATCTTGATTACTGGCGACTTTGACGTACCATGCTTCCGTCCTCTGAATGCTCGCATCGGAGGACGGCCTCGATCTTTAACAATGCTGCGCATGCGGCCCTGGAGTATCCTCAGGGGCAATTCGTTCAATTCATCGCAAAATAAAAGGTACGAGTTTTATTCCGCATATTTCCCCAATTTTATCAACCATTGTTAGGACACACTATTCTCTCCTGAGTGCTTAGGCTGTCTGCCTCGATTCCTAGTCTAATGTTAAGGCATTTCTTCGGCCGCGGTTGTAGAATCTGCCATTATATTCATAATTCGAGAACTTGATTCATCCGGAGTCGTACGTACGTAGAGGGACTGAGACGCGAACTCGAAAACCATTATGATACGAGGACGTGAAAGAAACAGTTGAGATGATGTGCTTCACAACCCATGAGTGCTTGAGCACCCGAGCCATCAGAATAGACCAAAACGCTTCTTTTTCTGCACGTACAAACGCTTCAGCACATGATAAGGCAGTACAGGAATTGACCCACTGGCTCGCGAAGACCATAGAACTCGCGGAGATTGTATCCAACCTCAATCCCCATCGCCCTCACCTCGGCGAAATGACCACGGAACTCGCGCAAACACAATAAATACTCCTCATTGATTAGTCTCTCCAGCTTATCTTTCTCCTTCGGTTCCAACCCCTCCTTATCCACCAGAGCCAGAAGCGGCTCCATTATCCTCTTCTGAACATCATCGGCCCTCCGAAACTTTGCTTGTACACCCTTGCCATACTCTGACTTGTCGAGCTCTACATATAGCTCACGTAACTCGCGCTGCAAAAGTCCGACCCTGCGATCTTCCTTGGCCCTCTTCCTTTCCTCCTCAGCCTTCTTCCGAGCCTCTTCATCTCTTTTTCTCTTTCTTTCCCAGATGTCATCTGCTATCATACCTAACTCTTTTGACTTGTCGTCCTTCCCCGCCCTTCCATCTAGCAGATCTCTTGTGGGATTAATGATTCCATCAATGACGTACCAAGCTTCGTCTTTGTCCATCACAGGTAGCTGACCAAATGCCAATCCCCGCTCCACGTCCGACTCGAGTGCTTTTCGGATCTCCTGCTCCCGCTCCTGCCCTTCTTCCAAGCTGTCCTTTTCCCACTTTACTGATAGGAAAGTCACGTTGTCCATCTCCAACTTCGCATCCCCTTCAAAAATATTCTTCAGGTTATCCCAGCCATCTGGCACTCCATTTGTTAGGAGTCGAGGATTGGAAATGTCGTGCACCCAAATGTGGGTGCCGAATTTGACACCAACCTTGTCCCTTCAAGCCACCGATTAGTAGGAGCTTGCCAGACGCTGATCTTGATATCGCTTACATCTGACCGAGGATGCGTTGAAATCCTTGCTTCTTTTGAATCATACAGTATGAATATATATCGAGCATGGAGACCAGAAGAATTTGAGCCCCTGACGTTGGGTGCCTGGTTTGCTGAGGAAAAAACTTCCACCAGTCCAAGTCATGTGTAGTGCCAGCGAGGAGATTGAGTAGCTGCAGTTGATGGGTGCATATAAGGTCGGGTACATATTTCACAGGAACTCACTGCTTTGCTGGAGAAGGTACCCAAGGACCAAAGACTGAAAAGTTGGAAGAGTCATGGGTTGTCTTGCGAGACATCGCGATTATCGAGGATACATACAAGATCACGATATCATCCTTCTGCACCATGTTCACAACTTCATCCGCTGATTCAAGACATTCATGCTCCAGTTTCTTCCAGTGCAACATTTTGGCACTGCTGGAGGGTGTTGCCATTGTACGAGGGAGAGAGGAAAGTAATTCTGGCAAAGCACCCCTGCCGAAGCTCATAGAGCGATCATCCCGAGAGGCTTGCCAAATCAGGATTACGAAGTGCTAATTAGGATCAGGGATATCGATGATCTCACGAAATTCGTGGTGCCAAATGAAGCCTAGCGCCTGCTTGCTGTGAGAACACGAAGTGGCTGGTGCAAGGGGGCATCAAAAATCAATTATAACAACGACAGAAGGTTCCCTGGAGCCTTGGAAACCACCCGATCGAGAATTTATAAGAGTAGAGAGCCTGATATACTGTACCTAATATTGGGCAAAAAAGAGGCGGCAATTGATATGCGTGACCATGTTCGCGACAATGTAAATAGACAAGAAAGTACAAGCAATAACATCCTAGCCTATAAACGAGACAGGGGTGATAAACGAGTGGGGCAGAGGGTGGACCGGAGTAACAGTCAGGCAGGCAATAATCGGGCCAGAAGCTAGAAGGCATGGTCAGTCTATTGATAGACAGGCATCAAAGGGAACGCACTGTTCGATACTTTGTTCATCAAGGCAGCGACAGACAAGACAGTGCGCAGGGAAATATGAGGGGTTAGTTGAGGAGAAATCGTTCTCTACACTGAACAACTGAAAGCTCAATGGCACATATGCCAGGTAAATCGAAAGCCAAATTGCATTCAAGCAGAAATACGAGTATATATCGATACAAGGCAGGGAGTTGAGAATAGAAGCGGTGGTTGCCACGAGGAAGTCGAGAGGGGACAGGTGCGAAGAGGGAGAGACACAGGCACCAGGGGGCAAGGATCAAACCGCAGGAAGCGTGGAAGGAGGCGAGTGGTGCGTGGCCGAGTGAGGTCTGACCAGCTCGATTAAGACGCAGTGCTGTGTACCGTCACAGTGGAGGACAACGCCATAATGAGTCTCAATCCAAAAAGATAGCATATATCCACAACTCGTGGTGCCAATCTGCCCCTCCAAGGTACCTGGTGAACTTGTGAATTGGGCCTGGACTATGAAACCCCTCGACGTCAGGACTGTGTTGGATGTGAGGATATTGTATAGACCTAGACGGTTGAGGTGCACGTCTCCACTGGTGATGGGTGGAGAGCGACAATGTGCTCATAGTGATCTTGTTTGTCGTGGTAGCTAAGATGGGCGCCAATTGGTTCGAGAATGACGCTCGTCCTGCTGAGGATGGGGCGGATGAGAATGAGAAAATGTATCGCAAGATGGAATGGTTGTTGAGGAGAGGACAAGAGAATAGAACTAGATCCATTGTTGGCTAGTAGAATGCATGATGCTTGACGTGTGGGCAACGAGAGTGAAAAGGGGTGAGGGCAAAAAGAAATGTAGTGCAAGATTGGATGCGGACTTGACGAATGCGACTGAAAAGAACGTACCATGAAGCCCCAGTGCCCCCATAACACGCCTGTCTGCACAAGGGCATACGTGTGGGTTTGGCTGGAACTGCCCCAGTGCGCCCGCTTAGTGGTGGTGCAACAGTCTCAAAGCGAGTGACGACAGTTTTGATAAGAAGCACAGGAAGTAGTTCAATTGAAAATGAGAGCGGTAACACGTCCTGCCACGTGATGTATCATTAACATGGCTATCATACACCGCAAGTACATTGTTAGCCAAGTGCGCAGCTGTTCCTGGACCAAGAGAAGATATACGAGAGTAAAATTGGCCACCCACGAGTCAGCACAGAGGAAATTGGGGCGAAGGACGCGTGAGGAGCACAAGGGAGTCTGGGTGGCGGCTACGGAGATTTTATGGCCATGTTGGACAATCCCGTGTCGAGTGAGACTGTTAGCGCTCAGCGGGGCTCGAGATCCTGATCAGTTCAAACTCCGCCGACTCTCTTCACGCTCCATGCTCTATCTATCAGTGCCCCAACGCCCCGCCTCCACCAACTCCAATGGATAAAGGTACGTCCAAATCCTACCTGGCGCACCGAGATGATCCTTATCCCTTTTCATCGTTCATCTCTAGGTACATTGTCACATCGGTCGACAGCATCAACCCCCTGCACTTAAATGTGCAAGGAGCCTAACCACAGTCTGGAATAAATAGTGGCACCCACACAGGATTGGGACACGGGCTATGCTGGTGCGTATTTCTCTCTCTCTCTAATTCCAGAGGCAAATATAATTTTGACCTTTAGCTCAATGACGCTCGAGGCTGTTCACGCCATTTCCGTTCATGTCCCTGGCCTGCCGTCTAGATCCTAGGTGTATTTTGGGAAGGCTGAGCTTCAAATCATCTTGATTCTCGCTTTCCAAGGTTCCCGGATACCCATATGGCCCGTCCACAATGTCGACGAACTCAAAATTGAAATGGTCCGCAAGGCACGCAAGGAGGCTCAGGAGGGTGCTAATGGCAATCCTCCGGCGGCAATACGAGCCTGGATGATTCAACGTGTTGGAACAGCTCCCACTCTGTATCGAGGGTGTGCTGCGAGGTAGTAGTCTTGTCGTACGGCCACTCATCTTTCAGAACAAACCACGGCCTTGAGTTACTACAATACCACCGTCAAACCCCGGATATCATTGCTTCGAGTTGTGAGTGTGCACTCTCCAATATGGCCTGAAGCTTTATCTCCTGCTAACTTACTCGTCGTCTTTCCCCCCTGAATCCAATATTAGAGCGAGTGACGGTCTTCATAGAGATTCTGTTGGGTTCAGCGCACGTTTTAGTCGCGCAGGAAGACGACTTGTTGAATAAGAGCATTCGGAGGGTATTTGTAGAGTGGCTGAGCTTGTATCATGTGGTGGACAGGGGTGGATAGGGGTGGATAAGGGTGGATAGCATGTCATCGAGAAATTTACGAGGTTTGCGCAGACGGGGGTGAAGGAACTGTTGTACACCAGGGCACTGAGTAATTGGAGTTCATACACACAGCGGATACTTGTATCGTAATACGCGGTGTATTTTGGTGGAGAAAAAAAAGGGAAATATATCGTTCACGTGGATATTAGGTTGTGGTATAGCGGCAAGGCAACAGAAGAGTAACGAGGACAAATGTAGCGATAGGGTAGCACCACCGGATCCCCGATTCCAGCCTTTCCTCTCCTTCCACAAACCAGGGTTTCGTTCGTCGATGGAAACGTCGTTCTGGTCAACTCTATCGTCATTTTTGAAGATTGCAGTGATTGGACCAACACTTCCATTCTCGCGAGCACATCTCGTTGATGCTATCTGCATCAGATTACTGGAAGATCGTCCTGAAGGCGCCGAAGGTTGGGTGGGAGGAAGTTCCAAGTCTCCTTCCATAGGTACTTCAGTACCTGTGCTGGGGATGCTCTGTCTCTCGTCTCTGCCGCCAATAAAGATGATCAGTGAACGCCGACCAAAATCGTAGACAATACCCACCCCGTACATCAAATGGCCCCTCCCATCTTTTTCGCCTTCGCTCGTTCCGGCAAAGTCGATGCTGACCCAGTGAATGTCGGATCCCATAGTCCGGGGTAGCAGAGCAGGAATGCCGCTAATTGATATCGTTAACCAGATCCCGATCTGGGGTCTTCCTCCTGTTCTGCGAACTAGAGCCTTAGAATCGCTGTTTTTGTTGGCTTTGCCGTCGGCCTTGTTGATCGCAGTGGACAGACCAATTCTTCCGTTCTTGTGAGCGTGTTGTTTGGTGCCACATGCATTGGGTTATGAAAGAGTCCATTCGATGGGGGCAGGTTATCAATCTTCTTCCATGGGCACGATTGTGCTTGTTTGAGGAATGGCAAGGCACGGTTATTCTTTGAGTTTCCAGTAATGTGGTATTAGTGTTGCCGAGAGGGTAAATGGGGGTGGTTGACGTACGAGCTCGGAGGGCCGGTAACTTGGCAATCGTTGTTGGTATCGCACGAGCAGCGTCTTGGGGCATTGTTATCCAAGTACTGTAGCTCTATATAAAAGATCTTATCGTCAGCTACGCGGTCAAGACACCAAGTAAAGATTAACAAAGAAAATTTAAATGTCTTGGGCACGCACTCGGAGCGGCACCACCACGCAACAACAGGCCCTTCCCCTTTGTCACCCTTGCTAACTCTCTCTAAGCAGCCCACCAGCTCCTCTTTGCACTTGCGACACCCTTGGCGGCTCCGGCATCCATCAGCATGGAAACACAGCTATAACCAACAGCACGGCGTAGCTGGTTTCGAATACGGAGAGGTATTCTTGATCGCGGTTCAAACTAGAGTGAATTTTCATACGAAATGCCAGGTGGGGAAGAACTGGTAGGAGAGCGACGATGTGCGCAGTTGAGAATGCGCTGGAGAGACGAGGGAGAATGTAGCGTGTGTTATTAGGATGAGAGCAACGATGTTGCAGGCGCCAAAAAGAGAAACCCCGGCACTGGTCTAGAGCAGGGCCTCAGTACCAGTTGTAACGAATTTAGAGTGAATCATGGAGATGGCGTACCAATCCAAAGCCTTGTTCACTGCCCTCGTCTAGGGCGATGCTCAATCTTTCAGATGCCGAATACCACTACATCTCCGAAGTGTGGGGGGGAAAATATCGAGGACATTGATATGTGTCTTTCTGCGCGTATATGTATAATTCGCATGATTCCAATAACGGTGTGTCCGATTAGACCGAGTCACAAATGGCGAGCTGCACTCTTTGGGTGGGGACGGGTTCTGCGCAAGGAGGATAGATGTGAGATCAAGCTGAGCCGGAAGGGGTATGTCCTCTTTTGATTCTCCTTGACGAGCGGACGGTTGGAGGGGCGACTTGAAGGTGGGATCACAAGGGATCAATTACATCAGGAGTTATTTACTCTTGCTTGGCTGGCCCTTTGATGCGAGCTCACGCAAACAATCCAGTGATGCCTTTTGAAAACGACCTCGATCATATATACCTGAAAATCCACTGCACATGCCGGGAGCATTGGCATGGGCATGCTATTGTCTACCCCATAGAACGTTCATGTGTATGGGTTAAACTGCCATGACCTTCTCCTTCACCTGGTACGCTCCTATACGATGCTCTTCGATGTGGAGAGACATAAGCAGCTGACCTCCAAAGCCAGCGGCACCCCATCTCCATAAAATACCAGAGGCACGGATTTGATCTTCTTATAGTCCCCAATGACTGCCCGGTAACAGTTCCAAATGTCATTCTCCAAAATTCCAAGTACGTCCGGTTATCGTGAGCTTTTGCCCTTGTAGTCGTTTTCAGCTTACCCTACCATGTTTCTTGTTGTATATCGGGACTGCGGCCAGGTCATCCACGTCGCGCAGACCTTGCCCAACGCCTCCTTCACCGCTCGCTAAATTTTGGTGATGTTTCCGAACATTGAAAGAAGCAAGTCAACATCGGGCTTTCCAGTACTCGCCAGTACTCTCCTGCATCTAGTCGTTGGCTCACCATCCTTTCGGTATACATTGCCCATTCTAGCTCTGTCAACTAATCATCTGGCCATCTGCTCCCATCCCCTTCAAAAGCTCCCAGGTCCCTCGTCAGAAGCTTCATCTTCACCAGTCTCGTACTGTTACGAACAGCGAGAACGGTATCCCTCAGCACGAAGGGGTCACTAAATATGGTGCTATCGTTCGTAAGGTCAGGAGTAAAGTGGTTGATGCTTATGGGGCCAGGGACACCACATCTTGGTGTAGGACTGGCTTCAATATCCTGGAGTAAGTCTATTTTATCTCTCGTACTCAAATGAGACCCTGACAAGCATTTCTTGTAGGTAGCTTACCTTCGTCATATTCTTCGAATGGTGACGAGATATAAATCGTTAACTGTCATTGGGGGCGAGCACAAGCAGATAAGAAAAATGATTGCATCCGAAATCTCCTGGCCCGTAAGTGACCTTACCATTTCACAATGCTCGACACGGCGCTACTTACTGTGGCTACAATGAGCAGGCCATTTATGCCTCATACAGGGTTTGACGAGTTGCTTTCCACTGTTTCAAACGTAGACACAGCCGATGAAATAACATTGTGCGTCGGGACAGTTCGGTTCCGAGTGTAGATTGATCACGTCTAGGGTAGTTCTGTATGTTCGAGATGTAATTCCAAGTCACACGAATGTGCTAGTTTGTTGGTCCCCTACTATTCTCTCGATTGTTACCGATGTGACATCAAGCATCGAGGGCTCGCGCAACTCCCTTGGATCAGTTCTTGTGTTGTTTACAACTCTAACGACTCAAGAATAATCTTTTGGTCATAATTTATCAATTTACCATGCGCGTCGACACATTAGGCGAGCATTCGCAGTGTCTATTGTTAAATGCGTATTACTGGTGTCGCCCTTGGCCGCCACTGAGTCTGTTGTTATGCTCATAGCTCGCAGCCCTGACTCACCCTGAATTGCGCGTGGGCGCAGGGATGGACACAAATTTGAAAACGAGAGACATAAAATTGGAAAAGCACTATGATACGTGTAAGAGAAATATTCGAGATGAGTTCACAATCCACGAGCACTGGAGTCATCAGAATAGACCAAAACGCTTTTTCTGCAAA
The DNA here is from genome assembly GCA_013368445.1 of Leucocoprinus leucothites. Lineage (NCBI taxonomy): Eukaryota > Fungi > Basidiomycota > Agaricomycetes > Agaricales > Agaricaceae > Leucocoprinus > Leucocoprinus leucothites. The sequence goes on from JAACJO010000009.1 coordinate 133,590, forward strand.
AATAAACCTGTCAGCACATCATACAATAAATTCGGGAATTGACCCACTGGCTCGCGAAGACCATAGAACTCGCGGAGATTGTATCCAACTCGAATCCCCATTGCCCTCACCTCTGCGAAATGACCCCGGAAATCACGCAAACACAATAAATACTCCTCCTCAATCATTCTCTCCAGCTTCTCTTTCTCTTTTGGTTCCAACCCTTCGGTATCCAACTGAGCCAGCAGGGGCTCCATTATCCTCTTCTGATCATCATCAGCCTTCCGAAACTTTCCTCGCAGGCTCCTACCATACTCCGTCTTGTTGAGCTCTGCATACAGCTCACCTAGCTCGTCCTGCAACAGTCGGACTCTGCTATCTTCCTCGTCTCGATTTTTCTTTCTTTCTCTGATGTCATCTGCTATTACACTCAGCCTTTTTGACCTATCTTCCGTCCCCGCCCCTCCACCTAACAAAGCCCTTGTGACATCAATAATTCCATCAATGACGTGCCAAGCTTCGCCATTGTCCATCAAAGGTAGCTGGGCAAATGCCAACCCCTTCTTCACGTCCGATTTGAGCGCCTTTTGGATCACCTGTTCCTCCTCTTGACCATTCTTCAAGCTGACGTCCTCCCAGCCTACTGAGAGGAAAGTCATGTTGTCCATCTCCACCTTCACATCCCCCTCAAAAATCCCCTTCAGGCAACTCCAGCCACCTGGCATTCCATTTATTATGTGCCAATGTTCATAAATGTCATGCAACCAAATGTGGGTGCTGAATTTGACACCAGCCTTGTCCCTTCAGGCCGTTGATTAGTAGGAGCATGATAGTTCCTGAACTTAATATCACTGACATCCGACCGAGAATGCGTCGAAATCCTTGCTTCTTTTCAAACATAAAGTGTGAATCTGCATCGGGCATGGAAACGAGGAGGAGTTGAGCCCCTGACGTAGGGTGCCTGACTCTCTGGGGGATAAACTTCCACCAGCTCCAGTCATGTGTGGGACCGGCGAGGAAGTTGAATAGCTGGAGTTGATGAGTACATGAGAGATTAGTTGCGTATTTCACAGGCGCTCACCTCTGTGCGGGTGGAGGAATTCCTCGACCACAGACTGAAAATTCGGAATCATGGGTTATCTTACGAGATGTTCTGATTATTAAAATACATACAAGATCATGATGTCATCCATCCGCACCATGTTTGCAACTTGGCCCGCTGATTTAAGGCATCCGCGCCCCCCATTTTCCAACCGGTTGGACATGTCAAGGTTGTTAGAGAATGTCTCTACCGTAAGGATGGAGAGAACTTGGGCGAAGCACCCCCCACCGAAGTTCATATAGCGATCATCCCTAACCCACATGTTGCATCACGGATCGAGACGCTTGTCAAATCGTGATTATCAATTGCTGGTTGGGGTCAGTGATTTGGCGATCTTACGAAATTCGCCATACAAAAAACGAGCTTCAACATTCGTTGCCACAAGGATACCAAGCGGTTCCCGCAACCAAAATCTAAGTGCAACGCCAACTGGGGGCCGGGGAAGCCACCAATCACATGATTTACAGACGTCTATAGGACATACAGCCCGATAGACTGTATCCAATACTGGATAAAAGGGAGTTGTCTATTGACATCTTCATGACGACATTTAAAGAAGCAGTGAAGTATGAATCAGGCCATCCTAGCTTATGAACAAGATGAGGGCGATAAACGAGTAGGGAAGAGGGTGGACCAGAATAACAGTCAGACGGAACCAATAATCGGATTAGAAGCTGGAGGCGTGGTCACAATCTATCGATAGACAAGCGCCAAAAGGATCATACCATTGGGCACCTTGTTCGTCAAGTTAGTGATAGACGAGAGGGTACACAGGAAATGCGAGGAGTCAGATGAGCCGATGGATTGCTCCCTACACTCAACGACTGAGAGCTCAGGAGACTTGCACTATTTGATTAGCGAAGGCGTATAGTGTGCCCACTTCGATCAATGATCGATGATTGTGCGTGGGTGATGGGCCGGGGCGTTGTAAATGCATGGATGAAGGACAATTGCCTCCGTCGGTGAGCAGTGGCATGGAGTCCTGATCGATAATCCTCCCATGAGGTAGTCCAGTCCGGAACGAACCCTCCTTCCGGCACGCTTCTACGCAGCCCAGAATCGTTCTTGGCCCGTATATTGAGCATACACTAAAGCAAGAGTGGGAGATACACACGCTTTCAAAAGCACCAAGTGGACCATAAACTATTAGATCAAGAGCCATATTGCATTCAAGCACTACGTATGAGTATATATCGATACCGGGCAACGAGGCGAGAATTGAAGTAATGGCTGCCATGAGGAAGTCGCAAGGCGATCGGTAAGAAGAGGGAGAGACACGAGCGAGCAAGAAGCAAGGATCGGACCACAGAAGGTCTAAAAGAAGCACGCGAGTGTGACCAACTCGATTGCGACGTAGTGCCATATACCGTCGCGATGAAGGTCTGCATCACAATGAGCCTCGATCCAGCAAGGTAGCATATATTCACAACCCGCGGTGCCGATGTACCCATCCAAGGCACCTGGTGAACTCATCAATTGTGCTGGATCACGGAACCCTTCGACCCAGATGACTGAGCTTCATGCTTCCATCACTGGTGATGGGTGGAGAGTGATGATGCGCTCGGGGTGATATTGCATGTCGTGGTAGGTAAGATTGGCGCTCATCGACTTAAGAATGATGCTCCTCTCGCAGAGGATATAGCCGACGAGAGTAAGGAAGAGTATAGCGAGAGCAGATGGTGTGATTGGTAGAGGTACTGTCGTTGGGGAGGGGGTGAGAGAGTGGAAGGTCCGTTGTTGGCCGGCAGAATGCACGACGCCGGACCTGCAGACAATAACAGTGAAAATGAGTCTGGGAAAAATAACGTAGGGTAAAAATTAGATGTAGACCTGAGGAACGCGATTGAAAGAGCGTACCGTGAAGTCTCGGTACTTCAGCGATGTCCTGAGCATCCCACAATGCGCCTGTCTGCACAAGGAAATGCGTGCAGGTTCTCCTAGAGGATCAGGCCCTGGAGAACCTGCTTGGTGGTGGTGTACCGGCGTTCAAGTAAGCGGCGATAGCGTTGATAAGAGGCACAGGAGGTAGCTCAATCGAACATGAGACGAGTAACACACCCGCGTATACGATGTATCATTAGCATGACTATCATCCAACGCAGGCACGTCGTTAGTCATACAGGCGGCTGTTCCTCGACCAGGAGAGGGTACACCAGGGAGACACCAACAGAGCAGTTGGGCTGCACATGACAGTGGGATTGGCTACTCAGGAGTCAGCACGGAGGAAGTTTGAGCGAAAGACGTGTGAGGAGTTCAAGGGAGCCTGGGTGGCAGCTAGCGAGAATTACAGACATTGTTAGCGCTCAGGGGCTCGAGAATTTGATCACATCAAACTCCACCGACTCCCCATTGGCTCACGCTCATGAGGCTCTATCTACCAGCACCCGGCGGCCTAACCCCTACAAACGCAATCCTCCAAAAATTCCGAAGGACAAGAGTATGTTTAAATCCTACCTTGCACACAGAAAATAAGTACCCCTAATCCCGGATGCCCTGTCATCGTTTGTCTCCAGGTGCTCTGTCACATTGGCTGACAGCAACCAACGCTCCGCGCTTAGATTTCGGAGGAGACTGGACAATGTTACTCGCAAAGTATGTGGATGCGAGTTATATAGGTCCGTACATAGCACTTGAATGTTGTGGCTCGTCGACACCCTTGTCAGCTCATACCGCTGCCCTCCATGTAGCTGGTCTGCCGCCTAGATCTCGGCTGCATCTTTAGAAAGCTCAGCCCCAAATCATTTTCGCGCTCCAAGGCCGCTGTATACTCATATGGCCTATCCGCATCGTCTACAAACTCCAAGTTGAGTTGGAATACGAGGCGCACGAGAAAGGGAGTTCTGTAGGCTGTCAACGGCAAACCAACGGTGACAATACGGACCCGGATGATTCAACGCGTTGGACCAACTCCCTGTTGGAGGTGCACTGCGAGGTAGTAATCCCTTCATTTGGCCACTCATCTTTCATAAGAAACCATGACCCTGAGCTCCGACAATGCCACCGCCAAGCCCCGGTACCACCACTTCGAGCTGTGAGTGCGCACTCTCTAATATGGCTAGAGTGTTATCTCCCGGAACTTACTCGTCACTTTTCCCCTCTTCCTGACCCCAAGAGTACATCGAACGCCGACCTTCGATGTTCAGTTCTTACTTTTCCAACTGTGTTTCTCGCTCATCTTTGCACCCACGTCTCCCTGAGTCGTCACACTTGAACAGTCTACTCATATCGAATGCTGACAAGAACATCTTCTACTCAGTCTTGCTTGTATCTCATGTGATTCTTTGTGGTCTCCGATGACACAACTCGCTCCGACACAAGTCAGGGTACAACGGGTAGCGCGAATCTCAATGGTTACTCATAGATCCAATGAGTTCCAAATTCCAAAGCAGGAGGAACATGAGAGAAAGTAGATCATTCATCGAAGTCGGCCAGGTAAGCTGGCCTTGCTTCGTTCGCGATTGGCCTCTATAGATGAAATTCGATTTGATTCTATTTGAATTCTAGGTCCCATGGGCATATACTTACTCGAGGTGGTGTACCACCGATACCGCTTCTTCCCAATGCAAACACTCAAAGCCATATCCTTACTGCACGGGTATACACTCTCCGACCGTCGGGTCTGGCTCTCCTCTTCTGCACAAGTACAATCCCGTCTCGAGGTCTACAAACGGGGTGAAACTATCCGTTCAATCCAGTGCATGTTCTCGTCGCGAAGGAAGAGAGTTTATTGAATAAGACCATTGGGAAGGCATTTGTGGAATGGGTGCAGTTGTATGATGCGGAGAACAGGGAGGGTGGATAGTGGGTCGTTGAGCATTTGACAGGGTTTGTGCAGACGGGAGAAAGGAAGGAACCGTTGTATATTAGGGTGCCGAGAAATAGGATTCTCCGTACAAACAGTGAATACTCGCATCGTAATACGTGGTGTATTTCTCCGAAAAAAATGAAAATGTATCATTCATGTAGACATTCAGGATGTAATATAGACCCAAGACAGCAGAAGAGCAAGGAAGACGACGTAGCTCTGAGGTAGCACCACCGGACCCCCGATCCTGGTTCTTCCTCCACTCCTTCCGTAGAGCGGGGGGGTTTATCGCTAGGATTGTTGTTCTTGTCGACTGGATTGTCATTCTTGTGGATCGTAGTCGATTGACCAACTTTTTGGTCCTCGCGAGCGCGTTTCTTTGGTACTGAAGGTTCAGTGGGGGAAGGCTCCCAGTCTGCTTTAATGGGTATGATAGTGCCTGTTTGGAGCATGAGGAGCTGCGATTCAATGGATACGGCTCTGTGTGTTCTTCAAGTTTCTGACAGTATGTTAGCATTGTTAAGGAAATAGATGTTGCCATTGTGTGAACACACGCAAGTCCGCATTCGGAACAGCACCGCTCAACAACAGCCTCTTCCACTTTATCACTCTCACTAGCTCCCTCAAAGTAGTCCACCAGTTCGCCTCCGAACCCGTACCATTCTCGGTGACTCTAGTGTTTATCAACACCGAACCATGATCACCACCAAGAACCCCAGCGTGGATAATCTTGTCGCAATTCATCGTCGAGGAGTGCTGATCCCAGCACAGCGCATCCACGACCGGCATTACTGACGCACCCTATCATCGTCCGGACATGACACTGATTTAGAGATGAGCCTCTCTAATCAAAAGTACTGGTGTGCTTCACCACTAAGTATAAACCTCTCGCTTGCATCAACTGCAGCATTCTTAGAGGCCAGGTAGCAAGGAGATTGTTGGACAGATGGATTGTCTCCTAAGATGGCAGCAGGATCCCACTGGGAGTAAGAGTGCCGTAGTCTATTTCAGACATTGATTGTAACGTTATGGTAGGCAATAGGTGGTGCGTACCAACGCCATATATAGTCAGGGGTGTATACAAGTGCAAGGGGCGCCAACACACGCGGAGGCGCCGATGGGCCAGAGGAAGACGCCTATACCACACAGGCGAGACAGGTGATGTGGTCTCCCCAACCGAGACAAATGCTGCAAGGATGCGGTAGGTTTTGCTTTCAGTGAGGACGAGATAGAGATGGCGGTTGGAAGGAACAAGGATGCAGATTGACGAGCAGGTAAACAATGGGGCCGGTGATGAAAGTGCAATCCTGATCGTGGTAGTAAGAATATCGGATATGGATCTATGCTAGCGAATTAATAATAGCGCACCGTGGGTCACCGGTGTTACATCGATCGCTCCATAATTCTATCGAAATGTCGCTCAAACACCTGGGGATAAAGTCTTTCCTTCGAATCTATACAATAGCGAGGTCATCAGCTTCGCCGAGGGCCAAAGGTGAAGTATACCGACCTGGGTGGTAAGTGGAGTTGTATGTCGAGCTGTAAATTGTTGTCGGACGATGTCATGTTGATAGGTGCCAGTCAAGATGAGGAGGGGTATAAGTCAGATAATATGGAAATATGGAGCTACATGATGCGTGCGACAATCGAACTCATCCAAAATTGTGCTTGAAAAAGTTTTTAATCGAAGTAGAAAGCCTGCGGAATGGTAGGGAGTGCTTTATCGTGTGGTGGCATCTAGAAGCCCGTGGTCTAAGGACTCGAACCTACGGGTCCACACCTCTTTGCAGATCGTACTACTATTCGCAACGTACAAGTAATGCTGACTCGAACGTCGACTACGACTGCAATACTCTCGGCACCTTTCTCCTTTCAAAAACTCTACCACACCCTCAAAAACTTATGTCTCTCCTCATTGGCCGAATGAAAGGGTCCCGTGCATGGGAGCATCGTCTACATTCGGGCGAGGTGAGGCAGAATACCAGATCAATGCTTCCCTTGCTAGCTCTCTGGTACTACGAAATGTTGCGAAAGTCAAACTTTGCAGTGTTCAAGCTCTAGCCAATGGCTTCAATGTCCACCACTACTGAGGGAACGGCTCAAGCTCCCATCAACCAGGCCATTCTCCAAGTTGAGTAGTGAGAAGATGGACGGATAGGGATATGCTTCTGCCTCCAATACCTCAATTCATATCGTAGCGAGAGTGAGGAAATACGCATACATCCTAAAATCAAGGCAAATACCTTATCTTCTAACGATGATGGGCACCAGCGTGTATAGGTGGTGTACACAAATGGAGGAGGTAACGGTGCTTGTCAAGTGCTATTGGGTGCATAAAGACGCTCGTCTTGGGAGAGGCAAGGCCGGTGGCGTAGTTCACGGGAGGGAAATAAACTGTGCAAGCGATGGGATGGTGTATGAATTTGGAGTTGAAATAGAGAAGGCGAGTGTATGATAGCGTTTGGCCAATATGGACTCATGAAACGAGCGAACCTTGACACACAGGTGAAACGTGAAGAAAGTGTGATAGTGTTGGCTGTAATGTGAATATTAGATGCGAGCGGAGAAATTGGAAATAGCGCACCGTAGAGCCTGAGCGCCACCCTGGATACCCCATGAATTGCCTGCCAGCATGTGAAACCTCATGTCGATAACAATGAGCAGAAAAAGATCTCTGTGGGAGACGGGACGAGTCGATTATCGGCCTAGATAGTGCTGCAGACCAGTGCAGCGTGATTCGTGACAGGTCGATGGAGAGGATGAACAGGAGCGTTCTGAGCGAGAGTAGCCATCCGAGCAGAGAGCTACCAAATGGCGGTCCAAAAGTCCACTAAAGAGAATATAGGGGCAGAACGCGAGCTAGCATTGTAGGATCCAAGTGCTAGGGTGAGGACATAGTGAGCATCATGAATGGTCTTGCTGACCTGGGTTCATGACGATTTGTGAGTGACGATGTTGGCACGAAACTATCATTTGATGCTAGGGGAAAGAACGAGGTGAGTAACGTGTCCACGCAGGCGATGGGTCATTCTCGTACCTACTCCATCGTCTTGAACACAACGGTCTCTGAGTGAGACAAGACGAGTTTGGGTTAATTATCAATCCAGACTCCGCTGATCCTCTAGTCTCCACAGTCAGACTCAGCTAGTATCTTTTCGTGATCTTTGATATAACTACTGATCTTCCATGCTCCCCAATCCAGACGTGGACGCCTATGTGATAAACAAGCAGTAGACTCGATCCGTTCTTGGGAACGAGCCAGTCCCTGCTCAGTTTTACCTTAATTTCCGCTCTCCTGGCTTAGTATGACAAAAAGGGAATCGGATATCTGGCACTGCTCTATTCTCTCTTCCTGGATGCTTGGGCACACCTGTACTCCACCAGCCAAGAAGACCGGTGTTGAGATCTGTTTTGGATGGCGGGACCTTGAAGAAGATGCGGACGTAGCCCGCACTAGACAAAACCGGATACCGAAAGGGATGGACAGGTGCATACTTCTTGAAAGTCTCCCTAGGACATTAAAGACAAGATTGTAATGGGAGGACGAGCTTGAGGGATTCAGTTCTCAGGATCAGAGGTGCGCTGTGACGCAGCACTGTCGTTTGGCTGCTCATCTCTCAAAATAACTATTGTTCTAGCCCCATTACGGCCATCGTTGACGTTGAGCGCTGAGCCTCGGTGCTATTTCAGGCTGTGAGCCTGCACTTCCGCCTGGACGTGCAGCGCCCTCTGATCAGATTACCACAGTCATCACCATATCATGTTTTACTTCTACTGATAAACTCGCAGACCATTCACGGCTTACATCTGCTGAGAGGACTCCGCGTGTGCATCTCCTCTTCCGAAAAGGGTCCAGTGGTCATAACCCAGAGATCACGCGTTGACTCCCAGCCCATCGCCCTCTTTTCTTCTGCCTCGGTATGGGTGCGGACATGTGTTTTCACCTTCGGTACCATTTCATCCACATGTCCATGCTTCACATTCGTTGTTTTGTTCACTGCGACCAGCTGAGTACGTATTCCTGGGCCTACCATTGTCTCCTGTGAATTGTGCTCAATTGGATCCTTAATCTTTGCAACAGATCGCGATCCTTCTTTCCTTCCAACCGTGAACACTGGCTACTTTGGTCCCCCATGCTTCTATACTGCCAGCGCCCTCGTTTTGGAGGTAGCCTTCAGCTTCAAGGATGCCACATACGCTGCCCTGGAGCATTGTCGGGAGTAATCCACTCAACTCATCAGAAAATAAAAAGTACGGATCCTCATTTCTACATATTTTCCTATTATCTTATTAATCACCTTCCCTACGTCACGTATACCCCGTAACCGTTTTTCCTAAATACTCTTGTGCCCCAGCTACCAGTCCAATATCAATGCCACCCCCACTCATGGCTGCAGGGTCTGCGCCGTTATATCCATAATTCCAGACTCTCGTTCATAGAGTTGTTTGTACGTACATGGAACCGAGACATGGATTCCGAATTTCACTACGATACAAATGCGTGAAAGAAATAGTCGAGACTTTGTATTATTCAATCCCTGAGCCCCGAGCTGTTAGAATAGACCTCGGAAACGCTCCTTCTTCTCCATGTACCAAACCGTCACCACGAGCTTATAATACTGGAATCGGCTCGTCGGCTGGTAAAGACCATAAAACTTAGAGAGAGTGGGTCCAACTTCAATCCTCATTGCCCTCACTTCTGCGAAATGACCCTGGAACTCGCGCAAACACAATACATACTCCTCCTTGATCACTATCTCCAGCTTCTCTTTCTCCTCTGGTTCCAATGCTTCGTTATTCAACTGAGCTAGAAGCGGTTCCATTATCCTCTTCTTATCGTCATCGGCCCTCCGGAACTTTGCTCGTACACCCCTACCATACTCCGTCTTGTTGAGCTGTGCATACAGTTCATCTAACTCTTCTTGCAAACGTCTGACCCTCCCTTCTTCCTCATCCTTCTTTGCCTCCTCAGTCTGTTCTCGTTTTCTTTCCCAGATGTCGTCTGCTATCATGCTCAACCTTTTCGACCTATCTTCTGCTCCTGCTCTTCCACCTAGCGAGGCTCTTGTGAGATCAATGATTCCATTAATGACGCGCCAAGCTTCGTCTTTGTCCATCAAAGGTAGCTGGCCAAATGCCAATCCCTTTTCCGCATCAGATGTGAGTGCCTTTTGGATCCTCTGCTTCTGCTCTTGGCCCTCCAGGCTGATCCCCTTCCAGCCTATTGAGAGGAAAGTCACATTGTTCATCTCCAACTTCACATCCTCCTCAAAAATCTTCTTCAGGTTATCCCAGTCACATGGTATTCCATTGTCAAGTTTGAGCCAAGACTCGGAAGTGTCGTGCACCCAAATGTGGGCACCAAACTTGACACCAGCTTTGTCCCTTCAGGCCACTGATTAGTAGGAGTTTGATGAGGACTGATCTTAATACCATTTACATCTGACCGAGAATGTGTGGAAATCCCTGCTTGGTTTCAAGTCAAAGTCTGTTGAACCTATACTGGGCACCATGACGAAAAGAATTTGAGCGCCTGATGTTGGGTGCCTAGTTTGCTGGGGAACAAACTTCCACCAGCACGCATCATGTGTGGGGTCGGTGAGGAGGTTGAGTAGCTGGAGTTGATGAGCCTGCATAAGAGATTAAATACATATTTCACAGGTACTTGCCCTCTTGCGTGTAGTCCACATCCAGGACCACAGACTGAAAAGTCGGGTTATCTTGCGAGATATTCTGATTATTAGAGATACGTACAAGATCACAATGTCATCCTTCTGTATCATGTTTACAACTTCATCCGCTGATTCAAGACATTCACGCCTACACTTTTCCTTCCAGTTAGGCATGTTGGAGTTGCTAGAGGATGTGCCTATTGTAAGGAGGGAGAGAGAAAAGAAAACTCTGGTGAAGCACCCCTGCCAAAGCTCATAAGTGAACAGCCTGCACCAGGGTTCCGTGTGAAATTCTGACCAAATATCTTACATCGTCGAATCTGAATTTCAAATCTCTCACACGGAATCCTAATACAGAGTTGACCCCATCTTAATCCATAGCAGTTCGTGGAAAGCTCCGGCCTATGGGTTTTCTTTGAATATGTATTTAGATAGGTGCTATCGATGTGCCCATGATATTTGTCTTGCCAAAAATGGCCTTCAACGTCCACTTGCTGCAAGGACTTCAAAGTGGTTCGTGCAATGAGGCGTCAAAACTCAAGTATAAATAATAAGACAGCATCGACTGTAGGCCAGGAAACCAGCCATTTGGAGATTTAAATGTATTTATATAGCATAGAGCTCGATATACCGTATCCAATCCTGGACAAAAGAGAGGCGCTGATTGATATACGTGACTATGTTTACGATAATGGGTACAGAGACAGTAAAGTACAAACATGGGTGTACTAGCCTGTTCTCGAGATGAGGGCGATAAACGAGTAGAGCAGAGGGCAGATCATCATCACATCATCCAAATGTCATTCTTCTGGCCCACACGCCAGTACCTCCAAAAGAAAAAGTGATATATATATACTAACATGGGCACAACAGCTATCAGTACAACGCTGTATAACAATTTTTAAGAAAAAGACCATGTCCATCAAATCACGCAGCAAAATACATCCAGCAACTACCGTAACCCCTCAAAATCCAAATTCGTCGCAAACTTCCCCTGTCCATATCCTCCCCCTTGTCCCGTTCCTCCTTGCCCTTGCTCATGCGATGCACCTGCACCAGCGCCGGCACCTCCACCACTCCCAATTCCAGCCCATCCTCCCCCACCTACGTTCGCATTCACAGCTCTCCTCGTCTGATCCGCATAATACCCCTCATCATCACCACTATTCACATATGCATGAATATAATCATACTGATCCGCATCCAATTGCTGCGTCTCCCGCTTTTGCTTGTGTACATTCAACGGTTGCACTGTATTCCCACTACTATACCCCGGCGCCAGCACACCGGCTGGTGGAGGGTCGGATGCAGAAGGAAAAGGGGAAGTGGATTCGTATGGAGAGGGCAACTTCTTCCCCGTAGCATCCGTCGGGCTCATCTTTGATAAACTTGGACTCGCAGTGGACCACGGTGATCCAACAGGCGGCGCAAACGGTGAGCCTGGAGGACCACCTCCAGGGCGAGGTGAAGGTCTCTTGAACGCCGCGGCTGAGATCTTGCCTCCACCAGGACTGTTCAGCGAGGAGGAAGAGCGGTTAGCGCCCATCCCTGGGCGCATGTACGGCGCGTTTGGCTGTTCGAGTGGTTGATTGGCGTAGTATGAGTATGAACCCTGTTGATGCTGCTGTTGGAGTTGAGATGTCATAGTCGCTTGCGATGGTGGTTGCGGTGAGGGAGGAGACATCGACTTTGAACCAGCGCCGGCACCAGCACTAGCGAAAGGACTCGAACTCACTCTCTCCTGGTACCCCTGCTCTTCCTGTGGATAATGGTGTTCCTCGTAAGGGTTAAACTCCGTCTCAGAAGGTACCTGCTGCGTCCTATACGGTGCTGCTCCAAATGCACCTTGGGGAGGAGATACAGACCCCTGATACGTTTGCGCCTGAGGTGAAGTCGGCGCTTGATACTGTTGCGGCGACTGTTCGTACTGCTGCTGCTGCTGTAGTGGATGCTGTGGTGGTCCTGTATAGGACGCAGGTTCCTCCGTGTAAGAGGGTGCCGGTCCGGGGCTAGGCAGTTGCTCTGGAGAACTGGCACGCACATCCGCCTTGGTGTCTGTGTTGATTGGAGGGCGCGGCGAGACACTCCGTCGATCAGCAGCCATGTACGACGCGGTTGGGGGTACAAGCGGCGACATTTCTCTATGCGGCGACGACGGCAGTGGCGAGTCATATCCACGAGGACCGAAGGGACCAGAACCAGTGGTACCAGGGGCGGGTGGCGAAGGACCGTAAGGATCTTGTATACCGGAACCACCAGAGGATGACGATGTGTTGATAGCGGGTGCGGGTGCTACCAGCGAAGGGCTTTGGGCAGCCGATGAAGTAGCGGAATGCGACTGGAGTTCTAAAGCGATTTCACGAGCTGCAGCTGCATTTAAAACCTTTTCTTGTTCTTCGGGGCTGATAACACGACTTCCTCTCGTCTCTATCAACCAAAATAACAATAAGCCAATGTAGACTACTATCGTAAACGATACCCACCGCGTGCATCAAACGACCCTCTTTCATCCTGTTGACTTCCACTCAGCTCCAAGCCACCTGCGCTCCCGACAACAGGTTCAGGTGAACTCGACACGGATCCCGTAAATGCCGATTCCTGAGGCGTAACAGGGGGTAACGGAGCAGGTAGCCCGTCCGAATTGATATCGCTGACCGTACCAAACCGTACATGCCTACTCGTATGTTTATCTTCCACACCAGCACTTGCTCCTGCAGCCACTACACCGACAGCTGGTGCAGTTGAAATGGTTGGATGATAAGACCCGTACGCCAACGAAACTTCATCGTCATCTGAAATCGTACCATCGTTAATATCTGGTCCTGCTCCTGCTCCTACCCTCGCTCCACCACTGTTTCCAGCAGTCCCTGCACCACCACCAGTAGCAGATTGGCTTCCAGCCCATGGATTCACGCCCGAATCACCACCAGCAATGGACGACTCATAAGAAGGCGCCGGTCCATCTTTACTATACCTCCCTGGCCTTCCAGGCGGCGGTAACGGTCCATCATCATCATGACCATCGCCATGCTGTGCCTCACGGGAAACATCATTCCGGGAATCATAAGACGACGTGGCGGCTAGTGCCTGGGCAACCGAATTTGAGAAGGTATCGGATTCTTGGCGCTGTGGTGGTGTGGAGAGCAAAGAGAAAGAATTTGTATCCTGGATGGATGGTGGTGTGTCGAAGCGGTGCTGAGAATGACCACCACCAGCTCCCACATTATTAACGCCTGCACCGGCGCCGACAGCACCAGGTCCGGTGGGAGTGCCCACAGAACCAGTCCTAGTTCTCACGGGGAACGTCGCGAACCGTCTCCCACCAGGACCACCGGAACCGATGTCTATTGGACCAGTTGGCGACCCAAACTCATCGACTCCTCCATATCGGTCACCCTGCTGAGACTGCTGGAAAGCTGATGCACTGGATAACGAACCTGAGTACTGCGGCTGATGTTGCTGCTGCCCTTGCGTTTGGGAAAACGGACTTGGATTCGTGGCATTGGTAGGTGAATCAGGGAACCGGCCTGAGGTTAGGCCTTGATGGTCCGGTAGAACGTCACGCCTTGAATCATACGAATCTGTGGATGGATGCTGTACTTGGATCTGCGCCGGTGATGGATAAGAGCCACCTTGATTAAGGAAGGGAGATTCTGTCACCGCAGGAACTTGCGGAAGTTGTTGATCGAACGGTGGACGGCTTGCACGAGGCTGTGCTGAGGAGGGGACGGTGGATAGCCGGACTTCATTGACGCAGCGGTGGGATTCGGCGAGTAAACTTTCGATTTTGGCATGACTGAAGTAGGGGTTACGGGGGAGGCCTGGTTGTGTTTCGTCTTCTGGAACTTCCTTTGGAGATGATCAGCATCGTGAGGAAATGTGATGGAAGTGGTTCAACTCACTGAAACCACGAGTTTGCCATACTCGCCAACGATCTTTCAGAGAGGATCAGCAAAGGGCAGAAATGGATAGATAAGGTATACGCACCACACCCTTCTCGCAGCACTCAAGCAAGCCACCAAATTTCAAGCCCATCCACGACCTTGTAGCCGCGCGTTTAAAATCGCCAATCGCCGCCTCCTCCCTCATAATCTCCACATCCAACCCTCTAATCTCCTCCCTTAGCCTATTCAACGTATCATTCTGCTGCATGAGGTTCTTATGCTCTGGTCCCATCTTCTGCAGCTTCTTTTCTGCGGAATCGGCTTTGGACATGACGCCCCGGCGTCGACGCCGTAGGTCATCAAGTTGTTCTTCTCGTGTTCTGATTGCTTTGAGCTGTTCGCGCATAGTGTGCCCGTGCGAAGCATATTGCGAGACTGCGGAGGTGAAGTGTGTAATGATCGTGGTGGATGCGCTGAGGATGTTCTATGGTATGATGATCGTGTGAGATGAATAGGGCAAGGTAGACGTGGTATGGTAATGTATATTCACCCCTAGGTCGTCACCTTCGCCAAGACCCCATGTTTTCAACGCCTCTGATGCTCTTGAGAAGTCCGCGGCGAGCTTTTGAAGTCTGTAACGGAGTTTAGATGAATGATCATTGCCACATGGATATGGAAGCGACCGCACGAGATGATGACCGCTTTTTCGGCCGTGATAAGGTCTTGCAGTGGTCTGAGGTCTTGATTACCCGCGAGCGCAGGTATAGTCGAGTTGTGGGCGATCTTCCTGAACATTGTGGGAGAGATTAAGCAGAGAGCTCGTGATGCAGTGCAGAGCACCGAGGCTGCGCACGCGGAGTGACATCACATTCTCACACTCGAAATCTATTACAACAACTTATTTCAAAAACTTGAGTCCGCCTCCATACATTGACGGAGGGTCATACTACTACCACACTCTCCATGCCTCTATATATGCACGAATCGGGTAGCCGGCCTTTGCTATCACTCCCGTGATTAATCACTAACAAGAAAGTTTTCCACCTCCGCTTCCCCAATTCCAAGGTCTTCGTAATTCTCGTCACTCTGAGCGCTCACTGACATTCTGTTAGCCGCCTGTTTTATGAAAGCCTCGCCTCCACACGCCGCAATGTGACACCTTAAATATATACTTGCAGAAACATTATAGACTGTGTCTTCCCAGTAGCTTATGCGATTTGCGAATTCCCTTTGACCTTCTCGCCCCTACAATCATCATGTGGATGTTACTTGGCCTTATACTCATCTCGCCTGACAGCTGGTCGAACGCGCGAGACCTGTCCCCCCACGATCTCCTCCGTCTATTTGTATACGCTCTATATTTCCTCAGGCAAAATATCTGGCTTGATCAGCTATACGGGACCTTAGCAGCATCTGCCCCTCCTGGATTGCTCGAGGCAATTCCTTTTCTCGTATACGAGGCCCTAGCAACATTCTGGGGATGCCTTTTAGATTTTAGCGACGTGTACATGATGTATATGACGTCCCTTAGTAACGTCGACCTTGAAGAAATAGGGAGAGCCAGGTTATTCGAGTTGAGGGTCAGCCGGAAGCTGGATATAGGAGTAGGAAGGGAGATCGTCTGGGCATGTTGGATCCGGAAACATTGGCTCAAGGCGGTTGCATTTGCACTAGCATGCAGGAACGCTTATGGTAAGTAAGTGAATTAAGCTTTGCCATATGGCGCTAACCCAACTACATTTCATTACGAATATCATAGTCTACTACCTCCTCCGATCAACCTTCCTGGGTGAAACCATTGCTACTACTCAAGCAATCCTCACATGGCTTTATCCAGGTATCACATACATAATATGGCGCAACATGATCACCATCCGATGGGGACTGCTATTGATTTACCTTGTAGCAGTCAACTTGTCGATCTATTGGAGCATGAGATGCTTACCGGAGAACATCCAATCTGACACGGCACAACGGGAAAAATTGAAGCTCCGAGCCTTCAATGCGGCCTACTGCCTACTCACCGGAGAAGAACTCAACACTACACGCTCCCTCCCTAACCCAGCACTCACTCAAGGCGCCTTAATTGCGGAAGGTTGTAGATTGGTACTCGGTGAGCGAAAATAAATCTTCCGTGCGTTTCCAGAGACTTCATTATTAATGTCGATCGCTGGGGGCACTCAGTTCAATGTAACATTGTCAACCAACTCCTCACATCCAGCAACGCGACCGCTATTCCTTCTCGAGTCTTCGCTATGCAGGATACCGCAGCAGCAAGCATGCTTCTTCCAATACTAACTAGAATAGCCGACGATGACTCGCTCTACACAAATTTACTTCACCTCGAAGGAGAGAAAATACAGGTGGTACTCGACATCTTGCAAAAGGTGCGCCAGTCTCGTGATAAATCTCATACCAGCACATCGTATTCACCCGAATCAGGTTTCGGACAGCCAGAAAGCATCAGAAGACCTGAGAGACTCCGTACACTACGCGATAATGCGCTTATGCGCCACATATGAGGTTCTCCCTCGTCGTTTAATCCTGCGAGGCTGTCGCCTTGAAGCATCCGACTACACGGCAATCGGCGGGTTTGGAGAAATTTGGAGGGGTTCGTACGGGATCCTGAGTATCTGTATGAAAATTCCCAAACCCGCTCAACAGAATAATCAGGATCAGGGTATCTTGAAAGTAAGTCTTCACCGAGCAGCGTTCCACTCCAGTCCACATCGTAGAACTCACATATGATGTAAAGAGTCTCAAACGGGAAGCTATTATTTGGAGTCGACTCAGACACCCCAATGTTTTACCGTTTTATGGAGTCTACTCCCTCGAGAGCTCGCCTCAGCGAATGGCTCTGGTTTCTCCCTGGGAGGAAAACGGGAACATAAATGACTACCTGAAGAATCACCCGGAAACAGCCCACTTTCCTATGGTAACGTCCCTTACGCCATCTCCAGTCAACTCTTCCCGTTAACTTCAGTCTCACGCAGATTCTGGAAATCACAGCTGGCCTGAAATATTTACACGAACACAATATAGTGCATGGGGACCTTAAAGGAGTACGTCCCACTCTTCCCCAATCAAAAATCTATACCTGATGGACATTCACTAGGCAAACATACTCGTATCGAATACCGGTTCTGCCCGCCTCGCAGATTTCGGCATCTCACTTCTCCTCAACCCGCGTTCCCAGCTGTCAACCCCAGAATCAATCAATACTAGTGTATCCCAAGCACGCGGCACCTTGCCTTGGATGGCACCTGAACTCGTAATACCACCGAACGGTAGCAGGAGCATATCTATGCCCACATTAGCAAGTGATGTCTACTCGTTGGCGTCTGTGATATACGAGGTACGTTCGTACAGCTCAAACTTGCTCCGATGTTCAGACTAAGCGATTGCTGGATAATCGCCAACAGGTCCTAACTGGAAAAACCCCATACTACGAAGCTCCCAGTGTGGAGAACATCATGTTTAAGAGAATTCGTCATAGAACGCCTCTCAAACCATTGTCATTCAAGGAACTGGAACTTTCAGAAGAGATATGGGAGATTATGGAACGCTGTTGGTCGCCAACTTCCGATGACAGACCACCGCTTTTTGAAGTCGCTCAAACGTTGAACAGCATTACTCCCACTGAGTTGACGCAGACACGCATCTCCTTGTCTCAAGCCATCCAACAAAGCACTGGTTCTTCGCCCCGACAAGAGGACCAGCCGGATGATTCTATTGATATTAATATCGTGCAACCTTCGACGGTTCCTTTATCTGAGAATATCCTCATTCGTGAATACGTGGTAAGAATCATCTTTTGTATTCCTAGATCGCACACTGAGAGCTAGAGGACTTCTAGTTCGCACACCTCATTAAATTTGTTCAACAACAGCTGCAGAAGGAAACAGCTCTGCTTGCACAAAACATCACACCAACAACGAGCCGTGACGGTCGCAATGCAGTGGCTACTATCGTGGCTTGAGATGTCTCTAGGGGCTAGGAAAGCTACCCTCCGACTTGTTCGTGGTGTAGGCTTTCTTCATTAGAATTTCGAAGCGCCCATTCGGACTTGATGGTTAGTTGATAGTTTGGGTAGACAGCTTCTTTTGTTGGATGTACGCGATGATAGAATCCATTTAGTCACTCATTCATGTTTTCTTACGGGGTGATGGTCCTGATAAAATCCGTTGGACTGAAAGCATCGTATTCCGCCGCTTTCGATCAATGGAGAATCGCCACATGTAGAAAGATCGAAGATGGGTTCGAGCAAGTCTCGATCGTGAAGTGTTCGAACTTCGTTCCACCCCCCACTCTTCCTCATGACACATTTAGACTCTCACGCTCCTCTGTCCACCACTCTGCATTGCGCTTGCACTCCGCACACCACTGGATACACATATCTCGTGGCAGCTTGCCAGATAAGAGTATTGTGTTTATTGTGGTACTGCGCATGGAACCTGAAGGAAGTTTCATGCAATTGAAGAGAGTTGAGGCGTATCACACCGGCAGGTGTCGTGGAACAGTATTTGGAAGAAATCGGCTTTGAGTACATTGCTACCGTGTACGAGATTAAACAGATTCATTAAAGTAATAAACTTGATTTACTCGACCTTTCCAACGAAATTATCTGTGGTTTGCTCAAAGGCACAGATTAGGACAGTGACATCATCGTTCCCACAATCTCCTGAAGCGTGACTCGCCGAAATACTCACGCAGCCCTCTCCCCGTTCCCTATCCAGATTCTATTTCCGATGCTGTTTCTGAGAATAGCCTTTCTGATCCAAACTTGTATCATCTCGAGCCTCGATGATGTGCTCGTTCTCTCGGCGTAACTTGACAGCTCAGCGTCGATTCAGACTATCACGGCTGTTGGCTTTTCGGATCTATGCGCAGCAGGGTAATGTCGCGACATGATGCATGTTTTCCTGTTGTTTTATTTATGGAACTACTGGCTTTTTTCACCGTGGCGACGCTGGGCGGTGACTCAGTGAAGTTATTCTGTCGCCCATATCTTCATACCACCCCTCATCCGGTTCTCGAGTGCGACCGGATCTTCCTTCCTCCCGGTACTGTGCCATTGTGTAGGAAAATCTTAGAAAAACTGCGTCATTTCCTCGTTGTCCGCACGTGCCTCTATTCGACTATATCAGCCTGCTTGCGGAACCCCTCTACCCAGCTTCAGGGAATCTGACCCTTGACCCTCGACACTGCTACCCCACACTTTTACTCCAACGGCATTGGCGATGACTACTCAAGGTTCGTTCAACGTCCGCGATCTTCTTCGGCCCTGACCGAACATCCACCCTGTCTCTAATGTCTGACGCCACACATCCTGCAGACATTCCGCAAGGTTCCGCAGTCAAAACCACCATTACGACCACCCTCCCCTCTGTTAATCAAGTCCGCTACATCCTTCTCACTCTAGGTCTCCCCTACGAACTCACCGACATCATCCTTACCTACGCCGAATACTATGCTCTGCACACTACAAAACGTGCCACTCACCTACGAATCCAAGCTTCAAGTGAATACTTGAATAACGCGAAATGGATTTACATGATTTCCGATCCTGTACCCGAGGTGTGTAGAGAGGACGGGCAAGTTGTTCCTACGAAGGTTCAGTCGGTGAGATTCCAAATGCGGAGTTGCGATCAAGGATGGGGTGGATTTTCAGAGGGCAAAAGTATGGCAATCATTCCTCACACTATCCTGAACCACCATCATCTAATCACGATTTTTGTAGACACCTATCGGAACTCGTATACCTGGTTCGAAACCTCCATTCTCCGCCCCCGCTCCTTCTCATCCTCCCCCACCTCCTCCCTCATCTCTCCCTCACCTCCACAATGGATCACCACACTCACAACCCAGCCAATCAACTACACCTTTGACCTCTCGTCCCCGTCCTCCCCGCCACCCTCCCCCATCACCTCTCCCTCCTCTAATGGCGACAACACCGCAGCAATCGAATACACCGAAATTCTTTCTCCATACAGACGCAGAGCTAAACGCTGGCTCGTCCAAATGAACGTCCAGGCTTCGCGTCACATTCGGACACACACGGTTACCTGGTCTCAGTCTTCAGCCATCGAGAGAAAGGCAAGGGAAAGTAGCGGTGATTCCCTGCGTGGTGTACTAGAGCCCGAGTATGACGAGAAAATGGGAAGCGGGCGTGGGTTCGGGTTTGTTGATAATTTGCAAGCTGGAGATCGGATTGCGCTCGTTGCGAGGGCCTTGGTGAGATCTTCTTTTCTTTTTCTCTCCTGAGGTTACTGGGTGTTAATGATGTTACTTTATAGTATCCTGGTTGGGAGCACAACGTTTACGAAGCAGAGATTGAAGTTGCCTACCAGACTTAAAGTACGCCGCATCACCTTGAGCGGGAGATATCACATACTTCCGCAGTTCTTGTCTTCTCGTCTCGACTCACTCGCTTTTGTGTGGGTGTTATGCATCACCACCGTCACCCCTAAATTTCCTTTTTCGGTTTCCTTCCTCATGTACATGTAATTACGGGCATGTCCATGCTCTCCAGAAAGTCTGTATTGCAGCGCATCTTCTGGAGAGGAGCGGCAACCCGAATGTTCATATGTCCCTCGTAGTAATGTAGGACGTGGCGCGTCATAAAGTCTCATATTCCATGAGCTATCGCTTGGTTTTGTAGGCCGCAAATTATCATGCACTACTCAAGGAAGAAGCGAACTCGAGAGTTAAGGATACTTATGTGAAGTACAAACAAAAATCTTTTGAAGATATAAGAGTGACCACCGCAGGGGTCGAACCTGCAATCTCCTGATTACGTAAACTTATGGTCGTAGTCAGACGCGATGCCATTTCGCCAGGCGGCCCTGTCAAGTATTTTCAGGCGTCTATCATTGTCAGGTGCTTAACGCCAGAGACTTTTTTCGTTGTTGGACTCCGATGGCACAATCTGTTCAAGATGCTCCGGGAACAGCTTTATATGAAACAAATACCATATTCACAGCGCAGATGAACCTAGTTATCTCTACTGAATGGGATGAGCCGGACATCGTAGATAGTGGATCGTGACATCTCAAGGGATGGTGCTCGCGCTAGAGCGGCGATAGTAGATCTGGTGGGGTTTGAAAGGTGTTGTAAATTTGGAAAATATACTGCTTCTGGAGGAAAGTGTAGAACAGTGGAGGGAAAGATTGATCGGAGTTGGACGGAAAAAGGGCTACTCGACATAGGTGTGTACAATATGGTGTACAAGATTTGAAGCAAAGGCTCGAGAGTAAACCAAAACAGGGAGGGGAAGAGACGATCTCATCCACTTATACCTTTTCGCTACTCTTCTCATTTTCGGATACACGTGCATCAGTCGACCTTGGACTGGCTTGGGCCTCTTTATGTCCAGGAACACCTACACCTCTGAACATGACAAGCGAAAGGAGAGACCCAAGCACAGCAAACGCACAACACGTCCACTGTGCCGATCTATAGCCCCGAACACTATCATCTCCTTGGCCCAAGTCCGATGACACGCGATGAAAAACAACCGTTGATATCGTAACGCCTACTGATGTTCCTAGCTAAAGGGAGATGTTGGAAATTGCGCGAATGGACAAATCGAAAGCGACTGAGGTTCAAGACGTACCTGTACCATCGTCTGGAATAAAGCTCCTGCAAGACTCTGTTCATGTGGCAACGAGATCTTGGCAATATAAAGTGACCCAGCTGTGAACACGAAGTCGACACCAATGACCGAGAGGACTGTCGCAGGAAAACCAAATGCCCAATACGTCGCCTTGGGGTCAATGAGAGCGAAAAGGATACATGCACTTGCGGTGCTTAAAGTTCCAATGGCTAAAAACACCGAAAGTCAGCGAAGAAAGGAATGAACCATTCAGAATACAGCCCCACTTGTGATTACAATCATGGGTATATGGGCAGCCATTACGCCCACAAACGTATTGCACATAATCCCAACAACGAACATGGGCAACAGGCGGACGACTACCTCTAGTGGTCTAAGGTTCGTGCAATCCTGATAATAGAGCTGCAAAGACGACAGAAGTTAAGAGCACGAATCAAGCCGATTTGCTACAACAGCTTACCTGCACCCAGACCAACCAAGAATTGAAAGCCGCCCACGTTAAAAACGCGATAGACATGACTGCCGAAAAACGTCCCTTCGCACGGGCCCAGAGGGAAATCTTCATTAATGGAGGTGGAAGTTTATCGCTCCACCTATCGATCAGACCCGAGAGCTTTCCTGGTCGTCCCGCAGAGTCACCAAGCCCATCATGATTTGAGTCTGATTCGGTTTCACGTTTGGCTAGTCTCCTGTTCTGCGCCTCTTCTAGAATCCACTGCCAAAAAATAAAAGTACCCGCTAGTAGTACCCCCACAACGAGTAGAGCAATGATATCTGTCATAATATTGATGGGCGTTGATCAATCAATTATTAGAAGCCAGATCTCGAACCGGTGAAAGAGAGTTCCGAGATGTGGGACTTACAGCTTGTTGACCATTTATTTGGTGCTTCTTCGCCTTCTCCCAATACGAACAAGATTAGGACTAGCGCGGCAGTAATTATAAAGGCGCCTAGCCAGTCTATCTTGTGATCGTCTGCTGAGCCTGGAGTATCCTTATCGATGCAAAAAGCACCTCCGATGAAACAGGCGGCATTAACACCGGCAAAGAGGTATAGACTCGATCTCCATGTCTGCCTATGAGAAATATCACTCAGTAGGTCTTCCCCGAGAAGATGAATAGCATTTGACGTACGCAGTCTTCTCTGTTAAGACGCCTCCCATTGTATTGCCAAAAACTCCTCCGATAGGCGCCCCCGCAGCGAATGTTGCGAATGCGAGAGATCTAGCCCTCGATGGAGGGAATGCATGTGCAAGAATACCCAACTAAACAGTAATCAGAAGGTCGATGAGGAAGGAAAGAAAAACGTGGTGTGGCATCAGCGCGTGTTCTGATGGTGGAGATTGCTTACTGATGCTGGAATGGTGGCAGCTGCACCAATACCTTGAATTCCCCGAAGGATGATGAGGGTGAGGATATCTAATTTCGCAAAGGATCATGGAGTGTTGGACAATGTCAATTTTGAGCTACGCAAAGAGCAGACAGATGGACAGATGAACGCACTGTTGGCAAAGCCAGATCCAAGAGTAAAGATTGCCAGCATTAATGTTCCCCCCAAGTAAATCTTCTTGCGTCCATACAGATCCGCCAGCCGCCCGCAAACCAGCAACAAGCATCCCTATTGTAATAAGGTTCGATAAACCACAAAGTGAGACGTCGGTCGTATATTGAAATCCCCAATTTCCGATGAAATAGAATGAGTGAACAGCAGACAATGAGCAATGAGCGTCAGGTGAGTATCACTGATATCCAGAAACAAAGCAGTGTGTTTGCTCACCGAGCTAAGTGGGTAAGCCGATACAACCCACTGTAGTAGTGAGGGATCAGCATCGAACTCCCTTCCGATCGTTGGAAGTGAAATCGAGACTGAGGTGGTATTGCCGATCTAGTAGGTCGAGCCGAAGGCGTGAGGATGTCAATACAGGGAAATGGACCCGCTGGAGATCGCAAACGTACATTGACGATCATGCTAAGTGTCGCAACAAGGACGATGACAAGAGAGGTGAAGAGGCTTCGGTGAACAACACGGTATTCTTCCAGGTGGGTCTGCTTGTCCGCTGCTTTTTTGGTTTTCTGGCTCTCGTCATTCGAAGGGCTTGGGCTGAACTTTATGAGGTCATGAGATAGTCGTTGATTGTCAACAGTCGAGGTTGGCGAAGCCCCGCTTGTTGTGTTCATGGTGTTGAGGGAGAGAGGAGAGAGGAAGTTAAGGGGGAGATCTCGTTTGGCACTTTGGCATATGAAGGTACTGGCACTAGTGTGTATTATGTCAAGCCTTGAGGGGCAGCGGGGGTACACCAGAACCGGCGCACCGGAATCCGGAGGATAAGCTGAATTCAAGCCGAGCAAACATCTTGATCCGCTGGCAGATCAAATGGTCTACAATAACCGCAAGGGCAGACTGCATAATTTTTCCGTAAGGTGTCAGTCACCTGGCCGGGCGGGTTTCAGAGGGGGCTGTCATGCTCGACAAACAACCATAGGGTTGAAGACTGTCCACAGTGCTAGTGGTAGCTGAACTCAAGCGTGCCAAGGAGCTGAGAAAGAGTGGCGCAGAAACAGTCCGTAATAAAGCACGAGATTTGCCCAAGCCTAAGATATGTCTTAACATTCCCGAGGAAATAACCCTGCGGCATCTGCGATTGATCATTGACCAAACGATCACTTGTTGACCCCGGCTGACCCCACGACTCGGCCACGACTCTGGCTCCACGGTGGACACGGATCAGTAATATCCTCTTCGCCGCCTTCTCGTGGCTTGTCAGCTGAGAAGACCTCAGCTCCGATTTGAAATGAGGGTGACCACATATGGGCCCTCGCGAAGCACCGAAACCATCTCCTCTCCCAATGGGTGGTGGGGTGCCGTTAAGACATGAGTCATGAAACCCATGCGCATCCTTGGATTATGACGAAAAAGTCGGCGGAGCAGTGGTGCAGTCCTTGGAAAACAGAACCCCGCGAATGTTGGCTTCCGTATGCTCTTTGCCGTCTTGTTTTTTCAAGGATGTATTACGTGATTGTCACGACAGGGGGTACCTTGACTGTGTAAATCACGCCAATACGGCCGTTAACGTAAGGGAACTTTCGGTATACATGAGAACAAGAGGGGCGCTTGTGGCGCCTCTTTTGGGTTTAGCTTGACTATTAGCGTGTTTCTCGACATGCTGGTGCTGCTCTGTTCGAAGAAGCCAGAGTTCTGTGGAACATGACGAATGTCATCATTCAAAAATAACATATATCTCCGATGCAAAAAGGCCACGAGGCATACTTCAATAATTATTGCTGGGCGCCGTTTCCTGACCGAGGGCGATGACCCGACATTTCTCTTCAACACTTGACCACTGACGAAATAAGAGGGCTAGATTATGTTGTTATGCCGACTGCAGAACTTTCGGGAAGCCCACGCGCCTGATGACGAGTAGGAACCTGTAGGCTAAGGAACTCGGGAAATTAAGGGCGTCGAGGCACTCATCAGTTTTGATCCATAGAATAAAAGCAAATTAGCATACAGTACCTAAGGTAGAGCAGAGGTAAAAGAGTGAATACCGCTGCCCGAAGTCGTCCATATCCGCCGCAATCATTGAATGTGGTCCTGGAAGTGATACTGGGTTAGACACTTTATATCGCCTTATTCACAGCGGAACTGACTATGTGAGACACAACAAAGCGGCGGATATGCTACCAATCCCTTAGTGGTCAGTAATTCGCAAGCAGTTAGGATGCAGAATTAGGATATCCAAGCAAATTCTCCCATTTCGCAGCGATGGATAGACAAGCCTCTTGACCCTCGTGTGACGTGTGTAAACAAACGCTGGAGAGGGTGTGTTGTTTTCGAATAGCTCCGTTGGTTGTAAGCCGCCGCCTCTTGTGAAGCCTAAGCCGCTAGTACATATGTTTGGTATCCCTGTATCGGAACGTTCGGTCAGCTGTGATTGTGCATCCACCTTGAGGCGAACCTCCAGTCATTCCGGCCCACTTACAAACTGTACGAATGCCTGCATCGGCCAAATCCCGGTCCATGCGAACATTGTCATGCAGGAGATGCTGCAGCGGTAGAAGTACGAGGACCTCTGTCAAGCACAATAGCCCTCGGAATGAGCCTGTTCTTGCGATATTCAGCCCCTAACCTCGCTTGAAGTCGATAGTCGACGAAACTGATCAGTTCGTTTGGGTGCGGTTGGGTCGGGAAGAACACCAAATTGCAAAGAATGTTAGTTATCATCTGTGCTGGTACGTTGCATTTATGAGTTAACATTTAGAGAATAAAAAATTCTCTGGGATCCCATAAAGCCCATAAGGAACTAAAGTCGACATTGGGTTGGTCAAAGACTGAGACTCTGGAGTGCTTCGTGATAACATGATAACAAACGAATGGTTAGACTCACGTTCAGTAGATGGTAATTTGGTCATAATGGGGAATTACGATGGGGGTGGTGCTCCAGGTAGACGGCGCAAAGCATAATTCAGCCATTCAATTCGGAAGGCGATCCCCGAAAGTACGAGAGTTTACTGCTTGCTGTGGCGTGGATGGGAAAATATAGAGAAATTCTGCTCGCGGTTTCATATCACCCTCGGTCGACTTCACCAATATACACATTTGGAATCGGCCTCGGAACTTCGCTATACACAGGCTCTACCTGCTCGCAAGTGAACAGTGTACATTCCAAAAGTCGGAAACACCATTTATAAGATGTGCCCGCCTATCCACTGTCCAGTTCGCAAGTGACCGCTCAGGCGATTGCGTTCTAGTTTAACATCCTTGAAATTTGATAGGTGCGTTAGATCGGCACGGAGGAACGTGCTCGATAATGGTAAATAAGCGGGGGTATATTCAGGAAGATAGGATACAACTATTAAGAAGAAAGCTGATCCCAACAGTCAGAACGTCCAACAGTCCCTAGCAACAAGCACAACTCACCAAATGTCCAGAAAATCCATAACCCAACGAATTAGTCCAACCATCATGTACGACCCTTACATCAACACAGGAATATTCATGTCAACACAAACTCCATTTTGTCCACTTTAAGTGGTCGATACAGGCGGTGACCACCACCAAGCAAGAATCTTGGACGAAATCCAAAAAGCGATAAATAAGCCGACTATGAGCATGGCGATACGCCATGGCCGTAGGCTTCCGGTCCCAATACCGAAAGCTTGTTGCGCACGACGGGATGTCTGCGAAAGGGTAGTCGTGAAAGAGGAGAAGCGATCATTCTGCAGGGGAAGAGCGGATAATAAGCGACTGAGAACCGGATGAATAGTTTGGGCAACGCACGGAACCGTCAAGCATCAAATTCTGTGATTCGACGTCGGCGTGTATGTCGGTTGTAACCTATTCCGATGCAAATGCGGGTTGGGGGAACCGAGAATTCGGGCCCAAAGAGTCAGTTTGTAATTCAATACTTGGGGAGTTGGGAAGAAACATACCCCTCGGAGTGTTCGGATTTTAGAGTGAAGTTCGTCTAGACGCTGATCATTTTGGGTTTCGTATGTATCTTCGACGTGCCCGCCTCTCGATGATGACATGCTGGAAGGAGTGAAAGGGAAGAAGGAAGACTGACGATCGTAAGCGCAAACGGCTGCCCCAGGTTTGTGATTTGTGACAGTGACTGATTGTGATGCCGCACCATGCATTCCTGAACTCTGCCATCATCGAGCCGACGTCAAATTGCTCAATTTCTGCGATCTTCGGAGGCTCTATTCGCTCGGATATCTCGAGTTTCTCATTGCCGGTTACCAAAGCGCGAGAAGATGAGAGACTTCGTTTTAATACTCATATACGGGGAAAAGGATGGTCCGTTTTCAGTCTAACTGAAAGAAACCTTACCCCGAAAATTATCTGCTCCCGGAGCTCAAGTCGCCATACCAGTCCTCCTTACTCCCGGTTTATTTTAAGCTCAACAGCCATTCTCTCCCCATATCGTCTCATTGACAAATCTCTTTTATGCTGTTGATGACGACTTCTTGGCGATCCTATGACCTTGTGCTAAAGAAAGGGTGTTCTGAGCTTTGTTACTGTGGCTATGTATGGGGGGATTTTGAGTGCAAAATGCTTGGCCGTGCTATAGCACCATCTCGCAGAATACTCTAATCAGGAAAATCTCAAACCATGACAAGAGGATTCATTGCAACGAAATGAGCGTGTGGAGAGTCTGTTGAATTTGACACCGGAGCATGACATGCACGCATACAAAAAGAAGCATTTGTCTTCCGAAGCCAGAAGTTGTTGCTAATCAGTTCTTCGGGGTATTTATAGTGCTCTCCATCCTCGGTCGAATTTCCCCCCGCTTTTTCTCTCCCCTTTCCTACCCTTGTCCCCCCTCCTTGTCCTCCCCGCCTTGTCCTCGTCCTTGTCGGTGTAACATGGCTCTATCCAATGATGTACCTGTCTGGTTGGGACGAGTTCTCACCCTTGCTATGGCCTGGGCATGGTCCATTATCGCTTTCGGCACAGGTACACAGTCGTTGATTTCATATCACTTCACTTCACTGACATACGTATCACCCCAGCGATAAACGCCGTCGTGAAATCTAATCATGAAAAGGACCAAGTCAACGCTCTCGCACCTCCTGGCTCACAGGTCACCATCGACGATGGCGGTGAGTTCTCTCACCCACATGGACCATCTCCACTCAGCTACTCAACATCTCAACCAAACCCCAAATCGCCCACATGCATACAGACGTCTTCAAAACCGGCGCAATCATCACCGCAGTTTGCATCGTCATCTTCGTCCTCACCTCCGTCTACCTCGCTATTCTCCTCATCCGCCCTACGTCATTCACCCGTCCCCGCATAATCGCTATTCAGGGTGGCATCCTTGCCTTTTTTGCTGCCTGGCTCTTTGCTGCTCTCGTCCCCTATACGCATTTCTTCAGGACTCGTAGCGCTGGCATTTCCGCCTCCTTGGGCGGTCGACCTATTCCGCAGTCCATCCTCCAGCCGTTGATTAACAGTATTGAAAGGCAGACTGGTATCACTCCTAGGTATAGGGATCATGGATACTGTGAGTTTTGACTGGGCGGTTAGATGCTATTCTGGTTACACGTGCTGATAAGATATATGTGTTCTTCTAGTGCGCCTTGTAGCCATTCTTCCGTGGATCACGCTGTTATTTACTATCATTGCTTCCGTCACCCTTTACGTTGCCGCTTCTCGTTCAAAGACGCTCCATCACACTCGACCCGCCGCAGAGTCTGCAGGGGGAAAGGATGCTGCTGAAACGAGCGACAAGGCAGATAGTCCTGTCACGGAAAAGGTTGAGAGTCCGACTGTCTAAATTGACGAGATGATACACTTTCTTGGGGAACCAGCTTATCATTTTTATGATCTTAGTAAAGATACCAGGGCCCAAGTTCCGAACCTGTATATGTTTATATGTTGTTTCTTCACAAACGTGTTGTAACTCGTCACGGAATTTGACAGCTTCTTGAACATGCGACAGGCTTTCGTCGACCAAGGAACCCAAAACGAGATTTGGAAAACCCCACGAGCACGGAATATGAAAGTTCGCAAACTCCAGAGTGCCACTGGTATGTATGCGGTATTGAATCAGCATGATTACACAAGTTGTCACCGAGTTTACTTTGCATGCCGGTGTACTCTCATATCCGCGAACATAAGAATAGGCTCAGCGCACTGGAAAAATCAGAAGAAGCGGGGCTGGGGGCTGTGAGTGCAGTGTTGCATCGATGGGAGATCGAACATGCACAGACACCGTGGCGACGACCGGGTTACGGCGCCAACACGAAATTACCCCCAATTCCTTCTCAGTTACGTATCGCAATGCTGTTTCCCGAGCCGTGCCGCTACCCTCTTCGTCACATCACCATTCAGAGGAAAGTCAAGGATCAATGTGCGTTTATCTTATATTCAGTATGATCGATTTACCTGCAGCACGGCTTCGGCCTGCCGCCAGTAGATGATAAAAGACATCGATCTTCAGATATCAGCAAGCCAGTGTTTGGCGTCATCGACTATCTACCACTTTAGTGTTCATGCCACAACTCTTTGTTTTCATTAGGGTTATGGTGCGAAGACGTTCTATCGTTTGACAGCATCGGAGTTGCAAGTGCGAGTTTGCAGTCAACTCCAGTCTCGTCACGATCCCAAGTCTGCCTCTGCAGTGCTCAAACACGGAAGAAAACGATGACCCATAGATGCAGCACGATAATACTAAGAATAACAGATCGCCAACTACGCTAGAGTGTCAATGTGCCTCATGGTTCACACACTGCCATACCGCCCAAATGCTGTACGAGCAGTGCAAATCCGTCCTGGCTCCACCTTGCCAAGTGACATGTCTGGATATCTGGATTCTCGATCTCTGGTTGGGACCGTGCCCTGAGGCGCAAACCACAGCCATGGTCCTCAAAGCAGTCTTCCAGCTTCATTGAGTGCTATCGACCTCAAGATCAGTACCCGATTCGAGCCTGATCTTTATTTTGGTGCAGGCTGTACGCTCATTCGTGATCAGACTCGTGAACAAAGAATCTTCTTTTCCCAGGTGACATGCTAACATAGTGACTGATAGGCGCCAGTCATTCATGAGCATTGAGAATACAAGAAGCGTTCCCTCGCGTTCGTTGCTTGATACACAACCCCCATCATGCCTGTCCTCCAGACTGTCCAAGGCCTCGTCTTGGGCTTTATGTACCCAGGAAAACGTCGATATTTTCAACAACAGTTACCGCAAACTAGTGCTCGTGAGACTGGTAAGTTCACAACTTTTGTGAATGGCGGATACAGCTGATGGAGATATTAGGATGGGACATGGATAGGGATGGAATTCGTGGCCAGGGGCCATTTGCTGGTGCTCATGATTTTGTGATGAACGGACCGACGCTTAATAACGTTCAAATTGAACGAATAGTTCAGGTGATTGAGAGCGGAGATTCAGGTACTTATCTCGTCAAGATTCGATACACTGCCATTGTTGACCCATTCCCCCAGCCGTTAAAATCCTCCAAGAAAAACGTGCCGCAGGTGCCGAGGTCGACTCCTCGGAGCGCTTTCCGCCACCTAGATGTCATCCATTCACGCGAAAACAGCTTCGTGGCCGAATCAGGGATTGGCGGCATGACAGATCACGAGCGCTGAACATGTTCTGGCTACTGGGTCCAGCCGGCGTTGGGAAATCGGCGGTAGCGCAGACTGTCGGTGAGGAATACAAAGCCTCCAAGCGACCATTTGCATCGTTCTTCTTTTCGCGCCCAAATCGTCGCGACGATCCATCGACTGTCATCCCTACACTCGTCCTGCAACTCATGGCTCAGATACCTGACTACAAACGCTTAGTAACGGAGATCTTTGCTGCAGACCCAAACATCCTTGAAAGAGATCTTCACACGCAGTTCAAAGAACTCCTTGTTGATCCCTTTCGCGCTCTCCATTCCATGAAACCATTCGAACATCCCGTTCTCATCATCCTCGACGGTTTAGATGAGTGCAAGAGCAGAGAAGCGCAATGCGACTTTATCAACCTCATCAGCGATCATGTTCGCCTACGAACAAACTCTCCCCTCATCTGGCTTGTTTGCAGTCGTCCCGAGTGGCATCTCAAACGAATGCTCTCCGATGCTGACTTCGGTGTTCAGTGTCGGCGAGACGAAGTATCTGTTGATGACGAAGAGGCACGAGCGGATGTCTTGCTCGTGCTACGCGATGGTCTACAAGACATCCAACACCGCTTCTGCGATCGGCTCCCCAAAACCTGGCCGGGTGAAGAAGCAATCACTAAGATCGCAAAGGGGTCTTCCAATCTATTTATCGTTGTCACCACCATTGTGCGCTTCATCGGCGATGAAAATCATGGAAACCCTGATGGACGACTTAAAGCCTGCCTCGAGTTCATGGAGCGCCAATCATCGTCACCCTCCTCCGCTCCCAATCTCTTTGGCGCCCTTGATCTACTCTACGAGCGAATTCTGGAGGACATTGTGCCCTCTGAGCTCCCAGCTGCCATGAGCATCCTCTGCCTCCGTATTCTTTACCCTGGCACCGATCTCTGTGCTTCTTTGCATGCAAACGTGCTCGGTCTCACTTCATCTGCCTTTTACGCCGCACTCAACGGAATGCACTCGATCCTCTTGATTCCTCCTCTCGAATATGCCGACAAGTATGGGGTACAGTTCTACCACGCATCGTTCCAAGATTTCCTCAGGGATCGCGGACGTAATCAAAAATTCCTTCAGGCATGGAACACCGCCTACTGCGACGTCACGACCGCGAGTCTACGTTGGCTTAAACCATTCATCAGTACTGACTGTAGTTTGAACGGTATGCATGCTCTCATTTCTTGAAACATCGATTCCTCACGTAGTATTTTGCAGAGACCAATGAGAAGTGTCATGTTCCCTTACCCCCTATTTCTTGGCCCTCCGAAGAACTTGCGCAACAGGCAGTCCTCGATCAAGTCCGTGATATCGTTGAAAGGTTGACTTGGGACGCGTGTTGTCAGATTATTCCGAACGATACGTCCAGTGTCCTGACGACCTTGGAAGCATTTAGCGAGTTTGACTTTTGCCATCTGACGACATCGATTCGGAATGAACGGCAGCTTGTACCGTTCCTTAACTGGCTTGATGAAGTCGTGAGTTTGGTCCCGCATCTTATTTGTGTTTTTGTTTATTCTATTCTCAGGACGAAAGTGGTACCATCCTAAGACGGAATCCGACTACCATCAACGAGATAAAGCTTACCCTGAAGATCGGCATATCTGCTAACATTCTACCAGTAAACGTAGGTCAATCCATTGTTTATGTCCCGAGTGCTTTATTGAAAGTTTTTTTTTTACCAGCCAACTGGCTATAGACTCGAATTCGTCTCGTCACACACTCAGCAGAAGCCAAGCATGCGAACTCAGTCCGGAGGTTTTTTCCTTGGTACTGGGAAGCGATCTTGCTTTGTGCGTATACTTCCTGAAGAGGGGAGCAACGAGCGAAGTTTCCGTAATTTGAGTACTCGTGAACACTTGGGCACATCATTGCGGTTGAGGTTCTAGTTTAATTCTCAGCTTTGTATATTATATCATCTGGTTGCGATAAATTCATCTGTTTTGGTTTTCCAGGTACTTTGTTTGACGGGATAGTCATTTCCGGCGTGATCATGCGCCACTCCTTCATTCATTAATCCGAGTCGCACGTTGTCATGATTGGGTAGTATTCTTGGGTTCTCCGTTCTGGGTGTTTAAACCCCACATACGACTGTTATGTCGGGCCGCTCATGTGCCAACCAACGATCATGGGCAACTGGGCGGCGGGGGAGCACGCCGCCTGAGAGAATTTGTGCTTACCTCCCTCCTTTGACGTCGCTCGTCCCCTCCGTGGTTCTGATCAGAAATGTGGATGGAAGATTCGGAACGTCGTCAATCCGTCAACTTGGTCAGAGACATGGTGCAGAAAAACGACAATGTTATCTTGTATGCTGTTACCAGTTTCCTGAGAATGTATTGTGAAGTGACGCATGGATCCACTCCTTCAGTCTTTGGTCCTGGGACTCCTCCGTTCGCCAGCCAGTGAGGAGTTTTAGGATGCGACCCCAGCCTCATTCTTATGCACTCTCTATAGTTATTCCAGAGTCTCATTGGTATGAAAAGTGACGTACCTGTCAACTACTGGCTATTTCACCCCGCACGTGTCAAGCAGCCTATAACCGGGGCTCATTTTCTTTTCGTCTCTGCACCCAACCCGTCTCGGAATTTTGAAAATGGAAAAGAGTTGCACCGACTCCTTGTCAGGATGTCAGTAAGATTGGGTTCAGCTGTCAAGGAACCGCCACTGACTGAACAAAGGCATGAGGTTGGGGTCAAATCTACCACCCACATCTGGATACACGACACCTCTCGACCTCTTCTCCTCACTGATAATGGGAACCCACGTGGCTGGAGTCATTTTGGATTAGAGAGAGATTCGACGGCTAAATCTGAAAATATGGTCTTTCTCTCGTTATATCGAACCAAAGCCAGCTGGGAGGAGGGTCAGAAACAGGAGATGAGGATTCGTAGGGCACTCGGAAAGCATGTAGAAGGCATCCTAGCGTTTGGGAAAACGCTTGGATCCAATAGAAGTGGGGCTTGGTATGTCATTGAAGGGATTATGGAATTGATTGATACCCGTGATAAAGCGGGAGGGGTAGACGACAGGTCGAAATGGCTGAACGCAAGAGTGGAGGAGATCTTGCAAAGGGAAAGGAAGAAGGCTGAAGAAGACAACAGAGTCAGACTGATGCAACACGAAATAGGCGAGTTATATGAAGAGCTGAGTAAGACGGAGTACGGGAAGGGTGTACGTGCCAACCTTAGGAGGGTTGCTGATGAACAGAAAAAGATGATGGAACCACTCTTGGCTCAGATGGACAACGACGACCTGAAACCGGAGGAAAAAGAGCAGTTAGAAAAAACAATTGAGGAGGAGTATCATTTATTCTTGCGGGAGTTTCGGTTCTATTTCGCAGAGGCAAGGCAAATGAGAATCACCATAGGACCCAACCTGCGCGAGTTTTACGGGCTCCTTGAACCAGTGAGTTTTCCCCTATTTGGGTGCATTCGATGTACTGAAGCCCCCCGAAGAGAAAGAGAAAACTTTTCGGTCTATTCAAACGGAATTAGTTATGCAGAAGCTTAGGGTTACATTCATCATCCCTGAACTATCCTATGAGTACCTTATCTGCCCACCGAATCACAAAATAATAAACACGAACGCTGTTGAGATGAATCTCTGTCTGTTTGAAGCAGTGATTAAGGCCAAGACAATCACCATGCTACGAAAAGTTGACAAAATTCAACATGTATTATTGTGTTCAAAGTCAGTGAGGAGCCCAAACAGCTCGAAAGTAATATAACACTGGAGCGGTGATACGCACACATATTATTCATCATGTTGAAAGGTTTTTACATGGACCTTATAGGCAAACAATTAGGAGGGCCGAGAGGGAGAGCGCCATGCATGACAATAAATAAATTCTGCCATCAGTGAGCTGACAACACAACCAATTTCTTTGTAACGTCGATACCATCAATCACATTCATAACAATAAGAAGTCGAAGCTTGTTCTCAATGGGATAACAAGTGGATAGGGGCGAGCTGGGAATGGGGTGCTTCACAGAATTCACTTTCCTTGTAAGTCTACAACAAAATGAAATGCCTGAGTAGAATAGTCAGTCACAGCGGTCACCCCTCCTTACCTCTTACCACCACCTCCCGCCGTGGCTGCTGGTTGGCACACATCGTAGTTCTCTCTCTCCCACCCACCACACCCTTGCCATCCTGCACCATGCCTGTGCAGGCCCCGTGGCTTGAGCTTAGATAGAATTCTGGAAAACGCACCACGGGCAACTACCCACCCGCCCATCGCACTGTTTCTCACCCCCAAGTCACGCCAAATCAGGCAGGGAAACCCCTCTAGGGCTTTCGCCCACCTCTTACAGAACAAGTTATACCATACTACATACTCACCAGGCCGCTATATCAACTTGATTATCCATCTCCCCATTTGTAGCCAGACGAGTATGAGACGCAAAGATCCCCCCACTAACAACAGAACACCTTCGAGCAGCTCCAGCATGCTAGAAGGAAGGGGGCATGAATGTCTTAAATCAGCAGATGAAGTCGCAAAAATGATGCAGAAGGATGACATTGTGATATTGTGTGTGCTTTCGCTAATCGGAATATCTTACAAGAAAACTCATAGTCACGATTTTGCAGACTTTGGTCTTGGATAGTTCTGGACCGCCAGAAGGTGAGTGCCTATAAAATGGATATGTAGTCAGTTTTATATGTACTTGTCGACTCCAGCTATTCAATCTCCTCGCTGGCACTCAGCGTGATCTGGACACATGGAAGTTCGTTGCCAAGGAAGTCAAGCATCCGGTGTCAGGGGCTCGAATTCTCCTCGTCTCTACGACAGATGCATATTCATACTTTATGCTTGAAAGGAAGCAAGGTCTTGAACGTATTCTTAGTCGGATGTAAGTACCAAAACCGACATTCATCAAACCCCTGCTGATCGGTGACCTGAAGGAACAAGGTTGGTGTCAAACTTGGCGCCCACACTTGGGTGCACCACATTACTGATACTTGGCCCATAAAACATGGAATGCCAGTTGGCTGGGATGAGCTGAAGGAGAGCTTGAACAGGGATGTGGCAATGAAGATGTCCAACGTGACATTCCTCTCAATATGCTGGGAGGAGGCCGGGTTGGAGGAAGGCCAGGAGCGGGAACTGAATATCCGGACGATGCTCAGAGAGGATGCCGACAGGGGATTGGCATTTGGCCAGTTACCTGTGATGGACAGAAATGAAGCCTGGTGCATCATTGATGGAATAATTGAGCTCACAACAACTTTGCTGGATCAAAGGGCAGGGAAAGAAGAAAGATCTGGACGGTTAAGCAAGTTAGCGGATGATATCAGAGAAAGAAAAATAAAAAAGGATGAGGAAGCAAGGGAAAAGGCTGAGGAGGCGAGAAAGAAGGCTGAGGAGGCGAGAAAGAAGGCTGAGGAGGTAGTGAAGAAGGCCGAGGAAGATAGTAGAGTCAGGCTTTTACAGCATGAATTACGCATGTTGTATGCAGAACTGGATAAGACGGAGCATGGTAAAGGTGTAAAAGCAAAGTTTCAGAGGGCCAGCGATGATCAGAAGAGGATAATGGAGCGCCTTATAGGTCAATTGTGTGGTGAATGGTTGGAACCCGAGGAGAAAGAGAGGTTGGAAAAGGTGATCGAAGAGGAATATATTTTGTGTTTGCGCGATTTCCGGGGTCATTTTGCAGAGGTGAGAGCTATGGGGATTGAAGTTGGGTTCAATCTCCGTGAGTTTTACGGCCTTCTTGAACCTGTGAGCTGTTTGTTGTTGATTTGTTTCCATGCACTGAATGCCTTGTAGGAGAAGAAGTGGCTTGGTATATTCTGATGTAGATATACCCTTGATCATTGGATGTATTATTCTCGTCGGCTACTTGTGTATCACACTAATAATTGATTTTCCCGTATCTGTCCCTGTACATATAGGTACCTTGAACACATCGGGTCACAAGTGCAGAACTCTGTTTACTCGCGAACTGAACGTTAATGAGAGGACTGAATAACAAACCCCTAAAATATACCAACAACTCTGGTCTGCGGCACAATTGGGCTGCAGCGAATAGGCTACCAGCCACTATTCTCGAACATGCTGAGCCCTTTATCGATTAAGTCAGCGTGGAATCGTTATAGTGCCAACTTGTGCACACATACCTTATGTACAAATCGCTCTGCACACAAGTCAATTCTAGGCAATCATGTACAGGTGGGGTTCGAGGCTCCCGTAATCTTTGCTATGTCATCGGAGATCAGAAGGAATAGCGTGAAAGACCAGCAAAACCTTTGGGCGGAGAAATATCCTGGTCAGCTTCTAGATTAAGCGAACAAAGGGGAGCGGTCCGGGTAGTTGTAACTCATGAAGACATAAAGGCGAACGTAAGCGAAAGGGTGGCTGAAAAAGCGAGAGGCGAGACAAGGGGACCGGAATTTTCTGTGCCTTTGAAGCCAGGAGGGAGGGACGGGCGAGTGTCTGCGACCTGGTGCGTGGCGGGGCGCAAATTGGTTGGTGGGGTGAGGGTACATGCATGAGTTGAAGAGTTCCGCGTCATGAGCCTGTAAAACATTCTGGGGGAATAAAGATATCAATTGTAGGGAAATTAAGACAGCGACATGACGTACTTCTGGCTTCCATGTCCATAGGCTAGCGGTCTTGCCAAAGAAGCGCTGATGAGAAAGTCTAGTAACCTATAGGTGGCATTGGGAAAAAGATAAGCCATAAAACATAGGAACATAAAATAAACACCCACGAGAATGCTGGTAGGACAAGGAATCGAGGGGATAAAACCAACCGTGATCAAGATTGGAGAAAAAGAAGTATTGTGATCTGTTGGGGAGAAAGAAGAGAGTGAACCCCAAGAGCATCAAAGAAGAGACGTGGTCATTCAATTGGTTAAAGCAGAGTAGAAAATGCAAAGAATGAGAGGTACAGATATGTTGACGAATGGCCGCTGAGCATCAGAAATATGTATGCACACTTTACTATGGTGTATAATGGTAGTTATTTGGCTTCTGGTAGAGGTTCAAGAAGACCAGGGAGTGTGCTGGAGTGTTTTACTAATCAAAACGATCATCAAACATCAAGAAGCGATCCTATCGACTACTTAATGCTTCGATTTAGGATATAGGTTGACGACTGAATTCTTTATGGAGATGCGGACCTATGATAGCTGTAAGCTGCGAATGGCCTTCTTGTCCATTTGTAAGCGTAGGCGAATCATAGGGCTATAATGATGAATGTGGGTATCTGGTCAGACGATGTGCGTTTGTGCTGCATTATTTATGCGTGCTCACAGTTTAGAATGATTGTACCGAGATTCAACAGCTGTCATGGCGATAGTTGAAGCAGTGAATCCTTTAGATGATAAGTGAAGGAGCAACGAAAATGCTATATTACAACGCACCTCTAATGTGGAGCTAGAGTTACTTGGAAAAGCTGAGTTCCTTACAGTTAGGACATATGCCACTAACAACATACGGGACCTCCTCTCTCTCAGATACCCCTGGCTTGGATTTGGATTCAGAGTTTTGTAGACGTATACTCATCATGCAAGAATTAGATGATCTTGTGACATAAGGATAAAGACAATCCAAAGTGGAGACTTTATAATGTGAAGCCGAAATCCAGTCCTCAAAGCAGGCTCCTGAACGGCAGCAGGTGCGAGTGGACTGGTGGATATTTCGTCCGGTTTTCAAGTTGAAGTGAGATGTATGTGCCTATAGAGTATAATTTCCATCCGCGGCATCTTTTTCAAGTGCATAGGCTGTGCTTCTTGCTCCCTTGCTACCCCCAGCTAGATATGCGCCTCGATATCATCAGGTGATGGCCGGAAACAGAGAGCGGAAGGGAACCAGGCGCCAAGGTGAAAATGGAAACGGGGAGAACGAGAATCGGTTTGCATATGCCCAGTTATGAGTTAAATGCACCATTTATTGTGTTGTTACTTATTTCATTTTTTCGATGGGCTGGTTGAGTAGCGGCAAAAGCATGGAGAGATGAAGAATGGGCTGCCATGCGTGACATAGGCACCTGTTCGAAGCTGACTGAGGAGCATCAGCGGAGTTCAAAATTTCTGGCATGGAGTCCACATTTGGCACTGGATGAAGCACTGACACTCAGCTCCCTGTTTGGGGTTGCTTACACGCCTTTCGCCCCCCATTGATTCTTGAATGGTCCCTTCTGCTGTGTTGTGCTATCCTGGCCATCTACTCCACCAGCGTTCTCACTGATGTATCAGCTCTTGGTCTCTTCCCTGGTGAGCTAGATTTTTGTTATTGTGGAATCACGCTCACTCCTTGCATTAGAACGCACATTCTCTGAACAGCTTGAATGCTTTGTTGACACACTGAATATTCAATAGTTGATTTCTGCATTTTCCGCTAGTGTACCTAAGTGAAAATCGTCGACTGGGAGGTACGGGACCTATGGCCAACGGTCCAGTATTGGATGGAATCGGTATGGGAATGAGCGATCGTATATGTTGTCATGTTACTCACCGCATCCTCACCGCATCTTGAACTAGTTCCTAGACATCAATAGCTCCCGACCAGCATTGTCGCCCACGCAGTCCCAATGAACCTCTTTATCATTTTCCTGTTCTCTGGCCCTTACCTCTTATTCTCTTCACCTATCGGCAGCTCGGCACCATCAGACAATGCTTCTCACCCTACCGGACAACTCCAGATGGGTCTCGGGCAGGTCGGCGCTCATTGTACCCATAGCAACACACATCCTTGCTCTCCGCTCAGCACCAGTGACAGAGGCATGCACCTCAACTGCCTGAGTACATAGTGAATCCTCACCCTCAACGCAGCCCTGGTCAAATTGAGGGATTTTGTGACATAGCACAGTTGATAAGATCGTCGGGTAACTTGGAAGGATAGTCCGACACCACGAGTTGTAGAGATATATGAGGTTGTTAGACCTAGATCGACCTCCGTCACGGCAGTATACAACACTACTATGGCCAAGAAAGAATTTAGGGATCTTTGCTCATATACTCATGTCTCGGAGCTCGCTACACCACAACAATAAACATTCAACTGCCTTCATATTTACCAAAATACCCACCTGCTTCTTCCAGGTCCTTGCCTCTTGCTTGCTCATGTTTCCTGCTCTTATCAACTTGCTCCCTCTCAACTTGCTCCTGTCAACTGCCACTTTCACACTCAACTCCTCACCCTGTATCGATATATACTCATGTTTTTTTCCTGAACGCAACTTGGTTCTTATTTCTACAGGCTTAATTATCATAAGTGCTCCTGGTAGCACGTGTAGCGCCCATTTTTCCTTTGCTTGATGCCAACTTTCATGGGCTCTTTTACATATCAGCAATCCCCAATCAGTGTGTTACAATTGCAATTTGACAAGCCTCTCGATAACATGCGTGTGGGAGAAACCTGGAACCACTATATGATCATAGGATTTGCTGAGGTGCTTCACCAGAGAGTGTGCTTCTTTTCCTTCCCCCGCCAACAATGCACCAAGATGCTAGAAGCCCTCACAAGATGTGGAGCGAATACCTTGCCTCAGCAGACGAAGTTGCGAGCATGATGCAGAAAGATGACATTGTGATCTTGTGTGTATTCTTGATAATGACAATATCTCGCAAAATAACCCATGACCCCGACTTTTCAGTCTTTGGTCTAATCAGGTCACTGAGCATATGAGGGTGAGTGCCTCTGAATTATGTATCCAACCTCTGTGTAATCATGAACTCCAGTTATTCGGTCTCTTTTCCGACATCGCACACCACTTCGACTGGTGGAAGTTTGTTCCCCAGCAAGTTAGGCACCCAGTGTCAGGCACTCAAATCCTTCTCATCTCCGTCCCCAATACAGACTTGTACTTTATAATGGGAGAGCAGCAAGGGCTCCAACACATTCTCAGTCAGATGTACGTAATATCAAGGCCGGCATCTGTCAGGTTTCTATTAACCAGTGGCATGAAGAGACAAAGCTGGTGTCAAATTTGGCACCCACATTTGGGTGCATGATATTGCTAGCCCTTGGTTAACGCATGGAACACAGCCTGGATGGCCGAAGGTGGAGATGGACAGCATGACTTTCCTCTTGGTTGGCTGGGAGTACGTCAACTTAGGGGATGGTCAGGAGAGGGGGCAGCTGATTCAAAATGCACTTAGAGAGGACACTGAGAGGGGATTGACATTGAGACGACTGCCTTTGATGAGAAAAGATGAAGCTTGGTGCATCATTGATGAGATTATTGAAAGATTAAGGAAGAAACCTGAAGATAGAAGAGTCAAACTTTTGGAGCATGAGTTACGTGAGTTGTATGTGGAGTTGGACAAGACAGAGTATGGTAGAGGTGTACAAGCCAAACTTCGGAAGGCATCTGACAACCAGAAGAGGATAATGGAACCCCTTCTGGCTCAAATAGATAGTAAATATCTGGAATCAAAGGAGAAAGAAAAGCTGGACATGATGATAAAGGAGGAGTATGATTTGTGCTTGCGCGAGTTTCGGGGTCACTTCGCAGAGATAAGAGCAATGGGAATTGAAGCTGGATTCAATCTCCGTGAGTTCTATGGTCTTCCCGAGCCAGCGGTGAGTCGATTCCTAAATCATTTTATCATGTGCCAAAACTTAACTGTACATGCAGAAAAAAAAGCATTTTGGTCTATTTTGAGGACTCATCATGGACTGAGTTATATCATCTCGACTACTGTACCTCTTGTATTATAGTGACTTTCAAATGCCATTTCTCTCTTCTTGCATGTATGAACAATTCCGGACAAATCGGGCTTTAGAAACATGAATAAAACGGCATAGACCATTATGATGCAGCACCAAGGAAACGGAGAAACAGGGAGATCAAAAATTGGCCCTGCGTGTGCCCAGTTATAAGTTGAATAAGCTGGTTACCGGATCGTTTTTCTTTCCTTTCCTCAATGGACTGATTCAGTAGCCGTGAAGGGTTGAGAGAGAGAGGAAACGGGATGTCTATGCATGCTATTGCAATGCAGGTACCAGGAGAATCAGCGGAGTTCAAATTGCTGGCACCAAGGCGCTGGACTATCTCAGCCACTGCATCCTCATCGCTGAGACTCAGCTCCCCGTTCGATATCTTGCACCGCATACACACGCCTTTCACCCCCGTTGATTCTTGAATGGCCTCTTCTGCTCTGTTGTGCTATCCCGGCTGTCCACTCCACCAGCATTCTCATTAATATATCCACCCTTGATCTCTGGCCTGGTGAGCTGGATATCCGTTATTGTGGAATTGCACTCGCTTCTTGGGCTAAAGCGCACATTTTCTGAACAACTCGAATGCTTTGTCGACACACTGGATACTCGATGGTTGATTTCTGCGTTTTCACCTAGTATATCCAGGTGGAAATCGTCAACTGAGAAGCACGGTACCTATGCTCAACAGTATACCAATATGGGATGGAACAGGTATGAGAATGACTGATTGCCTTTGTGGACGGATTATTCACCTCATCCTTGCTCCAACTTTAACTAGTTTCTAGACATAAATAGCTCACAATCAACACTGTCGCTCGCGCAATCTTGATATCCCACCTCACTATCTTTTGTTCTCTAGCCCATAAATACATACCTCTCCTCATCTTTGCCTATCAACAGCCTGACGCTGCCTGGTGGACAACTCCACCTACCACTTAGACCGAGATACTTCTAGTCTTCGTTCCCCATGAAAGTGGTGACTTCGCTGTTGGATAGATTGGAAGGAAATCACTTAATCATCAGGTGTTTCAGCGCAGCTCCGATGGCATTGTTTGGAATGGTCAGCACAACACCAGTGGTCCACAGTATGCCATTTTCAATTAGCCAGTGCGGGTCCATATCTTACATTTGTATCACAACTAGGACCGCACTTTCATCACAATCCCCCATTTCCACCTGCTCATAAATTTCGTCCTCGCGTCTTCAGTTCACCAAACGCCTTTTGACCACTACCCCTACCTCGTCCCTAATTGAGGTACAACTTACCACATTCAATCCCTTGCACCATTTGTCTCACATCTATAGACTACGTCACCCACCTCGTCTTTGTGATACAAGCGATGGCGCGAGTGCGAAGAGGAGTTGGGGAGTTGTTTTGTGAGAGTTGGTGAGGGTGACAAGGGGAATGGGCTGTTGTCGAGCTGTAGCACTACTGCCAAATCAAACCTGTGCTCCGCAAAATGTGTTTGTCAACTTAACCTGATTTTCCGACCTTCTGGCTAATGGTTAGATCGCTTTTGTAGAGCTACAATGCTTGGATTACCCAAGACATTGCTCTTACTTACATGCAGAGTTGTATTCTCCAAGTCACACCCGTTTATTCCCCAGATGAGCGCTTTTATACTCCTAGAAGCCAACTCGGAACCCCCGCCCTGCCCTCAGTGCACCCCAGTGAACCTCCTTGTAATTCAATGCAGGAGGCATCAAAGGAATGTACTCGCGAGGACGAAAGTGTCGGAACATCCACTACAATCAACAGGAGCGGCGACATCGCCGACGAGAATAATGATTCCAGTGCTAAGTAG
Source organism: Leucocoprinus leucothites (assembly GCA_013368445.1). Classification (NCBI taxonomy): domain Eukaryota; kingdom Fungi; phylum Basidiomycota; class Agaricomycetes; order Agaricales; family Agaricaceae; genus Leucocoprinus; species Leucocoprinus leucothites. The sequence continues at coordinate 177,239 of JAACJO010000009.1, forward strand.
CTCCCTGGTACTCGGAAGAAAAACAGGACGAAGAATCAGGATTAGGAATGCGGTGGTGGTACTTCCCTCATACCTATATTCACCTCCCATGGCCCCCTGCCCCCTTTCATCTACACCACGCTTCGAATGTCTACGTAGGCGATATATTTATTCAATTTCCGTCAAAATACACCACCTATCACCATCTAGAGAGTCGGACATGGATTTTAAACGCACGTTTACAAGGTCATGGACGGCTTGAAATTCGGCGGTTTGCTCAAGCAGTGAGAGAAGGGTGTGTGGTGTGTCCATTGATTACCTGTTTCTGTCCTTTGCTGGTCTTCTCCTCAGGAAGATTGGTGGTGAGTATGGCAAACTTGTAGTTTTAGTGAGCAGAGCTACCTCCACATCCTCCCTCACGGTGCTTATCATCTCCAAAGAAAATTCCAGAAGACAAAATCTAGTCGCGTCTCCCGTGTAATCCTATTTTAATCACGCCAAATTTGAAGGTCAACTTGCTGAAACTCATATCTGTGTCAACGATGTCCGATGATCCTCACCACAGCCTCGTGTAAGTTGTCCTCCATACAGCAGCAGCAGCATAAGCTCTATGTCATTATCGACATCCCATGACTAAGAATAAAGTTAGTTCCTAATGCGGTGCCGGGTGTCGGAGCACGGTTTGATAGACACACAACAGCATAGACCGACAGCGTCACCAAGATGGGACAGGATGGCTCACGGCTCGGGCAGCTTTATTTCATGTCTCAGCCCACCTGAATCCTGCAACCCAGTTGGACGACAGGCCTTGGTTGAGTGGTCAGCGCAACTCAATAGGGAGAATTATGCGAAGGACGAGGCCCAAATCCCTGACGAGACGGCGGTGGCGCCGAATAAGGTGGATTAAGTTGGTGAACCATGAAGATAGATATAAAGATTCATAATGCAGGCTCATATATCACTATCAGGTTGTCTTCGCGATATTGTTTGTTCCCTAGAACGCGAATATCTTCAGGTGGCTGTGCTCTTCTATTTCTAGCTTTCTTAGTGTATTGGATACCATCAAGTTGTTCACATATCAACACACCTGGCAACCTGCACGAGAATTGCCAAAACTGACGAGTATATAAACAAGGTAAGACTCCTCAACGACCTTCATCCCAAACATGTCTGAGCAAATCAAGCATGAATGTATCGAATCAGCCTACCAAACTGCTAAAATAATGTGTCGATATGACATTATAATCTTGTGCGTATGTAATGAACTCGCCCCTACGAGCTGCCATCTGACTTTGGTTCTTTAGTCTCTGGCCATCTCAACACTCTTACTGCCGCGAGAATGCAAGTGTTTATACAACAAGTGACTAATATCGTACTTAGTATGATTCTTACTTAGTTCCTCAACCTTCTTGTTAGAACAAGACGCGACGCTGTCCAGCATTGGTGGAGGTTTTATCCTCAGCTCGCAAAGCATCCTGTAACTGGTGGTCGAATCATTCTAGTTTCCATGCCTACTCCACACGCGTTCTTGCATAATGATATCAAGGAGGGCCTTCAACACCTTCACGCGCGGATGTAAGTGATATATGTTTCACCGAACTAGTACTAAAACTTCGAAGGGACGAGGCTGGTGTTGAAATCAGTGCCCATGTCCAGGTAGACGACATTTCAAAATCACAGCTCCCTGACAGCTGTGGGATGCTAAACAGCTGGAATTGCTTGAAAGATATCTTGAGGGAAAACATGAAGGTTGAAATGAACCGTCTGATTTTTCTTACAGTGAATTGGAACACGGATGAGGCAAGGAACAAGGAGCAGGAGATGAGGATCAAGGAGGCACTCAGAGAAGATGTGGAAATGGGACTAGCATTTGGGCGACTACGTGCAATGGGGAACGCTGAAGCGTGGTGCGTCATTGAGGGGATTGTAGATTTGGTAACAGCTACTGCCAACGGAAGGGTAAAGATCAGAGATAGATCTAATTGGCTAGGTATGCGGGTGAATGATGCTCGGGACAGTGCAGCGGGAAGAGATTTTAGAGAAACATGGGAGAGACAGATGATACCAATCATGCAGGCGCAAGAGAGAGCGAGAAAGAAGGCCGAAGAGGAAAGGAAGAAGGCTGAGGAAGCAAGGAGGAAAGCAGAAGCAGAGGCCAGGGTCACGTTAATGCAAGATGAAATAGATGAGCTACATGTGGAGCTAGCCAAGACAGAGTACGGAAGGGGTATATCCACAAAACTTCGAAAGGCCTCGGACGACCAGCGACGAATAATGGAGCCATTATTAGCTCAGATAAACAGCAAGGACTTGACATTGGAGGATAAACAAAATCTGGAGAAGGTGATTGAGGACGAGTATCATTTGTGTTTGCGCGAGTTCCGGGGTCACTTCGCGGAGGTGAGAGCAATGAGAATTGAGATTGGGCTCCATCTCCGCGAGTTCTATGGACTTCTTGAGCCGGTAAGTTGTCCTGAGTTCATATCGTCTTACAAGCAAGCTGAAGAGCGTCTAGAAGAAAAAGAAGACACGTCATCTCATTATACTTTAAACAGCTTCAATAATTCGGAAGAAAATTATAAAATTATCAGAGTTTGAATCAACGAGGCGCTCCATTTGCCGCACTGGCGGGTCGGGCCAGTCAGTGCTGCATACCGTCCTCCCTCCTCAAAGCTCAAGGTGCCAGTCCACCTTGCCATATAGCTCAGTGTGGCCTTTCACCCATCAATCCGATCCTTCATTGCCAGCAAGTCGTGTTTCCCTCGAATGTTCCTTCCATCAGCTCCTACATGCAAGAATCGGCTGACGCGTTTGCTGTGTGGACCCCGCACCATTTAATTCACTCCAGTCAATGTAGCTCGCGTCAATTTAATGTCAGAAAGGATACCCTTAACCAAATACGGTGTATAACGAGCATTTCCGCACGTCGCCGATGTCATTGTTGGACGTTGGACGTTGGCCCCTGAACTTGAATGTCCAGCATCCTGGTTTTGAGGCTATGCAGTATTGTCTGAACACTACTTCCCGGGCTGTTGCTCAGTTTCCTGTTCCTGTATTCTCTGAATATACTTGATTGACTGTTACTGTCATTTGATTTGAACCAAGATAAGTCATCGCTACAACCAGACGTGTTTGCGGAATGATAGGGTTCCTATCCCAAGTCGGTCTCCTGAGCCTTTGATTCTAGGCGCCTTAATGTACGTGACCTGAGGCTGTGACCGCTTACCCTCATATAGCTCGCTACGAATGTATCTTGCAAGGGTTCCTCTTGTCTTTCCTCCGGTTGCACACAGTGTTAGCATTCCCCTATGATCACGCCCGATTGGGAGCAGTGGAGGCATGAATGTGCTGCATCAGCTAATCAAGTCATCAAATTGATGCGGAAAGACGACATCGTAATCTTGTATGTGTCTACGAAAACCAGTATATGCTACATCTCATTAGGCAAGCCATGTTTTTGAACGTTGATCAGCCTTTGGTCTTACTGGGCTTCTGATCGTGCCGCGGTAAGTGTTTATAAAATAACTCTCCGATCTCATATCAAATCATGCATAAACCCCAGCTATTCAACCTCCTCGTTGACACAACAGCGGCCGCACATGACCTATCCGACGAGTCCAACTGCTGGAAATTTTATCCTAGGCGTGTCAAGCATCCCATTTCTGAAGCTCAAATCCTTCTCATTGTCATGCCCGATGCGGACGGAAAAATTATCAGCGAAAAGAAGCGAAGGTTCCAACGTATACTCCGTCAGATGTAAGTGACATCAAGCTCGACCTCTACCAATCACTTACTAGTCAAATGGTTCTTGAAGGGAGAAAACTGACATCAAAATCAGCGCTCACATCTGGGTGCATGATATTTCTCAGTCGTGGCTCCGGGGCGATGGAAAGCCACATGGTTGGGATTCGCTGAGGGAAATCTCGGGGCTGGAGATGGAAAAAGTGACTTTTCTAGCGATCAAGTGGGAGAAGGCTAGTTCGACGCACGGGCAGATTCAGGAGAAGAAGATCCAGGAGTCACTCAGAGAGGACATGAAGAATGGGTTGGTATTCAAGCGACTACCCAAGATGGACAAAGATAAAGCTTGGTCCGTCATCGATGGAATCAGAGTTATGAGGGCTCCTGTGGACGGAAAGCCGGGGAAATTGAACGTGATGGTGAAAGATATCATAGAAAGAGCGAAGAAGAAAGCTGAGGAGATCAGGAGGAAGGCTGAGGAAGCCAGAAAGAAAGCTGAGGAAGAGGCCAGAAAGAAGGAAGAAGAGGAAGCTCGGAAGAAGGCCGAAGAAGAGGCTAGAAAAAAGGCCGAGGAAGACAGTAGGGTCAGGTTCATGCAACGCGAGATAGTTGAGCTGTATGCCAAGCTGGACAAGACAGAATATGGTAGAGGTGTGCGAGCCAAACTTCGGAAGGCCTCTGATGATCAACAAAGAATAATGGAGCCATTATTGGCTCAGATGGATAGCGAGGGCTTGAAACCAAAGGAAAAAGAGAGATTGGAGAACGTGATCAAGGAAGAATATGACTTGTGTTTACGCGAGTTCCGAGGTTACTTTGCCGAGGTGAGAGCGATGAGGATTGAGATCGGGCCTCATCTTCGTGAATTTTATGGACTTCTCGAACCAGTGAGTCAATTCAAGTTGTTTGGTTGTTTCTCGAGCTGAAAGAGCTGTAGAAAGTGAAAAAGAGGCGCCTCCGCCTATTCCGGTCCTAACTCGAGTTCCTTGTTTTCCGTCATTTGGGCGAATATTCCATTATCATAAAAGCATCTCGATAGATCCGATGATCAGTGATCCGGCCATGAACGGGTTATATTTACATGAGTAATAATACGTTTTTGTGAGCACTAATGCCCATCGTAATCAGAATCGATTCTGGGTAGTCGTACTAATCATATAGTCCGACCCGGACGAGAGCGGACTCGTGGTATTGAGAGACAGTTGGAAAGAGTTCTGGTATATGTCGTACTGATTGAACCCAGCATATAAGCCGGCCTACGCGTTGGAAACGGCGGAGTGGTGATCTGTGGAAGGCATAAGAAATGCGGGTCACATAACAACGATAGCGCGCACGAACTTGAGACATATGCGATAATTCAAGCCTTGTTGCGATCAACACTCGTCGAACATCATCCCTGAGTCGAGGGCGTTCATTGACTCTCGACATGGCGTCGATACTCGGAGCCAATCCCGACCAGCCCACAAGATAGCCAGCACGTTTTGTGCCCTCGCACGCCCGTAGCCAGGGTAGTTGTGTGCGCTGCTTTTGTAGTAAGAAAAAGCCGAGTTAAGGGTCCAGTAGTGGGGCTCTCGACAGTAGCCATTAGTGGTCAAGTTGACATATTCGTATGGCGTAGGCAAACACCGCCCCAAAGAATACGAAGGCCGAGACAGGCGAAGCCAAATATTGAATCAAGCGAACGAACGGCACCTGTGGTGGGGGCCGTTTGCAGGATTGGATGATGTTGACAAAGTAAAGTAAAGCCGATAAAGGAATCATATTGGCCTTTCAGGGAACTTATTCATGAGTGTCCCTAGTAATCTGGGGTGATTGACATGCTCACAGAGGAGGGATGTCCTTTATAGTTATTATTGGTAAAGGCGCCAAAGCGTGAGTAGCCCGGTTTATGGGAGGGAGCCACGAAGTTCACTAACGATTGGAGTACAGCCAGTCAGAAGTGACTCAAAACATGTGGAGTTGAACGTGGGGCGCACACTTACATCTGGAAAAACCCTCCACTGTTACAATAACCGAGATCACTCTCCGCATGTAGCGCATGGTAAGCATAGGGCACCGAGAACTTGAGTGTTTTTGGTTGGAGCCCCGCGTTTTCTGGGGCAAATCCAGCACCTATTGTAGCCGCCATTTCGAACCAGGATGATGGGTTAGAGAGCTTATCGGCCGATCCGCCTGCCAAAGTCTTCAGCGACGATCCATTTTGAAGCGAAATGAGATGCTCCCAATTGCAAAAATCTTGACTAGCCTTCCTCCTGGGTTGGCTGTCCAGTCTTGTTCGCGGGCCAATGACAAAGTGCGTCGCATCACCCAGTTCCCTCCGCAACTACATCGCGGTCCTATTTTGGGACGCTTCTGAGAGCAGAAATCAGGAGTGTGCATAATTCACGGTCTATTTGGCCAGGGCACAGTAAAATGAGTGCAGTTAGGGGATCTCAGTCTATGGGAGAGTGGGAGGGGTGGTGTAGAGAATTGTCGGAGTTTGAATCAGTCAGTAGAACACTCGATGCTCGTTGACCAACAGCGTTTTCCCACTTCAAGACACCAGCTTCGGCCTGTCCAGTATGTCCAGGGTACCCTTGCACCTGCGACCCGGATCTTCATCTTCGGCTCGTCTCTTTCGCCTGTTCTTTCTCCCGGACTCTTGGACTACCCAATTTTTTCGCATGAGCGGACCGTCGGCATTTCACCCCTCTCTGTACTTTTGACCTAGACTGGTCAACCGCCCCTCTATGAAACGGATGTTGAACCAAGGATTCGCCCCCGCTTCACAAATTCTTCATTGGCCGACTGGTCACGAATCTACGTTTCCCCAGCAACACAGACTTGCCTTTTATTATCCGTATGCATCGACCAACGGCACATTCTACGCCTGACTCGACTGTCTCTTTACGCTTTGACGGGCGCTGATGACCTACTCGCTATGAGGACTAGAACCTGGAAGCACACACTTCATGGGATGTTTGTGATGGCGTTGAGGCTTTCCGGTATGCTCCTCTTACTAGAACTGTCCAGTTCCGCACCTAACATTCGGATTACGCGCAGGATAATCTATGATACGTTCTTCCCTCGCCCTTTCTCGATACTCAACGTCACTATTCTCCCCCGCATCTTACCTATCCATATTTACTCTCTCCTTGACGGCAATAACTCTCATCCCGCCTCATTTCGCCTTATTTCCGTTGCTCCCGTTGGTTGTGTCTCCCATCGTCCCTTCTCTGGGCAAACACCATTCTCAGATTGACTGACCCCATTCCTACCTCTCTGTGACTACATACATCATCACTACCGCCTAGCACCAAAGGGGATGCAGTACACTCTAATTGAGGGTACCTTTACTCTTCGCAGCTCCACTGAACATTGAAAGACAGGTGCCCGCTTCTCACACTTCGTAATCTGGCACCATTGACGTGATTGGGCGGTATCTTGGGTATGCTGGATGTCAGTATTACGAATCGTGGATATATGCGATATTGCTTGACGGAATCTCTTACTCTGAGGTTCAATTCCATACTGGTAGCATTTACCGCTGCTTGCTGACTGTCTGGCATTCACCACTGCAAGGGGTACCGTAAAATGGGCTTATTCCGCTTGGAACGTCACTTCGGGCTAGAGCATATACCCACTCAAAGGGTATTGCAAGTGAACATTATCTGTTTGGGTATCCAGTCATGATTATCACTGCCACCATCATCCACAGCCTCGATGAGCGGTCTCGCCAAGAGGAGAGAGGGAGGTTTGCTGAGATTATTTGTATTGTCGGACCGAATTCCCCTGGGAAAAGATCCGATAGTCACGACTCTGATGAGGATGTATAAAGTAGCGGGTATAGAAAACCGTTTTGTTGCGGGGCAGAACTTTCAGTATATCGACGGGTAAACATGCGGCATGGAGTGATGAGCAAGGTATGATTAAATGACTTTCAGTTTTCAGTTCAAGGCATTGGATATCGTGCATGGGCCCAAAGGAGCATTGCTCATTTTTCGCACAGCGGCTGTGGGCTTACTTTTTCCAGAGCCTATGTGCAATGAGCCAAGTTCTAACTTGAAACATGTTCATCTCTGTTAGAGAAGACTCGAGCACTTCTCTCGAAGAGCTGAGGGTTCAAGATCAGGAGAGCATAATCCAAGATGCTCTTGCAGCAGATCTGGAACAAGGGCCAGTTTTTGTACGACTCCAAAAGTATGTCATGGAGAGGGTCATGAATTCGGCGCCCACTACCCTTGCCGGTGAAGTGGATCAGACAGATAGGAAGAGTTGGTTCACCTGTAAGAAAAAGGTTGAAGGTATAGTTGGATGGTATGACGAAGACGCCCGGGTCAAATCAATGCAAAAGGAGTTAGAGGAACTTTTTCTAAGCTGGATAAGACTGGGCATGGAAGAGGTTTACAAAGCTCACTTCAGGCGTGTCGGATAGGCAGAGGACCACGATTGAGCCAATTTAAGCTGAAATAGACGCTGAAGACGTTGAAGAAGATGTTAAGATGCAATTGGATGAGGAGTTGGAGGAAGGGTAGGGATATTTTAGGCGAGAGTTTAGGGGGGTATTTTGAGGAAGCCAGAGAGATGGGCATTCCCATTGGGAGATAGCTCCGGGATTTTTACAGTATCCGCTCTTCTGTGAGTACTATTGTTCACTGTCCATCAGGTCTTAGAGAAAATCAGAAAAGAGGCTCTTTGGCACTTTCTGAAGTCCCAGATCAAAGAACTTCCTTCCAAAAACTTATGATCAAGCTCCTATTCTCGCACCAAGACTGCATCTAATCCACAAACTTTTATAACGGCATTGCACACTTACAAGCATTTCTCCTCAGTATCTCATCGAAAGCTCAGGCGCGTTGGTCGAGCCTAGCGCCTTGTTGCATCGATCACTCGTTCTGTCAAGGGTCAAGCAACAAGCAAGGTGGTTCCGAGCCGGACGGTAAAAAGGAGTTTCAAGTATAAAACTAATATGCAAACATCATTCTATAAATACGAATATACAAGGGAGCTGTCCGGCGTTCTGCTCGCCACTGTACAAGTTTACGTCGGGTCAATCGATCTGCGTTCAGAAAAATTAAATTGTTCACTCACGGCATTCATTTCTTCTGCCGTGTACCAACTCTTACGTCCAGAGTCGAGATTGATTTGGTGAGCACGTTGAGGGAGGGCCCGTTTCCAGATGATACCAATCATGTAGAAGATGATCACAACTGGGAAAGCAAGATAAGCCTCTGCAAACCTTTTATCAATTGCTAACTCGAAAACGAGAGAATTGTGACCCACGGAAGAAGGTCTCTGCGACCTCGCCAGGCGAATCAAGCATACCACCAACTGGCCAGATAGCCTGAGAGAAATGAGTGAGCATTGAGTGGCTTAACCTTGATAATGATATGTCTCACAATGTAGAATTGAGCGATTAAGACAAGAATGATAAGGACGACACCGAACCAAGATCCCCAGACACCACCGAAGGCACGGAAAGGTAGCTCGTCAAGCGAATGGCCCTGGACCTTCCAGGCTCGGCGGAAACGAATACTAAGCAGCTGATAAGCGACCCAATAGCAGACTAGATGCTGACAGGGCACTTACTGGCATAGACAGATAGAGAGCCAGGTGAAGAGAACAGAGAGGCCCGAAAGAGCGATTAGCCAGTTGACTTAGAAAGTCAAGATTAGTCTTCCACGAGTACCGAGTGAGGTAATTCCTACATACAGATGACTGTCCCCTGTGGGGCGAGATTGATGTATGCAAGCGGTGCAAAAAGCAAAATGGCCACAACAGACCAGAGGGGTCGAGATGACTTGTCGACATAAGCGAAGATTTTTGGTGCATAACCCGTCTCAGCGAGTGCGGTTAGCGTACGTGATCCTGCATAAATACAGGAAAGCCCGATTGAGAGCACGGAGACACAGACAGTAGCATTGAGGAGATCTGAGCCGCAAATGAGAACATTCACTAAGAATGTCGTGATGGTCTACGTACGATTCAATCCTTTAATTTGGGCGTAATCAAGAGCGATGACGAAAGGCGAAGCGCCTATCGCCCAAGGTTAGTTCTCCAGCGGTGGCACAAATGTTGCTTGAAGTACTTACCAGCACCACTACCGGTTGTAAGCCGGTCCTCTGTGTATGGAACCAATAGGCCGATAATTGTTAAGGAGGTTACATAGATGATGGTCTTGGTTGGGTCAGATTAGAGTTGACTCATGAAGAACACGAACTCACAATACGCCAGAAGGTGCCTTTGACTGCAGCGGGCATGGAAGCACGAGGATTAGGAGTTTCGGAAGCAGCAAGACCGACGAGCTCGGTGCCAGCTGAAGGGAATAGTCAGACTCCAAATCAAGACATGTGAATACCTTGGAACTCACAGAAGGAGAAAGCGGCTAACGAGGGTTATCTCAGTGTATGCTATTCATTGTGAAAGAGAAGATTCCGCACCAGTTACGAACACAGCGCATATACCCTTGAATCCGTTGGCGAAAGCACCGGGATTTTGCCAATTAGAGCCACCTATGTAATGACTATATGCTCCTGCATCGGGTCCGCCACCGCAGATACAAACACTAGTGGGCGAAAAAAATATTAGGTCTTATCTTAATGAATGGGAAAAATACTCACATGCCAATGAGGATAAACATAACAACGACGATGAGTTTGAGGCATGAAGACCAGAACTCTTCTTCTGCGAAGCCGAGGGTACCGAAGATACTAACAATTACTAAACACCAACATACAGCTTAGTCGAGGAAGAAAAGCTAGTTAATCACACTTACAGATAGCCATCCAAAATACCGTAATCCAGACTGCGAAGGACACATTGTTTGGCCAATAGTTCACCGTCGTTGCTGCTACAGTAATTTCCAGAGGAAGGGCGACAGCCCATTGGAACACATAATTCCAGCCCATAGCAAATGCGAACGAAGGATCAAGGAAACGAACAGCCCAAGTATAGAATCCACCAGAAATTGGGTAGAGAATAGATATTTCACCAATCGCCTAGGGCTAGTTAAAAATAGGAACCGGAAGGAACTGCTTATGAAGTGCCGCTTACCTGAGTAACATTAATCAGCATAACACCAATTAACAGCCACGCGATAAGGATACCAGCAGGGCCACCGACAGCCAGAGCAGATCCAGAGCCGACAAACAAACCAGTACCAATGGATCCACCTGGGCGGCAGGGGATGAGGATACCAATGGGAAATCAAGCATGACACGCGACTACGCACCGACGGCGATCATGGTAAGATGCCTGGGCTTCATCTTCTGCTGCAACATCGGGGCATCGGCCATAATTTTCTCGAGGTCGTCAACATTATTGGCACCAACAACTACCTGTCCACTTTTCAAAATGATCCAAGTTAGACGACGCTCACGAACGAAATCACCGCTGAAAAGGCGTACCCTGTCGTCCCCGGTGCCCTCTTAAAACTCTCCCATGTGAGACCGACACGAGTCCAGACGCTCTCCTTCGAGGGGTCGTAGAACTCGACATGGGGTTGGGAGCCAGAGGCGATACTGGAAGTCTCGTGATCCTTCTCTTTTGACATCGTTACGACACCGGGAGGTGCTAGAAGGGAGACAGGAAGAGGATGGGAAAGGAAGCTTTCGTTAAACGAACACACCACCTATAAGTACGATAAATGGGGACCTTCAGTCGCTTGTCTTGTTTAGATGAGGACTTGCTCTGTAGACGCAAACGAGCGTTTACGTATTCGGGAAATGATGATGTGGAAATCACTCCATTATCCTCTCTCAGATTCACTCCATGCTCGTCATGCCATGCGGTACTATAAAGTTGATTACATGCAGTTGACGCTGGCGTCGGATATGAGAATGCACCATAATTTCGTCTCATAGGGTCAGATAACGGCTGGCGAATGGTGCGGGGCCTGAGCTGGATCTAATTCAGTTTCGGCAAAAAGTGACATCCGGTAAGAAAAAATAACCTATCATCGCATGTAATCATGCCGTTGTTGAACCGCATGCTGCACATGTATAAGAAGCGACAACCCCGCAAGGTACCATTAGCTCGTGTATCCTAGTACGTGAGGGGCTGCGGCTTAGTGACCAGCCAAAATTACAATAGAAAAAATTTCAGGAGCATCTGACATACTGATATAAAGAGATGGTGTATTGATGCTTGGGAAGCCGTATTTTGGCTTTGCTGTACATTGTCATATAAACCTGGCTTCGTCAATCACACTATATTACATTGGCCTTCTGAGTCCGAGCCTTGGCGCTTGGCAGACGCCATTGGCGAATCCATTCGTTCCCATCTCGCCGCTCCTCCCTAGCTGTTTCATACTTAAACTTCAGTAAGATATGCCGCTCCACATACGATTCCGCCATCCCATCGGGAAATGATACTTTAGATCCGTCAGCGATGTGATGGGCTCTCACCGAGGGGGTCCCTTCATGATTGCCGATGATGATCTCTAATTCAGCCCGAAATGAGTCAGGTACAAAAGGCACAAGACAGGTCCTAGCCGGGGCAAGAGTTCGCTACCGCTAATCTCGCCAGTGAACACACGGTTTCAGCAGTGTCTTTTTCCGCAACGCACTTGTCCGCCCCCATGAGGTCTTCAGATTCCTGACGCTGCCTTTTTGTTGCGAGAAAGCCGGACAATGGCCTTCCTGCCCGCCTTTCTTTAATAACACTAGCACTTTGCTCAAATCCATTGAAAATACTCGTGGACGATACAAATTGGAGGCGAAGACTACCAAAAAAATTCGACAAGAGGCCCTCGCTACTCCGGAGACAGGACGAATACATGACATAAGCGCAGCCTATGACTGATGAAGAACATAGAGGGTCGCAGACCTGTGTTTATTAATTAAATAGATTCAAATGCAGCAAAGCCCTTGAAGATAGCTGTCATGCCTAGATCTTGAAGCGATGCAAAATCACACATTATACTTAATGTCCACACTCATATCCCCGAGGATGCGATTGCACCAACCAGGATACTACCAATTTATATTAGTCATTTTACGCATTTAAAGCTGTGGTCGCACCTTTGCTCGAGCAATGACAGCAATCCGATCCCCTGGTTGCAGGCTATTGATGAATTCAAGCCCATTTCCACACCCATACCTGTCAGGGATCTTGGGATTGGTGACGCCCTCGCTTTCCACCCTTTCAGAGGAGCTCCTTAAAAGGGACGTAGATAACGATGAAGGTATGTTGGAAGGATCGATATCATCGAGGCTCGTGTGCTCCTGGCAGTCATAGCCGATGCCATCCTCATCCGACCAAATGACTGTGTGCCTTTGAATGGTGCTTGAAGCGCGTAAATTCCGCTGAATGAGCCAGGCATTCTCAGAAAGAACGTCTGCTGTAGGTGGAGGTTTCACCCGCGTATAACCTGCAGCCGAGAGCATCTCATCCGTCGGAGATTCCATCATTGGTTTTATTTGAGTAGTCGAGGAAATCGAAGATCCGACTTCCAATGAGCTGTGCTCGACGTTTTGTCTAGGTCGCCAAATTTCAGCGTCGAACCATGTCCATGAGCCAGCATAAGGCTCTTCGCTGCGATCAGAAAACCTGGAAATTACAGCCAAGCCAGACATACCCCTTAACCCAGAATCCCCTCCCCAGCCTTGGTCCCGGCTCGTAAACCTGAATGTAACACGTTTAATCTTTCGCCTCATGTCGACCCCCACATCATCGAAACGTGGATGGTCCGTGGTCTGGAGTCTTGTTCTAACAAGACCTCGAGCAGTAGGGATAGGAGGTGTGATCAGACAGCAGTAGGAACTGTCAAAATTGCGGCTCGCAGATGAAACCTGGAAGTGAGAGTCGCAAGATCCGTGGATGACTGGCCAGTACTCTGCGTGATGAAGGATCTCGTCAACTAATTCAGGAGGAAGCCGTTGCATGAAAGCATTACGAAGAGCAACAACATCCCATTCCGAAGGAGTCTGAAGTCCCGCAGACTGTTTTACATGGTCGGAAGATGTCGATATGAGAGAGCCCATGACAAAGGGCGTTAATATAGTGGCTCTAGTCAACTTGCCAATCTGAATTTTGATGGAATTCCTTTCACGTGACATTTGTCGGAGTGTGGGGTGTGCCGATTTCAATCTGTCGAGCCTTGCCTTCACTCAGCCCTCCGTTTGAACGCGAATGCTACGCTCACCTCATGTCCACGAAAATCTCATTACTACCACCCGAATGCTTAGCAGAGATCCTTTCTTATGTCAAAGTTGATGGTATTGACATCACAGATCCTATGACGTACCCAGTCAACCTCTATCTTGTGTGCAAAGCTTGGAGAGCCATTGCACTCTCAACAGCTGAGCTATGGTCACGCATACGCGTTGACATAGACAGATATGAAGCCGTGCATACTCCTCCTTCCCCCGAAGAGCCACCAACTCCTACCGAGGATCGCTTGATGCACAGTACGATCCTCAACACACTTAAAAGTTGCCTGGATCGCTCTAAGCTCCAGCCACTGACAATATGCATTCGCGCTCGCTCACTTCTACCATCACACCAGACCGACTCTTCCTCTGTGAACACTGAGATCTCGAACAAGCGAAAGGATCTTCTAGGAAGTATCCTCGTCGTTCTACTCCATAACTCCAACAGGTGGTTTGACGTCGACTTCGACTTTCCTTTGGACCTTTTCGTATTCATCCTCCCATCTGGAAGGAATTACCCTCTCCTAAGGAGGTTGGTTATCGGACGGGGGTCAGGAAATCTCCAGGCCGATTGGCTTGGAACTAATATCGACTCGCTGCTGAGCACAGTGACTCCAATCCGTGGAACATTTTCCAACGCACCACAATTGATCCAACTAGAGCTATGTGGACTACCCATCTGCATCTCCCAGCTATCACTTCCTTGGCATCAAATTACTCACCTTGAGTTATCTCTCCATGACATTTTCACCCATGGGCGCCATTTCATTAGGAACATGGGGCAACTTATATCCCTCAAGTTGTGCCAATTGAGCACTGGCCCACTCCCAGTGGATCTCTCACACCTTCCTCTCGCACCCTCTACAGAACAGCTTGTGTCTATCGAGTGTGCCAACCTTGAGGAACTCTCCTTGGTTTGCCGTAGGGAGATTCCTCAATCAGCTACCATGTTCTTTTCCACTCTGCGTATACCACGGCTTACGATGCTGCAGATCCAGTCATCGCTCTCCTTACAGCATAACAATCTCGGGGAATGGATCCCAGCTTTCAGAACTTGCATTTCCCGCTCCGACTGTCCTGTTCGACGTCTCACGCTGAAGAAGATGGATGGAGCTACCGCACTCGCTGTGCTAGGTGCATTACCTGACATCAAAGATTTGGTGTTAGAAGAAATTCATTTTACGAACAAATTGATGAGTGGACTGACATACCCAAGACACTCCAAAAGGCGGAGCGTGTCATTATCTCCCTCAAAGGCTCCGCTGGTTGGGACAAAAATATCAAGGCTTGTGGTTCACAAGCCTCGCTTCATTAACGACATAGAAGGACCCAACCAGTTCATGAACATGATCAGGTCACGACTTCCTGTCCATACGTCTCCTTCCGTCCAGACATCCGAGCAAACGGGAGCGCCTTATGGGTCTCGCACCAAGGCACCAGTTCCGGGAGCCTCTTTAGCGGCTTTGCGCGTTACAGGCGTTTCGCCTCGGCGTCTAGAACCGACTCTAGACACCCCGGGGGGGTCTAGCGTGACCTTGTATCAGCTGCTTGTTCAGCAGGTTCTCAAGTATAACGGGGATATAATTCGAGTCGAGCCCGATGAAGAGGGCGAGCTCACAGAGTGCTAGTCATCCGAAGACGAGCGAACTGTATGATATCGAGAAGTACATGGGGAGGTGTTGAATGTGAATAATAGACTTAGCACACCATAAGTATACTGTGACTCAAGTCAATAAGTCGTCACAGTAATGTATGTACATACACAAGTAGACGTACCTTCGTGATTCTAGGGTCCGTGGTGGTGCCGATGAGTGCATGGAAAGCAGCGAGTCGTCAGGAGAGCTCATAGTCTTTGTGGTTATTAGTACTTCAAGAACCAGGACTACTCGGCTATAGTACGTAAAACATTTTTATCCTGTCAGGATTGACGTCGACGTGATGACAAGTGATGCGCCCACTTGAAACTTCTCTTCCCGTCCCCATTCGCTCCTTTACTTGCTCCTCTCTCAGCTACTATGCCTATCCCACTTTTACAACTCGTCCAAGTTGCCATTGTGACAGGAATTGCACGTTAACATACCCCTCCATGTTTCCAATGCGCTGAATCTAACCCCAGAGTTCTCACCTAATATTTAAACGCGCCGAACCACGTGTGCTGCCAGCCCTTGGCATGGTCTGTGCCCTTCAAACTGTGGCGTTTGGCTACATCTACAATGATACCCATGAATTTCTGCATGCCTCCATTGCGTCCTTCGCAGTGATAAGTGCACTTCTTTTCGGACTATTTACATCCATCGCCATATACCGTCTCTCGCCCTGGCACCCCCTTGCCCGTTATCGAGGCCCCACGCTTGCAAAGCTCTCAAAGTGGTACATGGGATATTGGATTGCAAAAGGAAATCGACACCTTAAGCTTCAGGAGTGGGTTCTCATACCTGTATAAATTGCGCCCTGTTCCGACCGTTTCATAGATTGCATCGTACCTATGGCCGTTGGATCCGGATAGGTGGATAATTTGTGTTTTAATTGTTCCCCGAAATAACCTCTCGTAGGCCCAAATGAACTATCTGTCGACGATCCTGCGGCCATTCGGCCTATCTATAGTCAAATGTTCCGATCTCTCTCCTATCAAGGTATTTATTATCTCAACCTTCTGTGATTTGTGCTCATACTTTCTAGGTGCACCTCAAGCTGCTGACGCTCTCATTACAACTGTCAACAAGGATGAACATGCTCTCCGTCTGGTGGTCAGTGAAGAGAAAATGCTTCCAGATTCGCTCTCACCCAATGTCCTAGGCTTGGACGAAGGCCTTTTCTATCGAAAGACTCAAACATTATCGAACTTCTGCGCAGGTATGACTAAGTATACTTATAACGCTCCCATTATTGATCTACTTCTAAGGCTCGAACAGCACAACTTCTTGAGTTACTCGCTAAGAAAAAAGAGACAGTCTCACTTTCCCACTGGATTTCTCTCTGGGCCATGTACGTAAGGTTCGTATGACTGAACAGAAACTCACGACTCCTAGTGATGTTATGGGTGATATGTCTTTCTCTGGCGGCTTTGAAACGCTCGCTGCAGGAAAGGATGCAGAAGGTTGGATGGAAGTGGTGAAGTGTGCTCTCCATCGTACGCTTTTTTTGACTGAGATTTGCTGTAGTTGCACATGGGTGTTCTTTTTGTTGGCGGTACGACAATAGGGTTGGCTGCAGTTTCGTGCTAATGACTTATTTTTTAGTCCTTGGACAAGTTCCGTGGATGAGAGACCTTATCGCGCTCGCCCCTTCGCCTGGCCCAATCTTGACTTTTCAGCAGGTATTGGCCCGTTCTCTTCATCTCATACAACTCAAATCTCATTTGTCATAGTTTGCTGGAAAGAAGGTTGAAGAAACGAGCCGAAAGACTGGTGGCAATCGGAACGATATTTTGAGCATTATCGTTAGTTGGTCTTAACGCTCTTTTTGAAAAGAACTTACGAATATTACAGCAAAACGATACAGAAGGCAAAGTTGAGCTCACGCGTCTCCAGGCTCATGCAGATGCTTCGTTCATTGTTCTTGCAGGCTCAGATACTGTCAGCGAGGCAATGACCGCACTCATGAGGTACATTATAGATGATGCTAAAGTTCAACAACGCCTCAGGTCTGAGCTAAACTCTGCGTTCGACGGGCCGCTCGAAGATATGGATGCTTCGACTCTCCTGAAATTACCTTACCTTGATGCCTGTGTCCAAGAAGCCCTCCGACTTGTGCCCCCTGTCGCCGCCGGTAAACTATCTATTTCGGAGACACCATTTGTGTCGCTAATGTTTTATCCCAGGCCCTCCCCGTTGGAATAAGGATATACCAACACAGGTTCTCGATCATGTCATTCCAGCTAGCACCACGATTGCTCCTCCTAACTATGCCATCTTTCGTGACCGTACGTGATAGATACACTGAGCCATGACAGGAAAAATGCTGATTTGTCATTTAGCTCGGAATTTCTTCGATCCAGAGAAGTTTTTACCAGAGAGGTGGTTAGGTGGCATCACGCCTCACAACGTAGATGCATTTGTACCATTCTGTTTCGGTCCAGGGGTATGCATTGGAAAGCCCGTGGCCCTCTATAACATGAAGTTGCTCATTTCATACGTTCCTCTTCATCGTTACTCAATAGCTTTTTTGTGCTAGGTTATTGACTGCCAATTTGATCAGGGCTTTTAGCGTCTCATTCCCCAATGATTTCAATGTCAAAATATTCGATGAGTCATATAAGGTACATCTAGCCTTTCTCATCGAGCCCTCTCTGACTCTAGTCACTTTAAGGAACACAATCTATGGGTACATGATGAACTCCTGGTGAACTTGGAAGCTTTGTGAAATTTTGTTGTCTACCCCGGTTTCCCGGTTCCCCCTCCAGCTGAGACGGCCGTTGAGCTTAGTGGTTAACTGATGTAATGAATGTGCATTCCTACTTTGGTCTGATTACGAGCGTGGTTGAGATGAAACGTAATGTTTCATTCATCGGTCAACAAAAGTTCACAGACCGAACTAGATGCAGAAGGAAGTGTGTCAGTGGTCAAACTATCAAAAGGACCGGTAGTGAACTGTTCGAGTCCATAGGAATCGGAGGCAGAACAAATGGGATCGCATTGATCCTCCAGCTCCGTCTCAATTTGTCGAGGGCATACGCAATGTCTATTTATCACTCAAGGACTCGAGCTTATATTCATCACAGATTTGTAAATCAGGGGCTCAAAGCAGCCGCCCTACCCTTGATATAAACTTCATCCTCGTCCCTCAGTTTGATCCCAAAAATCTCCCGCAGTGCTTGTATCCTGTCCAACTCGGTCCCAAAAATCCTCAGTAGTTCCGACTCTACTCCATACGACTTCTTTACCTCCTTTCCATGTAATATTATTCTATACATAGGGCGTTTACTCTTCTCGAGGCGTTCGTTTTCTGGGCCTTCGTCTACGGTGAACACTTTCACGCAGGTGACGTGGTTCCAGAACATATAAGGACCAGGCCGCTTAGAAACTACGAATGAGGAAAAGGCTATGTCTGGGTGCCAGCATTCGGATTCGGTGAAGGCGAATTGCCGCCCCCAGATTTCAGGTGCATCGAGGGATTTGCGATGGCCTACCTCAATGTTCCATTGCCCTCCAGCATTGACAGACATGTCTGGAGATGACGCTAAAGCATCAATGTTGCAGATAAATGGATCGACAATAGTCAGCGTGTGATGAGGATAAAAATGGACATAATACGGACACAGGCTGGAATTTGGGTTGGGCTCAAAAGCTAGGCGATGGCGCTCAGTTTCAGTGAGCCCATAAACGATGTTGTTCGGGTCCGTAGATAGCAAGAGCGGTCGCATTAGGCAGGCTGATCCGATGCCTACATCGATAACATATGTCTGATTGTCGTCCGACGATGGTTGGACTAAAAGAATCAGATGCGTATATGCTCCAAAGGCATACGGACTGCCTGTGGGTGCTTGATTCACTCGGGCGCCGACAGCGTATGCTCTATAAACATGTTAAGGATCGTCCCAGTTGGTAATGGCGTATGAAGCCTGATTTACCTGAATCCAAGGCCGCGTAGTACTTCTAGCATGACACCATTGTGTCCGAAGCAATACGATCCATTCTTATCTTGGACGAATCGAGGGAGGAGCAATTCTGGCGTTACTTCCATGTCATGTTCAGCCGTACTTGAGTAATTGAGTTCAAGAGTAGAAATATTGAACAGGATTATAATGGTGGCTTACTAGTGCATCGATGTATTCTCGAAGGGAAATGTGAGTAGGTGGAGCCGCACAAGGCGCTCCAATGTTTCCGGGTTAATCGGAAAAGCACCCGATGAAATGGACTCTGTATCGTATAGAGGATCGTACCCAATTGCTGAAAGATAGTCCGCGAGCTGATTGGGAGTAAATCTTGAGGGAACCCTCTTGATCCATACGCCATCACGTAAAGTACCATTGGCGGGGTAAGGTTGCGAGATCATTCCTGTGTTTGTAGTGTTAATCAATGTCCTAGAATCGAGAGTTCAAGAATAACCTTCAATTCTGCCGGAAATAGTGCTCTAATCAAATTGATCATGTTTTTTCTTCCCATGGAATTAGACATCACCGAAACGAGTGGCTCAGAGCCTTATAACAAACACATTGAGATATTCTCTATTCAGACTAGCAAGATACTAGAAGATCAAGCGTGAGTACTCCGATTTTCCTGAACCTTACAACCATCAAGCTTCAAGATTCAGATACATGAAACATAGCGATACGCTCGACAAGGTTAATTCTGGACCGCTTCGGACCTGGCACCGTATGTCCTTCTGACTTCAGTGCTAGATAGTACCGTCCTGTACATAGGCGTCCTACCTTTTCCAGTACGGAGTCTCCAGATCAAAGTCGATAGCGAGTACTTTGAAACAATCGACGCCATCCCAGAAATTTGGATAGTCTGAACGAGATACGGCGAAGGAAGCGTGCTCGATGTTCTCTTTCCGGAATCTGAATTCCGTGAGTGAACGTTCGGCTCGAAGAATATTCGAATGAAAATGGCATCCAGAAATCACTACAAGGCGGAAATTTTACGATATCGTAACCGTTCATTGCGGTGGTAAGAAACCCAGTGAACGAAGTCAGTTTTCTGGCTCTAGTACAAGGAGTGGAGCAATTACCTGATTTTAAACCATGCACAGTCACGGTGAATGCATTCAACACCATCAGATGGAAGAGGTGCTGCTTACCGGCTGGTAAAAAAGGGCAATGCGCTTATGCCAGAGTACGCAATTAAAATTTGAGCCTGAGTTGAATATTATCGTTATGACCAAAGGATCCACGGTTTTTTATCGACAAGACAGCTTTCAGGTTGCTACCTGATATTCAGCTCACTTCTTTATCAACAGGTAGATGGACATATTGGGAGAGGAACCCAGAACAACTTTGTTGATAACTTAACGAAGTACATCGGAATTTGGGCGGGACTCCTACTGAATGCAACTAGGAATATCATGATTATCGTAAGCCATTCTGGAACAATCATGAACGAGTTAAAGGAAGTGAATGTCCGAAAACAATCTCCATTAGTCCTTAAACTCGTTCATGGGAGAAAGGTCGTTGGCCAGTTTGGTACCCGTGATGCTTCGAGCACTGGCAACAGTGTCGTGCCCAACCAAAAGCCCAGTTATATGCTGGTTCTTGGATTTATGTCTATCCCGGAGGTCTTGAGTAAGTTCTGGGAGCTAGGCTTCAAGGTTCTTTCCAAGCCGAGCGACGTAAAGTGCGTGGAATAGATCGTGACAGACGTAAGGAAGGCGCTGGCTGAGCTCGAACAGAGATCCTCCGTTCATTCCAGAGTAAAAATGGGAAATAATCCGAGGGTTCCGATGGCTAGGAGTTCCTTTTTCGTTTCCTATCTCCTAGAGCCTCCATGAGGGGCAGTACCGTAATAGGGAGGTCGTCGCTTTTACCAAAAAAGTGTCCTATAATTAGTATCACATGTAAATCATCACGTGGATACTGACCCGGTAGTCCAGGGTCCGGCTAATATAAGTAGTCGTCCAACGACACTTCGCCACAAACTCCATTGCATCCTTCTGTCTTTTCTCCACCGTCAACGATGTCCCCAGATCAACCAAAACCTGAGCTGAAGAGACTTCAGACAGAAGGAGATGACGAATTCGACGAATTCGACGGTGTGCATCCTATCTGTGCCTCATCAGTTTATACCACTAACTTTGTCTGCTCCGGTCTTTCTTTTTCGATGCCGAAATATTACCACTACGTTATGCTAGATGTTCTTGAGGACTTTGGCACGTCGTCAAAAGCCGTACCATCTGCACCACCTCCCAGTGCAACAGCAACATCTGCATCAACGACATTTGGTAACCGACCACGGCACAATACCCGTGTCGATGCGGCCCCGATCTCCATTCCAGGCAGGGGACCTAAACTTCCGGTAACAGAAGAAGAAGAAAATCTAGACGAAGGTGAACTCCGGGACGATTTCTCTCGTGAGCTGGCAAAAGGGATGGAAGAACTCATGAAGGAGATCACAAATGGCATCGCGACTGGAGACAGTGCTGGTACATTACCTGGAGACGTTGCGGGCAGTGGAAGTGGTGATGGGAAGGATATGACAGACGAGGAACGTGCTCAGGCATTCAAAGCGGCTTGGGAAGCCATGTTAGTCGAGGGGTTGAATAGCGACGGTCAGACGGGCGCACAGGACCTTGGAGAACCCTTAGGTAAAGACGGCGTAAAGCCGAAAAGCGCCTCAAACGACACCACGGCTCCTGTTAGCGACTTCCAATCACGGATCCAACAAGCCATGAACAAGCTCAAGGAGAGCGAGTCCAATCTTAAGGTAAATGTTTACCATCAAGATCTTAGCGCTTGCCAGAATAACTTATACCGTCATACTATATCTCCGCACTTCCTGCACGTTCCTTGCCTATCCACACCAACCCCTATCGCGTTTTTAGCCGGATTCGAGTGGCACAGGTGCCGAAGACGACCCGGCCACACTGGAGGCTCTCCTTAAATCCCTAGAAGATATTGGAATCGGTGAAAACGGCGAAGGCGAAGCAGAACTGGCTAATTTCCTCGAAAACATGATGGGCCAGCTGATGAGCAAAGACGTGCTATATGAACCGCTGAAAGAACTTGGTAACAACGTCAGTCCTCGATTGTTCCCACAAGTTTCTACCTAAGACTACTTTTCTAGTTCCCGGGATATCTTGCCAATCCTCCAAAGCCCCTCGATCCTGCGGACAGAGAACGCTATGAACAACAACATTCTTATGTTAAACAGATTATTGGAGTATTCGAGAAAGCTGATTATAGCGACACCAGTCCTGAGGATAACCAAACCATTGTGAGGCTGATGACTGAGGTGAGTGGGCATTACTCTTCTTCCGAGATAGTTGATTCATCCATTTCCTAGATGCAAACGCATGGACAACCTCCTACAGAATTGCTAGGAGAACTGCCACCAGGCTTCGAGGGTGGTCTTCCACGCCCTGGGGAGGACTGCGTCATCGCTTAGGAACGTTCGTGGAATTCGATGCCTCTTACTTTTTGCTCTTTTCTATTTTGGATTTCTGCTGCTTCATGTGCATGAGAGTTGGAGAAGATAAAGGAGTCTACTTGTATCTTACTTCCTATCTCTCCTAATCTATTCATCATTTCGCATCACCGAAACATTTAACAATGCAAGAACTGGACGAGCACCAGGCGGCGGAACAAGCCTAAGAACGAACCTTCCGTTTGGCAGCAATTTCATGCAGTAATGACAGTAAAAGATTTATTTTTGTGTTTCCCTAAGCCTCAAACTCATGGAAACTGCCTATCGCAACATGCACTCTGATAGATAAATCATGACTTACAGAGATATACCACTTCGGAGTACATAGGGAAAGATATGAACATGGGAGGAGTAAAAGTAGATAGATAATGAAGCCGCGTCGGAACGTCTGGACAAGAGCGATCGACCATAGAGCCAGTGCGATGAGGGGTTATAGGAAACGATGAATTACAGGATTCAAGAACAGACAACAGAGAGGGGGAAATATGATGACAGGAAACCCAGCACTAACGGATACAACCACACCAAACGTGAATGATACAGGGATACACCTTCCGGCTCCAATAGGATCGAGGATGAAGTCAGAAGCTGATAAACAAGGTCCGCGACGAGGAAGTGGGATCGCAGGGGAACGAGAAGGCGAGGGAGAAAGCAAAATGGACATAGCGATTGCAAGACAATGTTGCACCGCGTGCACATACAGCACGAGCCCAACGAGGTTTCCAGTTGACACACGGTTCCAAGCCAAAAAGAGAGATCAGAGAGATAATTATGAGATGCCGAATGCGCCGATGCGTCGTTTCACCTAGTCCGACCAGTCATTTTAAGGAAGTGAGCAGCGAACGCCGATATACAGAGGGTCGTGGTGTCAAGGTCGGACATGAAACTTCGGATCGCTCAATCCTATTTAAACGTGGCTCAGGTGAGCAAGGAAGATATGAATCAAATCGCCTACGAACCGTCATTTCCTCTGGCTTGGATCCTTCAGCACTAGCTTTAGCCTCGGCTTCAGGCTCTTCAGCAATTGGTTCAGCGACAGCTGTATTTGCAGCGGGTTCCTGACCCTCGACCTGGTTGAGTTGTTCATGAGTTCGATTTTCTCACACACGACGGTTGGCCCAACGGCGCTAAAACACAGCGGAGGCGGGCGTAAATTGAATGCGAACCTTGGACGCAGGTTTCTTGGAGCTAGCTCTGGAGGGTGGCTTACCCTCAGCCTTGGAAGCGGGCTTGCCGCTCGCCTTAGAGGCAGGTTTGGCACTTGCTTTCGAGGAAGGCTTTCCGCTTGCTTCCGCAGCTTTGGATGGAGGCTTGTTAGATGCCTTTGAAGCAGGTTTGTCAGCTGCTTTGGAGGCAGGCTTGGACTGAGTAAAGAAGCGCATGTGAGTTCGGATGTATCAAACATGCAGAAAGGGCACGGACCTTCTTTGCTGAAGGTTCCTCCTCAACAGCCTCGGATGCTGCGCCATTAGCTTCAGCAGGCTCTGGCTCCTTGCGCTTCTTTCCACGAGCAGACTTTGGTTTCTCTGTCTGGTCGGCCTCGCCTTCCTGTTTCTCCTTATCGGCCTTCTTGGCTCTGGGCTTAGCAGGGGCCTTCTTTACAACGGGCTCTGGCTTGGGCTGATCTTTGATACGAGACGAGCGACGAGGCTCCGAGGCAGAAACGCCAGACTCTCCGGAAGAAGCAGCAGCTTTGCGAGGCATTTTGGAAAACGGAGGGGGAGATGATGGAAGTGGGAAGGAAAGGGCGGAGACGCGTTGTGTGCACGGATCGATTCAACATCGGTTTGTTGACACAATCAGGTTCTCATCACGTGCCACGCGCCCAGTCACATGATTGGATTTCTCGATTTCGCGTCGGACTCAATTGAGCGCCAAATGATGGGAATTGGGAATCCGGCAGAGGTACTAGAAATGCGTGCCGACAGACATTGATGGATTAGCCTACGATCACCCATTCTGTCGCTCCTAGCCATCCGGGGACCCCGAATCTAGTGTCGATTTAGTCCAGTCCACTGCGATTGCCGCAAATAAGGGTGGTCCATGCACCTCCCAAGTTATTATTCAATCACAGGAGCGGAAAGAAAATGGATTGATACTATGCAGCAAAAAGGGCACCTAGGGTCCAGGCAGAAGAATAGCAAGGAGCAGAAGAGACAATAAATCCATGGGAGGCTTGGAGATTATCCATATAGCCTCGTTCGCAGACGGCTGTACTGGTTTTGAACAAAGGTGCCTGGTGCTTCCTAAGTGCTCGTATGGCATATGCTTGACTAGCAGGGACTCCTCCTGCAATGCAAACAAGCGTAGTTCCTAAGCGAGATAGGCAGCCCGTCCCGGTACAACTGATATTCATGCTGAAAATTCCAGCTACATGGTGGATGCTATCAGCCCTATTGCACCTGGTCTTTGCCCTGCGTCCGGTAAGGAAGTTGTTCCGAGTCTTACGCTGAAACTGATGTCGCATGGGACCTGCTCGGAATCAAGATATAGGAGAAAACCGAGGAGGCGGTCACTTGAGAGCGATCAGCCTCGAATATATCGCAGCCCAGCAATGTCCCGAGGCCTAGCCAAGCTGATATTCCGAGGGAAAGCACATGGTGGCAGGAGCCAAGGTTGGCCCTGGTGTGACACAAACCATCAAGCCACTGTTACCCTTGCGGCTCTCTCCGGTCTCAATTGGGAACAAGGCCGCTGTTTTCGCCAATGGGCATTCATTTAGCCCAAAGTGATTCTAATCTTCCAGAGGAGCCAGAAAAGAAACTAGAAGAACCCATTATTACAATGAAAACATAGGCCAGAAGCCGCACACTATGCATTCGTGGGTGGATATTGGGTATTAATGGACATACAAACGTCGTGAATTCGACACATCAAATGAATACAGAATGAAGAGAAGCCCAAGGAGGGAGGAAGGAAGTTTCAGGTATAAGGCCCCTAATAGGCGAACATCATCCGGTAAATACGGATATAAAGGGGAGCTTCCCGACGTTCCGCTCGCCACTATACGAATCTGCGTCAGCCCAAGTCATCGTCATTTATAATAGACACCACTTACGGCATTCATTTCTTCCGCGGTGTACCAACTCTTACGACCAGAGTCAAGGTTGATTTGGTGAGCACGTTGAGGGAGAGCACGTTTCCAGATGATTCCAATCACGTAGAAAAGTATCACAATCGGAAAGGCGAGATATACCTCTGCAGATCCATTAACAACCAATTCCAAAATGAGAGATATTCACTCACGGAAGAAAGCCTCGGCAACCTTCTTTGGCGAATCGGGCATACCACCGACTGGCCAGATAGCCTGAGAAAGAAAAAAAAAACATGAATCAGTAGCTTGATCCAACAGTTCAAATACATACAATGTAGAACTGGGCGATTAAGACAAGGATGATAAGGACAACACCAAACCAAGACCCCCAGACACCACCGAAAGCGCGGAAAGGTAGTTCGTCAAGCGAATGTCCCTGGACCTTCCAAGCACGACGGAAACGAATGCTATATATCCAGTCAATCATCTAATTCACCGCGAACCTCCAATAGGTACTCACTGGCATAGGCAAATCGAGAGCCATGTGAAGAGGGTGGAGAGACCCGAAAGGGCGACAAGCCAATTGACTAGGAGCCGAAATCAGTAATCCATGAATTGGAGAACGAGGTGATTCAAATACATACAGATGACTTCGCCTTGCGGGGCGAGGTTGATATAGGCAAGAGGTGCAAAGAGTAAAATGGCCACAACGGACCAAAGCGGTCGGGACGACTTATCGACATAGGCGAAAATTCTGGGTGCATAACCAGTCTCGGCCAATGCAGTCAGCGTACGTGACCCAGCATATACACATGAAAGGCCGATCGAGAGTACGGAGATGCAGACAGTCACATTGAGGAGATCTAAAACAATCAGTCAAGCAGTTGATGGGGGAGTTGGTTGTACTTCGTACGATTTAACCCATTGATCTTCGCATAATCAAGAGCAATGACGAAAGGTGAAGCACCTTGCAGGAGAGGTCAGTTTCCAGGCATATATGCATGGATTTGCGGGTAATACATACCAGCGCCACTGCCTGCTGTGAGTCTGTCTTCTGTGTAGGGGAGTAAGAGGCCGATAATTGTCAGCGAGGTCACGTAGATGATGGTCTGGTTCGCGGTTAGATAGAAAATGGCTAGCGAAAGAAAGAGCTCACGATACGCCAGAAAGTGCCTTTGACGGCACCAGGCATGGAGGAACGAGGATTAGGTGTTTCAGAGGCAGCAAGTCCGACGAGCTCTGTGCCAGCTGAAGGAAATATTCAAGCTCCAAATCACGACGTGCAAAAGGATCGGAACTCACAGAAGGAGAACGCGGCTAAGGAGAATTATCTTAGTATATGTCCTCCATTATTAAAAAGAGGAAGACCTACCTGTCACAAACACGGCGCATATGCCTTTAAATCCGTTGGCGAACGCACCGGGATTTTGCCAATTTGAGCCACCGATATAATGATTGTAGGCTCCATCATCAGGTCCGCCGCCGCAGACACAAACACTATGCGAAATAAAAATTAGTTTTCAGCCTGACGAGTAGTGAAAGTACTCACATGCCAATGAGAATAAACATAACGACGACAACAAGTTTGAGACATGAAGACCAGAACTCTTCTTCTGCAAAACCGAGGGTACCGAAGACGGTAACCACCACTAGACACCGAAAAATGAACATGGCTAGGGAAGAAGAAATAACAATTACACCTACCGATAGCCATCCAAAATATTGTGATCCAGGCTCCAAAAGGCACATTATTGGGCCAATAGTTCACCGTCGTCGCAGCTACAGTGATCTCCAGAGGAAGGACAACAGCCCACTGAAACACATAATTCCAGCCCATCGCAAATGCGAACGAAGGATCAAGGAAACGGACGGCCCAAGTATAAAATCCACCTGAGACCGGGTAAAGAATAGATATTTCACCGATAGCCTGGAGTATATTAAAAATAGATGGCCGAGTGAACTACGAAGTGCGGCTCACCTGAGTGACATTGATTAACATAATACCAATTAATAGCCATGCGATAAGGATACCAGCAGGACCACCGACGGCTAAAGCAGAGCCAGAGCCGACAAACAAGCCAGTACCAATGGATCCACCTGAATGGAGAAGAGGGTGAGAATACTAGTGGAAACGCGAGTATAGTACGCGACCACGCACCAACAGCAATCATGGTGAGATGTCTCGGCTTCATCTTCTGCTGCAACATCGGAGCATCGGCCATAATCTTCTCGAGGTCGTCAACGTTACTGGCACCAGCAACTACCTGTCCACTTTTCACAGCCTAGATTAGACAGCGCTCATGAGGGAATCATCGTCGAAATGGCATACCCTGTAGTCCCCGGTGCTCTCTTAAAACTCTCCCATGTGAGACCGACACGAGTCCAGACGCTCTCCTTCGAGGGGTCGTAAAACTCGACATGGGGTTGGGAGCCAGAGGCGATACTGGAGGTCTCGTGATCTTTCTCTTTCAACATCGTCACAACGTCGAGAAGTACTTGAAGGGGGGACAGGAACGAGAAGTTGAGGATGAGGAAAGGAAATTTCTTGTTGGATAGATACACCACCTTATATCGAGCGGAAAGGGGGAGTCCTATCACTCGCTTTGTCTCGATAAGGGATTGGCTCTGTAGTGGAAAACAGACCCCCTACGTATTCGGAGAATGATGGAGTATGCATGAAATGAAATGATGCGGATGTTGGGGTCGAGTGTGGCCAGGTGTGGCCTCATGCCGTATGGCAAGAGATCACAGGAGATACCTTGGTTGTAAATGCCCCATGTGTATCTTGCCTAGGTAAAGTCACCATACGAATGGGTTCCTGAATGATCATTCATGGGCGACAATCAAATCCAAGAGCATCGCTCGAACTGGCCAAGTTTCTGTGACCGCAATCAAGGTTTATCAATGGTCCTCCTTAAATTTCCTCCTTCGCTACGACTGCGGAAGTGATTGCAGATAACTGATGCCGTTTCTGGTACAAGATTAGGCCGGAAATTCGTCTGGTAAAAGCCAAGTAACGGATCGGAGGCTGGGCTTGATCTATTTCAAGATCGGGAAAGGCGGTAAGCATCGCAGAAAAAAATAACTTATCACCTGAATTCAAGCCGGTTTGGAACCACATGCTCCAATAGAACTGGTAACCCCGCAAGGTATGAGCCCCGTCACTAAGGCAATTAAAGGTAATGACGAAGGTATGTTTGGAAATTTGAACTGGCGGAGAGCACATCCGGTAATCGAATGGTATTGGCATGATGAGTGGTGGGTTGAGGGGAGGTTGAATCGATAGATAAGGCTTTGCAAGATAGCTATGTCGTTATTTGTTCAAGGCCATCAAATGAATCCAAACAAATCTTGGAGCCTTTCGGAGTACGAACCTTGGCAATATCAATGTCAAAGCATATTTGGCGAGTCCAGCGGCAGAGGTCCACAGCCATGTGTTCCCCAGCTCCTACAACCCCTACATGGCTCTTTTAAGGATACTAAGAAACATGCCCCACAAGGTCCGCCTCGCTGGAAAATGGTACCTCTGTTTAGCCCATCACGATATGATGGCCTTTTCTCCACAAGTCCTGGTTGATCACCGGTGCCGATGCCCAGGCCACAAGAATCCAGCTTAAGGTGAGTTAGGTACAAAAGGGAAGCATCATTTGGGACGAAACGTTGGGCTATCTCACCAGCCAGCACACTACCGTACTCTGCGGAACTCTTGGTTGTCTTGCCTTTGCCTGGTGATCCCTCCGATTGCTTGACACACATACTTTGCCGCAGGAGCCCAGCAGAATGGTGGTCACAGAGACTGTATCATTCACCTTTTAGCAATTCTCCTCAAAGCTCCGGTCTCCCATTCGTCGATCGGCTTCTCGAATCGTACCTTTTACATGACTATATATTTCAATATTATTAAGGAAGCGAAGGTAAAGACCGAGAGGTCAGGTATATCTCCGCTATTCGGGAGACGGGATGAATATACGATGTAGGAAGCGCAACCTCGGATTTACTGAACAGCACAGAGTATAGGAGGCAACTGGCCCCCCAGCCTACGGTATTCGTCAGAGTGTATTCAAATAGCCAGGGGAAGCAGCCAGTATGAGAGAGCACATGAAGCTATAACGAGAGAGATACATTTGGATTGAGATCAGATACTAATCGTTTATCGATCAGGTCAAAACAAATCTATCATGTCTCATAATCGAATACGCTGTAGGTAACTCGATCCTCTCCAAGTAATCTCCAGAATGGCATGCTGTCGCGCCGCTCCTTTGAATACCTAGCTATCAGAATGAGCGAAAGGGAGGTGCACAGTCAATTAACTGCCAAATCCGTGAGGTCAATTTACAGACGAGTGGCTGACGAATGTGTTATTCACCCCTTATAGTGGCCTTCGGGATTTGGGCATCCAGCATTTAGGGGGTCAAGAAATAGTCATTGAGCGTGGAATATATACACTGCGGACATGACTTGTGGGATGGGAAAAACGTTGAAGGGAGGCTCAAACCACCATCACCCTACTTCAACACCTCATTTTAAAATCTGATCATATTCGTCACCCGCAACACGAAATCGCCTCCACTATTTCAAGTGATGCCATGGACGTTGCAGCTATATTTTGCCTCCATATCTGGATGCTCCTCGAATTATGCAACATGGCTCATCTAGTATAATATTAACCAGCTTCTCCCTGTACTACCAGATCCACTGGTGCCGTTATTTGCGGTGTATGGGTGCTACCTAGAGCGATAATCCATGTCCCTTTCTACATAGTGCGCCATGATCCGTCGTCCTTTGGCGGATACGCTATACATCCCCAAGCGCCAGATTATAAAGGAAGAGCGCTCAATACATTGAGAGAAGTCTTGTTCTCTGGGGTATTTCAGTTACCTTTATCCGACACATCTTCAGCAGACGTCATAGCAGACGTCATCACAGAGCTGTTGGAGGGCTCTATTAAGCACAGCGTTTCTCCTAGTAAGGATTCCCCTTGTGATTCATCTCAAGCAGATTATTCCACGTCTTAAACATCATTCCGTTCACCTGTTGGTTGCTGTCCCGTCCCCCCCCCTATCCAAATGTCTAGTTCGAAGGTGCGAACTCCAAGTACTCACAATATCATTGCCACATGGTCCACTGAGAGCGAATATTGGCGAGGGAAGAGATGTCATTCTTCATATAGTGCTCGCATTAGGCATAGATCAGGACAGTCAGATTGTGCGGAAGCATACTAGATTGTCCCAAAGCAGGCGCGAACATCCCATGATACAGTCGTATTGGTGTGGTGTCCGTGGAACAACGGGCTTCGACTCTCTGGCCTCATGCAACACGAAGTCAATCAGCCTCTCACACACAGGAGCTACCGGCAGTAGATTTCGTGAGCGAGATATTTGCTTGTTAGAGCATATTGAGTCAGTTGACTGTCAGACATGAAAATTTGAAAGGCGTCTCAGTCGCTACTATGTTAACGATGGCTACCCTACGATGGATGGGGAAGGGGGGGGGGTGTTGGGGAATAACGAGGTAATGGGGTAGGAAGAGGATCTTGATCACACTCGAAGCTTGAAAGAGGCGATACTGGTTTGATGTAGCTTGAGACGCCAGTCTCTGAGGTCCTTGCTTCCTGCTCATTTAATCAGTCTAGATAGCTTCCAGGAAGCTTGGCCTACATGAATAACTCGAGTAATCATACACTCGGAGCACGTTTCCTTGACGAACTGTCCTTCATCTTCCATTAGCACCAGAATAATCGCTAGATCATCAGTAGTGCAGTGTGAAGATAGACGTGGTTCGATTAGACAGATGCTGAGTGAAGAGGTACATTATACAATGAGGTATGTTTGAAATGTCTATGGTAAGTGATATGGCTACATATTGAATTTGAAATATATCCATGCGAATCTTCTCCTAATGTCACGACGGTCTTGCGACCCAACTCGTTTTTGCGTGAAGTAAAATGTTTGTTATTCAAGCATTATTCGGTGGAGGAGGTGAGCTTTTCTCTGCATCAGATGGCCGATGCTGTATCACGATGTCTGACGCTACTCGATCCGATGACACCTTTTCAGTTTCATTTGAAGGCCTTTCAGAATTTCCCGGCTGTACAGCAGCTGGCGCCTCCTTTTTCGGTTGTGCCTGTCCTTGTTGATTTTGTGGCTTGCGAGCATATTTGCTCATGGACCTGATCTTCTTTCCGTAGAACCAGAAGATGAAAGGACTAATCCAGGAATCAGTCATCAAGGTTTCAACAGTGGCAGATCCGAAAACAAAACAAGGGACATACGCTGGGCAACCGAGTGCGATAGAAACACAAGCCAGAATGGTATCTCCTTGACCATAGCCTAACTTTTCATACATCGCAGGTGCGAAAAGGGGGAAGCCAAAACCGGCGAGGGAGCGTAAGAATGATGCGGCGGCCAGTGCTGAAGCAGCGTGGAGAGTGAAGGTATCTAATATATAAACTTGTATTGCTTGGAAGTTGAGGATCATGCCACCACCGACGAGAATGATTCCCTGTGAACGATAATTAACCTAGGAAAATCAAAAATAATTTCAAGCTCACGAAATCTGTAACAGCCCAGTGAACATGGCTTTGAGCAGCCCATCCTGTTATAAGCAGACCAATAGGCATGGCGATGGTGCCAGGTACCATAGAGGCTACCCAAAAGTCAGGTTAGCAATCATATCAACAGTAGAGCAATACGTACGCAGTCGAAATTCAGGCTCGTCAACACCATTACCACGATTCTCCCTTAACCAAATGTAGATTCTGTCCATGTAGCGTGCGTTGATCTGAAACCATTAGGAAATGCAGAGCATACATAATCAGAAAGCTTACCTGAGATGCGCCTGTGAGTCCGATACCCAAAGCGATATAGTTGAGCCCGGAGATTCCGACATCTTGATGATATATTCTGGCGAAAATAGCTGGAATCGTAGTAAGGAAAACTGAGGGTTGAAATGGGTTGCAATGTCAAGAGGAGTCTGACGAAGTAGATAGACACCACGCACGATAGAATATGCCATAAATCAGGGCCATGTAGAGACCCAATAGTTGCATGATTGGTTCATGCACGAAGAGGGCGAAAGGTCGCGTGAGTGCTCTCCCAAAAATATCCTTCCAACTGTTGATATGTTCAGTAGCTGATCGAAGAACGAAAAGTGCGTTACTGACTGTCGGCTTCCTTTGCTTTCAAACACAGATCGTACCTCCTTAACGGGACCATTCTCCAAATCCATGGTGGCTCTAATGCTTTTCGCTTTTTGCTCAAGAAGGTAAGGAGCGAAACCTATGCCAGATCATAAGCATATGCACTCAAATTCCCGGGATTACTTTAACTTACTCTCTTTGAGGAAGATAAGGCCAGCTGCCTGAATCATGACGTCAACGATACTTGTTGACCAAAACTAGATAAGGCAGGGTCAACGAATCAGGTTCAGTCTATCACAATGAAATACATACCACCCATCTCCAGGTTGATCGCTCCGCTATCCTGCAGTGGAGTTAGCTGTCATTCATTAAAGTAAAAATTAGAACACCATACCATCCACCACAGACTGGACCAATCACGGGACCTAACAGCGGGGCTAACGAGTAGATTGCGCTAGCTTTTCCTCGTTCTTCGACAGACCATATATCACCGAGGACTCCCCCACCAATCTATGTATCTTCAGTGCCGTTGCTAATAGAGAAAAACAAATTGGCATACTGCTAGAGGAGCGCTACCACCAAGACCAGACAGGAAACGGAACGCAATCAATTGTTCTTTGTTTTGTGCAAAGCCACAAGCGGTGTTCCACGCTAAGGGGAGAAAAATAGTTTGGTGAACATCAAAAGGAAGGAAGATGATGGAAACACTAACCCAGATAAAAGAGATTGGAGGTTTGCAAAACCCGCGAACGTCCCCAGAGTTCGCTCATTGGACCGAGTATCTTAATAGGGTAAGTGAAGGACTGCATATCCTCACAAAACATCCTCACCAGAGGGCCAAGCGCTTAAAGGCGGGATCACTAACGAGATTCTATGAGCAAGAGGATAAGGCATACCATAGCCAAGGACAAAAACTGAGGTGACCATTGCTTGGAGAGCGGAACTTGTGACCGCAAACTCTTCTACTACCTGTGAGGTCGCAGGCGCAACCATGGACGATGAAACGGGTGAGATGAATGTGAAAAGCGACACAATTGTCGTCGCCATCCATTTCTTACGAAAAGCCCAGCTATAGGGCACCGTTCATCAACAAGAAGAGAGATATCAAAGTGAAGGAAGACGTACTTTTTCGGGTTTTGTAGATCATCGGGCCCTTCCCAATCAACCCAAAGCACGCTAGAACCAGGCTCCTCGTAGTCCCCACGGTTATTCTTGTTGTGCATCGTCTCGTTAGCGCTCTCGGGCAAGCGTTCGCCAGGAAGTGTCTGCGTAGAGTCCGTTGGTGAGGTCATGGTGTCGTGAGGAGTAAAGTGGGAGATGGGAAGACAGAGCTATAAGTAAACATAGTTGCGGATAGACTTCCGACTCATGACACTCGAAGAATCATCAAACAGTCCGCCGTCTGTCGCAACGGCTACCCAGCCGAGACGCCGGCCAATCAACACATACCCTTTTTGGCCATGTCACCGGTCCGGTTTTTGGTCCCGACTAGCCCGATCGTTATGTTCCCACTGAGTCACCTTGTGCAGCTGGGCAAGAGACCTTTGAAAGCTGAAACGCGGAAGTAGAGCATACTTCATGAAAGTATCTGCCTTACAGCACAGGGTCCTATAATTCTTTCATGCCCTTGATCTTCCTGCGCACGCACTAAGTTTCGTTCGCATTCTCTTCGCCACTTGTCAAACGCTGACGTCATTTTGTCCACGACCGGCAAGGAATTTACACGACACATAACGTCGGGCCCTCTCCAGTTCGTAATAATGTACTATCAGTTATGTAGTACATCGTTGTAAGCAAAATGGACAAGATGCGGCATCATCTCAAGAAATGGAACGCACAACCTTGGCCGGGGATATACTGCTTGGTCAGCCAGAGGGCCGTTCAGGCGAGATTAGTGTTCAAGAGACATCTTCTATCGGCTGTGAGGCTTCATATGCGCGAGAAGCAGAATCCCATTCTCTCGAGTGCGAGGCTTGCATATGGCCAGTGATCTATGGGACCTGATCCTCTATAGCTGTATTCTTCTCCCCGCCAGTGCAGTGGTGCGCCTCGTGCATGTTGACAATCAATCTGCATGTCTTTGAAACTCAGTAGGTAAGCATCCTGAGTTCATTTCGTCGTTTAAGGACGAAGGAAAGAGCTCACCATCAATGAAAGCAGGGTTGTCGGCCACCTGCACAAAGTCCATGGGTAAATAATTCGGTGAGTCGGAAAATCCCTATTCCACTCAGCGAAAGTCCTCACGCGAAGACAAACTCGCTCCTAGCAACTTGGGTCGCCATCGAATAAGGTATTGTGAACAGAAAGATCACTATTGAAAGCCAAGCCCTCAGTAACCAAGAGCTATCAATCACAAAACAAACTCACGTGCAAACAGCATAATGGCCCAAGCAGCATCTCGAACGACCGAACTCAAGATGGGGGGAGCCACTCCAAGCGTGGTCTTCCTAGAAACAGTGAGCAACCAAATCACTACCTGGCTTAACATAAACACCATGCTAAAACCCAAATGAGAAAAGGCATTAGCATCAGCTTTCTCTATGTTAAACACTGCGTGCAGGGGCTCAAACAGCATCCAAACCCTCGAGATATGGGGAATTTATGCAACTGTAACACTTACCCATAAGTCGTCGTTTCGTACGAAACGCCTTGCAGCTCACACGCCGCGTTGAATGTGGCTCGTTCTGTCGCTTGATGTGCACCCGCGACTCCAAGGGCCAATTCGATTAATAGGAACACTACGAGTCCCACACGGATAATTCGGTGGCAATTGTACATGGCTGCGACTGAGAAACAGTTGGTTAAATAGATCAGCCTGGGAATTCGTTACATGAGGATATGGAGATGGTTACCTCGTAGCATCAGCAGTACATCTGCCGCCGTGAATAGGAGCCAGAAGAGTATAAACTGATATGTATACCAGTATCGACAGACATCGGGGTTC
Source organism: Leucocoprinus leucothites (assembly GCA_013368445.1). Taxonomy (NCBI): domain Eukaryota; kingdom Fungi; phylum Basidiomycota; class Agaricomycetes; order Agaricales; family Agaricaceae; genus Leucocoprinus; species Leucocoprinus leucothites. The sequence goes on from JAACJO010000009.1 coordinate 213,285, forward strand.
ACTGGGACCCGGGTCGGGGAGAGTGTGGTTAGGAGAAGATAGCAATTAAGCCTGATCCAAAGGTGAGCACTGTAACATCTTTCCAAGAAAATGCACTTGGCGGTGATCATAACATACCCCTGTCCGAGAAGGCCAATATAACGCGAGTACCAGAATGTCAGTTTCGTGAAGGTAAACGGTTTCCTAGAGCAGAACCACCACCCTCATGATTAGATCGACACAAGTAGAGTATTACCAGAGAAAATATGACACACCTCCATATATACGAGAATTCTACTACGAAAGTAGCCAGATAATCCGCAAACAATACCCCAAATGCAGCGACTACCAGTGTCGAACACTACATCAACCTAGGGCACCTCCCCATCACTGAGATCGAACACTCACAAGTCCAGTAGTTCCTCGTATACAATTTCTCCAACACGGATGACATCGTGAAATCATTCGTTGGATCTGTCAAGAACATTGCTGCTTCAGTATCCAAGGAAGAATAGAACAAGATGTCGGACAAGTGAAAGCCTGGACAAGCAGGGAGATGTAACACGCATGATATATGTCGGGGGTCCTTATAAGAATCGCTTGCAGCTTCTAGTCGTCAGGGCTCAATTGACAGCCACGATGAGCCTGGTGATAAATGGCGCGCATAACGTCAACAATATTATGCAGGGCAGATTCTGCACACTCCAAGTCAACCACCGCCTCGGAACCTTTTAACACCAGATGAGCTGATATGTCAGTGTAGATGCCCATGCACCTCTACAGCTTGAGCACCCCTCCGTGCCAAGAAGGCCATTGGAATAGTTGATCGTTTATAGCCAGAAGGCAACGCGTCCCCGCGTTTGAAACATGCAGGGATAACACAACAGGGTGTAAGGGTGACTATCCCACGCGATCCCTCAATTTTCGCCAAGCGTGCTGAATGAGGAATCGCCAAACTCTGTTAACTTCCAAGTGATCTTCAACGCCTGGCCACTATGCTTTCATATTTCTCACATTCATCGAATAGCACATTGCCGCTGAGTTGAGTGTTTTGTATTTAAGGTTTGGTGATAGGACCTGGATTTCATTGTAGGTGAGCTAAGAGGTAAGGAGATGGTAGGTTGAGGCTCGTTGACTACAGAATGTATATGTCGTACCAATTACACCGGCGCCAGGCAATTGAACTCCGAATGTTTCGAGATGGCTCGGTTGTCAGCGTCCCAGATGAGTTGCACAGTCGTCAGCTCTTATTATCGCTGCGGGACTGTAACGCAGAGAACTTCCCCACAAGATTCCACCACCTGTCCAGGCTACTCGTACATATGTCAGGTGAGCCGACATGGTACGCTGGACCCGAAGCTTCCTGCAAGGGATGGAGCTTATCCATCCTCACGGCCTGACCCCGCATCACCCCTGGAACTGCTCCCACATTCTTCCCTTCTTCCGCCAGTACTCTGACCAGGTCTCCTGCACTAGCAATGAACCCAACGTCTATGAACGTATTATCCAGTGCCCGCAGCTCGTCTTCCGTAAGGTAATCCGGAAATATGAGCATCAGTCCCTCCATGCATACTTCTAGCCTGTCTTGTAGATCGATTTCTCGTGTGTTTTTTGATACCCACGTTTTGAGGTTCTGAAACAGGTTCGATGCCAGGGCGGTATGTTGAGTATTTATTGTGGTAAGGGATTTCCTGTGTTCCGACGAAAATCCGTGTGCGCGAGTCTTTTTCGCTGTTGTGGAGGTGATAGCGACAGTGTTCCACAGAAGGGTATCCAAGAGGATCCAGGTATTGACGATATCAATGGGCCTTCGACTATTGTTTGCAGCCAAAGACGCCACGCATCCAATGATCTGCACCAGTATCTTCGCGTCTACAATTTCGACCCGCGCTTTCCCTAAAGTCCGTTCCCCAACATCGATGCTCTTGTCTTCCGATACTAGCCGACCTCTCTGAACAAGATCGGCAATCTCTTGAAGGATTGTTGACAGCCAATCCAGGAACGGGACCGGTACTTCCTGTGAGTTCAATATCCTGACCACGCTCTCGATATAAAAAGGCTTCACCACACCTCCATGCAGCGATTCATGTAGGTGCAAATAAAAGGTCGAGATAATTTCCCGTTTTTGTGTTTCCGTAGGAGAGAAACGATCGTCCATCATGACCCGGAACGTTGTCGCCTCAAAGGGAGTGCCTTGATACAGTGACAAAATTAGCCGCGACGACGCAGGTATCGAGAGGCCAGCAAGGGAGTGGTATAGAGGCAATATTGCCTCAATGCTGGACGTTCCAAATGTGTTATTTACCCATTCCAGGGCATCGACGATATCCGAAGCATCTGTCATGGCTTTCGGTGTCCCCCAAGAAACACTCGTCGCGTCTCTATGCATCCTCCACCTCATGTCCAGCTCGCTCCAGTTCATATCCGTTATGGATTTAAGAACGCGGTGTATTGGTGCCCAGTCAATCGACCCAGACGTCCATGAAACACGTAATTTTTGATATAGACGAAAAAGGAACTGGGCTATCCGCAGGAATAGCCACGATTGAGGACTTTTGTAGGGGCACTGATCGCCTCTCAACATCTCATCTTTTGAGAAAACAAACTGCAAAGCTGGAAGAGCAGTCGTAGCGCCTAGGAAACCGACCACCAGCCCCACTGCAGCGCTAATGACGCTAGCAACAATCGGATTCCTATCCCACAGCAAGTCCAATAGCCCAGCGAAAAACAGTAGCAGGCTTGTTTGTAAAAGCAGGGGTAAAACGGATAATATTTGCGGCACTCGCCATGCCATGAGACCTGAGTACCGCATTTGGCGTAGGGCAAGGGAGGACTTGGGTGGGAGTGGGGATGAAGAGCGTTGAAACTCGCGGAGCCATTGAAGGCAGAGGATACCGATGAGGACGGTTGTGAGGCTGAGAGTTAAGCTCAGGAACCAAAACACGTTTATTCGTATCGCGGTGTGAGAGACATCTGTGTTCGACCACGGCTCGGATAAAAATGAGGGAAGGGAGGTGTTGTGGGATTGTGCGTATTGGGTTGCGAGGAAGTAGAGATAGGCAGAGGATAGGTCATCGGACTCGACTTGCAACCATTTGTAGGATTCAATAGTGAACGCTGTTATTGTAGCGGAGAATAAACCGGCCTGAAATGTTACAAATAAGCACACAGAACATGAGAAGGGAGCGATGCCGATTCTGATCATGAGCGTAAAAACGTACGAAAATCAACAGTTTATCCACCTCTTCCCGCCAAGCATCACACATATCGTCATCGTATCTCTTGACAAGGCGATGGCACTTTTGCCAAGAACCGGAAGCAGCTTCCGGCGAACCACCATATTGATATTTTTCACCACACCGCCATGGATCCTGACACCAAATAGTTCTCGTGAGCGAGAACTTCACGAAAAGAGTGAATGCAATTTTGAGCGACACACACAATATAGTCCTTCGGATTGTTATATGCCTTGCTCAAGCGGGGCTGAGCCTGCGCTTCTGCTCCCGTAAACGTGGGGTTTGCCCGTTTAATGTACTCATATGAGCGTCGACCCGCGCCTTCCTAGAAAACGAAAGCAGCTTTAGTAGACTTGTAATGATAATTCTGGAACAAGATCACCTGTTCGTCAAGTTGATCCTGAACGCCAGAAGGCTCTGATCGGGTATAGGTTGACGAAACGCGTCGTCGAGCTTCAGAAGACAGTGAAAGTCTTGCGGCGCTTGATCGTTGAGAAGCGCCCAGGAGGCCGTCATCCATGACGCAAGTAAAGGCGTATCAGATAGCGCAAGAGTTCAGGCAAGGAGTTGAAGTCAAAGTTAATGTGCATAGCCATCGTGAGCGGCTGGCGCTCGTGTGATTTGGGAGATGATCGTTGCTGTCCAGGGCCATCATCAGTGAGGGTTAAGTACATAGATCCTTTTGGATAATTGTGATCTAGAAGGGCAGACAAGCTCGCCCAAAACTTAACAGTGCGGAGGTGAGGGGAACCATAAATAAACCTGATCAAAAAAGAAACAATTTGAGTGCTCGTGATGTATTCGTGTACTTATAATAGTCGGATCTGGTGTCATTGTTCGATTGAACTCCGCTTCAAAGTGCGAGTTACCAACATTATTGATCCGGACATGGGGAACTTCGCCGGTTCGAACAAATGCATACATATGATAACTCCGATTAAACTCACAGCTTGACTAAAGCTGAAGTTTCTGGCATGAACAAGTATTTGTTTACCAAGACGAAGTAGGGCCTTCAAGGCCTTATTGATCAGATGTATGTGGGCGCCTTGAATACTATTCTATCAAAGGCCCGCCTCTGGAAAACCTCGAACTAAACAACGACGCCAAGGAATAAAACGAGTGTCGAGTTCAGTGCCTATATTAATTAGGTGCATAGCACGTTTCATATCCTAGCACTGGCTCCTACACCAGCCTGAGGAGAAACCATACGGTTGAGAATCAAGGCTGGCGCTATATTTTGTTCAAGTATGGGAGAGATGACCTTCCTCTTAATCAAGTGCGAAAAAAATATCAGCCTAAGTAGTGGTCACAAGCAGGAGACGGTCCAATAAGTGCTCAGAAAACCTATGGAGAGCGGGCCAGTGGTGTTTGGGCACTAGTTATCTGCCTTTCAGGAAGCTGATGCGTAGTACATATGTTATCCAGATTATGGAAATGAACATTCTGCTCTTAGTAGGAATGAAGAAGGGGGGAATTGATTAGGGATAAGAATCGATCGGAAGAAGTTAGAGGACTTTATTAATGCCGAGGAAGTGGAGGCCGCGAGGATGCAGCCCGGAGGTCAAGGTTCTCCTGTGAAATTGTAACCCTCAAAGCTCTGTGTGGGAGACAACATTAACATGTTGTCGCGGAGATAGCCAGGATGTAGAAGAAGTGGCAAGAAGAAGAAAATTTCACATTTCGAACGGTGTGGCCGGAGGGACTTAAGAGTCGGAGGTACAGCGACTTGTGATTGACGTGCACTGATGATGTTGGCACTGAATGATACAGATGCGTACTTGCCAAATGAAATGAATAACGCAACGTGGGACCTCGCATTTACCAGAGGAATCCAAGTCCGATAGGAATTCACATCTCTCTTATCCAGGATTCGGATGTCCATGCTCATACCAAGAGGGCGAACGATAAGATAAAGTAAACCCAGAAAGGAACAACCAGAAAAAAGGGGGAGCGAAAAATGTCAACGAACTTCTTGCTTCGTGCACGCTAGCCGATTCTACCCATTGGCATATGTCCTTACCTCCGTACTCCTCGCTCCTTATTGCCATTTCCTCCCTGGATATGATCTCAGGCTTCGAAAAAAAACCTCGGAAAACAAACTTCTCTCAGGGCGATCAGAAGACTTCGCTGAGATAAATATAGTTGACGTTCTCTGCCTCTCCCTGAAGGTAAATGTCATTGGTGGCTGGATGGACCCGACGGTGGAGGTTAATCGCAAAAGCGGCTAACAAAATACTACTTGTGTACTAAGCCAGAAGCTTGAAGTCTGAGATGAGAGGTAGACGTCAGTGGCACCCGTAGGCGCTTCGAGTTGTTGGTGCTATTCTGCTCGGTGGGCGTGTAAATTTTATTTACTTGCTTTGAGGTAGGTTGGTCAGCTAAGGGGTCATTGAAGTTAGAGGAGTCAAAGTCAGTCTCTGAGATCCTGTGAACAAGCGGCCCGGGGCGGTCCCAAGGCTTGAGTGGACTTGAGCTTATGTTTATCTTTAAGTGACTGGGACGCCGGGTCGGGTCTGTCGGACGAGTCATGGGGGATGGGATCATGTAGTACTAGGGTTTAAATGTACTACAAGGAGAGTCGATTTGCGATGATATGAAGTGTCAGGACTTGGATGTCTATCATGCGTTGTATTTAGTAGTAGCACCCTGGAGGAAGAACCTTAAGAGGAAGGAACGAGTGTTATCTGACGGTCAATGTGGATCATACTAGGTACTACTATTAGAGAACCGGAGAAGAGGAGTGATACGGGGATAATGATGGACCGGTCACCTAGGATTTACATGGGGTTGGTGCGGGTGGCTCAAGGTATAGGAGAGGCGAAGGTGGATACCTCGTAGGGAAGAAGAGTAAGTCACAGATTTTGAGACTGACTCGGGGATTCATTGCGGTTGCGACTCTGGAGGAACTCGTGGAATTAGGAGTATGCTTTTGAGATTTCCGCGTTCAGGCTTTTATGGGTTCTGAAGTGGAGAGCGTGGAATTGAGGAACGAGAGAGGAGAGAGAAGGAGTTTTGACTTGACCTCGGGTTGAGTCTTGTAATAAATTGGATGATCAGCGATATATCGGCAGTGGACTCTGATGTTTCGAGTTCCCATCTGAATACTGCAAAGTTGATGAGTGCAACTTGAATACGCCAAAAGGGTCTGATCCGCTTAACAAGGTAGCATCATCAGCCTTCTCGAGTAAATATAAACGGTTGGTGTTTGTAATAGATACTATCATTGTTGTGTATGATGATGATGATGATGATGATCGTCTCTGACTACTCGTAACCGAGGTAGTACTCGAAAGGAATCCAGTCGTAATCACGATGACGGTTGCTGCCCAGTGATCGAATCGAATCGAGTGATCCCGCAAGTAAGTACCTTTGTTTGCTACTTTCGGTACGCGTCGTGAATGTGACGCCCGAGGGCTTTATACGGTGCTTCTTCTACTTCTTGGATGTGACACTCGTGGCAGATGGTTATACTTATCAGCTTCGTACAATTCCAAGTCAGGGTACGGTACGCAGGGGATGACAAGTCCAGGGTCGCGTTAAGTGTTCAATGTACGAGGATACTTACACTCCACAAAGTTAATAATAAGATAAATGGTTTGCCGTGTTGTCATAAGCGCCGTAATGGGTGACGAATGAAGAGCGGAGCGTGAGTGGAAGTGCTCCGAAACCGCATGCTGATTGTTGTTATTATATTCCTGACAACGGCAGCGCACTCAAGCCGAACAAGAAGTCATTTCCATCACAACAACGAGCAGCTAGAACCACCCGAGCGCAAATGAGGGAAGCATATTGACATTGGAGATATGTACGTTCGGCTGGACAAGGGCGCATATGGAGCGACGGATTCCGGGAGGGCGGGAGTTAAGCGGGAAGGAGCTATTTAAAGCCGATCGGCTGATTTGTGTTTTTTTATTTTATTTTGTTGCCAAGCGTGCGCTCAGGTACGGGTCGAGAAGGACTACCATATCGGGATGGTGGTAGTTTTGCTCCCATACCCATGGTTTCCTCGAGGCCGTAGACCATTTTGCCGGGTCAAGCGTTAGATCTTCTCCTTTCCCCCTCTCTCTACCATATACGACTACTTTACTCCGTTTGCTTGCTGCGATGGCTGGTTTCCTTCGCAAAAAGTCACGGAACGATGCAGCGAAGAACCAGGCAATCTCCAGTCCCACTCCTCCACAACCACAGACTCCGAATACACCGCTCTTTTCTCGGTTTGCAACATCAACGTCCAGCTCACATACGAATGCTGGAAATGGACAACAGCGGGTAGTTGTGTCTGGCCCAATGACACTGTCGGCAGGAGCGCGACGAGATAATGTGTCTGTTCATTCTGGACGTCATGGGCCGAAGAATAATGCGGGTGGAGGTGCTGATCCGTACACGGCATTCAGACGGACGTCGATGTCGCCGTCTACCAGTCAAATGCCTACGCGAGCTCCACAGGCAGCCGTAGAGGCGTCAGGACCGCAGGCGCCATCTCTGCCATCTCTGCCATCTGCCCCGCCAAATCTCGAGTTCGATCCCCAAGGCCGCCACTCTCCGTTGATCGACCTTCCTCCAGAGATAGCCTTGTTCCAGGTCAGTCTCCCCTCTTCTTAGCTTCGGATCGGCCTCTCTCTCGCCCCCTCTCCTTTCTCCCACAACGCCGCGAGGTTAATCTTCCACCGCGAGATTCGCATCCACCCGTGAAAATCTTCCCCACTTGTCACGTTCCCACTGATTAACTCACCGGCGCGAATGCTTGCGGGAGAAGAGGAGAGGACGGTCATGCTACGATCCAGCCGTCATAAACTTTGATCTGACTTTTGCGTATCTCTTGTGATGTGGTGATTAGGAATTCGGCGACAGCTTGTTTAGCACACCCCCAGAGTCGCTCAACTCTAAGCAAGAGGATGTGGTGAGTTTGAGTATATGACATCAGTCGCTTCATATACTTATATTTATTCATTGCTCTCCTAGTCCGTTGCCTTCTCTCCACCGCCTCCCCCGAAACACGACATGGGTGTCAACTTCAGCTCTGTTGCCCATGGCGACCTTCTCAAAGACTTGAGAGTTTCCGTGCGCACTTCCCCGAATGGATCTAGTGAGAAGCGTAACTCGGTCTTTTCTCAATACACGACCCCGACTGTACCCTCGTCCCCTCCTCCTCCGCCGCCACAACGCGCTCCTGTGTCCCCGCCTATCCCCCCGACAGCAATGTCATTGTCTCAGCCACCCAAGACCCCGTCCAAGAAACAAAAAGCCTTGCCTCAGGTCCCCCCTCAACCCTCTACCTCTCCTTCAAGACGCACTTCTGTTTCAATGGCGCTTTCAGCTCAACCTTCTCGGCCAACTTTCAACTACCCTTCTGCACCTGTTCCGATACCGGGCCCGCACTCTGCGGTCATGATGGGTCCATCAGCCAAGGGAGGCAATAATAACCTTACAATGACCGCAGGGTCAAATAAGCCCAGGATTTTTGCTGCTATGGAGGGCGCGGGCGCGAGTGGGAATCCCATCTATCACAATGCGACCGGTGTTGATCAGGCATTCTCTCCCTCGACGTCGTTCCGACAAAACGGACTCGCACCGGAGAAGGCATATCCGTCGCCACCTGCTGAGCGTATAAGAGCCTCGCCGCCTCCACGCCCTTCTTCGCGCCAGAATTCCGTGTATTCTGCGCAAGCAATTCCACAGCAGCCACAACCTGGCACGCCGCACCGAGCCCCATCATCACCCCATCATCACCAACAATACCAACAGCAACCACAATATCAGCAACACCAATATCAACAACCGCAGCAGCAGCAAGGACGGGAATTAAACACAGCCGGTGAGTGAAATGGCGCGACTCTAAGCACACGAGGACATCCGTGCTAACCAGAACTCTATACGCAAACGCATTTTACCTTCGTTTCTCGATTCTCTGGGCACTACGGCTTCTATTCAATCTTCCTGGCGCTAATCAAATATCACGCCTCTTCTTCGGGACACGCGCACCCATCCCCCACTAACCAACCTCGACGCCCCCAAAATTATGTATTACTCGCCTCGTGGGTACGTGATGGACCCAATATCTGAACAATTGATTCCACTAACACTTGGGTTGGTGCGAACAGATATGATGGCTCCAGGGCCGTCGAGGTCGCCGTCATCTGTGTTGAATAAACCTCGACCCATGAGTGGTGTAAGCGGGTCCTCGTCTTCAAGGTTAAGCCGAACAACTGGAACTACGTCGGGATCTGGCAATTCATTTAATACGAGCGCTATTGCTGCGAGTACCCCGCCCAGCTCTTTCTCACTTCACGCTCCCGTTTCGCCGCCGCCTCTTCGACCTCCCAGTCTTGTGGCGAATTTGCCTGTGACTCCCGCGACTGCTACTGCGATACCCAACGACGTGAACGTGACGCCACCGCCGCCTCCGAGGACGCGAAACTCTATTGCTGGTTCTTCTGCTTCAATATTAACGACGCCGACACTGGTTAATAAGACTGAGCTTCCACCGACGCCACGTAGTGAATACGAAAACGAAACTGTTGCTTCTTGGTCAAGATTACCCGTACGAACTAACAACGACAACCAGCACGCGAGTATGCCAGTTATGAATATGAACGGAATGGGAATGACGGGCGGGATGAATGGTGCTGCTAGCGGTGAGTTATTTATTCTATACCCTTCATTTTGCGTGTAGCAGGAAAGGCTAAATGAATTCTGCGCTTTTTTTTCTTTCTTTATTCCCCTTGTCGTTTGTCCTTTCCGTTTGTGTACATTTATTCCTCTGGTGCCGCGGGTTTGGACGCCACAGGAGTAACTGTTCCGAAGGTGGATTCCGCGAATGCTATGGTGAATCATCGTGGTGACGCGCCGCAGCAGGCTGCAGCGGTGGTGAACAGGATGAATGGAACGTACGTGTTTTTCCGGAATGCATATTCGCTTGTGGCACGCTAATTCTTACTATTATTCCTTTCATTCTTAAAATGTCTAGTCCATCCGCGAGACCCATGTCGTCTGAATTGGAGTTGAAGTTTGGCGGCAGGTTCGATGTTGAGTTTGATCACAACCATCGTGATGATCGTGAAGGAGGTGGTGTGAATGTTGGCGGAGGTGCAAGTGGCGAAGATGGCGGTGCTTCCGTATCTGCTTCTGCTTCTGCTTCCACGACTACCGTAACTCCTGGTACGCCCACCCCTGCGATGTCGCCTGGTCTTGGCGAAGCCATGACGAGTGCGCTTGATTCGAAGGACAAAGAGTACGAAAGGGAGAAGGAAAGGAAGGAGAAGCGGGACGCCAAGGAGAAAGAGAAGGTCAAAGAGAGTAAGGATACCAAGGATAAGGAGAAAGAGCGAGAAGAGAGGAGAGAGAGACGGAGAGAGAAGGAAAGAAGGAGGGAGGAGAGGAGGGAGAAGAGAGAACGATCCAAATCACGATCCAAGTCTGATGAAGCAAAGAAATCGACCACAGGTGCTTCACTACCACAACCACCAGTGACTGGCTCCGGTGCTCGTTCGTCGGTTGCTGGTGCAGAGTTGCTCGCTGCTGCTGGTATTGCTGTGCAGGAAATTGTTGATATCCCGGATGATGGTGTGCATGCCGACGCTGAGAAATCAGCTGACTTCCACTCTGTCCAGGAAGACCCCGAGCTCTTACAAGAAGGACAAGAAGAGCCCCCACAGCCAGAACTCAATCCCGAACATGCCTTTGAACACCTCATGCTCTCACCTCATCCCCTAATCACCGACCTTCTCTCCCGCGAAAAACGCCGCATCAATAAAAACGGTGCCTTTACGTTGGCGGACTTTGTCTCTGATGCGGAGCTTTTGCAAACTTTGCTTCAGTATATGACGTTTTATGATTGGTGTTTGCTTGCGAGTGTGTCGCGGGTGATTAGGATTGTGATGGTGCAGAAGAAGAATGTGAAGGAGGAGATTTTGGAGAGGTTTTTGAGTGGGACGGTTGGATATCGGCGGTGGTCGTGGGAGGATCCTGAACCGTTGAGTTTGTCGATTCAGGTGAGCTACGAGCAACTTTTTTTTTGGCTTGGTTGATGTGATTGACTGATGTGATGGCTGTTTATTTTCAGGATTTGAGTGATTATATGCGAGGTGTTTCGACGCCAACGCATGAGTATGCTCGAATTGCGAATCTCTATGTTCAATCACTGTCTATTCACCCTCAAGCTCGTGACCCGATGATTGTGGATACTGTACGAGCGTTGACGGCTTCGACGAGGGCGTATACAAGAGTTGTGCTGCGTCTTCGGGCTCAGGCGGAGAAGGAACAGGCGGTGTATAGTGCTATGATAAAGAAGCAGCAGGCGATGAACCCAGCTTACGGGAGTCCACACTCGCCCTATAGATCAGGACCTTCAAGTCGTGCACCGTCACCTACATATTCGTCGTTCTCGCATTCGCAGCATCATCTCCCACAGTCTAGAACGCACTCTCCCTCACTACCTCCTCTTCCGAATCAACATCCTCAACAGCAAGGAATAACGTTTAGATCACCGTTGTTCCGGTTACGTCGTGCACCACTATTGAGAGTTTTCGTGCCTTCGCCGGAGGGTGATTGGTTGAGTGATAAGAGTGTGTTGGAGTGTGAGGCGGAGTGTAAGAGAGCGGGTGTGACCAAGCTGTTGAGGATGGGAGATGTGATTTGGGATATTGCGGTTGGGGATGAGGGGAATGTTGGGAGGTTGATTTGGGATGGGAGTTATCTCATTGTGAGTCATTTCTTGCCTGAGGGGAATGGTGATGATCTAATGGATTTTTCCAATGCAGGATTTGGACTATACCTATTCGCCGACGGGAGAACTGCCAAAGTATATGCCAGCACTTGCGTTCCCTCCGTCGTATTTCCATCGTGTGATACGGCCCGGATCGACGAGTACTAATCCTATCGTGCAAATTGATTTGAGCCCGTGGGGTGAGGAGATTGCGGCGAACTTGCAATTGTTGCAGGATCGTGTACGGACGGAGACGTAAGTATTCGCTCTTGTCTTTTTGACTTTTCCACCCTGTTTCCTGTACCGCATGAACGGGAGTCGCGTTTCTCTTGACGTGGTGCCATTAAACTATACTTTTCTTCACCCTTTACTTACGTCTTATTTGAATTTTTTACTACAGGCCTCAAGGAGCATATCACAACGTGGTCCGATGGGTACACCGATCATCGTTCGTAATTCGACCGCCGAGTAGACAACCATCTGTTCGCGCTCCAACACCATCCTCCAACGGACATGGATATGCGAATGGAATTCCGAAGATGCCAGTGATAGGCCGAATCCCGATTTCGGGTACGGATAATTTGTATGTTGATCCGGGATGGTATGGTACGATCGTGGTGGAGGCGGAGGGAACGAATGAATCCTTGGCGGATTTGCAGGATCGGTGCGGGCCGGGTGTGTTTCCTCCACGTGTGCGTGGTGCACATGTGTCTGTTACGCAGGCGCAGGCGGAGAATCGCAAGGTGTTTAGGATATTGAGGGAGAGGAGGTGCGCGTTTCTTTGATTAAGTTGATTGATCAGATGTACTGATGTGGTTTGTTTATTTGTTTTAGCCGGCCTGGAGAGATATGGATCAAGTGCGTTAGTGTGAAAGAGCGATTGCTATAGAGACTATACCCCCCTCTCTGGATATTCTTTTCCATTTCTTATTTTTTTTTCCTGCCTACTTATGCTGTTTCATGGCGTGATTTTTGCTACGTATTATTAGGCTAGAGGGCGTGGATCATAATGAATGATGATGTATTGAGAGATTGTTATAATTGGAGCCTGATGTGATTAGCCAGGGAAGGAAGTGCGCAATCAATTCCTATTGGACGGTGCTCAAATAGGTACAGCTGGTCAGGTCGGGAAGCAAGAATTGCTTTGAACAGCTCCCACCGGGTTCTCATTGGACATGCATATGGGTGACCTACCAGACCGTTCGCCAAACCAGCCAACAGAACTCGACATTGACGAGCTCGAGAACGACACACTCTATGCCGTACTCACCTACAGCGGCGACTTTGCTTCCTGGAATTGGGGATTCTTTGTCCCAGACCCTGCAACGCCGCCTATCGGATCATCTGGGACCATCTTCCACGTCGTCAACAACCCAGTCACTGACGAATGGAAATTCGAAGTTGAAACGAGGGATGTCATTTCGTGGCCCCTCGTAGTGGCAGTTGTCAAGCTGGCGGACGTCAAGTTCCTGGGGTGTAACTACGACGAACTCGTGGGCAAGGATAGCTTGTTGCAGATTTTTGGAACGGTTGTGATTCCAGGCAAGGATGCAACCCACTCGCAGTTGGCGGAGTTTAGCTCGAGGACGTGGTTTTTGGATGCAATTTTTGCATTGCATGATTGTGGTTTTTTGCAGTGTGATGATGTGTGGTTATTGGAGAGGGAGTTGAGGAGATGTGCGTTCAAGGCGATGGAGAAGTATTCGGATAATCGGGGTGCGTATATGATTTTTTTTGTTGTTTTTCTAGTTGGGTTTTGTTAATTCAGGGTTTTCTTTTGGTCTTAGGTTGGACAGCGTACAAGGCGGAACGGTGTTCATGATAGTCGGCGCACCTGTTGTCGTTATACCCTGTCCGTTATCCTCATCTCTTACTCGGGTGTCGACTAACGGATATGTCTTAGGCAGAAAAAATACCATTTTTTTTCTCGTTTATTCGTCATCCACATTCCACTCGACTCACATCGAACGACTCTCGCCCTGATCCATTTACCGACCTCACTCCTATCAGCGTTTAACGCCTCATCCCCGCGTCCTCCTCGCGCTTTCTCACAATTGACATCCTCATTATCGCCATCAAGATTAATCTGCCAGGATACCTTGAATAGACACACCTCCACCATAAAGAGACCCATCGCCTTATTGCACCTTTGATCCGTATACCCTGTCCTGTGTTGTTCATCTAGGCTATTCAAGGGTGCACTCACCCACTTACCCTCGCCTCTCTCGAGCTGTACAAGTATCGTAAAAGCCCTCGTGGTTTATACTACTTGTTTCTTATACTCTGCCTCTACCTTTGCCATTGCCATTCAAGCTAACTCCATCATGATCTATTGGCTCGTAGTTCGCGTGCGTGGTCGGTCTATGAGGTCTAGGTTCAGGACGCCCGGCTGTGATTGGTCAGTCTGATCTCATGGATAGGAGTACCAGGGACGGGGACCTTTTTGTCCCTCTCGTACGTCTATGCTACGCCTGATGCACCGCTCTGACGGGGGTATCCAGGAGGCCTGCTGTCCTGATCTTCTTTCATTATGATTCAGGCTTTGCTTGAACCTGAACAGTGGCTCTGTTCTTATGGCCAGATAAGTATACACATATCTCTACTCTTGGTTTTTCTCCCCTTCTTTCTTCTGTCGTCCCTGTCAAACATCTCCACCTCCCCCCGCTTCCACTCTCTATTTGATATTGTTGTCTTTTGGGTTCCTTGTATGACTCTATTTAGGGTCCTTCCGTGATCTCTTGTGATCTCTTGTGTTATGAACGCCTCTCCCTTTTGATTTTCCTTCTGCGAATAACACCATGAAAAACGTATGAAATATGACTAACTGTAACGCCCTTAGATTAAGTCGCCCACACAGTTTGTACTTTGTATACATTATCATACCTAAATGCATACAAACACGAAATGCATGATACCCCATGATACCCCTTTATGCGATATCTGTGGAGCATCTCTTGACACTTAGTTATTACCGATGCTGCGGCTCAGCGCTCATCGCTGAAAGAGTACCGGCATCGATCGGATTTCTATTTCATACACTTCATGCTTGGGAGATTGGAATGAATCATTAGCGCCTCGTGATCTATCCCTCCCGTTCTTGATGCTAGCCGGGCATGTCGGCAATTCTAACAAAATCGCCTCAAGGATTCTCCAGCAGTCTATGAAAGAACATTCTGAGCCCAGCATTCTCTTCCTGGCTCGGGTCCAGCGTTTATCAACACGTCCTCCTGACCATCCCGATGCCACACATCCACCGTCATTTTCAGTGGCGTGGAGCATCGCAGGGCACTGCGCCGTGGTCTTGGTACCGGCACCAATGATGCCAGAAGTTACCCCGCATCAGTCCGCTTCAAAGGCGAATTACCGGAACTAAATGATCTGCGCAGGGGGGACATTTTACTGTATTTGGGGAAAAGAAATACAAGCGATGATCAAGGACAATAAACCATTTTTGGGTAAATTTATTTGCCGAATACTGCGTCATGCTCTCACTTCAGTTTTAGATGGGAGATGATAATATTTAAGACGCACGGACCAATACAATGGTGTTCTCCGGAGATTATAGAGCGCGCCGTTATTCCCCGCTCTTAGCGATTGAATGATAGGCCAAGGGAGTAAGTAATGGGCGCAAAGTCCGGAATATGTAGCTATGACTTCATCGCCGAGATGACATAGCCGAATGACGATGAACAAAGTGATAATTGATGGCATGATTAGTGGCTTGTTGATTGTTTGCATGTTGATTGCCCTCACTGCCTCCCGCTGAAGACCTATCTAGGGGATGATCTAATGATGGATATTGGCATTGCTTCTCACTAACGAGTGGGTCCTTGAGTTGGCTAAGCTTGAATGGTAGCGTCCCGTCTTCTACTCTTCTCTGACTTCTGACCTAGATTTCTAGAAGTTCAACCTAAGTATATGACTCGTGGGGAAGCGAATCTAGTGGAGAGTTTCATAATGGAATGGCCGTTAGTATGGATATCATTCTGATTTGTTGCGGGCTCGTGGCTTGTCCTACGAAGTGAAAGAAATAGGCTTCAAAGGTGTATATTCAGTGAGGTCCGTGCAAGCTGAACTGCCATACTCAGCTAGTGATACTTCTAACACCTTGGCTTTGGGGCGGCTAGAATCTCCTCTGGCCAATCTATTTTAATGCTTCTTTTGTGAGCGTCTAAACGACTAGCTCGCATGATGGTGTATCATCTCATGATGCTGCTGACTTGCTACTCATCCTTAGCTTGTCTCTTGAGAGAAGCAGTGTGTCCGGTGGCTGTCCGCTGCCAATGAGTTCCTGACCAAAATTCGATCTTTATGCGATACTACTGCACTTGTGATTGATCGTGATCTCTGTTCCCCCTGGAGTTTATTGATCAACATATCAGGATCAGCTGCCAACACTGACTATTAGTTAGCTAACGGCTCCGAGTACCACTGATGCATCAAGTGGACGGAAACATACAGACCCACGCTTCTAGGTACGAAAAACTCGGATGTCTGGTTATGGAACCTAATGAACACCGCTACCGTGAAACACATTCAATCAAAC
Organism: Leucocoprinus leucothites; assembly: GCA_013368445.1. Lineage (NCBI taxonomy): Eukaryota > Fungi > Basidiomycota > Agaricomycetes > Agaricales > Agaricaceae > Leucocoprinus > Leucocoprinus leucothites. The sequence continues at coordinate 229,750 of JAACJO010000009.1, forward strand.
GCGGCGTTTAGACTGGAATGCTAATAAGGCACCTGCTCTCGTTCATAAGCTGGACGTTTTCAATTGAGTATGGACAATATACTTCATGACATGAAGGGACGATAATTTAGTTCAGCTGGTTGCCCCCACTTTAGAAATATCTGATATATACCACAATTCGGTGATCATACTGCATCGAAGTACACGTCGCTGCAAGACCAATGACATTTGGCTGACGGTGAGCGTCCCGGTTTTCTCATAGATATGGCGGCTTGAAAAATCAGGACCCGAATAGATGTCATAGATGCTTCCGCTCCTCATTTTCAACTTGAGTGCGAATACAGGTGACTTTGTCCTAATTCATAGCCGCTCTCAGTCACGCCCTCAGGCTACTAGTTAACAACGTTTGTACACAACCTCAGCAAAATCGTTTCGGAAACAATACAATTTTACAATACCGTTAATGTCCGAAATGCCTCGCTTTCAAAGAGGCTGTTCGGAGACCCCTTTTCTGGTGTTTGGGCCGACCGCCTGACAGGCACTACCAGATTTTTGCTCCCGAAGTCAACTGTGTTACATTCAAATTGTTTCAGGGTATTTCGAGCTTGGGCTCGGCCGCCCTAAACTATAGATGATGCACAGTAAATGAGATTTGCTCAGAACTCTAAGTATGCGGAGCAAGGCTCTTGTACTACGGCTATTCTTTGATGACCGAGAATTCTACCAAACCCGACACGGAAACACTACCTAGAACGCCACGCAAGGTATTCTACACAGTGATCGGAGCGTGTATAATCAGAGCCCGAAGTGGGATTAGACTGATATAGCTTTGCCCAACGAGGAGTTCAAGTCGGACGTATTCCTGATCATCCCCAAGCGAGATAAGATAGATTTATTGCAATATGTTCAAGTTTCTTGGTCTAGATGTATCATCTACAATGTACAGTAGTCAATCATGCAACTGTCTCGACACAATCTTGAACCGATATCCGAGGCTGTGGAATAATGATCGGATCACACGATGCGTCCAGTGGTGATTAGGAGGTTCCAAGAACAGCACTACCGATCTAGAGTTGTAGTACGAGTGTTTGAAGCATATAATGAGCCTTTCGCCTGGGTCTGGGGTTGCGACCCTGAGTCCTAACCTCTGTCTTTTTCTTTCCCTACAATCAAAATCTCGGCTGATATGAGCGAGGCCTCAACGTTTTCGATCGACGACCGAGACCCAAGGGTCACGTCTAATGGTGATTGGTCAAAAGGTGGTGGGGATGGAGATTATAAAAACACTCTGTCAAGCTCAACAAGGGTGGGGGACTCATTTGTGGTTAATTTCTGGGGTGAGCAGTATGATTACCCGTCAGTCTTGAGATTAACAAGACACAGGTCAATCCATTGTCGTTTATGGCCTCATCGATGCGACCTCAGGAGGGGTAACAACCAACTATTCAATCGACGGTTCTCCGCCACAGCAGGTCATTTCACAACGTGGGCTCGGGGACACTCATAGGCAGCAGTTCTGGGGCTCACAATTTCTGAATGGCACACAACAGTGAGTATTTCCAGTCTTGTCCAATTCGGAGCATTCCTGGATTCCCAACTACGGTGGAGCTGACTACTTTTCAGTCAATTGACAGTGACAATGGCACATATAAACCCAGATCCTGAACAGGGCGAAGGTACAATCTGGTTTGATTATTTTGCCGTATACGATCCTAGTGGGCATGAAGGACAACCTCCAAGTCCAAGTGCGAAGCTATCGAAGGGGGCAATAGCGGGGACTGTTGTGGCAGCTGCTGTGTTTGTTGGTCTTGGTGTTTTGATTATTTGGTGGATCATGTATTGGAGAAAGCGGAGAGTAATTCAACCACCCCATCCTACAAAGTTTTTGTACTGGCCATGGACACCTGCACAGGGCCATGAATCCCGCGACACACAGGAAAATCACTTCCAAAAGGGGGAAAAGACTGAAAGACAACCCAAATGCGCCGTCAAAAGCTTACCATGTAAGCCTGCGAGCTCGTTCCCAGACTCGGATAATCGTTGACATATGGACTCTAGGGAGGCCCGAGACGAGGAGCCGAGGAACGCCAGTAAGGAAGGAGATTCAGCCGTTCGTACTGGGCTATGATGTAACTCCGCTAGCTCCCGCTGCGATATATTCTGCTGCGCAAAGGAGTCGCACCAGAATCAAGAGGACATTGGCATCCGATGCAGGAGTTATTCCTTGGGATTTAGCAAGAAGACTCGAAGAGGAGCAACAATTCTCTTCTCGACTGTCGAGCGCAAACTCAAGCACAGATAGGTTGAGCTCCACTGCCACCACCGTTGTTGAGTGCCAGGAGCGTATGGACTCTGAAAATTTATCGCATGGAAATGGCGGAGCAGGTGCTCAACCTTAGCTTCCAGGTCGACTCTGTCGTGATGAATATGTAGTAAAGTAGAGCTATTAATATTGTGTATACCCCTTCTGATGTATTTTTATTTTCATCTCGCATTCGTTTAATAACCCTCTACTGCCGCGTAAACATTCGCATCGCGGCGCACCCCCGCTTGGTTCTACGATTCTGGGGTTAACATATTTTACACTATTAACTACTGAAAACTTGGAAGTAACGCAACTACCCATTGCCCAGTTTATGAGAGGTAACGGAGTATCTTGGGTTCTCTGATTGAAATGCTTTGTGGCGGCATTTGATATATCAGAGATATTCACGAGTTGATTGTGACAATTCATGACTACAGGATGACTGGCTGGGCAGTTGATCAATCTCTGCATTCATCTATAGATTGACCAAAACCTCGGGCTGCAATCCAAACGGGTGATAACAGGCATTGTGTGTGCAGCGATAGTGTATATCTGGAGAGTTAAAGGATACAGAGTAAGATGGCAGCTGGGATTGAATCATGGACAGATCCTAACGCAATCCAATAAGAATGAGAAATATAATTATGTCGGGCCATCGAAAGATTGCAGTACTAGTAGAGGAGCTCGTTCCTCTGTGGAGAAGCTTAGATTTCATCTTCGAGACCATTTACGTCCAAGAGGATGCGAAATCAAGTGCTAAAACTGTCAGACTAACGGCCTTGTAATCAAGCTCTCATCCCTCCGTACCTTCTCATCTAGTATCTCGCAACATGGCGGGAAAAAGTTCAAGATATGGTACGCCATGGATATAAGGAAGTAATCTTTGCCACTCGTCGACGAAAAGGCCGCTGCACCGGGGACATCAAAAATGTTAGCATGTTCTACACACGTCTTTTACCGGCTCCTGCTGCTGGACCACGCATCCGGAATACGAGCAGCTGTTCAATATGGAGCAACATGTTCTGTGTCAAGGGAGCAGTATTTTTGCATACATGTCCCAAGGAAGCAGTGGAATGTTCCGTGGACTTCGTGCAGAAGTATCGCGCGCAGCCACTGAGACTTGAAGTGATCCTTGCGTGTCGCGTTTTGAGAACTGGACACGATTACAATTAAGGTATGCCGTGTTCTGAAGTTGCCGGATTAGAATTGAAGTTTTATGTTCAAAATACCGTCTTTGGATGGGGGATAGTTTCACTGAGCGATTCGGGTAGTTACTACTTATGGTGCTAGAGCGTTTCAGTAATTGACGTGAGAGAGGAAGCTTCGTTCGCGAAAGAAAGCGTGCGACGACATGGAAGTCACAAGCCAATAGGAATAGCCCGGAGAGGTACATTTTCGGAATGGAGCATGAGAAAATGCATTTTCGTCATCACTGCAGTCATAACACAGGAACTGCAATAATAGGTGATATGCAAGCGAGACATACGGTTGTTGAGTTGCTTTAGCTCTGAGGTGCAAAAAAGTGTCCCAGGGAGGATTCGAACTTCCGGCTTCTCGGAGCAGCTTAACCACAACGAGATGATTTAACCCCTAATCGACAAGGACTCTTGAGGAGTGTTCCTCTAGTATTGTGCATTGCGACTCTCATCTCCAGCACCCGCACCACCGTCACCACGACCTGCACCCACCTCCGGGGGATGGGGACATCGTTATCCCCATCTTCGTCATCTCCGATACCTGTATTGGACCATTGAGCCCAGATATCGCTCTACTCAGGCTGTTTGTTTCGCAGGCGTTCACATCCACGTCATTCATTCCAGGTTTCTCGAGGAATACGACGGTGAAGCAGCAGTACCAGAACAATAAACTCTCCTCTTTGACGCTAAAGGGCACTTATTTACGGATGGGCATGGGACGGTTACAGTGAGAGGAGAGACATGAAGAGATGGCAATAATGTTGACGATTTTGAGCATTGACCTGCTCACCCCCTTACCATGAGTTGATTAATTTCTCTTCGCTTGATTTGGTCTCGCTCTTCAAATTCCCCTTCCTTGGGGTTTGGTTGTCGGGCTGTGAGATTATGCATCGCATTTCCTACGATTTGGTATGTGGTGGATCGGAGGCTAGAGCTTGAGTGATTCGGCCGGTTTCAGACCCTCGCTTGCGCCATTCTCGATTACTGTATGATTCAGATGCTTGTTCTATTCGATGTTTATCTAGTAGTTCTTTTAATTCCATATCCTCCTTCTCTCGTGTTCTGATATTAACTTTTGGCCTAACACAGCCATACTGCCACCAAAGCTCGTCCTTTGAGCTCAATGCCTCATTCCGACACCAGCTTCCCAAGATCCACGGCATCATTGCATTCCTCCATCACCCACTCCTCAAATTCCTCGCAGCCCAGCCGTCTTCTTTTTACGTCCAGTCTCTAGAGATAGGCCAGGAATTACGAGGTCGCCACGCACAGCAGCACCTCGTTGTGCATCAGCCTACGTCATCGTTGAACGTTGAGGGCTCGAGCGTGTCCTCCTGTTCTATAGTACCTCATATACTCACATATCCCAGGACTCGAGCTGGCCTCTGGAATAGCCAGTTCTTCTACTCTGCTCTCTAGGCCTCAACGAAGTGAATTTGTAGACTCGTTTCTTACATTACATATGCCTTGTATTCACAGGTAACTTCCGCTCTAACTGGTCCGTGGCTTTATCCCCGGACCTCTTGGCTTCGGCGAGAGAATTTGACCGCCGTAAGTTGCTGATTGCCAAAGGGATGGTTTATGGAATTGTCTGGCATGACTATCATCGGGAAGGTACCCAGACACCGATGGGAGGTGTTATTTTTAGGTGTATTCCGCCAGAGGAGTATGACCGATTCGACTCGGAGACTTCCAGGCGATGCGTCACTTCCTGACGGGAATGACATTATCTCACCTCGTTCGGTAATAGGGGATTAAGGAGAGTGAAACGGCGGGGATTATCCAAGCATTTTATCCTCGTGTTCCTTCAGTCCTTGCGACAATGAGGAATTTCTACTCTCAGCGTAACCCAGGAAATGTCATGAGCTCTGCGAAGCTGGTCGTGGCGAGAAGTCAGTGAATCAATATTGTGAATTCGATGCAACGGAGCAATATTTCTATGAGTCTGAGGCAATGGATTACAAGAGAGCAATGCAGATCTACAAGACTGACTCGAAGTCCAAGATGTGGGATGAGTTGTGGGTCCCACCGTCTTCAGTTCTCAACGCCTAACTACCACAGCACTATTAAATAGTTACTTCAGATATTCTTATGTGGAGTTGTGAAGTCGTATTACTATTATACACGCCCAGCCACTCTCCGGCACGTCCTTGTCGGACTATGGTGGTCGCAGGACTGGTCCGCCCTGCGGGCGCGATCACGTCTCACGTTCGGACTATTCAATGACTGTTGGTTATGGGGGACTGTTTGGGTGACGAGATAAGCCACCTTTGTATGTGGTGCCCCCGGACTAGCGGTAGATGAGCTGACTCGCCCTAGCTCTGTGTCCGAGAGTATAACCGACCGATCCACTCGTCTCACTGTTCCGAGCAGTGGAGTCGGAGTTAGACGTTGGTTGAGGTCGATGTTAAATTCTAGACTCATCCTACTTGCAAATGAGCTCTTGGGAGCTTGGAATCCAAATCCAGGTCATTCTTCATGTAAGGTCGGTAACTTGTACGATGTTCACATGGACAACACATAACCGGCCATGATTTCACACCAGACATTGAAAAATGAAACAGTGCAAAGAGTTGAGGAGGGCTGACGGTAGAAATCGGTGCGAAAGAGGAGAGTTCGAGGCTGTCTACTACCATGCGTTGTTCCCGTTATAGCAATTTTGATTTATCTGGTTGAAGACACCGCTCGGGCTCAATAACGGGAACGGTGTGCTCATCAAATGTTCTCTTCAACAAGAATATATTAGCAAGTGGCAATCTTAATCGACGAAATTAAGGACCCGGCGCGTTGGGACACCTATTAACTACAAGAGGAGCACGCTGGGGTAAAAAAAATCATTGGCAGCCCGTGCTTAACGTTTCTCGCTGTGTATGTAGCACAAATGATACTGACCACCTGGCACGTTTGTGGCCTGGTGATACTATCAGCACCGGAGTCGCGGAAGTGACAACTATGCGTGTGCTCGACGCATGGTGAAGCGCGTCCTCGTAGAGTGATAGTTTTCATGCACGATGCTGGGTATCGGTTTGGTGGTGTGCATTGGTGTTGGTCGGGAAATGGATGTCACGCACCTCCGCATGAACGAGAGGAGGGTAATGTAGTAGCCTCGAGCCCTGAATAAAGCAAGAAAAAAGGGAGGTAGCGGGTGAGCATTGTTAGCCGCGCTCGGCTATGGTAGTTAACCCGCATTCGCCTGGCATGAGAGCCTCTTATTGCGTCAGTGATACCGAATACACGGTTAATCAGCGACGATTTCCCAACATCAGACTGGTGGGTGATTAGCACGATGGTGCGAGAAGACAAGACTGCAGGGAACTGACTCGACCGACTGACAGGATGCGGAATCTAAATCGTCTAGGTGAGTAGAAACGATTCGGGTTCTGAAAGCTGTACCTACATCTCCACACTCTTGGTGATCTCATCGATCGTAGACTCGGATTCCATGATAATTGAGGTTAGGGAGTATCGACTAATGCGCTCAAGTCACCATCACCCTTGCAGCCTTCTTGTTTGTTGACACGACGCGGGATTGATAGCGGATTATGATTGATCGATAGCGACTGCTGTACTTAGATAGTGAGAAATAGAATCGACATTGACAGAGGAAATGAATGGCGTGTCCGAACCGCAGGACGACGATTGGTCCATTGCCGAGATCACATGCCCGATATGTGAACAGTTGTCAGACCCATGACTCTGGGTGTGACAACTCTCATCGATCATCGATCATCCCTCGCCATTGGCGGATAACTGAAGGGCGTGAACTTCACTTCATTACCAAGAAAGTCATTCAGAGGCTCTTCTTGCGCGACTCACTCCCGTCTTCCTTCCCAAACCCCGTTGCTGCAATGTCTACGCAACAGGCCCCTCGTCAGCTCCCAAAAATCAAGTTCCGAGTCCTGATTATTGGGAGGGCAAATGCTGGCAAAACCTCTATCTTACAGAGAGTCTGCGACACTACGGATAGTCCAGTTATTTACAGGCGAAATGGCTGGGAGGAAGAACCGGTACGGTGTCTAAGGTTAACTCTGCCAGTTTGGTCTCACCATCTTACTAGATTCAACTCGACCCATCCATGGATGTGGGTAATATAGTACCATTTGTCGGTTACTACTGATCCTTGAGCCAGCATGGTGAACACAAGATTGATGACGAGATCGTTTTCTCCAATCATAAAGGTTATGTTTTTCATGATTCCCGCGGATTTGAGTCGGGGGGTGTAAATGAATTGGAGATTGTGCAGAACTTTGTGCGACAGAAGTCTGGAGAACCACGACTGGCATCTAGATTACACGCAATATGGTTCGGAGTTTTGAGCATTTATGATTGCGACTACTGACAGTCATATTTAAAGGTACTGTGTTCCCATGGACAACCAGCGACCGGGGCTTGATTTGAAGCATTTCAAAGATATCTGCCCTGATCAAAACGGTGCGTGAGTATGAAGCGTTGCCATAGAGGTTAACTCATGATTTTGAAGTCCCTGTTATTGCAGTGTTCACAAAATATGACCAATTCAAGCTGGATGTGGAAATGGATTTGGAGGATGGGGATGTCAATGGGGCGGAGACCACGCCTGAGATACAGTTTGAGGAGAACTACCTCTGCCACCTTGGTGCCGGAGCTAAGTATGTGCGATTAGAGAGTGAGTTCAGGATATAGATTTTTAGCTATGTGCTAATGCTTGTCTGTCAGAAATGCACAAGCCAGATGGGTGCTGCAAGGAACTTATTGAAGAGACAGCTAGAGTGTTGAATGACAATGTGGTGACCTTGATGCTTGTGGCAGTGCAGAGGAGTAATGTGGAATTGAGTGTCAAGTTAGCTGTTGAGCGGTGAGTATGCTTGCATAAGAGATGTGGAGGGTTATATAACATTCCACAAACACAGTACATTACCACATTTGGAGAGTGATGCTGAAGATATTATGAAGAAATGTTTGAGGTCATTCCCATATATCTGGGTGAGTGCCTCTGCTCACTCCACTTGCTCTGTTTTCCCCCTGCTGATGTTGGCTGTCCTCTGTTCTCCAGTTTGTGAGTGCCTATGCTGGCTTGCTCTGTTTTCCCCCTGCTGATGTTGGCTGTCCTCTGTTCTCCAGGATGTAAGTGCCTGTGCTGGCTTGCTCTGTTTTCCCCCTGCTGATGTTGGCTGTCCTCTGTTCTCCAGTTTGTGAGTGCCTGTGCTGGCTTGGTCTGTTTCCCCCCTGCTAATGTTGGCTGTCCTCTGTTCTCCAGAATGTGAGTGCCTGTGCTGGCTTGCTCTGTTTTCCCCCTGCTGATGTTGGCTGTCTCCTGTTCTCCAGGATGTGAGTGTCTGTGCTGGCTTTCTCTGTTTTCTGCCTGCTGATGTTGGCTGTCCTCTGTTCTCCAGGATGTGAGTGTCTGTGCTGGCTTGGTCTGTTTCCCCCCTGCTGATGTTGGCTGTTCTCTGTTCTCCAGGGAGTGAGTGCCTGTGCTGGCTTGCTCTGTTTTCCCCTTGCTAATGTTGGCTGTCCTCTGTTCTTCAGGTTGTGAGTGCCTGTGCTGGCTTGGTCTGTTTTCCCCCTGCTGATGTTGGCTGTCTTCTGTTCTCCAGAATGTGAGTGCTTATGCTGGCTTGGTTTGTTTTTTTCCTGCTGATATTGGCTGTCCTCTGTTCTCCAGAATGTGAGTGTCTGTGCTGGCTTGCTCTGTTTTCCCCCTACTGATGTTGGCTGTCCTCTGTTCTCCAGGATGTGAGTGCCTGTGCTGGCTTGCTCTGTTTTTCCCCTACTGATGTTGGCTGTCCTCTGTTCTCCAGTTGGTGAGTGCCTGTGCTGGCTTGCTCTGTTTTCCCCCTGCTAATGTTAGCTGTCCTCTGTTCTCTAGTTTGTGAGTGCCTGTGCTGGCTTGCTCTGTTTTCCCCTTGCTGATGTTGGCTGTTCTCTATTCTCCAGGTTGTGAGTGCCTGTGCTGGCTTGCTCTGTTTTCCCCCTACTGATGTTGGCTGTCCTCTGTTCTCCAGGGAGTGAGTGCTTGTGCTGGCTTGGTCTGTTTTCCCCCTGCTGATATTGGCTGTCCTCTGTTCTCCAGGATGTGAGTGTCTATGCTGGCTTGGTCTGTTTCCCCCCTGCTGATGTTGGCTGTCCTCTGTTCTCCAGTTTGTGAGTGCCTGTGCTGGCTTGGTCTGTTTCCCCCCTGCTGATGTTGGCTATCCTCTGTTCTCCAGTTTGTGAGTGCCTGTGCTGGCTTGCTCTGTTTTCCCCCTGCTGATGTTGGCTGTCCTCTGTTCTCCAGTTGGTGAGTGCCTGTGCTGGCTTGCTCTGTTTTCCCCCTGCTGATGTTGGCTGTCCCCTGTTCTCCAGGATGTGAGTGTCTGTGCTGGCTTGGTCTGTTTCCCCCCTGCTGATGTTGGCTGTCCTCTGTTCTCCAGTTGGTGAGTGCCTGTGCTGGCTTGCTCTGTTTTCCCCCTGCTAATGTTGGCTGTCCTCTGTTCTTCAGGTTGTGAGTGCCTGTGCTGGCTTGCTCTGTTTTCCCCCTACTGATGTTGGCTGTCCTCTGTTCTCCAGGATGTGAGTGCCTGTGCTGGCTTGCTCTATTTTCCCCCTGCTGATGTTGGCTGTCCTCTGTTCTCTAGTTTGTGAGTGCCTGTGCTGGCTTGCTCTGTTTTCCCCCTGCTGATGTTGGCTGTCCTCTGTTCTCCAGAATGTGAGTGCCTGTGCTGGCTTGCTCTGTTTTCCCCCTGCTGATGTTGGCTGTTCTCTGTTCTCCAGAAAGTGAGTGTCTGTGCTGGCTTGGTCTGTTTTCCCCCTGCTGATGTTGGCTGTCCTCTGTTCTCCAGGGAGTGAGTGCCTGTGCTGGCTTGCTCTGTTTTCCCCCTGCTGATATTGGCTGTCCTCTGTTCTCCAGGATGTGAGTGTCTGTGCTGGCTTGGTCTGTTTCCCCCCTGCTGATGTTGGCTGTCCTCTGTTCTCCAGTTTGTGAGTGCCTGTGCTGGCTTGCTCTGTTTTCCCTCTGCTGATATTGGCTGTCCTCTGTTCTCCAGGGAGTGAGTGCCTGTGCTGGCTTGCTCTGTTTTCCCCCTGCTGATGTTGGCTGTTCTCTGTTCTCCAGGTTGTGAGTGCCTGTGCTGGCTTGCTCTGTTTTCCCCCTTCTGATGTTGGCTGTCCTCTGTTCTCCAGAAAGTGAGTGTCTGTACTGGCTTGCTCTGTTTTCCCCCTGCTGATGTTGGCTGTTCTCTGTTCTCCAGAAAGTGAGTGTCTGTGCTGGCTTGCTCTGTTTTCCCCCTGCTGATGTTGGCTGTCCTCTGTTCTCCAGGTTGTAAGTGCCTGTGCTGGCTTACTTTGTTTTCCCCCTGCTGATGTTGGCTGTCCTCTATTCTCCAGAGAGTGAGTGCCTGTGCTGGCTCACTCTGTTTTCCCTCTGCTGACATAGCTTGTCCTCTCCTCTCCAGTCTATAAGTGCTTGTGCTTACCTTCTCTGCTTTGCCCTTACTCACTTCAGTATTCAGCACAATATATTATGTCAACGACAATCACCAAACAGGTATTGCTTTTAAGAAAAGTCATTGTTTGAATCTCCTCATCTATCTTTCTAGTTCTCCTCTGGCACTCCTGGATGTCATCTTATGACTGGTATTTATTTTTATAATCCTCAATGTATCTTTTAACTTTGGTGTAGTCATCATCATCCTTTTGAAGCATGCTACAACTTTGCATCCCTCTGGCCTTTCCTCCCAGTCAGCTCTATTCCAAGCACATTTAGACTGCCAGAGGTTGAATATTGGACCCAAAATCATACAACACTTTACTGAACCTCCTCAAGACTATTCTGTCCAGGATTTTGTGGACTTTATTATGGGTGTTATGGTTGGTCTACTCTTACACTATCAAGACAACATCTAAAATTGTTTCTAGTTTTAATCTCTATGCCAATCTTGTCATTTTCATAAAAGGAGTAAAGGGTGAAGAATAGAAGCTAGGGTTTAAGTAGTGTAAAGATACAGTGGCTCAAAAAACTGTCCCAATGTTTTCGCATTTTGGACATATTTGCTAATACCAGGGCAGATATATGGCCTAGCATCCTGAAAATATTCACACAGGTACCTTGACATATTGGGCGCATATATTCCCATGATCACATGACCTTGTCCATCAATGAATTAATAATGAATTATCGAAAATATCTACTCATTGGGACAGTTTTTTGACCCTCTGTTATCTACCTACTCAATACTTTGTATGACCTCCTCTTGCCCTGATAACTGCCTCAATCCTTCTGGGCATGCTTTCTATCAGCCTTTGGCACCTTTCTGCTGGAATCTTATTCCACTCCTCTACTAGCCTCTCCCACAATTCAAATACTCCCTTGGGTGGTCTTTCATATGCCTTCAGCTGGTCCTTCAGGTAGGTCCAGAGGTGTTCAATGGGATTTAGGTCAGGGGATTGTGCAGGCCATGGTAGAACTTGAATGTTGTTGTCCACAAACCATTGTTGTCCCAGTTTTGAGGTGTGTTTTGGGTCATTATCCTGCTGGAATATCCTCTCCTCCTCCTCCATCTCCAACTTTTCAAAGCTTTCCACCACCCCATTGTCCAAAATCTCGCAGTATTGCACTGCATCCATATTCCCTTGAACCTCTATCAGCTTTCCTACCCCATTCCACCCCATACACCCCCACACCATCATGTTACCACCTCCTCCATGTTTGACAGTAGGGAGAGTGGTCCTATCTGACAGTGGTTCCCCCCTCTCCTTCCAGGTATACACCTTTCCATCTGACCCAATCTTGTTGATCTTTGTTTCATCTGTCCACAACACCCTCTTCCAGTCCTCCACTGTCCAATTCCTATGTTCATGTGCAAAGTCAAGGCGTTCCTCACGATGTCGCTTTTTGAGTAGAGGTCGTTTGATCTTGGTTACAGAGCGAAATCCATTATCCTGAAGGGTATTTCTGACAGTTTGGGGTGTGACAGGGTCAGACAGAGTAGAGTTAATGAAAGTTGTAGCCTGGACAGCATTGTCTAGCTTTCCAGAGGTTATTTGGTGAATTATTGCTTTTTTATCACAAGGAGAAAGCTTGGAAGGACGTCCTCCCTTGTTGTTTTCCTTGTCCCCATCAACTTCTTTCTTGATCCTCCCAACAGTAGACTTTCCTAGACCAGTTTTATGTTCAATCTGGCACAAGGAATAGCCATCTTTGAGAAGAGAAGTGACTTGGGAGTATTGGGTAGAGGAGATAGCTTTCATGATGTAGTGGCAGGAAGAAAGACAGTTGTAGCCATCTCAACATGTCAACCAAGGTCACATGATCTTGTTTATTACTCCCACGCCTGCCCTGATGCTCCCCTGGCATGTTACAAGGTAGATACTGGGAGGCTGACAGGGGGTCAAAAAACTGTCCCAATGAGTAGATATTTTCGATAATTCATTATTAACTCATTGATGGACAAGGTCATGTGATCATGGGAATATATGCGCCCAATATGTCAAGGTACCTGTGTGAATATTTTCAGGATGCTAGGCCATATATCTGCCCTGGTATTAGCAAATATGTCCAAAATGCGAAAACATTGGGACAGTTTTTTGAGCCACTGTATATGACTTCCCAGGATAGATCATAACTTCTACTTTTGTACAAGTGCATCAACACATCAGAATCAAATATAGACCTACAGTTTGTTGGCAGCCTGCCAGTTGATAACATTGACCAGTTCTTATATTGGATGTATATACTCAGCTTCACACCAAGCTTGTGTGAATGGCTAATACTCATACCTATTGGATATATATGCTACAATATATCATTAGAAACTACAAAGCCTTTTGTGGGATTAAACTGGGAGCTCACCTCAGCTTCACACCAAGCTTGTGTGAACAGCTGAGGATCACCACTTGATCAAAAACCCTTTTATCAGTGGGAATTGAGAGGAATAAACTATATAGTTATGATGGAATAAAAATGGCCACCAGTGGAGGGCAAGAAAAGGGAAGGCTGTTGCATGCAGCTTTCATAACACTTTACCACTACAGTATGTAGTTTATTCTGTGTCAATACTGCAAAGATTTGTGCCAACTAATATGTTTTGTCAAGAGAAATAAGCATACTAAAGCCTTCCAGGAACTCCCAGGATGGGGCCAGAAATGTTGAGAAATGATGGTCATATATGGTCACATGGATGGGCATCACCTGGCATCACTCATCAAAATCTGTATACTATATTAAGGTTTATGAGCAGCTGGTTTCTCATTACTGAACAGGGCATAAAGTTTTCAGCTTTAATTCATTTCCTGGAAATCACTGAATTCCTTATGTCTTCAACTCCTAGAATTGTTCATTATCTATCTTTGACAAAAGTCTTCAAAACAGCAGTGAAAAGCTTCCACCATTGATTATAGGTGGATTCAGCAAGCCATGCCCCTTATAAAACAAGACTGGAGAGTAACTTGGATATAATTATTAGTTCAATGCCAAAGTGTGGATGACCTCAGTCATTTACTAGGAGTGGCTTTTACACTGGAATAATGTGTTTCAAGCTCAACAACACCATATTATCCATCTACAGGACAGTTTCTCTAGTCATATTATTCCCCATAGCCTCACCAATATCTGGATCATTAATGTTGCACAGAATCTCACATTGCACATTTAGCCACTTAATCAAGGCATTATTCAATGTTTCAAAGCTCATTACCAAACAGATTTCATTGTACTGTATGAGCCATTGCCCATTATAATACTAATCACACTCTATCTGATATCTATTCTATCAATATACTTAAAGCTATGTAGCTTGGCTGCTCCACCTGGGAAGATGTTGATATAACTATTATCTGGAACTATTGGAAGAAAGCAAGTATTCTCCCAGCTTGCAACCCTGGGCCCTCCACCAACTTGACAATCCTCATTTCCACACTTCTTAACCCCTAGGAAACCTATGGTCACACCACTACTGATGATCCTATTGCATGTGTTGAGAGAGAATTGGAGTTGGCTCTTGATAAACTTCAGGTTTGGGGAGTCTTGCAGGCAAGTAATCAAATGAGCCTTGACATGTTGCTCAATCTGTTATAGTGGTGCTAGTCTAGTCCTAAGCTGGTGTGATAGGTATGAGATTGATCCTACCAAAGGGGACTCCTTTTTGGTAAGCAACAAAGTCATTTAGAGTCTGTTCAGTATCAATAATATGTACACAATATTACATTATTAACCATGAAATTATTAATTTCAGTGATATAGTCAATATATTGGATGACTGTATACACATTAAAGAACCCTACTATAAGACCCTAGTATAACAAATACTTTCTTGAAAGCACAGCACATTCACAAAATGACCAATTATGAATTATGATTAGAGTAACAAGAGGCTATAGGATGATGTTGAGACTTAGTGAACATGGTTGGGATATATACCCTATGACCCTTTGTGATCTCAGCCTGTAACCTGGGTATTGATCTGGTTGAAAGTCAAAGAACAATTACAGACTAATTGGAGATCAAAGGCTTAGCTATCTGATCTGGGCAGCTATTTGTCCACATTCACCAAAGTCTTATCATTTTAATATTGCTACAGCAGAAGTATACTCTTTTGCAAAAGACAGAGAAATTCTCCATGGCCACTGAATGACCCACTTGATTATAGAGCCAGATTAGCAGAAACTAACAGGATATGTCAGTACTTAACTACTGGCTGGTAGACATTGCTATAGTCAAGAATGAGCTTTTGTGAAACAAGACAACAATCAGCAGTGAGAATAGTCTCATGATATCAGATGAGCAGATGTTACAATGTTGATGGAAATTTTGCCATGGAATAAGCCTGTGACTGATAGCAGTAGACTGTGGTCTTTGTAGGCATAGTCACTATTACATCAGTCACAGCCCCCTTTCCTTTTTGCCTCCATGACAGTGCTGGAGTGCTTATCATGCACAAATCTGTTTTTGTATCTCTTTCAATATAAATCCCTTTTCTACTCCTTTATACTTGGTTCTGATACAACATAATGTTAGACAACACTAAGTATATACTTGGATGGCAGACAATATACTGCCACCTCCACTACCTCCTCTGGATCTTGCTGCACCAGAGTTTGAAGCTCACTGATGGCTGGCCCAACAACTTTTCCACATACCTAAAGACCATGTAGTAGAACAGCTCACCCAAGCATTACAAGGTCAACATCTTGGAGGGAGATGAAGATCAATGAAGGGATGATAAGCCAGGTCCTCCAGCTCAACAGCAAGACCAACAGCTGCAGCAGGACCTAACTGCAAAGAGGACAGTCAAGATCACCCAAGGCCTGATGGTTTTATCTATGTAAATACCAGACCCCTCTGACCATACTCTCCACAAGCTCCAGAACCATGAATACATCAAACTCTGGTACTTTATACCAAAAGGCTGTAATGCATCCACTCAACAAAGCCAGTCTCTTGATGCAGAGGGTTTCACACTTATACAAGGAGAATTTGGCCCAAGCCTACTTCCTGTTTATGTCACCCCTGTCCCAAAGAATCAGGTGATCCAAGACAAGGATCTCTCATGGTCAGAGATGATGATGTTATGGCCCAAACAGTATTAACCATGAAATTGTTAATTTTGATGATATAGTCAATATATTAGGTAACAGTATACATATCAGAGAACCCTACTACAAGGCCCCAGTGTAATAAACACTTTCATGAAAGCACAGCACATTTGCAAAACAACCATTAATGATTAGAGTAACAAGGGACTATGGGATGATGTCAAGACTTAGTGAACATGGTCAGAATGTGTACCCTATGACCCTTTGTGATCTCAGCCTATAACCTGGGTATTAATCCAGTCAAAGTCATTCTCAAAAGAATAATTATAGACTAACTAATTGGAGATCAAAGGCTTAGCCTTCTGATCCAGACAGGTACTTGTGCACATTCATGAAAGTCCTTCCATTCCAACATTGCTACAGCAGAAGTATACTCTTTCAAGAAAGACAGAGAAACTCTGTATGCCCACTGAATGATACACTTGACTATAGCACCAGATTAGTAGAAACTAACAGGACATGTCAGTACTTGACAACTGGCTAGTAAACATTGCTACAGTCAGGAACAAGCTTTAGCAAAACAAGACAACAATCAGCAGTGATAATAATCTCATAATATCAGATGAGCAGGTGTAAGCACACCTTCATGAAAGGATGTGTCAGCACTTAACCCCAAAGAAAACCCAGAGATACCCCTATTGGACAATCCTTTAATAATCTCCTTTTGCTATCAACAATGTGTATGTGTTATCCATGTAATTACTCCTTTAGCACTTTTGTGAAAACCAATATAAACCTTTCTTAAGCATATAGTCTAGCAAGAAATCCCACCTGCTAAGGCTACACTTAGAGACTGTCCCACACAACATATCTGAGTGAGTAGTAAAAAGTGTATTGAGTGTCCTTCCCTCATAGACCATTAAAGAATTGGAAAACACCTTTTGAGAAAGAACATTACTGTGAGATTCATATAAGTTCAGAGTATGAAGAAGTCTGGAAAAGACTTATAAGCTGTATATTGCATCTAGTATCCAGGAGTGGTACTAGTCAGTGTCAGGTGTATTGTGATAGTGCTGAGTGTTAGTAAAAGTGACAATTCACAAATACTGGTCTATTACACTTCTGCATTTTAAGAGACTTGTAGTTGTGCAGCATTGCATAACAAGGATTGTTGAGTACCTTTTGTGAACTGGTCATTCCAATACAAAACCAGTCTACAGACAACTTCTATTATCTATCATTATTAACCTTTGCACTTTCATGAAATATCCTTCTTTATTGATTATCCTCCCATGAACTTGTATTGAGTTTAGGAGTGTTGGTTGTTATTGTTACTATTGTTACCTATCATTCACTATCTGACTACATTGCATTCACTACCTTAACAATCACATTTCTGCCTCTTCAATGGCAGTCAGAAACAGCATAATTGCACACATGAGAAACTATGGATGGGCTGATGAGCTCATCCTCATGTTCATGCAGTTCTTCCTGAAGCTGGACACACACCCTTTTCATAGCAAGCCAGATGGGGAGAAGGCCCTCATTGCCTCCCAAGCAGAAGTTTGATGAGAATGGCACTATTTTCTTCTTGCCAATGAGGACAGTGGCTTCTTTGACCTTTCAGTCATCAATGACACCTGGCTGTATGCTATTGGAGATGAGCTGAGGTGAAGATGACATGATGAGGCCATTGCAGAGTAAGTAACAAATCTTGACTCTAGCTCACTGGAACTGCTGCTAACAAAATTCTTCCCTCCTTTTGGTTTTCTGCACACTACACAATAATGCAAATTTCGATTTTACAATGGCCCTGCTACCTGCCCTGTCTCTGCCCTGCCCTGCCCCACCACTAGTGGTACAACTATAGCCACCCTACTTAGGCTGACATTGACAAGAGACACACTATAAAAAGGCACATGGTCCTACTGGAACTATTCACGATGCTATCAGCAAAACCAGCATCACCAGTCACACTCTCCTTCACTATCTTGAGTGTCCTGAAAAGCTTCAAAATGCAAACAGAGTCACTCACCATCCCTGTCAGATGATGAAGCCCAGCATGATGGGCTATCAAGGAGACCTTAGAGGAAAAAGCCCTTTCAGTCACCCTCATCTTCAGCAGTCCTTTCTGCCTGCCCAAATTGCCTCAGATGACATCACCATGACATTGCAAACTGAAACACAACTGTACACTGGGACAAGCAGACCAACAGGTGCTCCTGCATGCAAAAGGGTCATCTCTGCTTTTCTAGTAGAACAGTCCTATGTACTGACTGGCAAAAACCTATAGGATGCTGCAAGACAGCACATAGCCCCTCCAGACACCAGTGTTTAGAATGTGGAGTGATAGATCATAGAGCTCAGAAGTGTCCTAGCACACAGACAGCTTAAGGCCCTCACCCTGTACATACTAGATAAATGGTGTAAACTACTTGACTCCTCTGGTCTCTCTGTCAAGTATCCCCATGTTGCCAGCATGTTGTACTTGTGATCAGAAAAAGTATTGAACATTATGTAAGCAACATGCTCCCATGATGTCAAGGAACATGTCACAAAAGTGGCCATTCCTCATGAACAATACATTATTACTTCTTCAAATGCCACCTCATCAGACCTCTCATAGGGAGTATGATACTCCCAAAAAAAATAGGCTTGTTGGAGCCTACAAAGCAACAGAAAATATTGCCAAAGCAGCACGCATAGAGCACATCAACTATCCAACTGCCAGAAGGATCATCCATAAATACCTGGAGACTGGATCAACATCAAATAAACCCTGCTCAGGCTGACCCAAGATCTTAACAGAGCATATGGAATGACAAATTGTGAGGGAGGCCACAAAAAACCACTGGAAACCATTCTCTGAGATTGTAAACAGTCTCAATCTACCTATCAGTGGGGATTCAGTGTAGAAGGCTCTTGCATGGAGAGGATACCATTGCCGGGTTACTAAGAAGGTCCCATTCCTGACCCAGAAGCACTGCCAACTTTGTCTCATGTGGGCTCAGCTGTTTAGGAAGTAGAAACAGCATCACTTCTTAAGCATCATTTTTTCAGACAAGTGCTATATTTGTATGGGGGACAAAGCTGGCCATGTCTTTATCACACGGCAGCCAGATGAAGTCCTTCATGATGACTGTGTAGTACCCCAGTTCAAGCAGTCTTCCATATGTGTAATGGTTTGGGGTTGCATTGTTGATGGAAAGAAGAGACCTTTGGTTGTGTTAGATTATCCTGGGGGAAAAGGGGGTGGAATGACTTCAGCCCACTATTGTGAGCAGGATCTGGAGCCAATCCTGAAGGACTTCTATAATGAAGTAGCCCAGAAGCATGGTCAAGCCCTGTTTCAACAAGACAATGCATTGTCACACATGAGCAAAGCAACCCTATCTTGGTTTTGAAGAATCAGATTCCACACTTTCCCCACCCTGCATCTTCCCCTGACCTCAATCCTATTGAGGGTATTTGGCATAAGCTCAAGGAAATTATCTGACATTCACCACATCCCCCAACATCACTTAACACCCTCAAGGCAGCAGTACACCAAGCCTGGGATGAGCTATCAGTCAAGACAATTAATAAATATATTCACACAATGGAAAACTGTGTTCAGGCTGTTCTGAAAGCAAGAGGAGGGCATACACAGTACTAATTGATGCATAAAATGCAATTAGATGTTGTTAATAGTCTCCCTTTTTTTTCTTGTACATGTGGATGGTTGAGTGTACACAGTGAAATCTATTTTTTTGTGCAGATCGAAAAAATGCGAAAAATTATGTAATGATCAATACTTTTTCTGATCACAAGTATAATGGCTTTATGGCAGGTATCCCCCACATCATGACTACTTACACTCCAAATAATTGACCCTCTATAATTGAATATAATACTGCACTTCATAATGTTGTTAACACTGAGTTCAAGAAACAGAGATATGCTGGCCCACTTGCCAAAGAAGAAGTCATACAGCTCATTGGTCTATTCTAAACCTCACCACTAAGCATCATACCCAAACCCAATAAGCCAGGAAAATTCAGACTCATTCAAAACTTCTCACACCCTCACTCACACAGTTCACTAGTCTCTTCAATCAATAGTGCTATCATCTCAGAGCTACACCACTGCACTTGGGGCACTTTTGGTACTACAAGGTTATTTACCCATGCCTTCAGCATGGGGCATTGACACAGTAGTTAGG
The DNA here is from genome assembly GCA_013368445.1 of Leucocoprinus leucothites. Classification (NCBI taxonomy): domain Eukaryota; kingdom Fungi; phylum Basidiomycota; class Agaricomycetes; order Agaricales; family Agaricaceae; genus Leucocoprinus; species Leucocoprinus leucothites. The sequence continues at coordinate 249,920 of JAACJO010000009.1, forward strand.
CTCACACATCTGAAGTCTGAGTTGAATAGGAGTCTTATAATTCCAGTACAAATTTGATAAAGACAAAAAACAGTATCTACATTAAAGACCATCCAAAAGTCAACTAAAGACCATTCAAAATCAAACTAAAGACTGTTCAAACTAAACTAAAGACCATTCAAACTAAACTAAAGACTGTTCAAAAAAAAAGACAACTCTGATATCTAAAAGCACCAAAAAGAATCTATCTACAAATTGAGTCCATTTAGAACTTCAGAGTATACTATGTTTGGTGTTTGACCTGTTGTATTCTCTGATGGGAGGTATACTTTGATTCTCTGTCCTGAGGTACATCTAGATAATCCCACATATAATTGGCCATGTGAAAAAACAGGAGTCTCCAAGTTTATCCCAACATGTCTAACAGACTGTTCTTGTAACTTGTTGATAGTTATTGCAAATGCAAGATGGATTGGAAATTGTTGGTGCTGGAGAGGAATTGGAAGTGTTTCTGATGAAGGATGTAACACAATCCTTAGGATATACACTTCAGTTCCAGAGAATTTTCTATCTCCAGAGATAATCTGGCATTTGAGTACCTGTTCTTTAATATCAAGTATAATCATTCTTGCCCCATTACAGAGACCTTTTGATGTATCCAAGTTCTATAAGAGCATAACAGGAACATCCTTCTTTAGAGTTAGTTTTGCTAGTGGAAGTCCAGAAGCTTTAAGTGAATGCAAGTACTCTGGAGGATATGGCTGGTAGTTGTTCAATGTTGGGTTCTCAAGAACAACAGAATCAGCACTCATAAGCACTTTCTGGACTCCAGGAAATTGATCAAGGATAGCATCATTGATATCATCGACCTCATTATTTCTAGATGAAAGAATTGTTCTGTCTAAGAAATATTGATAAGGTTGTAGGTCTTGAATAGCTGGATAGATCAATGAAAATAGTTCCTCTATGCTTTGAACACACATGTGAGCTGGAATTTCCACAGTGTGATCATTATCCATGTTTGATCCAGCACCAAGTTCCAAAAGCCATCTAGTATGGTTATCACTTTCTGCAGTTCTACCTAGTCTCATATTCTGTACTAAGTAATACACATGAACATCTCTCCAGAGATTGCTCTTACAGAAAGAAGCACTAACAATATCAGGTTGCAAGCCTCTTGGCATAACAGGAAGGGTTTGACAAAAGTCACCACCAAAAACAGTAGTGATTTCTGCAAGGGGAGCATCTATTCCCAAAAGATCTCTGAGGCAGTGATCAACAGCATGAATTCCATGATGGTGTTGCATTGGAACTTCATCCCAGATAATGATTTTTGTGCATTGTAGTACTCTGAACATGTGATGTTGTGTTGTAAGGGATGCAATAGATACCTCATCAAGAGATAGAGAAATCTTAAATCTAGAATGGGCTGTTCTGCCTCCCTCAAGCAATAGAGCTGCAATTCCAGATGATGCTACACATCTCCTCATGACCTGATGTCTGCAGCAATAGTATTGCATACAAAGGTCTTTCCACACCCACCTGCACTATGGATAAAAATCATGTGCCCCAGATTATATTCCAGACAGAATTAGTTGCAGTATTAAAGACAGCAGTTTGCTTATTATTGAAATCTCTACAGTTTTTTCTAACCAAATCCTGGAGCTGATCATGATTATAGTCAAGTTCTTCATGCAAGATAGGGTTTGCAGGAGTATCACCCCATACTTCTCCATCTCTAGGACCCTGTGGCAAAGGCATGTGGGGAAATTTGGTCAAGTCAGTTCCAGCCTTTATCAGGATTTGGTTTAATAGATAGAGCCCATAATCATAAATCTGTACAGGAGTAAACTCTCTATCTTGGTATCTGTTCATATTTCTAAGGTACACATGTAAATCATCACAAATGCTGGCTTTGTGACTGTTCCATAGTTCTTCAGGTTGGGTAGGATCATAGTATTGTAAGATCACTGTAAATGTTATGTATATTGATTATATCTAGCATTTGTTCCATCTACAATATGAAGTCAATATTAGCTTTACTTAAGTAATATCACAATTATGTTTTCCACTTTGTTTGTTATTGTTTTCTTTAGTTTGTTTTGACTCATTTACTTTGCCTTGTTTGGTTTTGTATACATTTTGATAACATGTAATTGTTGAATATAGCACAGCTATATTTGGACTTACCTTGTGATCGATCAGATAATCAAAGAAGAACTTCTAAAGCTTCTTTGACAGATCACGTCTTATATAGTTTAATTAGCGTTAAGGAAGCTGTATGCTTCTCTTCTTCATTAGAAGCCCTTAGCCCTAGTTAATAATAGATACAGACCTGTATTGTATATAAGTCATTGACATCTACCAAGGAGAAACGATGTTTCTCCTTGGTTAGGTAGAGACTCAATACAAGCCTTTATCTATACAAAGTCAAATTGAAACTTAAGTCACTTAAGATCTCAATTACTGAAGTCTTTACTATTATAATTGCTGTATTATAACTCTGACTTAGTAAACAACTTTGCTGCCTACCGAGAAGGAGTCCCCTTTGATAAGATCTACTTGATACTTATCACACCAGCTTAGGACTGGGCCAGCGTCACTATAACAACACCCTTATGAGGATGCTACCTTATGCTACCTTATGCTACCACATCATATTAGTATTCTTAATTGTGTTTGTTTATCAGGTATGGCACATACTATCCAAATGGCAATAATAGTCTATTGAGTCTATGTAGGGCATGAGTAAATCAACTGTAGGCAAAATAGCAGGAGCATCCAGATGACAAGGCAATAGGAGTGTACATAGTATTAGATATTGGGCAGAATAAAATAAAATAAAATGATCAAGAAATAGTTGGCCAAGGGAGGGTTGTGAGCAGAAAGTGAGACAGGGGCAGGAAAAGCAGGCAAATAAGGGAAGTCTCAACAACAATAGGACAAGGTGACAAGGAGACAATGATAAGAGAGCAAGGTGGGGATGAGGAGGTGAGGGAAAACAAGCAGGCAATGAGAAGGAAAATGAGAAGGGCACAAATCCCACACGACAACAATGATTGGCTTACTTGGTGTGCTGCCTCTTGTTCAGGCTATTATCATCATCACTGTCATCTTCCCCATCCGAATGCTGAGTGGCTGTCCAAATGGTGGCACTTGAAGCACTGGCCACAGGTGCTGAGTTACAGCAGTTAGTGTGGTTTTCAAAAGGGTTAATTAAACATGAAACTTACCATCCATGTTGTTGTTGTTGTCATTGTTGAAATTAGAGTCATCATCGGAGTCCTGAGAGTAAAAGAGAGCGATATTGCTTGGACCATCATGGGAACTAGGGGAATTGTTGGAAGGAGCACTGTGGCAGCTTTGCGAATGGTCTCATAAATAGGTTCATTACTCATTACTGACAAGTAGTAACCTTCATGAGTATCAATCTCATCATAGAAGCTTTTGAGAGAGAGTGGATCTTCATCATTAGGGTCATCTTTGATTACTGTGATGTACCCCCTATCATCATCTGATCCCTCATCAAAAACATCCTCTACTGGGTTGCCAGGGTACCACTTCCTTTGTGAAAGTCCATTTGGTCCAAAGGTTTTTCCTTTCATATGTACTAACTCAAAAAAGAAGTTTGTTCTAATATAATCTACCCATCTGTTAATAGTGGCATTAGGCATCTTTCCCAGGTTATTTAACATGCCTGTTAGATACTTAGCATCTGTTTCCACTATCAAGTTTCTACACCCTGTTAATAAATATGTTTCTGCTTGCAATGCTCTTAACAGACCACACAATTCGCATTTTGGCTGAGAGTAATGTTGTTGTTGTGGATCCATCAGTAGTGAATTGAACTTAACATAATGAATCTTCTTTGGGTCTTCTTCATTGCACTGATAGATATAGTAGGCCACTGCATGCCACAAAGTATCTACCACCAATACAATAGGTTGTGTACTAGGGAACTTAGGATTCCTAGTGTATACACATTCTTGAATCAGGTTCTTGAGATGATCCTGCACTTCCTGTTGAACTGGTCTCCATTCAAATACAACGTCTTTCTTGACAACTTCATATAACAGAGCCACCACTGTCACAAAGTTTGGTATATGATTGCAGCATTGGACAGCAGTTCCAAGAAAGGCCCTCACATCAGTGGTGTCTTCAAAGGGACCCCACCTCTTGATCTTTCCAATAGTATCTGCAGTAGGTTTCCTTCCTTTATATGAACAGTCAAACCCCACTATTGTGATGTGATCTGCACACATAGTGGTTTTTGGTCCCAAGAAGGTCCCACCTGCATACTTCATTCTCTGTAGTATTCTATTTATATTTTCGAAATGTTCCATTATGAATCTTCTAATGCCAGCATTTTTCACTAATGACCTCACAAGTTCTGTCAGGTTTTTTGTACCTAGTGGCCAGTCCTCTCATCAGTACATCATCAATATAAGGTGTGGTATACTCTGGGATTTCTTTACAAAGTATGTAAGTCACATCATCGTGAAAGATTGGCACTGAGTTAGTCCAGCCCATTGGTAATGTTACCAGTCTGGATGCCCCAAATGGAGTCTGGAATGTAGTGAGGTCTCACAAAGACTCAGATAAGACTTGCTCATCATAACCCACATACAAATCCAAAATTCCATTACATGCTCTTCCTGTGAAATGCATAGCTAGTTCCTCTGTAGCTGGGGGTAAACCTGAGTGAGCAATGGTCACCTTATTTAAAGGTTCTAAGCTGTGCACAAGTCTTAGACTTTTGCCATCCTTTTTAATGACACAGAACCATTGCAAATGATATGACGAGTTTGAGGGTTCATACACACCAGCATCTATCTTTCTTTTAATCATCTTGCAAACTTCATCATAAATTCCTGGGGGTATTCTAAATGATCTCTCAACCCAAGGTGTATGGGCAACTGTCAGAATAGCTATAGGAGGGAAATATTCCTCCTTAAATTTACCACATTCAGTATCATCCCAAGCAAAGGCTTCATTGTGTTCTGCTATCATCTAATGCATTAGCTTCGCTCCTCAGGCCATAGGAAGTCCTCATTATGCTTTAAATCCATCTTATCTTTTCTTTCAAGAGTATATCAACTTTTGGGTTAAAAGTCTGGTGGGTGCATTGGTAGTTTAGGCAATTCTGCTAAAGGGTCACCTGTTATTTCATGAATGATCCTAAAGCATTCTGGGAGCTCCCCTAATACAGGTTTCACTTTCAACACTACTGGCTTATGCTTTTTTGCAAAACAAAGTGCTGATTCCTCTGAATCAAGCTCTTCATTCACTGCAACTACTGTCTTCAAGGTCCCACTACTAGGCATTAGCTCTTGTATGAACTGAGTAAACAGTGCCTTTTCAGATGCTCCTGAGTGCTCTAGCCCTTTCGCATTAAGCCTTTCTTCTCATCTTCTGCTTTCACAGGACACATCATGAACAAATGGCCAGTATTGAAACAGTAGTAACACTTTTGAGTCCTTCATAGAGGTACTACATTTTTGCAACTCTGCTAATACCTGACTGATGAGTTAGATGACTGTGATGTATTGTTGTTATAGTGATGCTGGCCTGGTCCTAAGCTGGTGTGATAAGTATTGAGTAGATCTTACCAAAGGGGACTCCTTCTCAGTAAGCAACAAAGTTGTTTACTAAGTCAGAGTTATAATACAGCAATTATAATAGTAAAGACTTCAGTAATTGAGATCTTAAGTGACTTAAGTTTCAATTTGACTTTGTATAGATAAAGGCTTGTATTGAGTCTCCACCTAACCAAGTAAAAATGATGTTTCTCCTTGGTAGATGTCAATGACTTATATATGATACAGGTCTGTATCTATTATTAACTAGGGCTAAGGGCTTCTAATAAAGAAGAGAAGTGTACAGCTTCCTTAACACTAATTAAACTATATAAGATGTGATCTGTCAAAGAAGCTTTAGAAGTTCTTCTAAAGAAGTTCTTCTTTGATCATCTGATTGATCACAAGGTAAGTCCAAATATAGTGCAGCTATATTTAACAATGACATGTCATCAAAATGTATACAAAACCAAACAAGTTATAACAAGTTTTAACAAGGCAAAGTAAATTAGTCAAAACAAACTAAGGAAAACAATAACAAACAAAGTAGAAAACATAATTGCGATATTACTTAAGTAAAGCTAATATCAACTTTGTATTGTAGATGGAACAAATGCTAGATATAATCAATATACATAACATTATCCCTTTCCTAGCTAAGATGTCCACATCTTAGTAACTATCTAAGTCACTAAGGTAAATTACCTTCACCATCTATGTTGAAGTTGGCTTTATCTTTGTAATAAGATTTGTAATTGCCATCTTCATATGGGGGTATGGGGGGTCAGTCTCCTTCATAGATGCAAGAAGTTCGACTGTGATGGGGATGTCCATTCAGACTGTGTCCTTGATGGTTTGGATGGGAGGAATGGACTGAGGTCTGGAGACAACTATACTGTCTTCCTCATGGTATGGGTTTACAGCCTCATTGCAGCATAAAAGTAGGGTTGTAGGTTGGGCTGAGGGAGGTGGTGTTAACAGCTGTGGATGTTGGATTATGTTGTTTGGATCAAAGTCTGACAGCATTGGTGATGGGGGTGCCGTGATTGCTGGTTGATACACCAGACTGTTGGGGCTGTACTCTAGTAGATCCAGAGATAGACTACAGAGCAAGAGCCTTGGCAGCATTGACTCCTTTGGTAATCAAAAGTGCTGCCAGGGTGACTGGGGGTAGATCCCATCGAGCAATTCCTTTATAAGGATTTCAGGAACAATACTTGGTGAAATGGCTGGGGGTGAAAGTGTCGCACCAGGTGCAATGATATCTAGGCAAAGTGTCTTGATATGACCCATCCTATGACATATGTCACAGGTTCAACTAGTACGTCCAGGGCAAGTCATGTCTCAATTGGTATTTCAAGGAGGCTCGTTAGTAGGTGTTGGAGGGGGTGTACTCAGTAATATGGCATCATGTGTAGCCACATCATGATGTTGTTGAGGTTTGACGCTAGGTGGAGAAGTTTTTCCCTTGTCATCAGCTGAGGCACACTCAGGATTCTGTGCATGTTGCTCTGTAGCTTGTTGACGCTTGAGTGTAGCAAGGTAATCTCCATCTGGGTCAGTGTGTTTGACTTGTCAGACAATGTTCTGAGTATAGGGACCCCTAGGGATATGGTATGCCAGGTTACTAAGATGGTAGTCCATTTCTTCCTGGAGATGCTTGTATTCACTTCTTGCAGAAGCGAGAGCATCAAGGCAATTCCCAATGTTGTAGACATATGAAGTGAGTCTAGGATTGCTGCTGTAGGCAGACAGAAAGTCAATAGCTGTCTGTTCTCGAAGAAATGTGTGTTGTAGGGTGGCATTCTCCTTATAGGGTGAAGAGTTTTCACTGCTAGTGTCTCTGCCTGCACTATCTCCAGCAGGGGAAGTGGTGCCTTGTTCTTGTGATGGGGCAAGACCAGGACTTTCTTCAACCTTGTTCACATCGTTGATGGTATTGGTTGGTGTAGTAGGAGGGGTAAGAGGTGAGGGTGATTCACAAATAATAGTTCCAAAGACTGGTACTGCTGGTTGTTCACTGACTTCTGAAGTAGTTATTGAAGCTGGGGAATGTTAAGAGAGATTGTGCTGGGTTTTATACTCTTGAATAATTTCTTTTGAATTTTCAAGATTTTTCTCTGGTTCCCATGAGTCTTCAGTAGGTCTGTATCCTTTCCAATGAATTAGGTATTCTATTTTTGTTCCTGAGCATAGTTTGCAAGTTCTATGATTTAGGACTGCTTCAACTTTGTATTGTTCTTCTCCTGAGACAAGAACAGGTGGTGGTTTAGGGTTGTGTTTACCATAAATGTCATTCTCAGTTACTGGCATGAGAAGTGAACTATGGAACTTGTTGTGAATCTTCCACTTTTGTGGTAGTTTGAGTTTGTAGTTGACTGGAGAGGTCTTTCTAATAATAGTAAATGGACCTTCTCTTCTTTGATTAAGCTTCTTAGAAGTGTAGGGTAAAGGGAGATTTCAGTTGTCTAACCAAACTTGGTCTCCTACTTTGAATGGTGTCCATGGTTGGTTCTTTCATTGAGCTATCATGAGACATGTTTGTTCATGTGCCTCTAGGGCTGCTTCTCAGACTTGTTCCAAGAATAGAGACTTCTCATTGATAGAAGGTGTGTCTGTCTCTATATCTGAGATAAACGTTTGTGGGTTATATCCTAGGATTAATTTGTATGGTGAGTGTTTTCTTCCAGAATGGGGTTTTGTATTGTGTATGAATTCAATCATTGGAAGTGCTCGTTTCCATATGGTTGGGTTTTGTGACATGTAAACTGCTAAGTAAAACTCAATTTCTTGGTTGTACCTTTTGGTAGTACATCTGTTATGTATATTGATTATATCTAGCATTTGTTCCATCTACAATACAAAGTTGATATTAGCTTTACTTAAGTAATATTACAATTATGCTTTCTACTTTGTTTGTTATTGTTTTCTTTAGTTTGTTTTGACTCATTTACTTTGCCTTGCTATGACTTGTTATGACTTGTTTGGTTTTGTATACATTTTGATAACATGTGATTGTTAAATATAGCTGCGCTATATTTGGACTTACCTTGTGATTGATTAGATGATCAAAGAAGAACTTCTAAAGCTTCTTTGACAGATCGCATCTTATATAGTTTAATTAGTGTTAAGGAAGCTGTACACTTCTCCTCTTTCATTAGAAGCTCTTAGCCCTAGTTAATATTAGATACAGACTTGTATTATATATAAGTCGTTGACATCTACCAAGGAGAAATGATGTTTCTCCTTGGTTAGGTGGAGACTCAATACAAGCCTTTATCTATATAAAGTTGAATTGAACTTAAGCTCTAAGATCTCAATTACTGAAGTCTTTACTATTATAATCACTGTATTATAACTCTGACTTAGTAAACAACTTTGTCGCTTACCGAGAAGGAGTCCCCTTTGATAAGATCAACCCGATACTTATCACACCAGCTTAGGACCAGGCCGGCATCACTATAACAACATCTGTCTGTGGATGATATGCTGTAGACAGGGCTGGTGTAATATTGAGTTTTTCGTATAGTTTTTGCATTGATTTAGCAGCAAATTGTGGATCTTGATCTGAGATTATTTTGTTTGGTGTTCCGTATTTTGAGAATACTTTGTCAATAAGAATTTCAGCAATGCCATCGGCATTTACTGTCTTCTTTGTTGGAGTTAGAATTATCCCTTTTGTAAGTCCATGGTCCACTATGGACAATATACAATCATATCTGTCATCAGGTGGTAGATCTGTGATAAGATCCATGGATATTTGGGAAAAGGGCCTTGTGGAAGAAGGGCCTTTAATCAGTTGCATCAGTGGTTTAACTGGGTGATGGTTGATCTTGTACTGTTGACAAATAGGGCATCCTTTGACATAGTTCTGAACATATGTGTTCATTCCAGGCCAGTAAACTAATTTAGATAGTTTACGAAACATTTTGGTTGTTCCTGGGTGTCCTGATGTCTTGTGATTATGTACACATTGTAGAAGTCTTCTTTTTAGTTCTGCATCTTCAGGTATCACATGTCTTCCCTGATATTTATAAATGCCATCATCTTCTGTAAATCTTTTAGATGGGGCAATCTTCACTTGTTTATTCTTAATTTCTTCTTTAATTTCCTCAGAAAGGAAGTTAATGAATTTTTCTGATAGTATTGCAATGAGATCTTTGTTATCCTTTCCATCTGGGACTAGGTCTGGTCTTCTACTCAATGTGTCAGCAAGAGTATTTTTGTTACCAGCCAAGTGCTTTATGGAGTAATGAAAGTATGTCATGTACAGCATCCATCTGGCTTGTCTTTGATTTAATTGTTGTGGTTCTTGCCATCTGGTGAGATTCTTGTGATCAGACCATACAGTATGATGATAGGGTGTGCTGATCCTTCAAGGTAGTGTTGCCATTCCTTTAGTGCTCTAATAATAGCAAGGAATTCTTGGTCAGACACATGATAGTTTTGTTCCACAGGGTTGAGGGTTTGTGAATAATAAGCCACAGGGTGCTTATCTCCATTTGAATCTCTTTGGAGTAGTACTGCACCAGTAGCAAATGTTGGAGCATCACATTCAATTTCAAATGGCTTTGATTCGTCAACTATTTGAAGTATAGGTTGCTTAAGGAATTGTTCCTTGAGCTTCTCAAAGCTTTTCTGTGCTTCTGAGTTCCATTTGAATTTCGTTGTTTTACAAAGTAATGCATTAGGTGGTTGTGCGATAGCTGAGAAGCCGTGAATGAATCTGTGATAGAAGTTACAGAATCCAATGAATTGTCAGATATTTCAGACAGACTTGGGTACTGGCCAATCCTGTATATCCTTAAGTTTGACTGGGTCCATCTTGATAGAGTCAGGAATTATGATAACTCCAAGATACTCTAGACATTGCTTCTCAAATTTGCATTTCTCAGTCTTTAAATACAACTTGTTCTGTTGTAGAATCCTTAAGACTTGTTTAGTAAGTCTTTTGAGTTGTTCTTTCGTTTTCGCATAGATAAGGATGTCATCCATATAGATGATAACTCTGCCTTTCTCAGTAAGGTCTTTAAAGATGTGATCCATCATGGATTGGAAGGTAGTGGGTGAATTCGTCATTCCAAAGCACATGACTGTGGGTTCATATAACCCATTAGGAGTGTGGAATGCTGCTTTCCATTCATGTCCTTCATGGATTCAGACATTATTGTATCCTAGTCAGACATCTAACTTGGTAAACCAATTAGATCCTTTGAGTTTATCCATGATTCATGATATGCTTGGTATAGGATGAGCATTCTTTATCGTATTCTTGTTAAGGAATTGATAGTCTTGACATGGGTGTAAGTCTCCTCCTTTCTTTCCTACAAAGAAGAAAGAAGAGGCCATAGGTGATTTGGATTTCCGAATATATCCCTTTCATAGGTTTTCAGAAATAAATTTGTCAAGTTCAGTTCTCTCCTGAGGTGTCAGGTGATAAACTGGCATTCGTTTGGGTTTAAATTCAGGTATAGTCTCAATTTTGTGATCCCAAGGATGTCTAGGTGGTAATTTCTCAGATTTGTCTTTATTGAAGACTTTGAGAAACTGATGAAATTTCTTTGGTATGGCTTTCACAGGGTCTGATTCCTGTTTAGGTTTAGTAGCCAAGTTGTGAAGTTGTTGTGATGTGTTAGACTTCACATTAATTTCATAATACAACTGATTGATGGAATCAGCTTTTGCTTTAGTTAATTTGATCATGCGAGAGCCTTCACCCCACCAATGCAACGACAGCCTCTGCCAATCAACATCAGGATTGAATCTCTTTAACTATGTGATTCCTAAGAATAGTTGGTTTGATCCAAGTTTGACTATTCTTGGAGAGATTGTCATAATCTTGTTGTTTACTTCTATTTTTAATTTTGTATAGTGAGTACAACTTCCTGATAGGTTTTGTGTTCTGTCAGCATTACAGATTTTGATTGCCTTTTTCATTTTGAATTTTGGCAAGTTATAAGTATTGACTAGTTGTAGGTCAATAAATTCTCCACTAGCTTCTGAATCAAGTAGTGCTTGTAGGTTGTGTTTTGCTCTAGTTGTATGGAGCAAGATGGGTACATGTACTGTTAATCCTTTGTTCAATTGAAGATTGATGATGTCTATCTGATCTTCATGAGTACTCAAAAATTTTCATTTGAGTATTCTTGAAATGGATTGTCTTTGTTGCTAGCTTGTTCTATTTCATAAACCATGGCATCTGGATCTTTCCTTTTAGGCTTGAAAGGTCTATGATTCCCTTGTTTCGGTTTGGACTGGGACTTCTGTGTCTGCTTCAATCCCATGTTTGTCTTTCCTCTCAACTTAAACCAAACCTTCCTTGCCAGACAAGATTTAGCAAAATGTCCTTTCTTGTTGCAGAAGAAGCATTCTCCTCTCTTGAGTGCAATTCTCTGCTTGTCAGTGAGAACATTATTGATGATGTGGGAGTATAGTGAACCATAGACATCTCTGTCTGTGTTGCTTGGTCCTTCATTGTATATTTGGTTGATGTCTTCTCCTTCACTCTCCTCTTCTTCAGGATTATCATCATCCTCTGTGCCAAGTTTGTATATACCTCCGTTGTCTGCTTCCTGATCATCTTTGACTGATAATCGGTATATTCCTCTTGATATTCTGTCGATATCCATGTCCCCCTTGGATCATCTGGGTCTAGATAGGGGTTGACTATAGATGTCATTATATTGTGGTTGGGATCCATATTGTCTACTATTCTTTTTGGTCTTTCTTGATCTGTTTGAAGATCCTGGATTAGAATTTCCAATGCGGTATCTCCATTGCTCTTGGACAACTTTGTATGCCTGCCTTGCAACTGTTTTCCACTCTGCACATTGACTAAAACAATCTAGATTAATCTGCCCATGACAACTCTCATCCACTTGGATTATTTTAATCTGGATTAAATCTGGATTCAAGCTGGATTCAGGCAGGGCCGATGGCAGGGCATGCGGTCTTGAAAGACTTTGCTGCCTTCAATCCAGATTTAATCTAGATTTAAGCTGGATTCAGCTGCAGAGCATGTAGTATTGAACGACTCAGCCATCTTAAATCCAGATTAAATCCAGATTTAAGACAACTGAGTGTAGCAAAGAGGGTTTTCGTGTGATATACAAGTGTTGTAGCAACTATCTACTACCAGGGCTTCAACCCAGAATAGGGCTTTGGTGCTTGAGTGAGTTGAGGGCAACTAGGAGAGAAGGGAGATGAAGATGTATGATTAGGGTGGATTGTACTGTCAGCCTAGCTATTACAATATTATATATATATATGTGTGTACTGAGCCAGGATGTGAATAAAGAGAAGATGGAGTGGGAAGGCCTTGAGTTAGCAAGAGTCCAAGATGACAAAGTGGTTAGTTGGGGACTTGTTTGGCTTGAAAATCTTGAAATATCTTTGTTTGGCAGTGTGTTACTCTAATGGAAGTGGTACGGTGTGACACGAAAACCGAAAATAAACAAGAAATACTAATATTTTCGCGATTTCACACTTAGTATTATAAAAGAATAATGCTATGCCTAAGAGCCCTATAGTGTGTTAGCGGTGTAGCTACAAAGCTACTTACTAAGAAGTAATACAGTCAACCAATATGGCAGATGAGACTGGTAATCTAGTACAGCTGTCCACTGTTGTGAACTGTTCCAGGGATTCGAACCCTTGACTTCAGGACACCGCATCTCCGAATTACCGCTTTAGGACTTGAGGGAAACCTCCGGGCCAAGAACAATCCAAACAATCTAAAAATAAGGACCAAGGTCTAGAACCAGATCAGAAGAACCAACAGACCAGTTAACAGACAACGATCTGCATTTTCCATATGTACAAAACAGGAACCTAGCTACCCCACTGCTTAGCTATGTCATTTCTGCACTGCTCAGTCATCCAACTGTACTGGCCAAAGCAAACCGATGGTTGCATTGACATGTCAGGGGTCCTCAGTTAAAGAAAATATCACAGCCAAAATGCTTACCCATGATTAAAAAAGGATTAATGAAAGAAACTCGCATGGTAGCTACTCTGCTACCCATATGACAACCTAGTGATCGAACGGACCTACTGGTCAGTGTCGCATCGTAAAAGTATACCCAGTCAAATCCAGGACAATTCAGTCAATTTCTATTAGTCAATTTCGAGTCATACCTATTTCTTTCTAGAATATTTCGTCTATTTTCATATCTCTCAAATAATATAAAAAGGGCCCAACAGCATGCGGATAGGCAAGGAATCCTACGCCTCCATAGTGCTATAGGGTGTGCAGACCACAAACTAAGCATTTGTCAAGTGAATAAGTGATCAACCTTCTAAGAGAACTCTAACAGGAAAGACTCCTACTAGTCAATCTAAGAAATATCCCAAGATGTCTCAAGTTCGACCTAGCATCACAGCGAAGTAGCTACCAAGCTAAGAGAGCTTGTAGTTAAAGCATATAGACCGCACCAGCGCCAGTGTGTGACTGAGTGGGTGATTATAGACAAGGTCCAGTTGACCTTAGAGGGAGACAGAGACAGCTTCAGGATAAAAGATCTTAGCTATAGCAGTCAACTAAGAGTTGCAAACTGTGCACTTAGTCAGGATCCTAGTACAGTGTTCGAGAATTTCCCAAAGTAAATAAAACAGCATTTAGTCCCATCACACATTTCGCATTATTCAGCAGTAATTACATAAATCCTCATCAATTTCTCATACTTCCCCTCAAATTCATTAGAGGTTACATTCTAGCTACCTAGCTAGTACTCCACTTGATGTTATATCCATACATCAAAAAACCTCTACAGCAGAAATCAACACAAAGTCATAATGAACCGTCTTTCTTCTGAACGAAGAGAACGGGTGTGCCATGAGGCAAAGAAGTGGGGCAGATAAATCCAATAGATACGTGTTTGTCAATAAATTCACAGAGCAACTCAAGCTTGGATGGAGATAATGAATAGATAGTGCCAACAGGAGGTTGAGCACCCTCTTCAATATTGATTTTGAGATTGTAAGGGCGATGTGGTGCAAGGCTGTCAGCATGAGCTTTGCTGAACACATCAGCAAATTCATGATATTCATTGGGCACTTTAGTAAGGTCAATTGACTCATCAGAAACCTGAGCTGAATTGGCAGAAGCGGAAGGTGAGCTCAGATTGAGGCAGAAGTTTATTGAACCAGGAAGGTGCAAAGTGTGAATGTATGCAGCAGCATTGATGATAGAAATGCGAGGAGCTGTTGCAATACCAGGAGTAGACATAGAAGTCCCAGAAGATGGTGAATTCAGAGGAGTGTCAGCCATCAGGCTAGGAGCAGGTGACAATGTAGGAGCTGCTATGGGAGCAGATGTGACACAGGCAGAAGGGGCAAGATTATCCTGCAAATGTGATTAGAAAGATATACTGCTCGAAACCCAGTCAATCAATGGATTGTAGCGGGTGAGCCAGTTGTGTCCTAGTACCACAGAGCAGGAAGAATCAAGCCAAGTGACGTAGAAGTCAATAGTCATAGATTCACCAGTAGAGAAAGTAACAGGAAGGGTCACAAGTTCAGTAATGTAACTATTCAACGATCCATCAAATAGGTGAAGCTTGATAGGAGGTAAGGGTGAAGTCGGAAGAGAGTGAGTGTGGATAAAATCAGAATCTATGAAGCAATGAGTCAAGCTGGAATCAACAAGAGCACAAAACAGTATCTGTTGAATATTATCAGATGAGCAAATAAGAGAAGAAGTGAGGGAAGCGATAAGAGAATTTGGGTTGGAAAGAGTGGACACATTGAGGTGGAGACTCTCTGGTGCACAGATGAGCTCAATGCGACCCCCAGTCTGTGCAGAGTCCTGAGGGTCACCCTCTATTTTTCCAGACTCTTTTCAGAGTCCTTGGGCAGAACCGCTTCAACCTTATGGATCTTGGCCCGATTTTGTTTCTTGTGGCAATTCTCGACCTTGTGGCCTTTGCTGCTGCAGAATAGACAGAGATCTTCATCGAGGCATCATTTCCGCTCCTCGGGTGTCAGTTTGCCATTTTGGCTGAGTTTACTAGAGAGGTCAAATTTCAGCATAGGATGTTGGGTACTGGATGTGGATGGAGTGGGGGTGTTGGATTTGGTAGTTGGGGCCTGTGACTGATTACGGTTGCTGTTGTTGTTGCTGTTACTGTTGTTGCCTTGATTGTTGTTGTTGTTGTTGCCAGGTTGAGACTGGCCGCATGACAGATTCAGGTTGGAGGGATTGGAGGTAGAGGGCTTGTTGGGCTACTTCTGACTGAGAGAATTGGCAGCATCCTTTTCTGCAGTGCGGGCATGAACACGTTCATAGTCACGCTCCCAGTAGCGTCCATCATAAATGATAGCCAAGCAATGCATTTCCTCGAAAATAGTGGGTTTTCCCTGCTCGCAGGTACTGAGAGGGTCTTGGATGTGGTTTGGAAGTCCCTTGTAGTAATGGTGATAGAGGACCTCATCATTCCAACTGAGTTGAGAGGCATGTTTGAGGAACTCTACATTGTAGGTGGCAATCTTGTCACCCGTTTTCATATGAAGGGTATCAAGCATCTCAGCTGCTTCTCCCTTCGGGTTGGCAATGCCAAAATGCATACGGAGCTCATGGACAAATGCACTCCAATTGTCAAACCAGTCATAGAAGACACCCTGTTCTTCCTGAGTGAGGCCGACCTCAAACCAGTCAAGCACAACACTGGTGAGGTAGGTCATAGTGAAGTCGACTTTCTGATTGTCATGCTAGAACTGAGTGGGATTGGCTCAGAAATATAGATGGCATTGGATTAGGAAAGTGTTGAGTTTTTTGGAGTCAGAGCCGCTGAAAGTGTCTGGGAGGCAAGCCTTGTTGACATGAGTCTGGTTGGCTTGTGCAGCTGCTTGGTGATCAAGATTGTCAGTGAGCCTACCCAAGGCATCAGTAGATGATCATTGTTGGGGTCCTGTCAGGGAGCTTGGGGATGAGGTGTCCGTCGAGGAGGAAGAGGCTCATCGGAGGAGGAGTGGGAAGGGTCTTCAGGATTATTGCCATCAGGGTCACTAGGGCCACTGGGAGAGCCATTATAGATGGGTTCATCATCTTCATTATTGCCATTGTGATCCATAGATTGATCATCAGCATAGTCTGGACCATCAGAGTCACCCAGTTCCAAGGGATCAGATGGCAGACCGCCAGGTGGGACAGGAGTTCTGGGAGGACGGATATTTCAAAAGCGATGAGGAGGCAGTGGAGGAGAGCTAGCAGAATGAGGAGTTTCTGGGAGATTGGGATTAAGACGATGTGAATGGCAGATGTGGATACTGATATGAGGACTATCATCAGTAAGACGAGAAGAGCTTGGGACAGGAGGAGGAGTGTGAGAGCATTTCCACTCTGGTTGCATAACGGTGGAGGTCTTGCCCTTGATAGTGTGGGTGTTGACCATGATGACAGAAGTGCAAGTGTGACAGTAGAATCTGAGTCTGATAATACTGTTAAGTGCACAAACACTACAGGTGGGGAGCTGACATCTAGGACTGGATGGACAGAGGTGGGACAGAGGTAAGGCAGGAGCCGGTCATTGAATGCAGGAGTGGGTCATGGCCTCAACTTATGTGTTGTGCCAACTACTGATGCTTGACCCAGATTTCAGACAAGATAAGAGAGCAGAGGACAAACAGAGAGTAGAGGAAAGTAGTGTATCACTAAGTTGATTATCAGACTGAGGAATCCAAGTACAAAGTTGTGCTACTTATATATGATGCGGAATATAGGATCGGATAAGGAAAACAAGCAAAGTAGTAAATGGAGAAATAATCAAAGTGGAGTCCACAAATTTTACAAGGCTAGAAGATATAAAATTTACTATTAAACAGTTGTCAGAAAATTTCGATAAGGTGGTATGAATTAATAAGATGGAAGATGTCAGAATAAGTCTGAAGGCGAAAGACCAATAAAAACTGATGTAACTGAAATGTGAAAGTGGGTAGGAGTTCATGAAAATATTACCAAGTCCGAAACATGAGCCTGTATTGAGGACCAGCTCATGACAGCTTGCTGTTAATCAGTCGTTCATTTATCTCCCCAGCACCAAAAATTGGAGAATAATGCCATTATAGAAACATTCCAAAATTATATATACATGACTCTGCTAATATGTAAGTCATTTGAACAATAAAGGTTCATCAACAAATTAACTACAAATCTACCAACCGAGAAGCATAGGGTGAGTGTGAAAGGGAAGGGGAGGGCACTGCAAGGAACAGCATGGCATGGGTAAGCTTTGTTTTGTCAGGAGTGGCTGTGTAGCTGGCAGTTGAGTTGTTAATGATGAGCATGGGTAGCATTACTTTTTGATGGAGTTAAACATGCTGATAACACAGGGTTGTCGCTATGGCATCAGTTTTCGATAGATATAAGTGCACTAGCTACTTTCAGATCCAAAAGTAAGTGCATGAGTGGTTAGCTACTCACCTAGATATGATGGTGTTAATACTACCATCAAAAGACTTAACAACCAAGCTTCATTCCCCACTACTGCTGCTTGAATCTTCAGCAATTGACACCGAATTTCATTCCCCACCACTGCCCCTGGAGGTCTTGATACTTGATGCTGAATCTTGTTCTCCATTGTTGCTGCTGGAAGGCTTGACGTCAATTATCAAGCCTGGTTCCTCCTCAACATCCCTCCTCTGGCTCCTGTCCCTAGCCACCATTGCTCTCACCACCTGTGAAAATTGCATTGGCTGCTTTCATCTAATGCTCCTCAAAGAATACATGGTTAGTGACATTTGCTATGCTTAATGTGTCCTGGTCACTCACCAGAGGCACTTTAAGATCTTCTTGAGGCTCTTGAGCCACATGAGCATTGTGCTTCTTGAGGAACTGGGGATATGTGGTGATGGTGGATACTGGAAGATACCGTTGACATGGCTGGGTGCAAAGAAGCTTGTTTCTTGGAAGGTGCAGAGTTTCCAGGACCCCCAAATGAGGATCACACATGCATCAACAAACAGTCGATGCATTGTTATGGCCCAAGTGGTATTAGCCATGAAATCATTAATTTCGATGATATAGTCAATATATTGGGCAACTGTATAGACATTAAGGAACCCTAGTGTAACATACACCCGCAAAAACACAGCACATTTGCGAAATGACCATTAATGATCAAGAGTAACAAGAGGCTATGGGATGATGTCGAGACTTAGCAAACATGGTTGGGATGTGTACCCTATGACCCTTTGTGATCTTAGCCTGTAACCTGGGTATTGATCTGGTCGAAGTCTTTCTTGAAAGAACAATGATGGACTAACTAATTGGAGATCAAAGGCTTAGCCTTCTGATCCAGACAGGCACTTGTACACATTTACAGAAATCCTATCTTTTTAACATCGCTACAGCAGAAGTATACCCTTTTGCAAAAGATGGAGAAATTCCACATGGCCACTGAATGACCCACTTGATTATAGAACCGGATTAGTGGAAACTAACAGGACATGTCAGCACTTGACTACTGACTAGTAGACATTGTTACAGTCAGGAATGGGCTTTTGTGGAATAAGACAACCATCAGCAGTGATAGAGATCTCATGATATCAGAGGAGCAGGAGTAAGCACACCTTTGCAAAAGGATGCATCAGCACTTAAACCCCAAAGAAAACCCAGAGATACTTCTATTGGACAACCTTTCAATAAATCTTCTTTTATTATCAACAATGTGTATGTGTCATCCATGTAATTACTCCTTTAGTACTTTTGCAAAACCAATTTAAACCTTTCTCGAGCATATAGTCTAGCAAGGAATCTCACCTGCTAAGGCTATGGTTAGAGACTGTCCCACATGACATATCTGAGTGAGTAGTAAAAAGTGTATTGAGCACCCTTCGGTCATAGCCTGTTAAAGAATTGGAAAACACCTTTCGAGAAAGAACATTACTGTGAGATTCATATAAGTTCAGAGTGTGAAGAAGTCTGGAAAAGACTTATAAGCTATATATTGCATCTAGTATCCAGGAGTGGTGCTAGTCAGTGTCAGTTGTATTGTGATAGTGCCAAGTGTTAGCAAAGGTGACAATTCATGAATACCAGTCTATTACACTTCTGCCTTCTAAGGGACTTGTAGTTGTGCAGCATCGCATAACAGGGATCATCGAGTGTCTTTTGCAAACTGGTTATTCCATTACAAACGGGTCTACAGACAACTCCCATTATCTTTCATTATCAATCTTTGCACTTTCATGAAACATCTTTCTCTATTAATTAACCTCCCACAAACTTGTATTGAGTTTAGGGGTGTTGGTTGCTATTGTTATTAATGTTACCTATCATTCACTATCTGACTACATTCCCTTTATTACATTAACAATCACATTTCTGCCTCTTCAGTGTGACAAACACTCTTGAGCTCACCATTGGTGACAGGGCTTCTGAGAGGTAAGTCGCGATGTTTTGACAGTCAGCAATGCTTTAACATTCCCATTAGAATTTTTTGTTGCTGAACTCACCAGAGAATTGCATGTGTTAGCCCTTTATTCTACTTGTAGAACCTGTCAGGATGCCGGCTAGCCTTATAAACTGCCATCTGACCCCTCCTCCTATATAGAATTCCATGATTCCACCAAACGCTGATGCCCCGTTGTAGAGGTTTTTTGATGTATGGATATAACATCAAGTGGAGTACTAGCTAGGTAGCTAGAATGTAACCTCTAATGAATTTGAGGGGAAGTATGAGAAATTGATGAGGATTTATGTAATTACTGCTGAATAATGCGAAATGTGTGATGGGACTAAATGCTGTTTTATTTACTTTGGGAAATTCTCGAACACTGTACTAGGATCCTGACTAAGTGCACAGTTTGCAACTCTTAGTTGACTGCTATAGCTAAGATCTTTTATCCTGAAGCTGTCTCTGTCTCCCTCTAAGGTCAACTGGACCTTGTCTATAATCACCCACTCAGTCACACACTGGCGCTGGTGCGGTCTATATGCTTTAACTACAAGCTCTCTTAGCTTGGTAGCTACTTCGCTGTGATGCTAGGTCGAACTTGAGACATCTTGGGATATTTCTTAGATTGACTAGTAGGAGTCTTTCCTGTTAGAGTTCTCTTAGAAGGTTGATCACTTATTCACTTGACAAATGCTTAGTTTGTGGTCTGCACACCCTATAGCACTATGGAGGCGTAGGATTCCTTGCCTATCCGCATGCTGTTGGGCCCTTTTTATATTATTTGAGAGATATGAAAATAGACGAAATATTCTAGAAAGAAATAGGTATGACTCGAAATTGACTAATAGAAATTGACTGAATTGTCCTGGATTTGACTGGGTATACTTTTACGATGCGACACTGACCAGTAGGTCCGTTCGATCACTAGGTTGTCATATGGGTAGCAGAGTAGCTACCATGCGAGTTTCTTTCATTAATCCTTTTTTAATCATGGGTAAGCATTTTGGCTGTGATATTTTCTTTAACTGAGGACCCCTGACATGTCAATGCAACCATCGGTTTGCTTTGGCCAGTACAGTTGGATGACTGAGCAGTGCAGAAATGACATAGCTAAGCAGTGGGGTAGCTAGGTTCCTGTTTTGTACATATGGAAAATGCAGATCGTTGTCTGTTAACTGGTCTGTTGGTTCTTCTGATCTGGTTCTAGACCTTGGTCCTTATTTTTAGATTGTTTGGATTGTTCTTGGCCCGGAGGTTTCCCTCAAGTCCTAAAGCGGTAATTCGGAGATGCGGTGTCCTGAAGTCAAGGGTTCGAATCCCTGGAACAGTTCACAACAGTGGACAGCTGTACTAGATTACCAGTCTCATCTGCCATATTGGTTGACTGTATTACTTCTTAGTAAGTAGCTTTGTAGCTACACCGCTAACACACTATAGGGCTCTTAGGCATAGCATTATTCTTTTATAATACTAAGTGTGAAATCGCGAAAATATTAGTATTTCTTGTTTATTTTCGGTTTTCATGTCACACCATGGCCTTAATTGCATCACCAAGAAGGATCACTACCTGCTCCCGCTCATCTCTGACCTACTCGACTCTCCTCACAAAGCCCACATCTACACCAAGATAGACCTTCAACATGCTTATCACCTTGTTCGGATTGCTGAAGGAGATGAATGGAAAACAGCTTTCAGGACCCACTATGGATCCTTTGAATGGCTGGTCATGCCTTTCAGACTCACCAACACACCTGCAGCCTTCCAGCGGTTCATGAACAACATCTTTCCTGACCTCCTTGACATCTGCGTCACAGTCTATCTTGACAACATCCTCATCTACTCTGACAACCTCAACACACACAAGAAACATGTTTGAGATGTCCTCAAGTGGCTCTGCAAGCATGGCCTATATGCTAAAGCGGAAAAATGCGAGTTCCATTCTGATTCTGTTGAATACCTCGGGTATATCCTCTCACCAGATGGTCTCAAAATGTCGGAAGACAAGATCAAAATCATCCAGGAGTGGCCTGAACCAAAGAAAGTCAAAGACATCCAGTCTTTTCTTGGTTTCACCAATTTCTATTGATGCTTCATTTACAACTATTCCAATATCGTCATCCCACTTATGTGCCTCACCTGAAAAGCATCTAAGTGGAATTTTGACGAACAGTGTCACAAAGCCTTCAACTCCCTCAAAGAAGCATTCACTACTGCTCCTATTCTCACTCACTGGATACCTGACACCCAGATCATCATTGAGACTGATGCTTCTGATTATGCGCTAGCTGCCATCCTGTCCATTGTTGTGGACAACAACAAAGTCCACCCGATTGCATTCCATTCCTGCACCTTCAACATGGCTGAGTTAAACTATGACACTCATGACAAAGAGCTCCTTGCTATCTTCGAGGCTTTCTGCACCTGGTGGCATCACCTTGAAGGAGCCCCACTTCCTATTGACGTTGTTACCAATCACAAGAACCTGGAATACTTCTGCACTACAAAGATCCTAACTTGTCGACAGGCTCATTGGTCTGAGTTCATATCACAGTTCAACCTCATCATCTGTTTCCAACCTGGCCAACTCGGAACCAAGTCTGATGCTCTTACTAGATGATGGGATGTCTACCCTAAAGGGGGGAATAATGGCTACACTTCAGTCAACCCTCATAATTTCCATCCTGTATTTTCACATGAACAGTTATCAGCTTCAGTTCAAGCTACTTATTTTTCAACTCCTTCCCTTCACACTGCCACCATACTAGATCTTGAGAAACTTCATTCTGATATCCTTACTTTGCTTCCTCAAGACCTGATCACATTCACCCACATCACTCATCCCAAAGGCTGCTGGTCAGTCGATTCTGCTGGTTTTCTTCGGCTCGATGACAGGATCTACGTACCCAATGTCAACAATCTTCAACTCAGAGTTCTACAATACAAACACGATCATGTCCTTTCTGGCCATTTCGGTCAGAACAAGACCCTCGAACTCATCTGACATGAGTACACCTGGCCTGACATCTGATCTCAGGTCAAGGCTTTCTGTAAATCCTACATTACCTGCATGCA
Organism: Leucocoprinus leucothites; assembly: GCA_013368445.1. Taxonomy (NCBI): domain Eukaryota; kingdom Fungi; phylum Basidiomycota; class Agaricomycetes; order Agaricales; family Agaricaceae; genus Leucocoprinus; species Leucocoprinus leucothites. The sequence goes on from JAACJO010000009.1 coordinate 272,940, forward strand.
ATCCAAGTCTCAGCACCACAAGCCATACAGTAACCTCAAGCAACTCCCCATTCCTGAACACCCTTGGAATTCAATTTCAATGGACTTCATTGAGAAACTCCCTTCCTCCTCTAGCTTTGACACCATCCTCGTTATTGTTGACCAACTCTCAAAACAGGCTGTATTCACTCTGACTCACAACACTATCACTTCTGCAGAACTGGCATGGTTATTCATCATTCAAGCATGGTGTTCCTTCTCATGTCACTTCTGATCATGGTTCAGAGTTTGTCTCACACTTCTTCCATTCCCTCAGCATGGCTCTGGACATGCACCTTCACTTCACATCTGGTTATCATCCTGAAGGTGATGGACAGATAGAACAAACTAACCAAACACTAGAGCAGTACCTCCACGTTTACTGCAACTATCAGCAGAACAACTGGTCCAACCTCCTCCCACTTGTAGAATTTGCATACAACAATGCGCCCAGTGCTACCACCGGAATTTCGCCCTTCTTTGCCAACAAGGGTTATCACCCAAACATTACAGTCCATCCTGAATGCAATATCACATTGGCTTGTGCACACAACTTCACAGTCAACCTCAATGAATTACATATGACTCTCAAGGCTGAGATAGCCACTGCTCAAGAACACTACCAATGATCCACTGATGCACATCGGTTACCAGCCCTGGAGTTCAAAGTTGGCCAGAAAGTTTTCATGAAAGCTAAAATCTTCCACACTACCTGTCCATCCAAAAAGCTTTCCAAAAAATATCTTGGTCTATATGAAATTATTGCCCAACCTGGCTCTCACTTGTTCACCCTTCGCCTCCCAGATTCCATGTGTGCTGTTCATCCTGTCTTCCACATTTCTATGCTTGAGCTGACCACACCCAATCCATTTCCCAATCGCACAGAACCAGCTCCTGCTCCCATTGTCATTTATGACGAGCCGGAGTATGAGATCACCCACATCATAGACTCGAAGATCGATCAACGTTGTGTTTGCAAACTTCTTTACAAGGTCATCTGGTTGGGATATGAAGATACTGATGAAGAATCTTTGTGGTTACCTGCTACTGAACTTACACATGTGACTGAACTTCTCTCTGATTCCCACTCTGCTTATCCTGACAAGCCTGGCCCACTTCCTTTATTCTAGACTTCTTTTCTGCTATGTATCTTCTTACCTATTTTATGATACTAGCTCACTCGTTTTCTTTTGGACTTAGACAAATTTTCATACTTTCTTACTGTTTTATTTTCACTTATACCCAATAACCTCATCTCCCTCTCATCCTTTTTCTTACTTCAGTTTTTTCTTATATCACACTTTATCGTCCAAGACAAGCACATTAATTCTCCACCACAGTCCAAAACCACCAACACAGAAATATGTTATGTGACAAAGAAAACAGACAATCATGCAGTGACAAAAAATGAGCCGAGCTGTTCAGGAGGAAAGGAGAACATGATCACCTAATCACCACCCTCGTCATCTTCCTCTCTCTCCTCTTCCTCCCCTCCATCTTCTTCAACTCCAGCACCAGATTTGTCCAACGCAGTCTTTTCCTTAGCAGCCTCCTCATCTGCTATCTTGTTCTTCGCCACCTTGTAGGCATCATCATCAATTACCTTGCCATCCAAGATGAGCCAATCAATGAGCTTGGTGAAATCCTTACCCAATCCGTTCACCAGGCAACTCTGAGCATGGATGCTTGACTGTAAAGCTAAGTGTTGAGAATTAGCTTCAGCCTGTGCTGCTTTCATCTCCTTGAAGATAGCCAATAGAACGGCTCAAGTCTTCCTTTGCTCCACAATGAGCTCGAATGTTTGCTCATGAGGCTGTTTGTCAGCCTCCATCAGGACCATGCATTTTTGCTTGGAGGTGTGACATGGCTCACACATGTATTTGCTGCTAGGAAATATCTCAGCAAACGAACTGTGAATGAATATCAGATCGATTACTCACTTGTCACTTTGAAGGGTGCAGTTCTTCCCTAGTTGAAGACACCACCCACATTTGTTTTCTCCACCCATCTTGATCTTTCCCCCTTTTGCATCGTAGTTTCCACATTTTCAAACAGCGGTGGTCTCCTCCCTTCCATCCCCAGCTAAACCCGAGCTGGGCATCCAAAGGGGGTCGTCATCCTGTTCATCTAGTTCTGTCAGGTGGTATTTGGAGGGGCCTGTGGCTGCACTTCCTTGTGTTAATCTGGCCATCTCTGCTGGTCCACTTGCTGGTCTTGGGTGAGGCTTTCAAGCCCTGTTTCCCATCTTCACATTCTCTGTCATTTTTGTCTTCTTCACTGGACTCTCCACTATCTCAACCTCCACTTCCATCACCCTTTTCTTCCCTTTCCCTTTCTCTTTCTCTTACCTCCCCTTCTCCTTTTTCTCAGCCTCTAGCCTGATCTGTTCTGCAAGCTCGGCTTCTTCCTTCTCCTTTTGTATTCATTCAGCTTCTTTGGCCTCCTTCCTCTTCTTCTCCGCTTCCTCTGCCTCTCTATGTTTTTTCTCCACCATCTTCCTCTGCAATTCTTCCTTCCTCTTCTGCCATTCCATCTCCTTGTGCTTTTTCTTTTCGGCTTCCTCAGCTTCTCTCTTCTTCCTCTTTTGTTCCTCGGCTGCCTTCCGAGCATCCTCCTCGTCCATCTTGTGAAGCTCATTTTCAAGATTGCTATCAGACATTGGGTTGGATCCTTGTGTAGTGGAATTGGGCATCATGGTAGATATAAAGAGTTAAGTTGTGAGAAAGCTTATTTTTTTCCTCAGAGCGGAATTTATACACAGTTTGAATTGGTTCCCACGATCAAGTCACATGGCTTCGAGGGCTCAGCCCTAAGGGGGGAATACTATCACAAGCCAGTCCTCAATACAGGCTCATATTTTGGACTTGGTAATATTTTCATGAACTCCTACCCGCTTTCACATTTTGGTTACATCGGTTTTTATTGGTCTTTCACCTTCGGACTTATTCTGACATCTTCCATCTTATTAATTCATACCACCTTATCAAAATTTTCTGACAACTGTTTAATAGTAAATTTTATATCTTCTAGCCTTATAAAATTTGCAGACTCCACTTTGATTATTTCTCCATTTACTACTTTGCTTGTTTTCCTTATCCGATCCTATATTCCACATTGTATATAAGTAGCACAACTTTGTACTTGGATTCCTCAGTCTGATAATCAACTTAGTGATGTGCTACTTTCCTCTACTCCCTGTTTGTCCTCTGCTCTCTTATCTTGTCTGAAATCTGGGTCAAGTGTCAGTAGTTGGCACAACACATAAGTTGAGGCCATGACCCACTCCTGCGTTCAACGACTGGCTCCTGCCTTACCTCTGTCCCACCTCTGTCCATCCAGTCCTATATGTCGGCTCCCCACCTGTAGCATTTGCATGCTTAACACAAGTGCATCACTATATAGAACTTGAAAAACAGACCTGCTCCACAGCAAGAGGGGCTGAGGGTCCCAAGCTATCTAGTGCACCCATTCTACAGGATCAACTTTGAGACTAAGTCTAAAAATATTGCATGTATTCATAAATATGACATATGTACCTGGCATGGCAAAGACACCTTCTGTCACTAATTTCAATATATTATGAATAAATCTGTGAATATATAGTGTCATGGCATGCCTAAAGCCTGAGGAATGAATGCTGAATGCTTGACTCACCATTTGTTCCCTTGCTTTGTGCCTGGTAGACAGCCACTGTGAAGCCTCCTGCCACTCTGTCTCTATATCAGCTGCCATATGATCATACATTGCTGCATGACGATGAGCATATGCTGAAAGTCCTCGCTTATCTTCATTTATCTTTGCCATTTGCTCCCATACAATCCGCATTTTTGTAAATGATTTCTTTGAATGATGAAACTCTTCATTTAGGATATCAAGCTCTTCATGAAGACAATCAAGGAGTGCACATTTGCGAAACCAATGTGCACACTCAACTGTAACCATGTAAATTGAGGTAGAAATCAGCTGATACAAATCGGGCTTACCTTCAACCATCCAAGTATCAAGGGTAGTTGACTGAGGCTTTCCAATAGACCAATACCAGGGATTCTGCACTGATGAATCACCAGGCTGATGGGTTTCAAAGGGACTCTTTACCCAAAGGTCTTCATCAGTTGAAGGTGCCAAATCATCCAATGAATTCAGGTTTTTGAGGACCTTGTAAACCTTCTGATACCACCCAAGGAGATATGATATCTGCTCTTCAACCTCCGCTTTAGCTCCACGGACAGTTTCCTATCGTATCCCAAGCCCCCAACCTTTCTCAGAATCTGCAGATGATCTCTACAATGAATCCAATCACATATCACATGAAGTACATCAAAAATATGACCTCTTCAAAGGAGGATCTCGGCTTTAGCAGCTCCACTGAGACCTAACCCATCGCACTCAGCAGCTGAAAACACAGAGGGCAAGAAAAGGTTAGTCTCCAGCAGGTGATCTTCATCAATTGGTGGGAGGAAAGGCTGAATCTGAGGGAATGCCTCTAACTGTTGATCTCACTAACCACATAGCAGATCAACCAAAGGAGTCTCTTTGATGTCCTCATCATTGTCAACCATGAGGCTTTTATGGTCTGGGTTTGAGCTAGGATCACACTCAGAACGAACATGGATACAAGGAGAAAACACTTTGAGTAACACATAGTATATCCTCAAGCTCTAAACCCTGCAGAACTAGATTGGTGATGCCGAAGTCTTGGTCCAACTCTGCTTCAACAAGCTCCATGTATGCCTTGACCTGCGAGGGTGCTGGTGCTGGATCAGACTGAGTATATAATGAGATAAGAAGACAAACCTTGGTCTTTGACCTTGAACAGCGAGGGGTTGGATTTCACTGCATCCGTGTGAGACTGCCACTCATCGATAATTTGTTTTGGCATGGCCTGTGAGAAGCCATCGAACACTTTTTGCTGCTGTTGAAGCTCATTGCACCATTGCTTAGCCTGCTGATCCAAGGAATGCCCTAATGAGAATCAGTAACTACCACAGGGGTCAAGGATTAGCATACCAATTCAAACTGTTTTACACCAGTTCCAATATCCATTGAAATCATCCAACGAATCATGACAATGACCTTTATTTAATTCTTTCATTGAATCTGCTGCATGGTTTTGCTTGGACCACATGCTTTCTATCCCTTCACTGCACAGCATGCCAGTGTGTGGTTTATAATAAAACTAATGATGGATCTGACATTGTACATTGTGGCCTCGCACATGCATCTTGGGAATTGCACCCTTCATGTCCTTGATGGTTTACACAAGTGGTTTATAATATTTAGAAAAGCGGTCTTCAATATTGATGCTATACTGGCACCAGATGTCATAGCTTAGCAGGATCCAGGGATACTTCATGGCTTCCACCCCAAGAGCATGTGCAAGTGCATAATCTGTCCTGGAAAAACTACAATGAATTAGTCTCATATAGAAGGAGGGACCACATAAACTCACACCTCTCCCTTGACAAGGTCAACCATCCCCTGAGCCAGCCAGGTCTGATGCTGAAGACACTGAATTCCTACAACTCCCAAAACAGCCATGTCCTTGAACTTGGCACAATCTTGTTGGTGAACTACCTTCAATTTTGAACAGGTAGTTTTCTGGGATTGGTTGAGTCCAACTGATATATACAATGAAGGATAGAATACGAATGTCATTCGACTTCTCAACTTGTTTCATATGTGTTTTGTAAGCAGCACTCTCAACAAAGTAAGCATTGCCTGCATTCAAGGCAATATCATTGGGGTCATTGTTCTTCTGCTTGCACTGGAGATGGAAATTTCCATCAGCAGAAATGAACAAGGTATAGATATGCCTATGCAAAAGTTAGATCAGGGGATTCAAGCAATAGACTATCACTCATGCATCATCTTTGGAAGCAAGAGATATTTCCTCTTTTTCAACATTGAATCCGATCTTGGGACATGCTGGGCAGTGAACCACAAGAGAGTTTGGACATCGGTGGGACAGAATTGAGTCAATCCCATGCTCTTGACCTGTCTACCATCGTAATGATAAGTGACACCAGAGCTGCATAGCGATTAACATTGCAGGATAACGATCCTAGTTCATATGAAGAGGAGAGGATGAAGATCATTCTTCAAGGAGACATACCTTAACATGATGTGGGAAGGCAGCATCAGTATGCATCTTCAAAGTCTCATAGTAGTTGTATGCTGAGCTTTTCATGCTAAGGGAATGGCGATGGAAATCCTCAAGAACTTGAAAGGTAAATGCTGTGTGAGGGTTCTTCAACATAGGAGGAAAAAGTCAGTGACATATGAGTTGGAGTAGATGGTTGTAGGTGTCATCCTCCCATGGAGAGCAAATGCAAAAGCCAATGCACCAATCATGGATTCTGTTGGTGTGCACAATGGTGAAATCCACGGTGGACCCTGTATTCATTGGGTAGGCAATACTGTTGTGTCCCAAGTAAATGGCAAAATCAAGGTCATGGAGGGACACTTTTGCAAAATAGGTTCCTGTCCACTTCTGGATGTGATGGAATGGGTGTTCGATGTGCTGCTCCTTGATACATGAAAAGCAGACAGGTCTGGAATGGAAACATTCCAGGCAGTGATAATGAGCAGGATGCTGATCACAGTGTTCTTGTCTTCTTGCAAGGTTCTGACCAAGCTTGGCATCACAGCCCACACATGGGTGGTTGACTTCCTCGTCATACTCATGAGCAAGTATCTCAATTTGGATCATCTTCAAAAGATCAGTTGGGAACATTTCCATCTTGGCAGACATCATCTGTCGAAAGAAGTTAGACAGAAGGATACAAGTATACAGGAGATGAACTACCCTGTTGATGAGCTGATGACTTTCCTTCCTTTGCAGCCTCTGTACCATCAGGTTCAGCCCATTCCCCCTCTTCATCTTTCAGTTCTACTCTGAACAATTTTGACTTCTTGGCCATCTCATCTTGACAAGGAATGCTGGGACCTGCCAGGACTTGAACTCCAGGTTTAGCTCGCTTGCTGGGTCATCCTCTGTCAACATCAATCATCCCTGCCAGAAGGCCCTTTGATTTTGGCATTGAAGGAAGTTCACACTCCTAGTCAAGACAATGAGTTCAACAATACACCAAGAGCAATGTCACTGATTACAGTCACCTAGGGATCCAATGTTTATCTGGCTGAAAAGTGGTGAGTTACTTGAGTAATGTTGAGGACATGATTTGATCACAGGACAGGACAGGTGCAACCCACTAGTCCAGGTGCTGAAAGTTCTATTTGAGGACTTAAAAGAGTCTGTCGTACCAAAGAGCCCACCTTCAAGTAATAAAAGGATGACATGTTCTAAGAATCAGGTCAGCCACTTGATATTGGAATCACAAATGAGCTCCTGCTTACAGTTATGAAAATTAGGGGTGGTTTCACAAAGGCTACACACAGAGGCATGGCATCGAGGACTGGTGACCTTTCACTGTTAGCTAGTTGTGGTCAGTGAATAAATAAGGTCTTTCCGTAACCAAGGGGAAGTGGTAGCTGCTGGGAAATCAAAAATATTCATGTCAATTCAATACTATGAGGAGCTTACGTTCAGCCCCAGCAAAACTGGTAGGGTCTTCGCCCTAGACCCAACTAAGCTACTTGGCTGATGTGAGAAATGACATTATAGTTACAAATCACCAATTGCTCTGAGCTGATTCTCTGTGAGCACAAAGGGGATATGCCCTGGAATGTACTAGATGTACTGGAGTATGACCATGGAGATTTATGATCAGTCTGGCAGTACACTCAATTAGTTATAGGAAGCCTTAATGGAAGACTCACTCCAGTGGATTTTGTATTTTTCACCTGGAAAAGCTAGCAGGGGCACCTATTGCTCCACAGATACTTCATACAACAGAGCTCAGAAAGTTCTGGGCTCCTGTCATTTTTCTGCTGACTGAATCTCCTGAGCCGACATGTTAGTTCCTCAACTACTGCATATGGCATGGATACTTAAGATGAAAAGTAAAACAAGTGAGAACACTAGTAAAGTCCACATGGACATTCTATGTATCAAATACAGGCAAACTATAGAGGAAAATCATGTCTACATGAGTGTAGGGAAAGAGGCTGTTCGAACGCAATGTGTGACACATGAGGGCTTCAGCTTTAGGGCAGGTCAATCACATGGAGCAAAACCATATCACATTGACAAGTGTTGACCTTATCAAGTGCTTAAGGGTATTTATCTCAATAATCCCATGCTGGTTTCAAGCATTAAAGGACACCTGTTCTAGCAAAACATCCTGAGACTTTCAAGACTGAATGATTATGGAATTGATTGCTATACTTGGCCAGGTTAGAAGTGTGAAGAACAATGAATTAAGACAGTCTAAAATGTATTCCTAGCCATTGGTCATCTACAAATGGACTGCTACAAGGCACCAAGAGTAATTTAATCTGAAGAAAGAGCAAGCATGTGATTTGGGACACAACAAATGACTTTGCCTCTGTAGGGACCTTTTACTGCTGTTACCCCAGATTTAACATCCAAGTATTCTTTGATCTGATAGTGCTTCCCCCAAAATTTTCCTTCCTCAAGGCAGTAAACAAGCTGTCCCTGTGCCATAGAATGGCATGGCTCAATGTACTGGTAGGGAACAAAAAGCAATTTCGAAGCTGGTGGCAGAAAGAAGACACGTATTGTGTCCTCCTTAATACCCCTGAAAAAGCTGATGCTGCTGTCCCAGAGACCCTCTTCAAACTCTGATGTGCTGCAGATGATGACTTTGAGAGAGCCAAAAGGATGTAGCTTAGATTCAATGAGTCACTCAGTGATCTACAAGATCCAGGAAATACTCATGAATAAGAGACTATTCAGGCAGTAGCTGGGGGACGTTTCAGTCCATAATACCAGGAACCCAAAGGCTACCCTCATCATCAGCAGGTGGCGGGGCCTCTGGTTCTGGTGTCTTTGGACAATTATGAGAAGGGAGGAGAGATTTGAAGTTTGGAACAAAATGAGCAGTGTACTCAAGTAGATTCTCTTTATTTACTTGATACCATTCATCCTTGTCTCTTTCAGGAAGTGAGAAAAATGTCACATACACAGAGAATTGACGTACAGTTTGAAAGCCAAGTTTTGGATTTTGATTTGTTGCAGCTTGCTAGTATGCACAGATATAGTGCGCATTTCAATTTGTGCAATTCCTAATTTAGAGACAGAGATCACAGTGCCAAGGCAGCCCTTGAATGGACCCTTGGTGATGATCACTGAGAGCTTCTCTAAATGATCCAACCTGGAATCTTACATCTTGGCAATTTTGACATTTGCATTAGGATTACAAGGTGTTTTTCCTGATTGAGGAATAACAAAAGAGAACTGGATGAATGGGATAGGAACGGTGACTGGCTTCGGCTTCAAGTGGTCAGTAATCAGAGATCTCTAGTATAGCGGAGAGGAACTTACAAAACAGAATGGATCATAAACTGTTGCAGTAAATTTCTCCTCATTAATATAAACTATGAATCCAATATATCCTAAATCTGGTCCCAAAGTGATGCAAACAAGATCTCCGAGTTTGAAATACCTCCACAGAAGGTTTAAAGGGAGGTAAACAGTCTCAAGAGACTCCAATAAATACACATAGGTGTGAGTTGGTGTCAAAGCTTTCATGGTGCCAATAGAACTGGCATGTCCTGAGCCCACAACTTTTACATGGTCTCCCTCCTTGAGCTCTCTGGCAGCTGCTGCATGAAATAACTGGAGTTTGGCTGGTGACAGGATTACTGGTGAGTCCAAAAATGGATGTATTTCATTGACCAAAGGAAAGACGGGGATGTGGTGGTAATCAGTAGGTGAAACAGTAGTGAGAAGGAATCCAGAGGGGTCAAAACAATAGTGATAATGATAATGGTGGTGGGTAGTGTCTCTATATTCTTGGCAATATTTGAAGTGGATAATTTTTGTATTTGAGGTATCAACAAAAAGATTCTCTGAGCTGGAGGCCACAATAGCTTTATTGGGGTCGAATGGAGCAGGTAAGGCTCTACTTCTGGAAAGTTGGACTGGGGAGGATCTGGAAAAGTACCGGATGTGGGGAACTATTACAAGATCAAGATATTGTGTTTTCTCATCAATGTGTTGAACATAGGCTAAATCATTGAAGTATAGTTGTGTTTTAAGTCAGACCCAACTTCCTACTTTGGGAGTAAACTGAGGTCTTTGAAAATTGAATAAGTTCATCCCCTCCAAGAACATAACTGCCCAGATTTCCCACCACCTCACACCCAGCATTCCCTTGCAGACCACGATGGCATCTGCCCACTCCCAGGCTTCAATATACACATGACCTATTCCCTCTTTATGCACAAAGGCACTTTGAGGTGCTTGAAAATTCAAAGATGCTGAGGGATCATTGAGCATTCCAAAGATGTGCTCAAAAATTCGTTTCACAGTTAAGTACTCCGATCCAAGCTGGAAACAAAAACTCAGGTATTAATATAACTCTTAACCAAAGATACATACCCTAACAGGCACCTCTCACAGCTCCCAGTCCCCCTCTTTTGGAGGTATTGGGTCCTCCATGTAATTAAAGTCTCCCGAATGAATTATTCTGAGTCCATTATCTGTTTTCTGGACATGATGACTAGACACCCATCTCTTTTCAAACCCAGCCAAGAATCCATCATGCCCATCCTCTTCCAGATTCCTCTGAGCATGGCTGCTCACATCCTCCACAAGATCCTGATCATGAGTAATAAATCCTACATTGGATGGGAATGAGAAAGGAAAGGAGTTGGAACAACTTGACTCTACTCACTGTCATTGCCCCCTTCTATGTCTTCACCATTGTCATCATTGTCATTGTCATTATCATTAGATGCCTCCAGATCAAGATATTGATTCTGGGATCGAGAAGATTTTCTGGGAGCTCTTGTTTGTTTTGGTGCAGGCAAAATCTTTCAACTGTGTCAAATCATACACCAAGTCAATGAATCATAAAAAACTTACAGTATCCAAGGATACACTGCCATCCAAAAGATGAGACGAGACAATCTGACTGGTACTCTTCAATTGAGTATCTGTACTTACAGCACCACCCTATTAAAAGGTGTTAGGGAGCTATTGAAGAGCATTAGTAAATGAAACACTAGCCTCAGAAACTGAGGCAGATGTGGCCTGTACCATATTCAAAGGCACATTGTCATTAGGATTGTGAAACCATTTGATCTGAGTAGTGTTCTTCAATTGACCATCTGTATTTACAGCACAACCCTGGTAGAACATGTTAGGGTAAATGCTGGACGATGTAAGCAATAGAAACACCAACCTCAGGGACAAGTGCAGGCATAGGGTGTACCATATTCAAAGGCACATCATTGTTGGGGTCACAAAACCACTCAATCTGAGCAGGATGCTTCAGAGTACCATCTGTGTTCACAGTAGAGCCCTAGCGAACAATAGGATAATTAGATGAAGGTGTAGAAATTCAGAATGAGAACCAGCCTCGCAGATGGTAGGATTCGGAAGCTGGTTAAACATGTGAGTTGCAAGAAAATAGGTATGGTCAATGTACTCACTGAATCTGAAGATACCTGCTCGTCGATGTCACACCACAGTATTTTACGAGCATCCTGGACACTACCATCTTGGTTTAGAGTGTAGCCCTGAGAAGAGGTTTGGACATGAAAATAATGACATGCAGTAGTGGCTGAAGGACTTACTAGTTGAGCCTTTGAAAAGGACTAGATAGTGTATAAGCATTTGGCCTCGGTAGCAAGAGGTAGACTTGCCTGCACCACCAAAGAAGCTAACTTGAGAAATACATCATTAGTCACATGTTGAAACCAGGTGGATACACAGAGATACTAAGGAAGATGATTGAATATTACTTGAAGATGTGTGTGAATTCTCAGTTCTTTTTCTTGCATTATTTTCGGAAGACTGCACAATTAGCAATGTGTCAGTAACAGCTCAACTAAAACAACAGGAAGCCTACAGATGATGAATACATTGATATAATTAGTCAGAAATATTGAATATTGGAGTCTATTGTATGAGGTCTATTGTTGGATGTGGCAGTATCTATATTCTAGGATACCTGTTGTGAAAGTATGAGTGGAAAACATGAAGGGGCAGGAGATGTGATTTGGTCACATTAACATTTAGGGCAGGTTTGCATGTGATCATATTCCTAGGTGGATTGCTAACCATAATCCATGATTCAGCAATTGAGAAAACTTGCTGTTGATGACCTCTCCCTGAAATTATATATGCAACTAGTCTCTAGTAGGTCAGTAGTATACTGGGGGAATTTAGTTATTAGTACATGTGGACCTGAAACAACATCAATTATCCCTATGATGCCTTGGTCATTAGAGATAACCAGAGCATTCACAATCTGGTATGAAATGCGATGTTTGGGCATAAAGTAACAGATATAGTTCTTACTCATGCTACTTATTGAACATAACCCATGATGTCTATAATACTAAAATTGAGTTCTCAGTTCATGGCATTCTCACATTTGATGTTATTGCCACCAGGTGATCCTCTTATATTAATTAGTATTGAGTTGCCTATACAGACTTCCACCCAATAGATAATCAATGTGAGGCAGTCTCAAGTGATTCAAGCTAAGAGCGAGAGAAGAAAGAGAAGTTAATGATTCTAACCTAAGGAATACAGTGGCTCAAAAAACTGTCCCAATGTTTTCGCATTTTGGACATATTTGCTAATACCAGGGCAGATATATGGCCTAGCATCCTGAAAATATTCACACAGGTACCTTGACATATTGGGCGCATATATTCCCATGATCACATGACCTTGTACATCAATGAATTAGTAATGAATTATCGAAAATATCTACTCATTGGGACAGTTTTTTGACCCCCTGTTATCTACCTACTCAATACTTTGTATGACCTCCTCTTGCCCTGATAACTGCCTCAATCCTTCTGGGCATGCTTTCTATCAGCCTTTGGCACCTTTCTGCTGGAATCTTATTCCACTCCTCTACTAGCCTCTCCCACTATTCAAATACTCCCTTGGGTGGTCTTTCATATGCCTTCAGCTGGTCCTTCAGGTAGGTCCAGGGGTGTTCAATGGTATTTAGGTCAGGGGATTATGTAGACCATGATAGAACTTGAATGTTGTTGTCCACAAACCATTGTTGTCCCAGTTTTGAGGTGTGTTTTGGGTTATTATCCTGCTGGAATATCCTCTCCTCCTCCTCCATCTTCAACTTATCAAAGCTTTCTACCACCCCATTGTCCAAAATCTCGCAGTATCACACTGCATCCATATTCTCTTGAACCTCTATCAGCTTTCTTACCCCATTCCACCCCATACACCCCCACACCATCATGTTACCACCTCCTCCATGTTTGACAGTAGGAAGAGTAGTCCTATCTGACAGTGGTTCCCCCCTCTCCTTCCAGATATATACCTTTCCATCTGACCCAATCCTGTTGATCTTTGTTTCATCTGTCCACAACACCCTCTTCCAGTCCTCCACTGTCCAATTCCTATGTTCATGTGCAAAGTCAAGGCATTCCTCACAATGTTGCTTTTTAAGTAGAGGTCATTTGATCTTGGTTACAGAGCAAAATCCATTATCCTGAAGGGTATTTCTGACAGTTTAGGGTGTGGCAGGGTCAGACAGAGTAGAGTTAATGAAATTTGTAGCCTGGAAAGCATTGTCTAGCTTTCTAGAGGTTATTTGGTGAATTATTGCTTTTTTATCATGAGGAAAAAGCTTGAAAGGATGTCCTCCCTTGTTGTTTTCCTTGTCCCCATCAACTTCTTTCTTGATCCTCCCAACAGTAGACTTGCCTAGATCAGTTTTATGCTCAATCTGGTGCAAGGAGTAGCCATCTTTGAGAAGAGAAGTGACTTGAGAGTATTGGATAGAAGAGATAGCTTTCATGATGTAGTGGCAGGAAGAAAGATAGTTGTAACCATCTCAACATGTCAACCAAGGTCACATAATCTTGTTTATTACTCCCATGCCTGCCCTGATGCCCCCCTGGCATATTACAAGGTAGATACTAGGAGGCTGGCAGGGAGTCAAAAAACTGTCCCAATGAGTAGATATTTTCAATAATTTATTAATAATTCAATGATGTACAAGGTCATATGATCATGGGAATATATGCTCCCAATATGTCCAAGGTACCTGTGTGAATACTTTCAGGATGCTAGGCCATATACCTGCTGTGGTATTAGTAAATATGTCCAAAATGCGAAAACATTGGGACAGTTTTTTGAGCCACTATACATGATTTGCTACAGAGTTTATATAGACAAAAGAAAGAGCAGTGTGAGTAGTATGAGTCATGTCTATTGGAATAATTGAGCAGTACTACGAGCCAGATAGTATATGAAACAGAGCAGAGGAGCAGAGGGGATGATAGGTGAAATGTAGAGATAGAGGAAAAAGAAAAGAAATAGTCAGAATATTCATTTATAGATCAATGATAGTAACATTTGAGGTAATTGCAAGCAGCGCCCGGCCAGCAACATTGATAAGCAATCATGCAGCAACTTTAACACATCAAAGAAAACACAGTGTGGTTTGACAAAGTATCGTAGCTCAGGGGCTATCCTTATACTTTGGAAAGTGTATTGTGGCCAGGGAAAGACCTAGACTTGGAGGACTCAGAGCCTTCTGATCAAACAGAAAACCACAACTAGCATCAGAAATCAATGACCATTGGATCCAACCCCTCTACTTTCAATATGCATCTATTGTGGTAACATTAGTAGTTGAATGACCATTGCATGGAGCACAGAACTTATGCCAGCTATTCCTTGCTCTGTAGTACTGTACTAATACGGAGCAACTTGTGGCACCACTATATCTATGCTCAGTGTGTGCCTTTTGTCAATTATGATACTTCAACAGCAGATTCAGAGAATCAAAAGTAACACTGACATCTTCTTGCTTACTGGTATGCAACCAGCTTTCAATATGAGGATGGTCTACATCAGCATTTGTTTAGTGTCACTGCACAATAACACAATATACCTATCTCTTAAACAATCACTTCAACTCCTACAGTCACTGGTGCCGACTCTGCTTATCATGGTGTCACTCAGGTTTGATGTCATGTTTGAGTGGACTTCACTACAGTCTGTATTATTATCCTGATACTTGGCCTCAAAGCATGAAAACATTGGCCAATATCCAATGGCTCAAAAACAATCACAAGGTCATTGCCACCTTGATATCTGTTGATCTTTGGGCACAGCAAATTAATTATGATCAGATCAGATCCCTGATTGCAAGAAGTGCTGATCTCAATTGTATCATCTTGGATGCATAATAATCCTGTAATAGACCGGCTTTTGGCATATGTCCTAGCCTCAACTTGGTTATCACATGTACGACCTGCCCTAAATGACAGGTGCTGAAAGGGCAGCTTGGGGTTCCTTCCGGCTTTTGCTTCTCCCCCTCAAGTAGACAGTGGTGTCAGAACAGCTTGAACAGAAATATAAACATAGTAGTAAATTATGCATAGCTCTTCAACATGATCTATTATGACAGGAAGCCCATTCTCTTTGAGTGGGAATACTGGAATTTATACTAGCCTGAAAGCCTTGAAGTGAGCAATCCAATGGAGTGAAACAATGCATATCTATCCATCATATATGTCAGGTCCCAATAATCACCAACAGTATCCTTAAATTCCCCTTGCCTAGTGGCTTCAATGTGGTGGATTTCCCATAACCTTGTCATAGTTTCTTGGAGGAGACTATCACATTCAAGCTTGGTAGCATACCAATTGGAAACATCGCTCAAATACTCCACACCGGGGTATTCAACCACAGCAGCATGTTGGTTGAATGCGTCATATGTGTACTTGCCAATGGAAGCCAACTTGTTGTATGAGCTGCCCCTGAGGGTGCATTGTTCCTCCCAATGCAGAGGCCTATCAGAAAGTTGCCAAGTCTCTTGCATCAGCTCTTGAATATAATGTTTGAGGTTGGTGCATTTAGCCGTGGTAAAGGAAGAGGGCTTAGTGATGTAGAATGGGCTGTATCTGGTCTTCAGATAAAACCTGGATGTGTGTATTGGGGTCCATGCCTTATGATAAACATTGTAGATATCTTGCTTCTTTTGGGGGTAGCCAGTCCTCGTCTTGAACAATTCTACACCTAAGAAGTTCATGGAATACAAACCATCATATTCAGTTGCATGGATGAGTGTAGGGGGAATATTAACCTATTAACATATGAGTTTTATTGACTCTCATTATGACTTAGTACTGACTTTATGATAGCAAATGATCTGCACTGAATACAGATACATTTGTTGTTCCTCGAAGGTGATATGCATGATTTTTGGTTGACAAAGCAGCAGTAGTGAAGCGTCTTCAAGAATAGCCAAGGTAAGCCAATAAGGTCTTTAAGACATTGGCCAATACATTGTTTGGGTGTCATGGCAGAGATGTACCAGTTGAAACCATAGAGAATTCACTGACTGGAGCAGTTTGGAGCATTTACAGAGTTTGAACCTGATATTGAAGTTGCTCTATCATTTGTGGCTCCTTGTTCAGTGTCAGTCTGCTCTTGTTACCAATCAAATGTTCCAAACTTGAAACCTGTGGAACTCAGCCTCACACTAAGTTACATTGGGTTTTCCAACATACTGCAAGGCTTCATTTAGTTCTTTCAGAGATTGTGATTTCCTTAACAAAGGAATAATCATATAATAGGTAAGAGTATAGATTATTGAAAAAGTGTACATCAACTTCAAATACGCAGAGATGATTGAATTTGATTTAAATCTATTCTCTTAGTAAAGCTGGCTCCTTTTTTGACTCATAATCAACTCCAGAAGCTCGTCAGATGCCTGTGGTCAGCCATTTTGAGGAATATTTTGGGTTGTTGCCATCCAAAGGCACTACCATGGTTACAGGGCACATTATTCTACTCCTCTTCTCTCCTCTCCAATGGGATCTAATTTTCCTCCTAGGACATTATTCTTTCTTTGCAGGGTGGGTGGCCTTTTACCTATTTGATGGAGAAAATTGTTTCTTCTAACCACACTCCTGGGCCCTTTGGCAACTAGAAATTGTTTTTGTGCCTCTCTATTATCGGGTTTGATTACATTCTATGTCAAGATCGGGAGCCACTGCCACCTGTGGAGTGTGTTTGTATGTTTCTAACACTCGTTAGTGTTAATTCTACAGAGAGCATTCTTTTTACCCTTCAGCTCTCCAAGGGATGATTGTCCTTATTCACTCAACTGATGTATTCGTTCATTTCAATTTGTAGCATGAGTATCCACCACTGCTGAGCAACTTCCATTCTATTGACTGATTTTTGAAACAGGTGGTGCACACCATTAGCTCCTATTGCTCCCAAACCTCTGGTTGGCAGAATAGTAGCTAGTTAGGGGGCCATAAGAATTGGGCCTATCATTCTTGGCACACGGATTCCTCCTCTTGGTCTCTGTATGAGAGTCCGATCCAATACAGTGTATCTTTAGGGTCTAAAGGGTTCACCAACAATTCTGGTGGCAAGATATTGCTCGTCTCCAGTGCCTTGGGTAGGTAAATTTTATATTTTATACAGCAAGTCACGTCATACTTGAAACTGGTAAGGATATGCTTGATTGTTCTACTGTCTTTACACTGGCTCTGTTTTTTGTGTCATGTTTGTCCTGGCTGGTCAGACTGTGGAGTCAAAGCACAACAAGCGAGACTACTGTCATTCCTTGTGACTATTGGTCTTTCTGGGGCTGAAAATTCACTCCATTCATAGTTTCCAAATGACTATACCTGTCAGAGCTTCATTTGAGTGTATTGCTTTCTGCCAAGAGTAAAATTCCCACTGACTGTGACAGCATTTTTGTTAGTTGCTCCAATATGAACCCGAATGCCTGCTAGGTCACTTCATGTAAGGCGCCTGTTTTCCATGGGGCTCAGTGGATACAGTTCGCTGTGGGCGGGTGGGACCTCCATACTCTACCAATTTTATAGAACAACCCCCCATGCAACTATTCCTTTTCTTTTCTTTTTTTTGAGAATTCTAGGCAGAGTATGACTGAAATACACCCAGAGCTACCCGAAATTTTACTAGTCTTATCTGGAGGGTACTAAAGAGTAATATAAATGTACAATTATCTATATCTCTACCATCTCTGTTGCTGATAGCTGAAACTGGGGCAGGAGGAATGGTCTCTGAATGCACAATGATTAATTTCAATGCATTGAACGTGACAATGCTCACTTCATCTTAGTCATCCTTGCTGTCAGGAACAAGAACAGTGTTCTTATTGTTATTCAAACTTTGATTTCATCATCTTTGTCTTCTGACTCAACAATAGTACTTGTCCTTGCTTTCTTGACAACCTAAGAAATCTTTTACAAAGGAATTATGAGGAGTGAGATCACATTTCCTACTGGAGGTTTGTTGTTGTTACTGTCATATCCTATACTCACACCACCAACATTGATCATTACATTCATAGTCTTGATCTTGACCTTAATAGACTGTTTCTGCTTGAGTTCCTTCAGCTCCTTTGATGCTGGAGGTGAGGGTGATCTTGAAGAAGGGGTGTTTTCTGATGAGCCAGGTAAAGACTTGTTGGTGCAATAGTAAGAGGCAGGACATTCACAGAATTTTTGCAGCCATTCCTTGAACTTGCTTAAGTGTAAGCATCTTGTATCATCAAGACCTTGTTGCTTGACAACAAAGAACAGGTATTGGATCCCATTGAGGTCAGATGGGAAATGGGCTCGAGTTGGTATATCGATGAACTTCTTGACATTCATATCGAAAATCAAATACTTGGTCGCAGGGACATTTGTGGTAGTGGTGAAGGATTTGTCACTGCTGAGGGTGAACAGTCCATCCTGGATTTGAATGCAGTGGATGGCTGGTAATGCATCTGGCTAAAGGATGGTTAGGGCTGCACTTACAGAAACATAAGAGGTGGCTCACCTGGGTGTACATGACAATTTTCATATGCCCTATCTTATTGTGGCTAGCAGAATCTGCTTGAGACATCATTTGCTTTAGACTGTTGGGGAGACCACAGAGGGATCGAAGGTGTAGGGTACTTGCTCTGGCTGGCACAGCAATGGGCACCTTACAATCTTTGTGACACTGGCGGTACACTCACATTCATGTTCATTTTTTTGCTCCTCCTAACCATAATTTTTTTCCAAAAACAGGTATTAATTTTAAAGTGCAATGGTTGGTGCAGTATATGATGTGAGATTACTCCAGTATCATTCATTTTTATGACAAGGCTGTCTACTTCTAGCACTGTGGTATTCAAGAACGGAGTGTGGTCAGGGGAGATGGCCCCAAAATGTTGACCTCACCTCGTAGATGATTGGTCGATCTGAAAGGGTCGATTGTTGATCAATGCCCATGGTGGAATGGAGCTAATGGAGGAGGTTGTGTGTCAGTGTTCTGGTTTGATGGCCAGTGTTTTCATTTTGGATTGCCTTCAACCTTGTTTTTTTACATTCTTGTCTCTCTTTATTTTTTTTCTGCCTAGTTTCTGCCTGGTTTTTCCTATTGGCTCATCCTAGCGAGCCAGCAAAGCAGGTAATGCTTTCAATTACTTATGTAATGTGACCCAATGTTCCTGAATCTATCTGATAATGGTGTTGTGATGTGGCAGGTAATCACGTGAAACCCAGCCCTAAAGTTCTAAGGCTCAAACTGAGCCTCCTCGCGGTTTATTGGTTTCTTCCTCCTCCATTTATTAGCACCCAATGCATGTCTCCTCTGAGATGCTCCTGTGAAATCGAATCATAATTTCTCTAAGATAAACAAATGTAGAACAAGACATAGCCTATATGTGAGCAAAAGAATAGCTAAATAGCTTGTACTTCATGCTTGAAGAAGGACAATAATAAAACAAGGTCCAACAGAGTCAAGAACGAAGCAAAATTCAGGAGTATGAAGGGTGCTGATGTGCTGAAGAGTGAAGTGCAGCATGAAAAGATGAAGAGCACAAGATACAATGAAGTGAAGAACGAACTTGGGATGATTAGAGGAGTATACACACTGCTGCTGCCAATGCTCAAGGTGAGCGTTCCTAATAAATGGTCAAGCAATCCAGCACCCTTACCTCCTAAACCTTCAAACAGAGTCACGATGGGGGTGTCAAAGCACCTCCCTATTTTGTTTTGCCTCAGCTATAATCGCATAAGTCTCTTCTACAGAGTCCTGATGCTTTTGCTTGAGGACACAACCCATCAGAAATATCAATAACCTCTTCACTAGCCTGTTATGTGTGATGTTGATAAGCAACACTGACACGACCAGAAAATAGGCTCACTGGAACTACTTGAGTTTTTCAGCTATGGCCTTGACTGTATTCTCTTGTGCCTAGGTCACGGTGAGTACCTCCATTACAACTTGGAATACAAAGTGTACATTGGCTGACTTCTCTCAATTTCCAGATGTAGTTGCACCAACAGTGACCTTTATTTTGGTGAGTTGTCTGGTCAATGCTAGTGAACAGCAACCTACCTGAGTTTGTTCCTCTGTGTCAGTGATTTCAAAATGATATCATTTGCAGCCTTTGATATATGTAAGCCATCTAGTCAGTCTGAGAGACCTTGGGCTCACCAGGTTTCATTCTTTCACAGTGGTGATCTTGATGATGTTGTTTTCAGCCCTCATATAAGCAAGCCATCCTAGAAGTCTGTAACTCACCTGAGTTTGTTTCTCAGCAATGGTAGTTTCAACAATATTGTTCATGACCTCGATCTTGGTGAGTTGTCTATTTGAATCTAGGGGTCTAGGGCTTACCTGATCTTGCTCTCTTGCACTATTATCCTTGGCTGTATTGCATGTGGCCTTGAATAAGGTGAGTTAACCACTCTTGAACTGGAGTTTTGACCTTACCAGATTCTTTCCCTCTGTGACTGTAGCGATGCTCGCATCCTTCATGGCCTTGACTTGGGTGAGTTTTCTAAATGTAACCCAAAATTTGGAACTCACATGATCTTCGTTCATACCACCCTTAGATTCTGGATGCATTGTAATGTTGATGGTACAGTAGGTGGTAGGGGTTCAACTGATGGATTATGTGTGAGACAAGGGGCAGTTTCCACAACTTTGCTGCATCAATTGATGTCTTTGATGAACTCACCAATACTGGGACATTCCTCAATATCAATGTCATGCCACTTAATAATCCATTTCTGAGGATTATCACTGTGACTGATTGTGAACCATGCCTGGGAATGGACTGCAGTAAAGTCCTTTGTGGCCGGGTCATATATACAGAATATCATAGTGAATCCGGGGTCATTGGGCATCCCTAGCCAATCCTGGGTCTAAGGAAAGGTTAAACAGACTGTGGATCGTTGGGAAGCTGTAAAACAATTGTTGGCCAGGCTACCCTGATGGTGAGCTCAAGCCCTCTAGAATCCCAGCTGGTGACTCACTTTCAAGTAGGCAATGATATGAGCCCATTTCAAGTCCTCAGGAGGGGTGCTCTCAGAGCATCAAGTGTTCTCAGGATGGGGAGTGGTCATAGTTGATGTGATAGCAATTCTCAGCTGGGGAGGCAATCCAAGGCAGGTAAATGAACGTTCTATTTTATCTAGGTTGTTGATATAACAACGTATCCCTTTTAGGGCACTAATGATTGCCTTCCTTTTTTCGAAATCTGAAAGCACCCCACTCTGGCACTGAGGCAATACTCATTTTGATTACTCATTTTGCTGATACAGGGTGAGCTGGTGGGTGGTCCGAAATCAATAAGATCTCATCTCATCCTTTTAGCTCGCTCCAAGGGTGAATCAGCTACTTATGTATACTAGTCCAGCCTCGCAGTTGCTGCTAGCACCACATGCTCTGTGAGTTATTCTCAAAGTCCCAAGCGCATCCTTACTGTCTAATATCTTTGCACTGCTAACATCCCTCCATGCCCAGAGCTTCTCATCATCAACCATGCTCCACTTCTCAGACTCATTCTGAGCTGTGAAAAGCAAATGAAGCAGAGATCGAGCAATACCTTTCCCAGCTCTCTCCAAAGAAACCTCCCCATTGCTGTCAACATATGGAGGCTAAACTCTGCATGTCAAAGGATAGCAAGACTATGGAGAATCTCAGTAGATGGTACACCTATGTGAGTGTTTACTTGCTCCATTTTTGCCTACAACTTAAGGCTTTGGCAGTGTGGGTACTGTGGCGTAGGGACCGTCACAGATACGTGACAACCGGGTATCTGCAGGTAACGATCTGTGACGACCGGATTGGGTCAGGTTGGATACCAGTTTGCCGGATACCTGTGGTAACCTGACAGGGACCAGTTAAAAATAGATATATAGTCTATATATGGGAGCTTTTGAGACTCTGAATCAAATTATTGATGTAAACATGTCAGATAATGAACACAACCCTGCATTCGAGCTTCTCACCCCTTGTAGTCCCTCCCTGCATTGATATGCCTCGTACAAAATCAAGGCTTCCCTCTCATCCTGCTTCAGGGCCGCCGTCTAGGGGTTCAAGTGGCAGCAGGGCTATCACACCACACATTTCTCGGGCCCAGACACCCGAGACTAGGGCTTCGAGTCATGAGGAAGATAATGCCAGACCACTCATCCCTGTACAATTCTCTCCTATCAAACAGCGTCAGAAGGCAAAGGCTGCTAATCAAGTGGCTGATAAGCATGATCTTGATATCTGGGACCTGCCGGATGATGAGATTATTGGTATGTACATTCACAACCACTTCAAAAATTTATTAATATATATAATCCAATAATTCTAGAGGCTTCATTTGCACATCTTAAGTCTCTTGCATACCAGTACTTTAACATCACCCTTGACTGTGTTCTCAAGGATGATGAGCCTTCTGAACTGGTATTTATCTTCACCTGTAAAACCGATCCAGACCGTCATACAGCACATCGTTGGGGACGCATGAAGACACATGCAGGGACTGGAAACCTTCAGAAGGGCATCAAGGCCTGCAACCAGCTGAATGGACTCGCTGAAGATGGCTCATCATTGGTCCCACATCAATCTGACTCTGATTATATTCCTTACTCTGAATCAGCTCACCGAGCAATTATTTCATTACAGTGTGCTGTGAATCAGTGCCCATTCAACTCAGTCAAGGATGGGCTCTATCGTCTTGAAGTTGCTATGCTCCGAAAGGGAACAGTCCTTCCAAGTCCTGAGCAAGTTGGTCGTGATACCCGACTTTTATATCGTGAAGTGTCTGGTATTGTTCGTACTCAACTCATGGCATGTTTGTATTTTTCTCACTCTACTTTAGAGACTGATCAGAGCAGTTGATTACTAGTGGTATCCATCTTGTTCTGGATGGATGGACAGCACCAATTATAGCATCATATCTGGGCCTTGTCATTATTTGGTCTGAACAGGGTACAATCTATCGGACAGTACTGGAGTTTATTAGGTAAGCAATAATATTATTCTAACCCAGAGTATGAATTAAATTTGCTTAATAATAGGTTAAAACACAAGCACACTGGTGAATACCTTGCTAAGGTTGTTTTTGACTGTCTGAAACGTTGGGGATTGACAAAGAAGGTGAGTAATCTCAATATTTTAATTGACTGGATATGCTTACCAATCAAACTCTAGCTATTTTCTATATGCATGGATAATGCAGCAAACTGCAATAAGCTTGTAGAGTTTCTTCCTCAGCATATACCATCATTTCCTGGTCCACAAGCTCGTACTCGGTGCATGGCCCATATTTTGAATTTGGTAGCAAAGGTGCAGTATTTAATCTAAGCTTGACATTTACCATTATAATAATTTACTTTGTTTAGATGTTTATGTCATTTTTCTTTAAGAAGGGCAAGAAGAAGTCGAACCAGGCCATCGTTTCTGATGATGGTTTAGTCTCAGTGGATGACCATTCAATATTCGTAGCAGATCAGGTTGTCGAGGATGAGGATGATGAAGATGATGGAGTGCTCGAAGAAGATGATGGTCATGCTATTTTTAATCAGGAAGCTGTACTGGCACTCCATCAGCCAGCAATTATGCAGATGCAAGCAAGGGAAGAGCCTGTTACTGCTACTCCTGCTCAGCTCCGTACAGCTGAGAGTATTATGCCTCGGGTGTGTCTTTTATACTTGCAATGTGTACTTTTCTAATAATATTTAGGTCTCTGGTCTTGCTCGTCGTATTCATGACTCACCTACTCTCCGTGAGCAGTTTGATGAGTTGGTCAGCAAAAATCCCAGGCTTGATGGTGCTAAACGTTCACTCAATCGCTGGGTGGCAACTTGCTGGAATTCAGATTTCCTTTGTCTTAATGCTCATGTTTATTTCCGAAAGGAGGTTGAGATAATGACTGGGATTTCTGACAATAATCTGACACAGTATCCGTTATCAGCTGACCAGTGGAAGATAGTAACTGATCTCCTTCCTGTTCTTGAGGTATGTGTTAAAATTACTGTTAAGACATGAGCTAATAGTATTCTAGATTTTCAAAGAAGCAACTGATCTATTTTCAAAGGCTGAAGTTCCCCTCATTGTTGATGCCTTTCCACTCCTACTGGATATCCGAACATATCTTGTCAATGTGTGTGAGGATGATGATGATGAGTTATCGCCAGTTATTCGCATTGCAGCTCAAGCTGCAATTTCGATGCTTAACAAGTATATCACACTTTGCGAAGAGTGTGAAATTTATTTCATCACAATTGGTATGTTACTTTCTCTGTGAGTATAAGAGGTGTATTTATGCATTTCTAGTCATGTGCCCTGATCGAAAGCTGCAGTGGTTTAAGGACAATGGTTTTTCATGTGCTGTTATTTCACAACTCAAACAGACTGTAATTGATCGGTGGGAGCAAAACTACCGACCTGACCTCACACCTGACTCAGGAAGTGACTCAGCAGTACGTAATCCCATCTCTATTAATATTAATTCTTACTGTTAATTTAGCGAGTCACTAACAAATACATGAAGAGACCCACTGCAGCAAAATCAACAGCAGGGAAACTGGATGACATTCACACTTACCTGAAAGAGCCAGTCATCCAGTCTTCAACAGTCATTGATTCGGGGGGGTATATGAAGTGGTGGAACACTACTGCAACCAGTCGTCCCAATCTTGCAAGGATGGGAATGAACTACTGCAGTGCTCCAGGCTCGTACATTTCTCACACTCAATCCTTCCTTATCTGATATCTACTAGCATCATCTGTTGATGCCGAGTGGGCATTTTTGGTTGGCCGATGACAAATCAATTTTATGCAACACAATATGTCTCCAAGCACTTTCGAAGCTCGGATGGGTCTTGGGTCATGGTATGGAAGCCCACTTTTCCCAGGTATCAAGGCAGCTGCAGCAATCATTGAAGGTAAAGTATCAGAAGATTCAGATGAGGAATGAGTTGATAAGCACTGCTATCTGTGAGCTTCAGTAGGCTGAAGGAAAGGAAGAAATGTATTTGTACGATCTATGAGTCCGTTCGCCATCTCGATTTATATGTTGTTCTGTAGCCCCAGTCAATGCGTTTTTAATGAGCCCACTTCGATAGAAATCGACCAAGAATTGAGGAAGATATGGTGAGTTGAGTGTTGATGAATGCCTCAATCCCCCCCCAATATTTGTGAATATTTGGTCAAATTTGAAAGTCCCGTAGTGCACTCAATTTTGCGTATTTTTGCTCGAAACTTATACCAAAATTATCAGAAAAGTCTATTCAATCTATATACATGCTCGCCCGAGCAAAACGGGTTACTTGTATCTGCGGATGAACCTGCTATCCGCAGATACCCATCTGAAGCCATCCATGACTGCACCATCTGATGGTACCAGTCACGGATTGGTAACGTTACAACCCATGACGGACCCTACTGTGGCGGATTTTGATGGCTTTCCAAGCGCCTCAATGTCTGGGCTCTGCTGATGCAAGATAAGCAGTTAGGCACTCTGATTGCTACTTGTGAATCCTTGCAGCCAATGGGTTTGAATCCTACTCCAGCATCCCCTCCTTTGACTCCTGTACCAGCATCTTCACCTGTCATCACTGCTCAGACAGCCTGGCCTATGACCCCTACACCACTCTGCTCACCTGCTCTCACTCTCAAGATCTGGGTAGAAGTATGTCAACTAATTATTTCAATCTCTAATTCCTCTAATCATATGTTTTGTAGAATTCTAGCTCACCCGAATCTGTTGGGATTCCACATACAAGTGTAGGTGCCTTTTGCCTTGCTGATCATAAGCTCACTTTGGGAGTATTTGGGGTTGAGCAAGGTGATGCATATAAACTACTAGACCCACAAACTTGGGATTGGAATCATGTGTGTTGGAAGCAGCCTATTTTCCCTGGCCCTGCGACATGCCTGTATTTCAGGTGTCAAGGTGTTACTTGCCAAAATGAACTTTATGATGCTCTCCTTTCTAACTCACTCTAGATTTTTTACTTTCATTAGTAGTCTTCTAATCTCCTACCCAGTGATATTTAGCACTGTATTTCCCTCCTATTATTGAGGTTTTTTCCCCCTACTAATATTTCTTCCCTGTAATCATATTTGATAAGCATGGGATTCTTAAATGCCTCTTGACCGATTGGTCTGTAATAATTTTCGAATATCTGCATTGTCTCACAGTGCCAGTAGACTTAGGCTTGAACATTTTTAGAAGTCACTGTAGCTTTAATGAATGGTCACAGGCAGTTGGAGCGACACTCCATAACCTTGTAACTATTGATCTCAGTGCTAGATCTTCTAACTTATGCTGAATTTACCAGATCCAGTTGGAGTTGGCAGCTTCTGTGCATATATATTACCAGAGCTTTGGGTCAAGGTTCGTAATATATCCACCATATCATGATTTATTCTGATTTCACCAATATATGCCTGAGGGTACCATTACAAAGCTATTGGGTAAATTTTATGGAAGGGATCCAAACAATTATTTTGACCACCAGGGGGTGCCTCAACTAGTGGCAATCAATCCACCCAGTAGATGAGCAATGCAAGATTTTGAGACTGAATTACAATTACAACATCGAAGAGCAAACATGTAGTACAAATACTCAGTTGATCTGTCACTGGTGAGCCTTCATCCCATTCTTCCCCATCATCACTCATGCCACTCACTAAACTGCAGAAAAAATATCTTGAAGATGGAGGCTTCAAGGAACGCACCTTTGCAGCTCACACTGTGGCAGAGAAGAAAGGAACATTCAACATGAGGATGTGGGTGAAAAATAATGTCATCCCTTCATTCATTGGTAAATTCCCTAGTACATGTCAGGAGATGTGGGAGGTAAGTGGTCACTGCTCTTGAAATTCCTGTACATGCATCTGACAACTCTTCCAGAAAGTTCAATCATGGTTCAAGAATGCCTGCAAATGGCCAATGCCCATAGCGAGATTTTGCTGTTCTCAACTCGCGTCTCAGTCATCTTCACCCACCTGTGAAAATACTGTTCAGCATAATGATGAGGATCACAATGCTGATGACATGGTTGTTCCTCCGTCCTAGCACTTACATGGTTTGAGGGAAATGATAGCCAAGGATTACAAGCAGGCTATACTTGATTGTGTTCTTGAACTGAACAAAGACAAATGTCAGAGACAAGGGTTCATAGGGAGGTGGCTGAGCTCACGTACTTTATTGCTGAACTACCTGAGGAGAAGTTGCAGCCCTATGAAGCATGGGTTACCCAGTTACAAGAACAGAGTCAAGCTCAGCCCACCAAAGAAGAGACATTGAGGTACATCTCTATACCTTCTTATAAAATGGTACCTGATCTTCTGGATAGATGGCAAAAGCACCTTGCCATGAGAGCAGGGATGGATCTTCACAAGCTCCTTGGATGGGACTGCCATCAGTATGGTGATGGGCTCTTCTTCTTAGTTACTGCCACCTGTGAACCTTCAAACCAAATCTATCTCAAAAGGTAAATTACCTATAGCAGTCCGAGGCTTGTTGTACTCAAGTCATTTCAATATTAGCTGGTTGATCTCAAATGTTCAGCAAGATGCCAGTTCTGATGCTTTCCTCATAGCATATGATGACCATATTTATGACCACTTTCAAGAGCTTGCTGATAAATGGCTGCCATGTAAGTCAAAGAAACAATTTTATATTAGCTGTGTCCTGAGGGCCTTATCTTCAATAACAGGCCACAATAAGGAAACAGCACCACTCCTTGCCCAGACTTTGAGTGGAAAATACTTCATATGCTGCTTTGATGTTGATTCTGTTACAAGGAAGGAGATGCGAGAGGTGATCTCAGCCTATCTGACTAAACTCTGGGGTTTGGCTATATTTCCTTCTTCAAGGGTGCTTTGTACTCAAATGTTTATTGTAGAAGCATTGGGACAATCTGGACCCTTGCCCTGGTCATCACTAGAGGACCACGCTGTCTAGAAATCGTATCTTCTCAATACTATGTTACTTGCAAATTACAACAATATCAATCCGGCAACTATGTCTAGTGAACACACTATTGCTCTTGTGGAGGATTTGTCTAAAAATCCTGATATTATTGACTTCAGTCAAGTTTTGTAAGTGGCCTATCTCTTCACTCTGGTTTGTATTGATCTTTATAAATTAGGACACTGAACTCAACTTGCTCAAGCCCCATTCAGGATGAACAGGTGACCCCTGAGCTGGCTAGTCCTGCTGACAATCACACGTCATCTGGTGGGCCAGGCCTCCCCCAATTACCATTGGGTCTCAGAGCTTCCAGGAGCAATGAGGACCTTGCCTCCCACCCAACAATGTCCCTACCAACTCAGCTGCTCCATGACTTGAATGCAGATATTGCCCCACCTCCCAGCCAGAGTCCTGCATATCAAGAGCCACCATTCTGCTCAAGTACCCCCCCAACAATGCTGGATAACAGGATGACTGATGTATGCCACCTCATTCTGTGTTTCTGAGCTTAATATAATGCTGGCTTTTACTAGGGTACTCCAGGCAGTTTTTACCACAGCCTAGTTAGGAGCCCGTTCTCTTTCACAGCAGGAAGCAATGAGCAGGTTCTGCAGATGGGGCCCTCATCCCACTGGTCAACCTCACAAGTAAATATTAGTGTAAGTCAGATGTATTTTGTCATTTTGGACTTTGATTTCAGCTCAAATTTGAATTAGGATACCTCACAGAATCCACAAGCAAGTCTGCATGGTACACCACCTGGTCCAATGTCAGCAAGTGATAAAGACAAGACTTTTTCATGCAAAAGTCTTGAAGGATATCAAGCTGCTGTTAACCCTTGAGCAGCTCCTTCCAGTCAACTGCAAGATTCAACTGCTGACCACAACACCACTACTCAAGGTATGTGAAAACTCAGGTATTTGCCTGTACTACACAATCGCTCATTTTGTTTTTGACATCCATCCACAGCCTCTGATTCAACCAGGCCCGAGAACCAAGGTGGTGTAGCACAAGGGAACTGGAGGAAGGGCCAGAATAGCACTGTCACTTCGAAGCCAAACACTGCTACCCTCCCAGAGACCACCATCACCCAAAATACCCAAACTCAGAAATGACACCACAAGACCACTGTACCTGTTTGTGCCTCTAAGCATGCTACATGGAAACCGCAGCCCCCTAAACCTATGACCACCAAGGATACCAAGATCACCAAATGGTACATTCATCTTCTTTTTTAAAAAATATGCTGAGGCTTTCCACAGGAAGCTGGGTTACAATCTTGTTTCAATTGAGGATGATGTGGATAAGAGACCTACCAAGTGTCAGAAGAGGAATAACACAGCCTAGCTCAATGCAATCACCCATTTCTCGAGTACATCAGTATTTAATGTTCAAACCATTTTTCTTAGAAGCCACTTTTCTAGGCTCATTCTCTCACATCATTCCGGATTTTACTTTTTCTTGGATAATTTGATCTTAGCTCTCTCTCATATATATTCATAGTCAATCCACGGATAGCACTTATACACACTGACCAGTATAGTATTGATGTTATAGCATTAATATTCAACAGAGATGAGTGCCCTAGCTATATTCAGAAACAAAGCACATGAGCAGTTGATAACATACCTAAATATAATGGTCTTGATACTACCATCGAAAGACTCAACAATCAAAGTTAAGCCTTGCCCTCTACTGCTGGTACTAGAAGCTAGAACATTTTAAATTCATTCTCCACTGCCATCACTAGATGCCTGAGCATTTGATGTTGAATCTTGTTCTCCACCATTGCCACTGGGCTTTTCAGAGATAAGCTGTGATTACTCAACAGTCAGTGGTAGTTTAATGTTCTCATTAGAATTTTTGTTGTTGAGTCTATTGAAGAATTATGTACATTGTCACTGGAAACACTGGGGATCCTAGATGTCATCCATATCTCTGTGATGCATCGCACTATACTAGAGATACATTCACATATAGGTGATATCTATATTTAGGAATTATCCAGGCTATGACAACTATTGATGTCTATGACTGACCACACTTTAATCCAGATTTAATCTGGATCATTGAACACAGGAATAATCTAGGCTCCTTATTTTACAACCACTCCTGCTTAAATCTGGATTTAATCTGGATTTGAGATGGCTGAGTTGTTCAATGCTACATGCTCTGCAGCCAAATCCAGCTTAAATATGGATTTAATCTAGATTTAAGACAGCTGAGTTGTTCAATACTACATGCTCTACAGCTGAATCCAGCATAAATCTGGATTTAATCTGGATTTAAGATGGCTGAGTTGTTCAATACTACATGCTCTGCAGCCAAATCCAGCTTAAATCTAGATTAAATCTGGATTGAAGGCAGCAAAGTCTTTCAAGACCGCATGCCCTACCATCAGCCCCACCTGAATCCAGCTTGAATCTAGATTGATGAAGTCCCTGCTCTGCAAAGGTTTGGGGGTCAGCTCGAATTGCTTTGAACCTGACATCATTGTTGAGTCCTTCGGTGAAGTAGGATTGGAGAGAAGTGCTGTCAGTAAGTCCTGCATATGAGGTGAGGATGGAAAAGTTGGTGATATATTCTTTGATGTATTTGTTTCATTGTCTATAATAGCGGAGCTCTCTTTCAGCCTCAAAGCTCTGTTGTGTTAGAGTGAATGACTGTTCGAGTGCATTCTTGAACTGGTCAAAGGTGTGTGGGATGTATCCTGCTTGGATAGCTGCAGTTGCTTGACTAAGTCTGTAATCCTGTTGCCATAACTTGGCAGCTCCATTGAGTAATCCAAGGGTGTAGTTGATTCTTGATTGGTCATCTGTGACACCATATGAGTCAAAGTAGAGTTCGACTTCAGCCATCCATGGTCTGTAGTAGCTTGGGTTGCCATCAAACCTGTTGGGCTTTGGGAATTTGAGCTGGAATCCTGCTTGAGGTTGTGCCATTAGATTTGGTAGGGGGTTTGGATTAGGATTTGGTGGTCCTTCTCCTGGTCCTCCTGGTCCTCCTGGTCCTCCAGGTGGATTACCTCCAGGACTTGGTGGTCCTCCTTGTGGTCTTGGTGGT
This sequence comes from Leucocoprinus leucothites, assembly GCA_013368445.1. Taxonomy (NCBI): domain Eukaryota; kingdom Fungi; phylum Basidiomycota; class Agaricomycetes; order Agaricales; family Agaricaceae; genus Leucocoprinus; species Leucocoprinus leucothites. The sequence goes on from JAACJO010000009.1 coordinate 304,334, forward strand.
GGCAGTGTGGGGCTTCTTCGATTTGAAGAATCTCCTGTGTTGGTGATAGCTGCTTTTGCTTTCCCTTTTGTTTGGGTGTTAGCAGGTATGGTGATGGTGGTACTGGCTGTAGTAATGTTGGGATTGGTTGCTGGTAGGGTACTGGTACTGGCAATACCAGTGGGGGAATTGGTAAAGCTAAAGGGGATAGGGTTCATAATGGGACTGAGGAACCTTGGGCTATGTCCAAAGGTCGGGCTTGAGGTGTAAGAAGGGGGTCTATTGAGTCTGGGCTTTTCTGGGGATTTAAGTTTGAGCTTATTGATTGCCCTTGTGAGTGCTTCTGCTTCCTCTTCTGTTCAATTTCCTTCAGATTCCTGTTGGCTTCTTTCTCCACTATCTGTTCCTTCTTCATCTTCTTCTTTGTCTTCTTCATCAGATTCAGATTCCTCTAAACTTGGAGTGTTAACTCTGGGCTCTGAATGATTATCTTGTGTGGTGTCTTCAGTTCTTGGGGTAATGTCAAGGACTGGTTCTGGTTCAACGGTCCTGCTAGATTCTGCAGGGGTTTCTGGAAATGGAGTTTGTTGTCTTCTTGCTTCTTTGGCATACTGTTCTGGGGTAACATCTCAAAGTTCTTCAAGACCTGCTCCTCTTTCAATTTGCTGTTTGACAGTTCTGTGAAGTTGCTTGTGACCAAGTGCAGCATATTCAGCTTCAAGAATTCCTTCTTGTTCTTTCTTGATTGGGACATAGGCAACTTTCCCTTCATGTTCTTTGATATAATAGAATCTTTCTGATCCTTTACTTCTGTAGAATCTTGTTCTTCGGGTTTCACTGTAGTAGGTACTGTAGGATTCTTCTGGAAATTCCCTTCTTGCAAAGATTTCAACCTGTCCTGCAAACTCTACTAGGTCCATTGTGGACTATGTTTATGGGTGCCTAGAGAGACACCTGGTATGGTCTTAAATGGTAGATTGTCCTTAAGACAATTATCACACTTGCAGTTTGATTCTGCTGTGATTGGAAAATTAGTCTATAGTTGCTTTGGACTCACCTTTATAGTCACTAGGACTGTGTATTTATAGTCTCTTAAGACTTTCAACAGATAAACTGTCTTCCAAGTATTTACCCTCAGGTCTGGTATTCTTCAGAGATATGCCTAATCTCCTGGGAAATTTCTCCCTTCCAAGTATCTACCCTCGGGTCTGGTATCTTATTTGAGATTTAGGTACAATGACCTTAGCTCTCACAAGCCTCCAAATGTTTTAAGAGTGTGGTATTCACTCAGATCAATAAGAGTGACCCTCAACTATTCCACTAGTTGGCAATGTGTGTCAATCCTCTCTTCATTGTTATGCACAATAGTTTTGGGACAGTTTGTGTGATAACTGCGATAACCCAAATTGACAGTGTTTGAAACATTGTTAGGTTACTGGGCAAAGTAATGGCTCTGTGCTAACAGAGAAGGATTGTTTCTACTTAATGTTATAGTGATGCTGGCCTGGTCCTAAGCTGGTGCGATAAGTATCAGGTAGATCTTATCAAAGGGGACTCCTTCTCAGTAAGCAACAAAGTCATTTACTAAGTCAGAGTTATAATACAGCAATTATAATAGTAAAGACTTCAGTAATTGAGATCTTAAGTGACTTAAGTTTCAATTCGACTTTGTATAGATAAAGGCTCATATTGAGTCTCCATCTAACCAAGTAGAAACAATGTTTCTCCTTGGTAGATGTCGATGACTTATATATGATACAGGTCTACAGTGGCTCAAAAAACTGTCCCAATGTTTTCGCATTTTGGACATATTTGCTAATACCAGGGCAGATATATGGCCTAGCATCCTGAAAATATTCACACAGGTACCTTGACATATTGGGCGCATATATTCCCATGATCACATGACCTTGTCCATCAATGAATTAATAATGAATTATCGAAAATATCTACTCATTGGGACAGTTTTTTGACCCTCTGTTATCTACCTACTCAATACTTTGTATGACCTCCTCTTGCCCTGATAACTGCCTCAATCCTTCTGGGCATGCTTTCTATCAGCCTTTGGCACCTTTCTGCTGGAATCTTATTCCACTCCTCTACTAGCCTCTCCCACAATTCAAATACTCCCTTGGGTGGTCTTTCATATGCCTTCAGCTGGTCCTTCAGGTAGGTCCAGAGGTGTTCAATGGGATTTAGGTCAGGGGATTGTGCAGGCCATGGTAGAACTTGAATGTTGTTGTCCACAAACCATTGTTGTCCCAGTTTTGAGGTGTGTTTTGGGTCATTATCCTGCTGGAATATCCTCTCCTCCTCCTCCATCTCCAACTTTTCAAAGCTTTCCACCACCCCATTGTCCAAAATCTCGCAGTATTGCACTGCATCCATATTCCCTTGAACCTCTATCAGCTTTCCTACCCCATTCCACCCCATACACCCCCACACCATCATGTTACCACCTCCTCCATGTTTGACAGTAGGGAGAGTGGTCCTATCTGACAGTGGTTCCCCCCTCTCCTTCCAGGTATACACCTTTCCATCTGACCCAATCCTGTTGATCTTTGTTTCATCTGTCCACAACACCCTCTTCCAGTCCTCCACTGTCCAATTCCTATGTTCATGTGCAAAGTCAAGGCGTTCCTCACGATGTCGCTTTTTGAGTAGAGGTCGTTTGATCTTGGTTACAGAGCGAAATCCATTATCCTGAAGGGTATTTCTGACAGTTTGGGGTGTGACAGGGTCAGACAGAGTAGAGTTAATGAAAGTTGTAGCCTGGACAGCATTGTCTAGCTTTCCAGAGGTTATTTGGTGAATTATTGCTTTTTTATCACGAGGAGAAAGCTTGGAAGGACGTCCTCCCTTGTTGTTTTCCTTGTCCCCATCAACTTCTTTCTTGATCCTCCCAACAGTAGACTTTCCTAGACCAGTTTTATGTTCAATCTGGCGCAAGGAATAGCCATCTTTGAGAAGAGAAGTGACTTGGGAGTATTGGGTAGAGGAGATAGCTTTCATGATGTAGTGGCAGGAAGAAAGACAGTTGTAGCCATCTCAACATGTCAACCAAGGTCACATGATCTTGTTTATTACTCCCACACCTGCCCTGATGCTCCCCTGGCATGTTACAAGGTAGATACTGGGAGGCTGACAGGGGGTCAAAAAACTGTCCCAATGAGTAGATATTTTCGATAATTCATTATTAATTCATTGATGGACAAGGTCATGTGATCATGGGAATATATGCGCCCAATATGTCAAGGTACCTGTGTGAATATTTTCAGGATGCTAGGCCATATATCTGCCCTGGTATTAGCAAATATGTCCAAAATGCGAAAACATTGGGACAGTTTTTTGAGCCACTGTATATCTATTATTAACTAGGGCTAAGGGCTTCTAATGAAGAAGAGAAGCATACAGCTTTCTTAATGCTAATTAAACTATATAAGATGCGATCTGTCAAAGAAGCTTTAGAAGTTCTTCTTTGATCATCTGATCAATCACAAGGTAAGTCCAAATATAGTACAGCTATATTTAACAATGACATGTCATCAAAATGTATACAAAACCAAATAAGTCATAACAAGTCATAATGAGGCAAAGTAAATTAGTCAAAACAAACTAAAGAAAACAATAACAAACAAAGTGAAAAACATAATTGTGATATTACTTAAGTAAAGCTAATATTGACTTCGTATTGTAGATGGAACAAATGCTAGATATAATCAATATACATAACAGGTGTGACACCCCTAGCATGCACCTCAACTATTTGAGAAAGGAAGGCTCTGGAACCAGAAACTGCCCCCAAGAATACCTGTCATTCACTCAGTAAAGAATATACTACTTAAGAGCATGTTGTATATTCTTTAGTGACTTCCCAGCAGGCTGATAATTTTTCACCTTCAAAGATAGATCAACATTTTCTCCCACCAACCTGGGACTATCTTCAATGGCCATATGAGGCAAACTAACATTTTGTACATGTGATCAACATAAAGATATTTCAGGCATGAGACAGAGATAAAGCATTTCTAACATTTTCAGCATGGGGGTCATTTTAAACATTGTTGGACAGTTGTAGCATTTTCTATGTCCTGTTGTGAGCTATGTTATACAGAATTGGGACCCATACAATTGTTCTGAACATTAGGAAGGTCAAGGTTCCTTTTCTCACATCCCACTATAGCTTATGTTATTCAACATCGAGAATCGCTGGAGCATTGGAAACTTTGGGAGGGGGTGTATTCTTCCTGGTATCCCCTTTGGACATATCTTGCACATTCTAATAACCTATGGCTAGCCTTTCAAACCACCTCATACAAGAAAGCATTGGCTACATGTAGTGGATGCCCGAACAGATGGAGATCTCTAATGATAGTTGCATGTTCTATGCCAATCAAACATATCTGTCCTAGATAGCTTGAAAATTGTTGCCATTCCCGACACATGCAAAACCATTTTGGAAATTTGGGGGTTGGAAATCTTCCAGAGCATTCATAGGTTCAAATTTTATATCATCAGGTAAATCATCTTTTATCTCACAAGGATAATAATATTTGTGAATGCCGAAATCATTGCAGATGCCTTCGCACGAAGCCCGGTCATAGTTTTGTTGTCAAATATTTCCTCTCCTAGAACGGTGTTTCGGGCATTGAAATATTAATTCCTTTTCGCTGATGCATTGACAACATTTTCACACGTGCGGGCCAGCACCATACTAAGTAAGTTAAGTATACAAAGAACCTATTATGCATCACAATTAAGAATACGAAATTTCGGTGGTCACGAAATCGAGTCATGGGGCAAGCTACATCGACAATTGAATTCAAGGTCCGTCCCCATTTCCCAATTATCCCTCCACCAATGCACGAACCTTCTTGTCAAGACCATCTGCAGTTAGAATTTGTTCACCCTGCGGCACTTTGAACAAATGATATTGTGGGTGCGTTGACGGGAGGACGAGCGCTCATATGCCTCAAATGTCTCTCTCAGCTCTTCCCCCGTTGTTGTCAAAGCTAGGGTGGGTTTGAGTGTAAAGTCAAAGAGTTCTCTCAAAACATGGACGAGATCCATAGTGTAAGCGACTAGAAGACGTTGAACCTCAGGTGTAGGGGTCATCAACAATTATCGGATCGTACGGATAGGCAAAGACACGTACATGTTTTCCAAAGCAGTGGTCGAAAGCCATTGCAGAAAGATATACGTCAAGCCTAGGATGGCGACGGGCGGCGCAATAGGAGCGGAGGCGGCAGTGACGAGGCTCACAAATTGAGACACCTTAATGTCAAAAGTCATCAAGTAATATACATGAGCACATACGTCGAGACATCAGGTTCGTATGAACATCTTGGACGAGATTTAGCATCAGTTGCTTGAATTCTTCAGTGTTGAGGACCTACGATGAGGACGTAAGTTGAGCAGGCGTCACATAAAACAAATTTAATCTACCTCGCCCTTAAAGTTCCAACATTTGATGGTGTCTTTGTGGACTTCCATGAGGCACCTGTGAAGCAAGATCCGTCCGAATCCAGGCATAGTACCAGTAAGGACACGTCTGTAATCTAAGACACTGTTAAGGGGTGCGACGAGACTAACACCTGGGTCACATACAACTAATGCCCTTGCTTTCCAACCAGAAATCGACGTGAATAAATGGTATTACAGCATAAAAGTGGATGAAACCCACGTGATGCAAGCTTCGATTTTGACCGGGAGACTCGCCCGTTGTGCTATCGCCCACATGATCCAAGCATCGCCCTTGAGCCGTTCTTTGACAATATCCCGGGTAACTTCCACGAGAGCCGAAACATCTTCCTTATAGCCTGGACGAACTAGGGAGCGGTCAAGACCGGATAGATCATACAATGGCACAAACATACCGAGACTTTGACATAATCCGGCATCGGGATGTTGAGGCGCTTCATTGTATGCTGGAGAGACTGCACACATATCTCAAACGCTTTCCGGGCCTTGTCTTTACCATGTTCATCGGGAGTCGCTGGATCCATATTTGCGTGCTCATCTTTCAACTCAGCCTTCTTCGTCCTTACTAATCGATCGTATTGAGTAAACACAATTACAACAGGAACTGATCGAGAATCACAAATCGATTAGAACGGAGTGTAACAAAGGAGAGGTCAAGAGCGTACTTTAGATTTTATAGGCAAATTCGAGCAACTTCTCGTCTCCTATCTCGAATACACGACCCCCGGCCGCGGGCGTCTTTGTACAGAGCCTGTCATAATGACGGTGAAAGGAGCGCCGGTGGGTGGGAAGAGAATATACGCACCACAGACCATGGATTCGGTCCCTCAGGGGCAGTCCCTGTTGGGATCGTTGCTCGATAAATTCACGTACAATGTCAAAATTGGTAATCTCTCCTGGTTCGAAGCCTTTAGAATCGTGAAGAACAAAAATTGGGTTGTCTTGTGAGATGAATTCTTGCTCAATATCCGATTCTCCAGGTTTTAAGTGCGAAACGCGCTACAACAGAAGACTATCAGTGGTAGTTAACCCACATTTGTCCTGCATAAGAGCCTCTTACCGCGCCGGTGATACCGAATACACAGTTAACCAGCGACGATTTCCCAACACCAGACTGGTGGGCGATTAGCCTGATGATACGAGAAGGTAAGACCGCAGCTAATTGACCCGACCGATGGACAGAATGCGGAATCTAAATCGCCGAAGTCAGTAGAAACGACTCGAGTTCCGAAAGCTGTACCTACCTCTGCACACTTTTGATGATATCGTCGATTGTGGACTCGGGTTCCATGGTAGTTGAGGTTAGGGAGTACCGGCCAATGCGCTCAAGTCACCATCGCCCTTGCAGCCTTCTTGTTTGTTGACACAATGTGGGATTGACAGCGGATTACGATTGATCAATAGCGGCTGCTATACTTAGGTGGCGAGAAATAGGACCGACATTATTGACAGATGAAATGAATGGCATGTACGAGCGGCAGGACTACGATTGGTCCAGTGGAGAGATCACGCGCTCGATATGTGAAGAGTTGTAGGACCCATGACTCTGGGTGTGACAACTATTCATCGATAGCGAGGCGCCCATGACTCTCATCCCTCTCCATTGCCGGACAACAGATGGGCATGAATTTCATTTCATTCAATGTCGAAGCGGATAAAACAGTGCTAGTGTTTACCTCTCGAGGGGAGAGAGAGGCTGGCTTGATACCGGCCTCACCCTGAACCAAGAACTTTCCGGAGTCAGGAGTTGAATGAGTGTGAACAATAACAATGAAGCGCGCTGATGCCTACATAGGATCACTTATATTAAATTTGAATTGGTCCAAGGATGACAGAACTTGCTGAGCCGATTTATTCGTTAACAACAATTCTGGCACCACGCCCTGCCTTCTTTGTTGGTAGCTTTCATGATAGCTCTGCCCCTTGATCAAGTTTTTTTGGTAATGGTAGGACCTGGTTGAGGTTCGTCAGGGGTCCGAGCGAATTCGTAGGCTCCGCCTAAGAGGTTTTGTAAGTGCGTGCATTGACGGGTGCGCTGCTCTGTGTGAGTTGATGAAGCAGGTATGGTCATCGACAGGGAGAGATGTGGGAAAGACGATGAGTTAAGTGCTGTTCGAGGTGTGCGAAAGGGAGAAAGCCGCATCTAATTTCTCCATACTCGGTGTCACCAGAAAAAGAAGAGTCGTAGGATGAATATAAATAGCGGGCGTAGTGAGACGCTGAAGATCGTACAGGACAAGAACTAAACGGGCGCATCAACATCAGCATGGCAGGAGCGGACCGCTGGCACTCACCAGTAATAACGATTCCAACTGGACTTAATCTTGTGCTACTGAAAAGAACAACGCCGCCAGACTGGGAAACAAAGGCGAACGTAAATCAGTCACGTACCTATTGAGAGATCCGACCTCGGGCTCATCTCCGTCTTTCCTGTGTAAATATTTGATTTGTGGTACTGGCAATCTCCGCCGGCTCGTCATCATCTTCCTGCTCTGGATTCCCATCGGCTGTAACTGTAACTGGCAGAGGTTCAAAGCCTCCGGCGTCTTCGTCAACATCGGGGAAGCAGTTTCTTCGCCGGTACCGGATATTTTGAACGTGATGCGTACTTCTTCGTATGCTTCACCGAGGAACGGTCTGAGACGCTCGCATGTCTGAGCGTTGACGGAGACGTGAGCCTATGAGGTTTAGTGATGTTCGGTGAGTACCGCGTGGTTCGGTAGAAGCAGTGAAGTAGAGACGAACCTGATTTCTCCATGCAGGATAGGTACTAGAAAAGTCATCTGAGTTCATCGCGACGGTTAAGCAGGGAGAAGGGCGTACGGGTAGTAGCGGTCAAAGGTGCGCTTGATTGTGTACTTGCTTTTACTGCGGATGGTGGTAAGCGGGGGAAGGGTAGAGAGGATGGGGCGTGAGTTTGCCTTGTCACAGAGCTGACCCGGGTTTCTTGGCCATCGTGGAGGACAGCTAATGGTTCAATGAAAGTGTGCGGTTTGGGAAGGGTGACATTCGTTCTCTCTCCCGTGGCTCCCATTCATGATCGAAAGTTGCTGGCACTTCGCAAACTTCATTCGTTGAGGGGAATATGACCCCAGCAATGATCCTATACCTGATAGCTACACAAAATTCTTAGTCGCCCACCAACACGATGAGAACCAATACATCACTTGCCTAGTTTCCCTTGATGTCACGCCTCTACCATTATCGATCCCAACGGGCATTCATCTATCATGTGCGCTCTTCAGAGTGTTGCTGTATCTCAGCAGCCTCCGCCTTCCCCTCCGGCACCAGCTCTCTACCACGCTAACTGTTTAACTCGTCAGCCTGAGTATAGAGATCATGGAGGGCACTCAGGAGAACACTGGTTCAGCCCCTTCACGACTTGACTGCTCAAGCTATGAGCACGTTCCCCGATTGTTATCGCGCAGAAAGGGCCAGTCGATATGACCTCTTCACCGGCGGTACCGTAGGCTTGATAGCCTCTCACACTCACGTTGGATCCGGGCCTAGTCGCGCTCGTGGTCGAGGTGGTCGTGGTGGTCGTGGTTGTGGGGGCCGTGGTGACCGTTGTAGTAGTCGTTGGGCCCGAAAAGGGTCGCTAATTTGCTGACCTCATAACAGGAAAGGCAAAACCAAGGTGGAAGCCATAGCACCTCAGGTCGGCAGGTCTTCAAAAGCGGTAGAAGGGTTGACACCTCGAGAACGGGTACCGCCCATCCCTCAGCCTCGGCCATAGTGTCAGCTCTTGAGCTCTGGGCGTTAATGGTTAGGACTTACCACATCCTTATGCCGGCCTACAGCGCTAGCTCGGGGGGTTATCGCTTGAAGGCAGTTGACGCACGACGTGAAAGATCTGCCCAAGCAGAGAACAGCTCCAGTAGGGATACCGGTCCACAAGATGTCGACACACAAATGGCTCCTGTCCCGTCTGGTAGAAGCTCCGATGAAGAAAGTGTTAACAAAGAGGAACACTGCTGGCTGTGGTGATGAAGGTACTAACTCGATTGTATCTGAGAAGTGGCAAGTGCTGTAGTGGTCACGTGTGCTCAGCAAGGTGAGCCCCAAACAGCATTGACGACTATTCAGAGCGCACTCGTCACCGAGCAGCAAACCCTCTTCTATGTTCCGACTTTTGAACCTGAACGCGACTCTTCCAACCTGCCAGCGTGTTAGGCCCCTGAGCAGCCCGCACATTGTTGGTGACACTACAGTAATCGCGAGTGTTGCCGCAGGCCAGAAGATTTCTTGCTGGCATGCTGAGCCCCTGAGCAGCTTGGTATGTTAATGGTGGCGGCTGCCCTGAGCACAGCGGTCACCGAGCGAGTAAAGGTTCACCGGTTCATTAACCCGGTATGCCAAACCTTGCCATTTTCCGGCGCTGGTCCATCGTCTCCCATGTCTCCCCTTCCACCCCGGGCAATAACGCGGGAGAACTCACCCGCTAGGTCATTGGCGACAGTCAATCCACCGGACCTTCGTTGCTCACTGCAGAGTTGCATGTTGTAAGGGACGTCCTGAGCAGCTATATATAGTGAAGGGATCGAAACATATATTCAAAGGAGTTTGACAATTGAATTTAGATCGTGACAACCTTAAGAGCCGAAGAGGTTAAAACAGCGAAATGCTTTCGCATCGGATCATCATCATCGTCACCGTCATAACTTACAACATAGTATAAACAACCAAATACCAAAAAAAAAAGAAGGAAAAAAGGAAAAAGAGAACCAAGAGAGAAAAACAAAATGTCTGTTCAATATTCACGTAATGTCGTTAATGCCCACCCGATTCAATATGCTGTCGAAGTCCCTACAAGAGAAATTCAAAAGTGAGCTTGAGACATAACACCAACAAAAGATAGCACAGACCTCTTGCGTTAAGAAAACCGCCTCACACTTCTCCCTCCCATCCTTCCTCCAAAGACACCTATATACCATAACCTCCCCATCCATCTTCTCCTGTTTCGCACTCTCATTCGGCATTGCCACGGTAGCCACACCATTCGTCACAGGTACAATCCCACCCTCCACCTCCTTGCTCCTCAACTTTTCAACTTCTCCCCTCATCTCCTCCAACTCACGTCTCAACCTCTCCTTCTCTTCCTCCCCCCCAAAGGTCTCTTGTTGCACCCGCATCATCCTCATCTCCGCCCTCAATGCCTCATTCTCTTTATCCTTCGTTGTAACCAACTTCTCAAACACGTCAATCATCCCTCTCGCACCATCAAGCGTCCCCTCAAGGTCCGAATATTTCTCTTCCCACTCCATACATCTCCTCTCAAGCTCAGGATGCTCCGCCGCTCTCCTCCTGACATCCTCATCCTGCGTCCGTTGACCTAGCTCAACGAGGAAATTAGCAACTCGCTTATGATACGCAGCCTCATCCTCAAGCTGTTTAACGCGCATATCATACATGGCACGCACACTCGCAATGCCAGTACTAGCCTGCGACTCGGACACTTCGGCTCGTTCTTGAAGCTCCGCATTCTCCGTTCGTAGATCATCCGCATAAGATGAGACGCGAAGGTACTGGTCTCTGAAGACTTCGGCGTTCTTCTCAGCAAACTCCGCTCGACCTTGCGCAGTTATCAGGGACTCTTGAAGAGTTTTATTCTTTTCGAGTATTCGTGCTCTCTCTTCTTGCCACGAGATGGTCGCAGTATCGTGATGGGCGCCTTCGGCCTCGAAATTCTCTATCGTTGAACGAGCAGCGGTGAGAAGGTTTTCGAGTCGAGCGATTTCCTCAGATTTCTTGTTGAGCAGGCTCATGGCCGAGTCAAGGTGTTGATTGTCACCATCTTGAACAGGAGCAGCCTGCAATGTTCATGTTTGATAAAAGAAAAATGGACGACGAGAGAAAAGAACCATACAATCTGTGATGGGAGGATGGCTTCCTGCTGCGGTTTAGTGGGAGACATCGTTGCAGGAATGACAAGTGAACTATCCAAGGAGCGGCTAGGCGAGCGCTTGGATGGTGAAGGTTGAGAAGGTATCTCCGGCTGGCTCGATTCCTCTTGAGACGTCTGCGGTAAGGGTCCTGATGACTGTATCACAGAATAAGTCCCTGCTAATTCATAGAAAACGTGAACAACCTCACCTTGGGGGCTACCTCCAAAGAATCAATAGCATTCCCCATATCCTCATCACCACTCAGCCCGGGCGCCTGCGAATCGGGGGGTACTTCAGGATACACCCAGCCCTCCCCCACATCGGGAACAGGCCGCTGCTCAAGTTCCACCAACAGATCCTGTGTGCTCTCCTCCTCTTCCTGCCGAGCAAATACCTTCTGCGCTTGTGAACTCGGAACGTCTTTACTCGTATCCTGTGTTCGTGAATCAACCTCTGGCGGTTGACTCACACCACCATTGTAATCCACAAACGAATCCGCAAACTCCTCCAGGGTCGACGGCGCGGCTTTCTGTTCGGACTCGGTCGTTTCTCCCCCATCTACTCGAGCCTCTAATACACGGACTCTCTCCTTTTCGATGATGGCTGCGAGGGGAAGTTTGGCCTGCGCGAAGATACTATTTTGTTTGGCACGTTTGGCTGCCCCAGCCAATGCAACACCCTTGTTGATCACGTTCTTCGCGGCTGATGGAATGAGGCGACTGCCATCGACAGATGAATCAGTGACCTCTTGCGATGTTTTCACTTGCTTTCGGCGACGAGACTTCTCGGGGGAATCGAACTGCTCGATGGAACTATCATCACCACCACCGGGAGTGTCCGTACTCTCAATGGTGGACGATGGTAGATTTGCGAATTTAGACGGTGAGATCTGTGGGATGGGGCGTAGTGGCTTCTTCTGTAATGGCCGCGGACTACTAGATCTAGATTTGTTGAATGGAAGTGGCGACGTAATAATGTCGACGTCGGGAATATTTCGTTTGGAGCCTGGCGTGCGTGCCTTCATCCTGGACACAATAGATGTTTTTGATGCCGACCGCACGAGCTCGAGGTCGCGCTGTTGCGACTGCTGCGATTCTTCGGCCTCCGTCTCTGGCACAAATTCAGGTTCAAACGCGCGACCTTTGCCCTTGGAGATAACGGGCGATAGGGGCGGTGGAGACAAGGACCGGGAAGTTGATCGAGAATGGCGAGTATATTGGGACTGTGCGGGTGGAGGAGACAAGGGAGTTTCGTGACGTGACCCGGCAACAGCGTTATCTGCATATTCAAGAGCACTATCTTCATCATCTCCACTGGACAAGCTAGCGTCTGCAGTCCTGTTGCCTCCTTGTTCCGTGGAAGTAGAATCGGGTGATTGATCTAAGAGCGGAGACGCTCTACGCCGTGAGGAATCGATTGGAACACGGGGCTGAGGAGGTGGAACAGTAGGTTTTCTGGCAGCTGGAGCGGGCGATTTTAATGTTCTTGAGAGTAAGGGTGACTTAGAGCGTGTAACGGTCTTCTTCACATTTGTTGGCGGTGGTTTAGACGAGTGAACGCGTGAGTGTATAGATGGCTTGGTTGGCTTGGACCGTTTTACAAGCTCGCTTTCGCCTCTACTCGGCAGTCGCGCGGTAGGAGCATCACTTTCTTCTTCCTCTTCTTGTGCAGGTCGTTTAAGTGTCTTTGGTTGGGCTGATCGAGTAGAATTGGAGCTCGTGTCAATTACTTTACGAGGATTTGGAGGCAGAACTTCTGGCTGTCGTTTGGAGGGGGGCTCGTCATCTGATGTGAATTCGGTCCGGAATTTGGGAGGATTGGGTTTGACGCGACGTTGGTTGGCATCTGCCTCTTCCTTGTGATGTTTGGAAGTCGATGGTGCGCTTGGACTGGCCAGTTCAATGACAAGCTTCCGCTTTTTCTTCGGTCTGCCGGACGTGATGATATCTGAATAAGATTCCTGCACGCTATTGTTGGAAGAGGTGGATTTCTGGTCGCGCTCATCATTCTTTCGCTTGCTTCCTGCAGTAGGAACTGGTTTGCTCTTCTTCGACGGTAATGCGGTAGCATGGGTGATAGTTGAAGACGATGCCACAGACACCTTGGTAGTGGTAGATGCAGTAGAAGCACGACTGTGAATAGCTGCAATGTACGCGTTAGCTCGAATCGTGGAACGAGGATAAGTCTTACATTTACGGCTCGCACTTTTCTGTTTCTTCTTCTCAAGTTTCTTGCGCTTCCATGTCAGCACAAGTGGATCCGTGCAGTCCTCTTTCGGTACCCAATCGAGCGGCCATGGTTTCCCATTGTCATCAACACCAGCCCATCGCACGCGATACTTGTTTCCTCTCTCGCCTACGATTGCTTCAACTTCCCACAAGTTCTCAGCATCGTCTTCGCGCTCTACAAAGTGTGTGTCAAGAGAGGAAATGCCAGACTCGGAGTCATCATCCATAGGAGCAAGGTGTGTGATGCCTAACCAAACGCACTCACGGACATCAAACACGTATTACGTAATTTCATCAATCACTTTCTGGTCTCTTTTCGCCCCAATGCTCTTTGCAGCACAGATCCCATCTCTGCACACACCTTCTTCTAACTGGTTGAAGCTGATCGATTGGCAACGGTCATAAGTAGGTATTATTCTTATATGACGTGTGCCATCCCTGCATGAAAAGAGCGAGGGCCCGAAGACTAGAGATAAGATCGGCTCGGTGACTGGCCACGAAGGAATAAGAAAATAAATCCATGAGATTGATTTGTCCTTTGCTTTGTAGTCTACTACATGTCATATGAAAGACATGAAATAGATGATTGATTCAACGAAGAGTCGAGAGGCACTGTCACAAACTAAGAATCGTACAAGTTCAATTGTTTTTTGGGTTCCTTGAATCGATGCTGGGTCACGGGTCAGGCGGCAAATCGGATTGTTGGATTAATCCATGCTGGTGGACCGTTCCGGGCCTGGATCTAGTGAAGAGACCCAAGCGCCTCTTCTTCGACCGTTCCTAGAATTTCGTTAATAATGAGCACAAAATGATCGCTTCGGAGGTGCTAAACCCACCGGATCCCGGAGTCCATAAAATTCCCGAAGATTGAACCCAATCGAAAATCCCATCAGGCGGAGCTCCTCAAAGTGTCCCCTAAACTCTCGGAGACATAAAAGATACTCCTCTTCGATCTTCTTCTCCAGAATGGCCTTTTCTTCCGGCTCGAGCTCCACTCTATCTGTCTGGGCCAGGAGTGGGACCATGTACTTATCCTGATCTGCAGCGGCTTTCTTGAGCCTTGCACACATCCGCCGTCCATCCTCTGTCTTGTTCAACTGCGCATAAAGCTCGTCTATCTCCGGCTGTATCTGTCCGATCCTCCATTCCTCATTAATCTCTTTCTTCTCCTCCTCTCGTTTAATCCGTTTTTGAACCCCCATCTTCTTCCGCACTTCGGCTTCATCACCACTACTGGCGCAAATTACCCTTTGAACAGCTCCCCACGCGCTAAGAAACCCCGTTTCAGTTAGCCTCTCAAATATAAGCCCTTCTTCCACTGGCTCCCTCAGCGCCTCTTGGATTTTCAGCTCCTCCTTCTGACCTATTCCTTGAGTGACGTGCTCCCAGTTGGTCGTGAGAAAGACAACCTGGTCCATGTTTGCCATATTCCCGAGTATGCCCTCTAGGTCACTCCAATGCCTTGGCTTTCCGCTACTCACCAGAAGGCTAGAGGATTGGCCGATGCTATGTACCCAAATATGAGCCATGAACTTGGCCCCTATCATCTCGCTCAAGACCACAAATTAATAGGAGACTGATAGAGCAATCACTGTTTAACTCACATATGGGTGGGGAGGTACTGAAGTCCTTCCCTGATTGCGCTATTCCCAAAAAATTCCGGGGAGGGAGCGGAGATCAAGGACACTGGACATTTTGAAGTTGGATGCTTGATCCGCGCGGCATGAAATTCATATTGATGCAGGGTCAAGTTGGAAGTGCCAGCGAGGATGTTATATAACTGAATGTGATGAGCCCGATATAACTTATATCCATGATCTCAAACTGCTTACAGGCTGGCGGATGATGCAGCTGTAGGACCAGAGACTGTAAAATTGCGATCATGTGTCACTTCAGGGTCAACGGATATTCTGGTGCGAGTACATACGTGATAACTGTGTCATCCTTGCATATCACTTTTGCTGCCTCCTGTGCTGAATTCAACATGCTGGGTGATAAAGCCTTTGAAAATGAAAAGGTAGAATGGAAGCAAGCAGAGACTGTTGCAAAACACTAACTTGACGTTCAGCTATTTCTTGTTATTATGCTCAGAGTGTGCGGTGAGTTCGTGTTTTGATGATACAGCTTTATAGTGCTGATTATAATAGGTCGGGAAACAAGTGAACCATCAGCACCCAGTACCCAGTGCCAATGCTGTTCAAAACTAACCACGTTTCGGCTATCGGAAATGATTGACAAGACCACAGCCACATTTTAGAGAAACTATCATGGGAGAGGGAGAGTCTGTCTAAATACAAGTTAGTAGTGTAAATTCACTAGGAGAGATATGAATAGTCCAAGAATTAAACCCTATCAAGTAGAGGAAGGCAACCGATTTCCATCAAGTACATACTGTACTCTGCGCAGTCGAACGGTGACTCGGACCGCCCAAGTCCAGTGTGCTTCTATGTTGATATTGTTGATCAATCAGTACTTCAGTGATCGATTGATCAGTCGACAACAAAACCGATGATTCAGTTTTAATGGAGCGCGTACCTCAAGCAGATCGTTTTCTCAAAATACCTTGCGGTTCCGAGTGGTTCTGTTTCCAGCGTCTCGATGTCCAATGAGATATAAAGAGCTGAGGCTACTCGTCCGTGGACTAATCCTACTCCCCCCCCCAGGCTATTCCAACATGAATCCCCAGGAAGACAATTTATTCCTGATCTCCTACACGAGCATCAGAAGCGGTCTATTTGGCATTGGTTTCACACTCTATTGTATTTGTGTGCCATTATGGTGCAAGGACTTCCAAAAACATAGAGAAAGGCAAAAGCGAACATGTTTCATGTTCTCCTACACTACGCTAATCCTGATCTGCGCGTTGATAAGCGTGGCAGCCAACACTCAAGCCAGTCTTGTGATGTGTCTGAATCCTGGCTCACAGCCAGATCCAGCTTTGGTACTATTGAGCTATGCTACTCAACAAGTGTATTTAGCTCTCCTTGCATTAATGCAGGTAAGTGGAATACTTCTCTGTTTCTCGAGAATTGCAGTGCGCGTATTGAAGTGGATTTTGAGATATGGCGAATATGGGTTATCTGGACAGGGTCTCCGTATGCGATAGTTGCTACTTTGGGACCCTTTCTAGCTCTTGTTTCTGGTACAGGTAAGTTCATTGAGCTGAGGTTGTCTACACTTTACTCAAATTAAAGCTCAGGCCTGTGGATTGTCTCAAACGCATCGGATCCTCTTCACTGGATTTCACGCAATTCATTCACCCCTGGTCGCCGACTCGTAGTGCCAGCTGAGGCACTCCTAACGACGTTCTATGTTCTAGTTTCACTGCTAATAGCAGGTAGACTGATGTTCCTTCGCTGGCGCATCTCTAAACTCATAGGTAGTAACCCCTAGCCTTATTCGGGAAATCATTCTATAAGCGTTCTTACAGCTTTTGCGTATAGGACATGTCTCCCAGTACTCCGAAGAGCATACAAATATTGGAGCAATTCTGATTGAATCGTACGCTGTGGTAGCAGGTGTCTATCTTGCAGACACGATCGCACGGTGTGCTCGTAGCGTCAATGCATCCCGGGCTACCATTGTACTGGGAGCTGCAGTTCACCTAGTAGAAGTATGTCTAGATATCAAAATTATGCCCTGTGGGTGACTGACATGAACGATATGCATTAGTTGATTGCTTATCTTTTTGTTGTATATCGGGTCCTACAAGGTCGAGCATGGAGTAGAGAAACAGAGCAACAGCTGAGTACGCTGCAGTGGAACCACACGGAGTAGTGTAGGATGGGCACGGAGAGTGACTCGGAGTCAGGCTACTCGGGGCAGCTTTGCTAGCTCCACCTAAACATTGCCTATAGATTCAGAGAAACCCTCCCGATTAAGATTTGGTGGGCAGATGCGGAAGATTGCTCGTGCCTTATCCATTGCGTGTATAGAAACCAGTTTTTCGAGATTTTTGAGCAATAACTGAACGCCAAAGCCATGAATACAAGGAAAAATCCATCCCAAAAAGGCCACTTTGGATATCCCTCAACATAAGACATCCAGTGGCCTCTAGTTTCTACTTTGAAAGTGGACTGACACTCATCAGATGAAATACAAGCTAGTTTACTCGGCTCTCCCTTTCGATCTCCTCATGCCCGAAGTTGGTTACCCTATATAGGCCACTTTCTGCCGCTCGCACAGCAGATGTTATATCAGGGTGGAAGAAAGGTGTTTCTTCAGGTAGCAGTACTTCCCAATCCCCAAGTTCTGCACCGCTCTGATCGGGTCTTATGTCGGTCTCGGATTCACCTTTCTCTATGTCGCTGACCGACCGACTTGACGTCTGGTCAGATTGCCTTCGATCCCAATAAACCGATGTCGGCGCAATTCCTGAAGCTATCTTGGCATGTGACGTTCCATAACCAAACCCTCCAGAGATCAGCGCTCGACTGATCCAAGGCGACAAAATGGAAGAGAAATGGAACTAGGGATCAAATATCGGCGTCACACGCCTGCATGTTGGAAAAATGTATAATCTCACCTCCACGGGATAATCAGTCCATCTCTCTATTTCTGTACGAGCATCTATGAGGGCTTGAGTGGCCGTCGTATCTAACTGTGAGCTGGAATGAACACAAAATGGTCAGTTGATTCTAACGGACGTCCCACTTTCAGTCACTTACACTGCGGAGAAATCAAGGACCACGGCATGTAGCCAAGGCTTCCTCTCATTCTTGACCTGACCGAGGCCAGAACCATCACTTGGACCGCTATCATTCCAAGGGCGATCACTGAGCTGAACAGAGTTAAAATCCTTGCCCCGGCGCATGTTCTCCTTCACATAGTCCACAATGGTGGTATTAAGGATGGAAGAGTTAGGGTATAGGTAGCTCTCTTCAAAACGGTATACCAAAACGCCGGGTGCCGGAGGTATGACTTTAATGTTTGGATTATTGACGCCGTTGTGTTTGGATGGTATGAAAACCTCCCTGATCTCTTTCTGTTGACCATTTCCCGATTCGAGGGAGACTTTCCCCATAAACGAGCCACGGGGATGGGAGATTCGGATTAAAAGCAGTGCGAGGGAGATACCGATCGAGAAGTAAATGCCATCCTCGAGTGAAACGAAGATTGTGATCAGCACTGTGGCAAGCCAAACGAAGAATTCGAGTGGAGAGATGTACCAGAAACGATATACTTCATGGGGAGATTCAACCAGATCGGCGACGGCATGGATGATAACTGCACAAAGGGCTGCGTTAGGAATCCAGAAGAACGCTTTCGTAAGCCCGTAGAGTGCGATAATGACCACGAAGGAAACAAAAATGCCACTCAATGGGGTGCGTACACCAGATTTTTGTGATAGTGCAGAGCGGGAAAAGGATCCAGTGGCGGGAAATGCGCCGAAGCAAGAACCAACTGCATTGGATACGCCAATGGCTATGAGCTCCTGGTTAGGATTTATCTTATAGCCAGTCAAACGGCCGAAACCTGTAAAACCAGATCTATGTCAGATTCCGTATGACTACCAGGAAAGCTAATCACACACATTTTGCAATAGCAATGTGCTCGAGGAATGAGATTATGGCCGTGGCAGGTATCTGAGATGCCAACGCAGAAAGTAATTTTCCTTCAATACGAGGCGCAGCGATATGCTGTAAACCAGGGGGGATATCCTTTAGAATCCGGATAGGGTAATTTCCATTTGAATCTCTTCTTCGGCGGCAGTATAACCAAGCAGCAATTGTCAGCACCACAATAGCAATGGCATTCCTCATAACATTCAGAATGAAGAAAACTCGTGCTAGAGTTCCCGACCTTTGTCAGTCATGGTATCTAGACTGTATAGGACTACACACCTCGGCGAGGCCATCTCTGGGTAGCCCATGCACAGGAATGCTTAATCGCGTAGAGGGCGAAAAGGCCGGACAAACCCCATGCGGCGTCGAGTTTAGAATAAGGCAATCGCCTAAGCGTGTTGATGATGACTTTAAAAGTCGCTTCTCGCGTGCTAGGCGCATCATATCAGATTCATTAACTCAAGAGTGAGACATAAAATAAGAACACATACTCAAATCCTGTAATTCCTAGCAGTCCAGGGAGCTGACCGGCAACAATGGTGATGGCGGAACCCGTCATGAAGCCGCTGATCGTAGGCATAGGAATGAAGTCCACCAGCCAACCAAGGCGAAGGAGGCCCATACCCAGAACAATACACCCAGATACTAGGCCCGCTGTGGTTGCAATTGTTGGCGAGTCCCATTCACCTGGATGCTGTGCTTTTACATGCTGGATCATAATTCCGATGGTCAGGGACATAACAGCGGTTGGTCCTATAGATACATCTTTGGAGGTGCCAAAGAACTACAGTTCATCAAGTGGTAATTAATGATCAGCACTAAGCGTTCAATGCGACTCAACGTACGCCGTAGAGGAAGACACCGACAATAGACGTATAGAGCCCGTACTCAGGTGGGAGTGTAGCGACCTGTATAAGGATGGATCAGTTCAGGAGTGATGCTAAAACGCGTCAAATGACAAACTTGGGCATACGACATTCCCTGAGGGACGACGACAATGCCGACGGTTAGGCCAGCAATCAAATCTCCAGAAAGCCAACCAAGGTCTGATGTAGCAAGGCGTGTCAGTAAGAGCCCATAGCGGCAAGAAACGCCTACTGTATCGATGAATCCAAGTCAAAATTGGGAAGAGGCCAATAATATACGCCTTGATCTGAATAACCGTCAATGAGGGTCATGAGCTACGGAGACAAGAGATAATCGGGTATACCTGAGGAAACGGATTAACCAGAAGCGAGAAAGCCAGTCCTTAGTGGAAATGACTTGAACGCCCGGGCCGTGATCAGGGTAATGCACAATCCTTCTACCAGCTTTCTTAACTGTAGAGAGGTTCATTGTAGTCGAAAGTGAGGATAGAAAAAAAGATCAAAACCCCAGTCCTTATAAGTTTGTAAGGAGCGCTCTGAGTCGATGGAAGAAGAGGCTACCCATTAGTATCGGACGAGTATGTTTCGGGTGCTATGTTTTCTGTCTACTCGTTGACGTTTGTGGCTTGAGGTGATCGAATCGGGGTTCATGAGAAAGGTCGGGGGAGCGCAATACCTTACAAAAGAAGTGAACATTTCGTAAGGCTCGGAACGCAAGGCTCACAGCGTATTTTGGGTGCGGCACCCTAGGGTCGCCATGATCACAATTTGAAACTTCCAAACACTTGCCAAACACGTCGCCATGTGCACCTTTAAAGGCAGCGGAATCAACGCTATTTATATTCACGCGTCAGAACTGACCGCGTCGGTTTGCCGCCTGCTTCGTGATGATCAATTAAGCACAGAAAAGTAGCTCGCATGGTCTGGCCTTTCCCCCTGTTAGTGGAGATGGAAGTGGCCTTCTTCGCATTGACAGTGTTGACATCTGAAGCTATTCCCAAAGAAAAATTCTTCAAACAGTCAAGTTATTCTCAAAGGAGGAAAACACGAGAGGAAAACCCGGCCTAACTCTCTTGACCTTGTGACGGCCAAGCACACATTTCGCTTCCCAAATGACTCTGAACTATGGGGTGAAAATAAAGCCACCGGTCCCATATCCAAAAATTCCCTAGTAGGTTGGTCAGTATAGCTCGGGATTAAGCGACAAGAACCCTTACATCTTCACATTCCCAAAATCTTGAGAGCGCCTACACAAACACCACGGCAAGAGGAGCCATCTGTCAAAACAAAAATTCATTTCGTCCGGTTTTTCTTCAAAGTAAGAAGACTCGCACTCACGAATCTCTACGTGAGGAGCAGTGGCATCGACTAACCCCTCGGAAAAGATTTGCTAAGATCCTAAGTGAGGAGCTGTGGCGTTTGGTTGTGGTGGCTGCTGGAGAAATTACTCGCGTTTTCTGTTGAGGGCCCAGGATGCCCTAGGCTTTTGTATTATTCGGCCCCACGAGCTCCAAGGTATGTCAAAAACGACAAGCTACTCCAAGGGCCAACGACCGCTGGCATTTCTCATGGCGAGGAAGAACCCGAGAGTAAGATAATACCAGGTACGGTTCGAGTGTTCGGTCATCAACTCGATAATCCTTTTGGTGTTATGGACTATTACCTCATGAGTGATCTCTATAATACAAGTGCAATCAAAGATCACCGACAACTTGATACACCCGTTTGAGTACTTGAAAGGGAGGAATTAGAAGATAAAATCCAAGTGCCCCTGCCTTCTGGGATAAGGCAATTAATGGGTTACTTCAGTCTCTCGCGCGAGAATTAAAGTGAAAAGCGATGGAATTGGTGGATTGCTAGTTGACTTGATGCCGGTTTTACCGACTACTTCCTTGACAGCACCCACTAAAGTGAAAATGTCAACTTCACAACGTCACCTGACCAGTTGGACCGGCTTCAAGTTCTACAATTTGTTGCACAATTACAACGCACCACTTTCGCAATCATATGAGGATATACCTTAACCATTCTTAGTCTACTAACAAGCCACCTAATCACGTAGTCTCCCACAGCAGATCATTTAACGGTACGTCCAACTGTTTTGCCAACGCCAACGCCGTATCCTGCGAAATAGCACTTTTGAACATTGGTGGCCCATCAATCCTATCAACAGGCGAGGTTCGTAAGAGGAAATGCATCGAGACGAGCTCCATGATCTAAAATACGTTCGGCCGATGAAATGATTAGGATCATTCCTATAAAGTCAAGGTGAGTGGGGGAGGAGAGTGACGTACCGCGCTGTGGATACCGACTCTGGTGATTTCCATGTCGGTGTATTCTCCGGGTATCGCGAGTTCTGGGTTTGGAAGTCTTGAGTCGACGTCGTTTTCTTCTAAGAGCGCACCGAGAATAGCGATCATGCGGTCTAGTGGGAAAGGATTTGGTCCTAGGAGATGCTGTGGAACCTATAATGTCGAGTGTCAGAGAGTACAGAAACAAGATATATACAGAAATGGCTACTTGCTTGGAAGGACCTTTTGTTTTATTTGTCCTTTCATGGTTCTCCGCCTTCGTTTCTTCTCATCTAATCCTCGGCCGAACATCCGCAAATCGGTTTTGGCGGGATTCGTTGATGCGATGTAAGATGCTACTAGAATGAACTTGGACATTCGAGCAGAGAGGTTATATTAGATGAGTCTTGGTGCCCCGATATTACAGGCTTCGTCGTAGGCGATTGAAACAGCGCGTGTAATTGGCTAAGAGTATTCGGATCAGGCTCGTTCGCGGCTGCCCAATCCACAGCATTCATCAGTCGTGGATGAAGAGCTTCGAGCGCATTGGTTACACTAGGTGTAAATGCTCGTATGAGACGAAGCCGAGTATCTTCTGACGGGGCGACAACGGAAGCATCGGTGTCTGTGCCTGAAGAATTGAGAAGGGGTTTAATAAAACCTGGCCAACGCGCCGCAGCGATATATGCGAGTTCATCGATGTCGTGAATAAAGGGGAAACAAACTTCACATATCATAGATATGTAGTGGCCATAGAGCTGGCTTAGAGATGGGTCATAACAGTGGGCGTATTTGGATGAAGATGCTTGGGCTTGAGTGGAGATCGAGGCAAAGCGAGAGGAGAGGGTGGTTATAATATCTATGGCGGAACAAATTATCAGTAAAGAACACAAATCTTGGAGAAAGAAAATTGACCAGATTTTGTGAGTGGTTTTACGTCGATGTAGTAAGGTTCAGGTGACGCCCCGAGTGTTGGTTTGATGTCTTGCCACTGGGTTTGTGACACAAAGATTACGGCAATGTCGACTTGACTCTGGATATTTTCAAGTCAAAGGGAAGTTCTAAGCGTAGAAGGAACTGACGTACGAGTTCATTGAGCCGCGATAGGGGAATGATAGAGTCGGGAAGCTTTTCTTTGAGCCGCTGGACTTGTTCAATACTGATGATGAACCGGACATCTTTTTGCGTTTCTCGACGTCTACGGTCATTGAGATGGCGAATGCCATGCAAAAATGAGTCCCAACTGTCGTTCCAGCGCTCTGACAAGTCAGAGTCTGGGTCTATGCTGCGCAGCGGGTTGATGATGGTGTCAAATAGGAGCCTTTGGGAGAAACAAGTGACGGCGTCGACATGGACATGGTAGATCTCAATGCCACTGTCAGTGGAGTTGTCGCGGATACCGGAGATTGCTTTGGTGAGCACGGTGCTTGTTGTCCGAAGAGATATAGGGTCGTAGACGTAAATGAACGGCGGGGGATAGGTGGAAATTAACGTTTCAACTTCCTGAATAAAATCATCGTAACCAGAGACTGTAGCTTCCATCACGCGTTTTTGCAGGTTATTTACGCGTCAGTAGATAAGGGCCAGCGGGTTATCTTCAGAATAAGGGCTATAGAAGGCCTAGACTGTGAAATTTGTGGTTTGCGTTGTCAGACTTGTGTGCATGATGCGGGAAAAAGTCCTCGCCACTGACATAGTCAGATAGGAGAGGTTTTTAGGGGAGGTTCCACGTGTATTATACAGACTTGTGTCCGTGAAATCCTTCCTTGCGTTGCAATGCGATCTGCGTGGGGATATAGACAACAGAAAAGGGATAACAAAAGGCGGTCTCTTGGAAACAGTTCCCTCATTTTGTTTGGCTTTGGAAACTAGGCCAAACAAATCACGCACGTCCCTTTCGTCATTTCAACGCCCTGATTCTGCACGTAGCCTCACTCTTTGCCGCACACCTACGGCCAGGACCGTACTTGTTCGAGGTATTTCCTGGTGACTAGACTCTAAAAATTCATGATTTTGATCACAGACGCAGGCCGTCACACAAACTCCTCCCTGTCGTGATCTTCGCGTCAATAGCGAATCCAAGAGGTGGCGTCTAGGTTAAATCGGCTTTATTTGAAGTCGAGGACTATAGGATCACTTTGAGGCAAAGTCTACCCGCGTACAGACCTTCCTTATAGGCGGTCTGCTCTCACATTGGCCCCTTCTAGACCCCCCATTCTTGCTTCGTCGCCAGAATGCCAGCGAGGTCTTCAACAGGACCTTCAGAGTCTTCGACGCGAATATCCCGCTCAACAGCACAGTCGAGGAAATCTTTGAAGTCCAGCGACTTCCTCAGCCCAACAAAGCCACGCGCATCCTCTATTGCATCACTTGCAAGTGGCAGCACGACAGTCAGGTCAGGACTGAAGACGCCTGCCAAAATCAAAGATGCCATTACGAAGCCACCGCCGTCTTCTACGTCTAATCGAATTCCTGTCTCTACGTCCTCTGTTGCATCTCGCCGTACCTCTGCTCCTGTACAGAGTTTCCCTCGGATTGACCCAACAGACTCTACACCGTCACGGCCTGCACGCCAGAACAGTGTGTCAGTAAAGTCGCCTGGTTCCGCTGCTGGCCCCCTTAGGCTTGCGCGCTCAACTTCCATGTACTCTCCCAAGTTGATCAAACCAGCCCTGGAGGTACCAACCAACCCCTCTCAGGCATCTCCTTCACGACCACGGGTCATGTCAATGACACCTCCTCGGCGTCCTATGGTGTCCGACAGTCCTCAAGCTACGCCCAAGTCTTCCGCAAAATCACCCTCTGCCTCTTCAATGCTCTCCCCTTCCCCTGGAATCAATTTCACCTCGCCAAGTCCCAAAATAAGATCCAAGCCATCCCTACTTGGATTGGGAACTACAACACCTCTGAACACGCCACCGAAGATGAAGAAGAATGACAGGTCACTAGGAAACACGCCCTCCAAGACACCTAGGTCGACCCAGAACTTGAATCGTAACGTTTCTGATCCGATCGTGGTCCAGAATGGGAGCTTGATGGACGAAGGTTTGTCATTGGAAAGTTTGAATGAAGCCCTTTCTGTCTGGGATGGAGAGGATATGATGAGCGTGGACCTCGTCACAGACATTGACGATGGCGACATTGATGAAGAGGTTTGTTGCCCCGAGCAATACTTCAACACCTTACTAATATCCCTCCTTCCAGATGAGCTCAGCGCTAGACCAGGTCCTCGCGATGCATACTCGAAAGATTCTCCATTACAAACGCCTATTAGAACGCGCTCAAGCTTCAACTGCTGCGCAACTTCATGCTCTCCAAGCCGAAGTTCGAATGCTCAGAGAACAAGCCGGATCAAATCCTGAAGGCTACAACTCTCAGCAGCTTCAGCTTACTGCTGATGCAGAGGGCTTTTGTGTCTGCGGTGGGCGAAAGCGTAAAGGCTTTTGGAGCGGCTACAGAGACGATGAAGACGACGAGGGTGATGCCGATCTTGCGAAGGCTTTACGTGGTGATGGTAAAGGTACCTTCAGCGAGAAGGAGATTAGGAAGGCTTTACGAGGATTGAGCAGAGAGGACCGAATGAGGCTAATTGCCATCATCCTTGAGTGTGCGTAAAACTTTACTTGCCTGAGAGTGTAGGTCCTGACATCCTAACCACAGCCTGTCTACCCGGCGACATTCGTCTGCAAATCCTCCTTCTCGAGAAGTACCTTCGGTCAACCTTTGACATCATGGTCCACTTGGCTCCTGACCTTGCTCTCCGAGTCCTGAAGCACCTGAGCGTGAAGGATCTCTTAAGGTTGGAGCCTGTGAGCGCTTAGCCTTCTCACCCGGTCGTCTACTTACAATGTGCTCTCAGGTTTCGCGAAAGTGGCAGACTATGGTTCATCATCCCTCCATCTGGAGGTACCACTGCCTGCACATAACCGCCACCGACCCGACGCCTATCAAACCACCTCCCACTCCCGAAGGATGGTAAGCTGTACTCTCACTTTTCTACGAGGACCCAGTACTCAATGGTGTCGTCTAGGGAACCTCTATATCGCTCGCTTCACCATCGTGAATCAAACTTCCAGAATGGACTTCCTCAGTCCATTAGATTCCTCAATGGACACACGACTTTCTGCACTACGCTTCTATTACGCGGGAAGAGGCTGATCAGTGGCAGTTACGATGAGACTATCCGCTTCTGGGACATTGAGACTGGAGAAATGAAAAAATGTTTGCCGGTGAAGAAGCCTGTTAGTTGCGTTGATTTCCTGGCGGAGGAAGGTAAGCCTCGTGGTTATTTCTCTTGATTTTCGTGGCTGCTTATATGCTACCGGTTTGTAGAGGTCTTTGTTGTTGGATTCCATGACGTCGGTCGGGTGCACTTGTTCTCTTCTGTGACATTTACACCTTTACAACAACTTGCGGGTCATTTGAACGGCATCCGAGCTGTCGCACTCTCCCCCAAGAACCTTGTCTCCGCAGGAGCTGACAAGGCTCTCGTGTGCTGGGACTGGCGAGCAGGAACCAAGATAGTGAGATTTGGCCAGCAGACTACGATCAACATTGGCGTTCAGATCATCGCTGGGGATAGTGGTGGCGGTGCCGGAGGAGAAGGAGAGAGAGTTGTTAGTGTGACGATTGATGGTATTGTAAGGGTCTTCTCCATCAGTGAGTTCCCCAATCTGAGCCTTCAAAAAACATGACTGACGGCCCATTTGCCAATGTCAGAACGTAGGGAGATGATTTCGCAGTTTAAACTTTCGGAACTTGGTGCTGGAGACCCTGTGTTGAACGCTAAGCTGTACAACGTCGGCGCTGCCCCGAATAATATGTTACAGTGGTTCGCTGCTAAAGGGACACAGATGACTGTGAGTATATGCACTATAACTCCTCGATGCTTTTTTAAGTCGCGTTTTCATACATAGTGTGCCACCAAGTCCGTTATCATGCATTTCCAATGGCAAGAAGGCGAAGAAAAGCCAATCTTAGCCAGTCAAAAGCTAGCCGCAAGTACATCGTCCATCTCATCACGCGTCCGTACTTCTCCGACCATATCGACGACAAGCCGCCGTACATCTCTCGCATCACCATCACCTCTACCAAACAAACGTCTGAGCCTGGGCCGGAACTCCTCCCGATCTTCTCTAAGCAGCTTAAGTAGCACTCCAATCACTCCATCTCCTCGTACCTCGACGCCAGGTCCAGGGTCACCCCTCTTCCCCATCCACTTTGGTCGAGCTGCTATTTTAACTGCTCCACCCAAACTGGTTGCGATTGTGGAGACACCAGATGTTGCTGTTGGAGCCGTGGATCCGCGGAAAAGGAGAGTAGTAACTGCTACGAGGTTTAGCTCCAGGGCGGGCGCTGATAGGAGGATTTTCGTATCGACACATCAAGATAAGGATTCGGTCGCAGAATCCGACTCAAATTCCATGAATGGTACCCATAGTACCAGTGGTAGTGGCTCTGAGGACGAGGATGAACCTTCTCGGAACGGAAATGGGCTCGCAGTGGTAAAGGAGGAGGGTGAATCGGATGAGGCAAAGGTGGATATCGATACGGATGTGACTCCTCTTACGGGCGCTTGGGCTGCTCTGGCGAACGCTAGTGGTAGCTTGAGCACGGCGGTGAAGGGAATGAAGGGACAGGCCCCGAATAAGTTCGCGGGACTGGCGATGCCGGACAAGAATCCCATGTCCATGCAGTTGAGTCACGAGGAAGTAGTGATTGGATGTGCAGATGGTACAATCTAGTGAGTGTTTGAGCTAGAATTGGTACCCTTTTGGAGGCTAACATTGACTTCCCTTCCAGTGTGATGAACTTTGTTGGTTATGATTATAAGAAAGAGCGAAGCACTGGGATGGAGGAATATGTTTTGGGCGGGGAGGGGGGTATTGACAGCGACGATGATGAGCCCTAGGCACATGAAATGCGCATTTTGGTGAATAGCACGTTGCTCAATTGTCCACAAAACACCCCCAATCCTGAAATTAGCTTTTGGATCCTCCCTTTGGCTTGTTAGAATCGGCGTGTATTAACGGCTCGGCACGTCTATGACTTTTTTCACTCTCATTCATTCCTTCGTTTGGTTATTGATACTGTGATGATGCTTGCGTTGTAGCTTACAATCTAATAGATCTAATCGGATTGTTTTGGATATCAGGACTCGGACACGCTACGGATATTATAAGATGGAAGAGGAGTATCAACCCCAAGTGTATGTTTCGAAATTGAAACAGCTTTGCTATGGCTTGATCTGAGGAGGACATGCCGGCAAGCGGTTAGGGTATTGCTGTTTTCAAGTCGTATTCCGAGGTTGGAATGGAGGGACCGGATTTGCAGAACACGAGGGCTCGTTCCTGAGCGGCGCCGCCTCAGGTTTCATGATGATCAAAACCAGACTTATATGTGGAGAAGTCAATGAACCCTAGCATTCACTTGGCATTGAGAGACTGCCGACGAGGTATCAATCAGAATGAGGCTTGGTATCTGCAATATGCCTTTTTCCGAGGATATGTTGCCCTAATACGATATTCAATGTAGCTAATTCAGGCGTGGAACTGTTGATTTGAAGACAGGAGTTGTCAGATACAGTATTATCTGTGCCATGCGGAAAACGACTGTCAGTTTATTGTCTCGAGGGGCTCGTTCACCGAGCGGCAAGGCACTAACGATGAGACAAGACATAGTTGAAGTAGCATCCTACGAGTCGGACCGTGTACTCGAGTATAAGATGGGTCAGAATCATTTCCGTGTCGACATCAACCATTTCTAACTTTCAACGTTCGGAAGCTATCCCGCGGCGCCATAGCTGCTTCAATGCGATATTTGTCGACGCTAGATGATCTACAGAAAGGGCAAGCAATGGCTTATGCTCAAGGTATTTTGCTACAGCTGATAGTAAAGAGACGCAGAAATGACCTAGTCTGTTTACAGTTGCCATTTCAGTTGCCCTTGTTTACGACCAGCGTGAGTTACCAAACTGTTGAAGTGACTGCAGCTCCAACTAAATTAAACAATAAGTTACTACGTTTGATCTAGAGGTATGATCTCGAACTCGGCGTTTAGCGTTGTGGCTGCAGCTTATTTTGACGATTTTCCGGGGTAGGTGGAGTTGATCTGGGTGAGCGAGCATCTATGGGCTCCAATGAGATGATTATAACACCCTGAATTTTACCTAGAAGAAGAAATTGTCCTTGGTCAAGATATTGTTTTTGGTGGTACGTTGACCCTTCCATAGGCTAAAGCCTTTTCATGCGCTGATCGAGTTCTCAGGCGAGATATCTGGGGAATTTGGTTCCGATGTATGTCATCTACGGGTCACAGACAAAATATCTCGCTGATGCAATCTGTAGTCTTGCATCAGGTAAAGGTCCACCTGAAGTGATTCGATGGGCAGGGCTCATAATATAACTGCAATTCAAGTGTTACTATTTACCAACCTTTCGACAAATGCTGTGAGTTCCGGCTTTTATGCCATGTCTCTCTGCTCCTCCTTACCTTGTATTTTTGAACCATGGACAGCAGTGAGATCACATCGTTCCAATAAGAGTTGCTCATTTATTTCATATCTAGGTGTGCGTAACCTTTTCCGGATACGTCCTTCCATATATCTCTAACCTCTTACTCGTGCAGGTGGTCCATCTGGGATTATCCAAGCCTCGGCTGGTTTTATCGTGGTATTTTCTACCCAAGGTAGTGCAAGTCGTTTGGCTGAGACTTCGCCGAGGCTCACATCGGAACTAGCCATTATGCAGTACAGGATATCCGCCTTATATCGACATTCACGCAAGGTCATCACATGCCTTGTTTTCGGATTTTGCATAGAAATCATGTTAAGTATTGTCTTGGCGGCTCGTGGCGTCTCAAGTATGAAAGGTGCGTGATCAAGTATATCCCGCACCTATCTGATCCTGAGCATTTCCGGTAGATGCTGAATTGCACTTTAGTAGCTTACACCTATGTTACGCCCCTAATATGCCGAGATGGTATTTTGTGCTTTGGACACCACTAATCGGGTTCGAGAGCTTGTTGCTTGGAATGGCGCTATGGGCGGCATTTGTTCATTCAAGAGGGATCCGAGCACTTGATAGGCTCGCAGAAGATGATAGACCAACACTTTCGTATGTTTTGATGAGGGACAGCATACTTTTCCCAGCTATGTGAGTCACATGCCTTGATTCAACAACAGGTTGATTCTGAGCAGAGAGCTGGACAGTGCTGTAGCGATTTATGTTGTGAATGCTGTCGTCTGGCGCTTCTCGCACGTAAGTAGATCTTACCAACTCCAGGCATCTTCAGAGTCACTGACTTTACTCTTTGATATTGAAGCCATTTTACCAACAAATTTCCCTGTCGATAGCCGAAGTCGGTTCTTGTGTACTGGGGTGCAGATTGATCATTAACTTGCGGGAGGCGTACTACTTGCCTTTCGCGACCGAAATTGATCAATCGCGAAATGGCAGAGCGCTCTCATTCGCCTCTGCCAGTGGTGAGGATGAACTCCAGGACGAGAAGTAATTTCACCACTTCTCGTACGGGGCGTTCTATGGAGATATCTGGCTTACTGTTAGTCTTAGACGATTTGTCTGACCCATAATTACTATTTCTCTTCTGGGTGGACGGCACCTATTATTCTACATACTAACTTCTAGGCTGGATGAGTAATGCAATTATAAGGTCTCGTTCAATGTATGCTAGTTAATCGTTTCCATGGTGATAACCTTGGCTTGCATTTCATGATGAGGTGGTTGTATCAGATGGCAAGGTCAGTCAGGGTCAGTCAAACGGTGCCTTTTTAAAGTTTTAGCTTCGGCTTGCCTGTCTTTCCCAGGTTCGACCTCTGATCCGGCCTTGATCCGATTGTGCGGCATCACTCGTCTTAAGTCCCAACCCTTGAATCTCCAACGGTAACAAAGACATAAAGCTCCATTATACTCAGACTCTGTCACTTGAGCTTGAGTATCCATCACGGTGCACTTGGTCAAAGATCGTCAAGCCTTGCATCGCAGGGTTATCATAGCCTCATCGGACCTCACTCGTAACAAATATTTTGTGCTTATAGTAACCGCCGTTGCTAGATGAACCTACAAGCGCACATTGCTGCATATAGCCAAGCATAGCATTGAGCGAAGGAGGTCGGCTATCATTACATCTTTTGCAAGGTCGACATGCAACGACTACTATAAGAACTCTTCCGAGAAATCAATAACTTCAGGCTGGACCCCTCCCCAACTACTTGAAGAGCAGGCAGGCCCTCTTCCTAACCTCGACCAAGTCAGGCAGGTTCTGTACTTGAGTGTATTTCACCCTTTGCACGGCAGGATCGAGCACAATGGTCAACACAAGTTTGAATAACAATTCTTCCACAACTGTGGCCAAAGATTCCCTGGCTCCATTACGGTCGACAAGATACACTTGTTTTGTCATCCCCTCAAGACTTGCTCTCTTCGTGTTCACACTCATTATATTACTGTTTGCTATTGGGTTCGCTGTAGTGGGATGGGTGATTTCGGCTAAACTTGGTAAGGGATGTTTCACTGCTCTTGGGGAATTCATTGGTAACTCTAATCTAGACCAGCAGCTGCTGGAGATAGAGCGCCTTGCGCTGTTCTTTCACATCCTCATTTACTTTATATTGGCATTATTTGCTGCAGTTGGGTGCGCATGTTGTCCTTGAGCGACCTTATTACAGTTTTAACACCCAAAACTCATCAGGGTTTATGGTGCGGTTCAGAAGTCAGCGAGATATACATCACTGTTCGCGTCGACTATCCTTGGGCAGCTGGTTTTCAACATTGCTTCGGGTGCATTGTGTCTCTACCTCCTGTTTCGTAATGGATCAAATGGAGATCCAAGCTTGGGAGGTTACAGGCAATGTATGGATGTTATCGTCGCCCGCCCTGATGATTTCTTCCTTCGCAACTTGTGTGAGAGGTCGCCATTGATGAGGGGGCTAAGCCTTGGCTTGTACGTGTTCATGTGGTTGACCGAGATCAGTGAGTAGCTTGTAAATATATCGATAGCTTGTGTCTGAATACTCACCCATCTCTTCTGGCATTAGTGGCGGTCATTTTGTCAAATCAATACCTGGCACAGTTGCACGAGGAGGCAGCGCAGATGGAGATGTTGAATCCTCCTTCTCGAGAGTCGTTTTACTGTTGAAACTTGATCATGTAGAGAACTGATGCAGTAAATTGAATTTGAGCGTGGTGGGAAGCCGGAAGGATCGGCCCGTGCACGCGCCATCAACTTCGTTTGATGCAACTCCTGAGATGCGTCTGACCACGAACTCATGGTCATCATTTCAGCCGCGAATGCTCCATGCTACGTACCTTTTTGACCCCTCTTCGAGCTCGTTTTGACGTTTCGCCTCGTCTACCACCTCAAAATGCGTCTAATATGCAACAAGATGAACGAACACCTGAAGACTTCGCCCGAGATGTTTTGGTGGAGTTGATGCGGAACTCTGTCGAGGAATTGAAGCAGGTGGAAGGATTTGAGGAAAGAATGAAGGTATGCAGCTGATATGGAGTAAAATAAATCATCCTCTGAAGTATCTCGAGATTCTTGAAGAAATCCATCGGATTATGATGCAGTCCTCATACACCAAGAGCGTCTTCCGAGAAATGGACGGCTTCGTTTGCCTATACAATGTTCTGTCAACATTGAGAGAGGTCGGAAGCTCAAGTAAGGATCATGTAGGAGCCAGACCTTTGAAGCTCGCTCGGCTTGCACTGGAGGTCTTGTCCGACGCGACTTTCGAGCAGGATGAGAATCTCAAGTACTACCAAGTGAGCCTGCTGCGTAAATCGTACATGAATACCGTTAAATGTGATTCACAGCGAGAGGTTGGATATGAGCCGCTCAGCATGGCTCTAGAAGGCCTGCCCACTGACATAGAAACCACTACTACGACCCTTGGACTTCTATTCTCTTTTATGGTTCATGATTTTGCGATGGACGGCCTGTTTAGCAGCCTGTACAACGCCGACATTGACGCTGTCGATGACGTACTCGCCAAGTATGATCCTCATTTGCAGCTTATCTACCATCCACCTGTTTTGTCACTACTCTGGCACTTCCATCAGCGCGTCTGGACGCGCCCCTCCCTTCGCTTCGGCTTTTCCAGAGTTCTGGGACGCCTCGCAAGCGCTCGTCATCGTAACCTTGCTGTCATGAGCAATGGTGGTCTTGTGCTCCCTATCCTCGATCACTTTCGCTCCTCGAGGGGAGACACAGGTGTACTAGAGAAGGAGCGACATGCTTGGCAGAAGCTTTTGAGGCGGCTATTAGAGCTTGGTGCCGATCCAGCTCATGCACGAGCAATCTTACAGAAGACGGTCCAGGGAGGAGACGTATTAGACGCGGAGATGTTGGATCTCATACGTTATGGCATGAAGTCGCGTTGGGTAGATCATTTCTCGATGGAATCTGCTGCTGGGATGAAGATTCTTGACCACGAAGGCAAGTCTCTGCCCAGCACTGGTATCACCTTCACGGTACGTATATCTCTTATTAAAATGACAACCATATGTTTACATTTCAAAGGCATGGATCTTCCTCTCCCAAATGCCGACGCAAAGTCCGCTTACACTTTTCAATGCTTCTATTGACTCCAAGCCTGTCCTCGCGTTACTTATCCGATCTGACGGGAAATTTGAGCTCTCGACATCGGGCCACGATTCTGTCATATTCTCTAAGGCAACCTTGCGCAAGTCTCGCTGGATCCACGTTGCACTTGTATATCACCCTAGCCGCTCATCAAACCCCAGTATTCGTACGCCCATCACATCATATTCCTTCTTCCGTGACTGATGTTCATTAGGTCTTTTCGTGGATGGGGTCATCCAGGACGGTGTCAACTGGGCATACCCCAAGACTGAAGCTAAGGCTCAGGCCATTGTATACACAATCGGAGGGTGCCAATCAACTGAATCACCCAGCTGGTGCCTATCTTCCGTTTCCCTCCTCGCAACGCCTATCTGTAAGTACCTGGACTCACATCTCGTCACGCAAAGACGTTGACAACCGCCTAGTCGACGAGTTAATTCGGTTCATTCATCATCTCGGCCCTCGTTACGTCGGAAATTTCCAGGACTCAGCTCTTATCAAATTCCTGACATATGAAGCATCGACCTCGCTGAACATGTTTCTCGCGGCCATTGGGTCTAAAAATCCCTCTCGAGTCGACGATTCCCCGATATTGGGAGCCGTTCGCCAAGGCATGGGCCTGAATGAATCCCAGATAGTGTTTTCGATCAACGCAACTAGTCCTCCACGGACAGGTATCGCCGATAAGTTGTCCATGGTTGGTAGTGTGGCCAGTGCCCAGATGCAGGGGGATGTTTATGTGGTTAAGGCTGCGTGCTTTGATAATTCACTATGGACTATTGGAGGTGCAGCTGTGGCTTTGAGGTTGGTACAGCTAGCTCAGGTGCGTGTTTGAGCCACTCATTATTCTGGTAGCGATCTGAAAATCCATAACAGTCTCCACATGAGCTTTCCCGTACTTTAAGTATCCTAACCGATAGCCTGAAAAATAGTTGGCAAAATTCCGAGGACATGGAACGGTTACGTGAGCCTTACCATCAATTTCCTTTGGGTTTTGTCTAATAAGCGTTCGTAGGCGGCTACGAGATTTTAGCCGACACGTTGCGCAGGAAGAGTCGGCACATAAACCTGACGAGTTTTGAGATACTCTTTGAGTTCTTGGGGATCAGCCCACGCTCTCCCGAGTTAGTAGTTTCATCGATTCGTTCTTGTTCAATGAGTTAACCGACCCCAAGGCAATCTACAATTGTGAACCTTGGGGCCTATCGAGCTCTTGCCCTAGACTTCGAGCTGTGGTCTCGTACTCCCAAGGAGATCCAAACTGTTTACTTTGATCACTTCTCCACTTTACTTGAGACAAGTCGTTTCAAAACATTTAATGCCATGCAGCGGCTTTCCAAGCTGAACCTTGTTCGAAAGCTGGTGTTTGTTCTCCAGACAGATTGGTTTACTGCTGAGATGACTCGTCAGCTTGTTCATACCTTGGACATTGTGTGCCGGGCAGATTTCTCAAGGGATGGGGCCATTAAACCTGTCGTCTCGTATTTGGCGGCTAACCTTCATGAGGGTGAGTCAATAGCTGACTCTCCCTTTCATTTCCCCGTCCCTGACATACCAGTACAGAGCTTGTTCCTGCAGGCTCCCCGGGTTCGACCTTCTCTCGTATCGACTTCAGCACCTCCCGAGGAAAATCTGAGCAGGTCCTCCAGTCCCTCGTGTCTATCCTTTCTGTCAAGGAATACTACAACAAATTCGTAGCCTCCCTCCCGCTCACCCGCATCTGCCTACTGCTCCTCGGGAATAGTCCTTCCCCCGCCGTCGCAACCCAAATCCTCAGACTCTTGAACATCAGCATTGGATTTTCCACATCATTTATCCGTAAATTCGAGCTAGTCAGTGGCTGGAACGTCCTTAAGACTGTTTTACCTTTTTCTTGGGATGCTGAGGTCAACGATACAGCCTTTGCTCTTCTCATTGGGCGGGAAGAGGTTTCTGGGTCACAGCCAGAAGGCTCCATACGGTGTTCGCAAATTTTGCCCACCATCCTTGCTGCATTACAGTCCGGTTTGAGCACCGTCGCCTCCGTTGCTCACGCTTCCGAAAACTCTGATACACGATCAATTCAATTATCCGTTCCTTCTTCAGCATCGGATCTTGGCTCGCGCGCCGTTACGCCTTCTCCGGACCAAGCAGCGACCATGGAAACTCTCACAGAAGAACTACTTAATCTCCACTCGACAGTGACACAGTTTCGTTCAGCCTTTCAATCTCACAATACAACACAATTGTTTGTTGATGCATATAAAACATTTGTGAAGACACTCGCCGATTTACCAGAGATCAATGCTACGGCATTAAGGATCCTTGAGAAGTTGACACATTTCGGACTGGCACTCGCATTGGACAGCGCAGTTGCTGGGTCGCAGAAGCGTGAGGTGCGTTGCATTGTATTGATTTAGTGGATTTTATGCTCATGACCGCCAATGTATCAGATACTCGACGTCATTCCAACCGCTGAGGGGATACTGAACCCGAATACCAAACAAACTGCCATTGATCCGAGTCTCGTGACTGATACCAGAACCATTCGCCAAAGGATAGCTTCTGCGAGATTTAGTTTGCAAGTCGGCGAGAGAACTATCATCAAAATCGTGACCAGGATTGGGGAGTGGAGGAAGACAATCCAAGCATCTGAGAGGAAGAGGTTACGGAAATCTATTCTAGATCTGTGGGTTCCTTCCATACCTACTCCTCTGCACTGCTAACAGTAGTAATGTTGGTTATGGATAGCCGTGAAACTCGACGTCAAGTATCACAGCTACAAGACTGGACCGAGTTGCTGACTTCGGAGAGGGGGCTTTGGCCAACCCCAGAAAACCGACTGTGGAGGTTAGACGAGACCGAGGGACCCAATCGCATACGGTTTGTAGTGTTCAAGTTTGCTCTTGCTGGTGCTGATCGATACTCAAACCTCAGAAAGAAACTCGAAGCAGAAGTCGGGAAGTCCACGAGTTCAAGGGCAGATGTTGGAGGAGTCAGCAACCGGGATATACAGGCACCTGAGATTGAGGCTAATCAAAACGCCACTGAAATACCGCCATGGGCTGAGTCATACGAGATCTCATCAACAGAAGTAGATGGTAAGCTCTCCCTCGTAAAATGTCAGACCTTCCGCTCATGGCATCTCAGAACCTACTCTATCGGAAGACGTTGTGGATGATAAACTACGTCGTGTTCGTCATGAACTTGAACCTGGGGATGTAATTGACGCTGTGGCTACTGTTGCGCGAGTGGCTGGTGTTGACTCATCGCGTGAGTCGATCATGGTTACTCTAAACACCTGAATAAGCTGAGCTTTGATCGTCATAGCTGGCTTGCTGATCATAGGAAGGACACACCTATATATGCTTGACGGAGTTGTTGAAAATGATGACGGGGAAATTATCGATGCCCATGATGCACCCAAGCGTTTAGTGTTTGTACCAGGAAGCATTTTAGAATTGAATGGGCGTCAACGAGCACAGCGATGGTATGTCTCTGCACAACCAACGAGAGGCATCTAGCTAACAGCTATGACCTAGGTTCCACAACCAGGTAGCCGCTTATAGCGAGAAAAGTTTCCTGTTGCGTGATGTTGCGTAAGCCTTTGCATTGGTCTCAGCTATCCGACTATGCTAACATGTATTCCTAGCCTCGAAATATATTTCAAGGATAGTCGCTCGCTGTTAATCGTCTTCTTGGATCGGAAACATCGTGCAGAGGCCAATCACCGACTATCTAACATCATCAATAAGAATGCTCTCCAGTATCCATCCACCCCCGGCTGCTACGTACTCCTGGCGTCAGCGGCAGGCTAACGGCCGGCCCGAACTCGAAATCGCTACTCAATTTCAAGCCAGACGATTTATCGACTGCTACAAGGAAATGGCAAGCTAGAGAAATCAGTAATGCAAGCCCTGTGTACTTGGTTCCGATAGCGACAAGGCTAACTCTACTTTTTAAGTTCACATACATCAGCATCTTGAATCAAGTTTCGGGAAGGACCCCAATGATGCTACGCAATATCCTGTCTTTCGTGCGTCCCTGCCATGCCTTTGTTGATTGATATTAACACGCCTATTCAGCTTGGGTGCTCAAGGATTACACATCAGAAACCTTGGATCTCGCATCCCCCTCGTCCTACCGGGAGTTCGTCCTTTTTCGCTTGATCCGAGTGTTCTGATGGCTCATGCAAGTACGTTCAGCTTATCTAAGCCCATGGGTGCCTTGACATCTGCGCGAATGGAAGCTGCAAAGATGCGGTACGAAAATTTGGAGAGTGTCGGCGAAAAACCTTTCCACTTTGGCACGCATTTCAGTTCGTCCATGATTGTTTGCCATTTTTTGATCCGTCTCGCCCCTTTCACCAACATGTTTAAGACTCTACAAGGTGGAGATTGGGATCTCCCGGATCGGTTGTTTAGGTGCAATTTCTTCACCTTGTCCACAATCGGTTTACTCATTACAATCAATAGCGACATCGCACGAGCTTATGAGTCAGCCGCTCACGACATCCGTGGCGATGTTAGAGAGCTGATACCGGAATTCTTTACCTGTCCCGAGTATGTACCATACTGGGCCTTTGGTTGAGTGCGACCCATTGTCTTACATTCAATTACCAGGTTCCTCGAAAACACAGCCAATCATGATTTTGGTGTTCAACAGAGCACAGGGGAGAGAATACATGACGTCAAGCTGCCTCCTTGGGCAAAGGGAGATCCTCTGTTGTTTGTGACCCTCCATCGCAAGGTATGCTGATACCTTGTTCCTGTCTTTTTGACCTCTCACCATCATGCAACCAGGCACTTGAAAGCGACTATGTTAGCGAACGTCTACCAGCATGGATCGACCTCATCTGGGGTTGTAAGCAGAACGACCCTGCATCACTGAATGTCTTCCACCCTTTGTCTTACGAGGGTGCGATCAGTAGGTGCCCAGTATCGCATCACTAAAGCCACTCACTAATTCTATGTCAGATTTGGATGAGATCACCGATGAACTAGAGAAGGAGGCGACTGTGGGCATCATTCATAACTGTGAGCAACTACTTTTCGCTCGGTAAGATATTTTAACCCAGTCCTGTAGTCGGGCAGACACCACGGAAACTATTTACAGGACCTCATCCTGAAAGATACAATCATGGGTTGTCCACTCTCCCTCTCGGTACTTTACACGGTATCGAGGAAGACTCGCAGCTCCTGACCCAAGGAACGCGTTGCTTCCGAGGTAAGGTTTAACATCCGCCCTCTATCTCAAAACTCATTTTTTTGCCCAGACCTAGGGCCATCGACACCTGTGGAGGAGCTACTCCTGGACCCTTTAGGCGACAAGGCGATACCTTGCCCTCAAGGTTATCTCACCAATCCATTATATCCCCACGAGCAAATTCAATGGGGACCAGAGAAAAGAGAAATTCGGGTTTTAGTTGACCACAAAGTGCGTAACCAAGCGCAGTGAACACTTAAGTTGATGCTCACCTGATTGATCTTATTGCTCCCTTATCCAGGTTGTTCAAGTCATTGAGAACGCCTGTTGCACCTGCGCCGCTTTTGTCGATTCAGAACACCTTGTCACAGGTCTTAGCGATCACACAGTACGAGAGTGGAAACTGCAGCGGAACCTGGGTGCAACTTCCAGCTCGAATATGTCTGGGAAACTGGTTATGTCATTAACCCACATCATGCGGATACATACAGACGATGTTACCTGCATAGTTGCTTCAAGAACATGGTCTATCATTGTCTCCGGTTCACGAGATGGAAGTGCTGCTATTTGGGAACTGAATAGAGGCGGATACGTTCGCTCTATCTGGCACCCTCCACGAACAGATGGAGAGACCGCGATCAACTTTGTAGCTATCAATGAAAGCACGGTGCGCTCATCCTTGCCCTGAACCATGTCATTTATTTATTTTCGTATATCAGGGCTACATTGCTTCTTGCTCGAACCTCACACTTTGTTTACATACAATCAATGGCCGCCCAATTGCAACCCTCGACCTCACCACTTTACCCTCATATTATTCCCCACTCGTTCCATCCATAACATCACTAGCCTTTCATGAGCGGGAATACTCACATCTAGGAATTCTCGGTACGGGTGCAACAGATGGTACCATCACCCTCTGGACGTGGAAACATGAGAGTTCTGAGGTCGAAGATACGCATACTGAGGTTCTGCCGCGCTGGGTATTCGTTGAGGTTCGAAGACTGAAAGCACGCAACTTGATCAGTGGACGACCACCATGTATCACAGCACTCAAGTTCTCGGGGTGCGTTTGTGTCTGGTTTATCCTATAGCTCGCTCAACTTTGAAGTAGGGAAAAACTATTCCATGGCGAAGAGACTGGCAAATGTTTTGCATGGGCGCTCCCTGATTCCGATTGACCTTGTGGTGTCTGTCCTCGTTTTGGAATTCGTGTCCCCGTTGTAGATAACTCTTGATTGGCTTCAGCTGTATCAGCATTGAATAATGTATATTACCTCACTTGCACTTATACGTTTCAAACCAACGCAAGGTGGTTCATATGCTCTACCAATACTTTTCGCCCTGACCTGCACATGACCTAGTTGCAGATAAAACTGTAATTGATCTGATCCTTCAGTTGTTGATTAGAAATATTCAGGGAGTTTATTTTGCTTGATATGTATATATCTTTTACTTATTGTAGATTTCCTTGGGCAATGCAGGGGTAGGCACGATAAAGTTTCCACTCCCTTTCTTCCGAAATTCTAAATGTACTCTCAACTCCTACCAAGCTCTTCAACACATTTCTTAGTAGCTCAAGATCAGTACTGGAGTTCAACTCTGCTGGATGTAAGTCAAGTCAAATTAAACCATCAGAAACCCGTACCATGCAACACAAAATACTTGGGGATCCTCTGCGCCTCCGGGTCAGATGGTATGGAGACCCCCGATTTCAAGCCATCAATGCATCGGGTCAATCGAGAGCGGATTAGGCCTTTCATTGCCGTTCCAGCAGTAGTTATAGTTTTCCATGCCTCCATTAGGACCTCTGGGTGCTCTTGAGCACCTTCGATGTCCAAGCCGTGAGTAATAGCCCACTGTGTTGGATTGCCTAAGGCTAACCCAGAGCTTGAGCCCTCTGCATTTATATTCTCGCTCTCAAAAACAACCTCGCAAGTACGCCTATCCAGGACATCGAGACGCTTAACGAGAGCGGCTTCTCGGGGACTCCGGTTCTCTCGAAGTCGAGTATAGGAAGGGTCGATAAATGTGGCGCTTGAATCTATGTCGTAGAGCGCGATCCAGCTGGGCTTCTCACTATCCACTGCCTCAAACCGAGCACCTGTAAGGAACGAGGGAATATGATTCAACCGCAAGGGGACGTGCTCATTATTGTACCAGTCTACAAATGAATTCAGAGGATAGACCATAAAGGACAGAATAAAGGACTTGCCCTGAAATTCATCCAAGCCAACCTCACCGGGCTCAGACAGAACTGCAAGAAAGCCTTTAGGCATTGCAGATGCTATAGGTCGAAAGGTCTTCTAAATAAGTAAACCGAGGAATCTGAAAGGTTACGAAGCAAGCAAGAACTTCGTTGGCTACAAACTAGAGGCTCTCAAGTTCAGCGGCCCGGGATTTTTATCCACGTGATTATGAGTAATCCGCAGATATATATCAATTCCTGTCCGGGGTCTTCGGCTGTGTCAGCTCCATAAAGCAAGTACTCCTACTCCTCAACCACATTCCCCAGCGATGGCAATTAGCGCACGGGCCATCACGCTCCCAACCATCATTGACAGCGTTTGAAACGACGATCTTCCGACGTCATTGTGTTCTTCAGATCGTGCAGGCCGATATATGGTGAGCATCTGGATTCATACCAACCCCCCCTCCCCCAGCACCTCATATGCGTGAGAAATTCAGAGAAAACTTAGGTCATCCCACGGGGGGAAAGACGAGTAAACCCGTCAACCCCTTGACTTTGTCGCTGTAGCGACATTCTCTACCGGACAAAAATAAGCATGTCGTGGGACGATCAGATGGGAGACTGCGTACAACTCCAACGTATATAACCTAGGCTCGGAATTCAGCGAAGAAGGCCTCTCAAGCGCTTGACGGAGGCTTATAGATCACTTGGTAGGGGTGTGATTCGCGAGCCTTTCTTCAGCTCCACCATAATGGCCCCCATCCTCAATCCGAACAACTATCTAGGCCATTTATCTCCAGCTGATGCCTTTCAATTTGAGGTCGCTCGGAATCTCTATATTGCTGTGCTCGGGGTGAGTGTGATGTGTCCAACTCCTGAGCACCCGCAACATATCTACTAATCAGTTCCTCTTGTAGGCTACAATATGGGATATCCTTGTTTATATTCCGGATGATATCAAAATCCTACGTATGCAGCGAGGTATTCGTGCCGTGAATGTCTGCTTTGTGACTTCAAGGTTTGGTTGGTTTCTATTGCGAAGAACAGCGAAGAGCTTACTGTGAACAGAATTTTCGCACTGTGTTATGTCCTGCTTTCCACCCTCGCAAAAAGTAAAGAGCTTAAGCCATCGTGGTGACCACACGCTGACATACCGAATCTCCAGCGATCCCTCTCGACAATTGTGCCCCGATATTCATTGCCATTGGTTGCTGCTGCATTCTGTCCATCTCATCATCATCCTTCCTCTTCCTACGTCGTGTGCAAGCAGTGTGGGCGGGAAATCGATGGGTGAGCGGCATTTTCACAATTCTGTGGGTTCTCGACTGGGCCTTGGAGATTGTTGTCCCCGTCGGTGTCCGCGCTGTCCACATTCCAGACACAAAGTATTGCATCGATTCACAGCCGGAGCATTATGTGCTCGCCGGCGGGATAATCCCA
The DNA here is from genome assembly GCA_013368445.1 of Leucocoprinus leucothites. NCBI lineage: Eukaryota > Fungi > Basidiomycota > Agaricomycetes > Agaricales > Agaricaceae > Leucocoprinus > Leucocoprinus leucothites. Next base: position 347,047 of record JAACJO010000009.1, read on the forward strand.
GTAATCTTTGACACATTCGTCTTCCTCGCGATTTCCTACAAGATTGCGGTGTCATATAGCACGTTGGACGTTAAGGTGTCGTGGGGTACACTAGTCTCCGGGAAAGCGCTCCCGAGACTGTCAAGAGCTATTTTGCAAGGGGGACAACAGTACTATTTGTAAGCCAGCCCATTCCACTCCTCAGGTTACTATCTAATAGATTGACAGAATCACGGCCGGAGTGTATATTATTCTCGTCATACTCCTTGGACTCCCCTCTATTCCTCCCATATACCGGAACATGTTCGCCTTTCCCTCAGTATCTCTCACTGCTTCGATGGCATGTCGCGTATACAGGAACATCATGCTACTTGATCTCAGCGCAGATACCCTTCGACTACCCGTATCCGATATCAACTTCGCTCAGCAACCTACTCTAAGATACGACCCCCATCACCCAGTTCCCCCCGCTGCACAGCCTATGGAACTCCAGAACCCTCCTACAGGAACGCATTCCTCCGGAACCCTTGGTGCTACTTCAACGCTCAAATCACAGAGTGGTTGGTCAGAGCACCCACCGGAGCTCAGAGTGCCAGAGCGCTCGCTCGCTCAAGAAACAAACCCAAAACCCGACCAGTGATATTTCTGTATCCATCACCAGAAATAACGGCATTCATTACGTCGAGCACGTCGCATTTCACATTCCCCTCCAATTTCATTTCCGATCACACGCATCAGATCATTGATTGTAGTCAACCTGTAGAACCAGCCGGCGGAATTACTTATCGTATATATAATCCCTTGTATAATCCTCTGGAGGGAGAGCTCAATCAGCTCACGTCGACTGTTTATCGACCTGTCCCCCAAATTCTCCAAATCAATAATTTTCTAAGCTCCCTTGCTGTGATTGAGGGTCTGTTTCTTGCATTTCTCAAGTTATCCTAGCACATGCTGCTAGCTTGGAGAACAGTCGGTAGCATTCAGTGTTGACATTCTTCATAGATAGCAGATTGTCTCATATCCTGCTGCACAATCACTATTTTCCACACTAGAACCACGCTTCACTTGCGCCACTCCACACCCCACACCATCTCTTACTCCTGAGGGAATCCTAACTTCGGAATGATCACGATGGAGTCCCGGTGCCAACGGACAGCGCTGCAGGATACTCGCCAATGTGATCATGCCATTGACCTATTATTATCCCGAAGGCCATGCGCGCGAAATCTTTCCTAGATTCTAGAAGATCTAAGGTCGGACCCGATACCAAGAGCCATATCCATTTGTTGGTGAAATTCTTGCCCTCGGTACTACCATGGGATATGCTGTAAACCTGGCTCATTAGCTTCACACTCAAGCCACTATCATTCATTTCAGCCACCTGAGGTGTAGATGAAATTGCATCTACCCCTGGAAAATAATAGAACCCACTGCGAAAGATATCCATCGGTAGTGTTGGTAGGGTCATGAAGCCTATAAGCTAGTATAGAGTGCACCATGCTCTCAACTCACGAAGGGGCATCGGCATCACGGAACAGCCAGTGTAAATATCTCTGTTGAAAAGAAGTCCGGATCCGAGATGATATAAATCAACTTTCATCAAAGCTGTCCATAAATCTTTGCTCGTTGGAAGTATCGCCACAGATACGAATCACATTGATGGTGGCTGGACTGCTCAGTTGATTCTTCAGTCCGTGACCACTCCGTGATCCGGGTAGCGTTGGAACTGTTTGGAAGATTTCCTCAATCAAAGATGGGATTGTAGCCAGAAATAGCCACCGACCAACTCCAGAGAGGCCAGGATGGAAGAAAAGTCGGATCCAGCTAGGTCGGGTAGGGTGATCTTCCAAATTTTCGAATCCGTCACTGGGTTACCATGGTTGATTTGCATAGTCATGATGATTTTGTATTATCATCGCCAGAGCATGTATGATACACCAGCTTGGGAATATCAACATGGCTATATGCGTGGTGATACCGAGGCCACGGTTCGAAATTTGATTGATGGGCTCAGAAGAGCTTCTGTGGATATAACCTGAGACTAAAGGCTAGCAGGGTGAATTCAGGGGGCCGTTGGCCCAGAAAAATAAGTTTAGCGCTGCTGGATGTACTAGTGCAACAGTGATGGTAGACAGCTGAGTCTACGAAACTTCAGCGCGAAACAACCCATAAAGTCGTGCATCTGTTAGGCACACCTATAGAGTAGATCATCAACACTGAGGTCTCGATGTCGGTCTAAAGGAATCGCCAAAGATAGATGAGTATATGCGTGCAAATGAGGAAGCATTATCAGTGGATTAAGAGAAAAAGTGAGAGAGAGCTCATCAGTGCATCAGACTTTGCCAGCTGCTCAGCTTGAGTGATGTCACTGATGTCACTGCCCCTTCTTCCCTGCCATCCACAACACAACCACCGCGTCCACCCTGAATCCCTAACTGAGGGAGTCTGATAGTCTAATATCCAAAAAAACACTCGGAGTTTATTCTAGACATGCCAGGAACCATTTCCACTATAGGGTAGTGAGTCGGACCAATCTACCACCAATGATGGATCATCACAATATGCTAAGGAGGACTCACCCAGCTCATCCCATCCGATGAGTGCCCCAGCGGCTTCTGTTGCATGAATCTGACCTGAGCTGCTCGTATCATGTATGCGGACTTTGGTGATGTGAAGTTCTGTCATAGAGTAGCGTGAGCATATGCGATATGGGATTATGTAGCACCGGGAGTTATTCTCAATCACGCTGGTCTCAATGATACTGAACAGATACTCACGGGAACTTGAAATCAGAAAAACTCTGAACAAAGTTGAGCCAATAGTCGGACTTAAGGGCTATTCATTCCCTACAAGAGCATGCAATAATGCCTGTTGTACACAATGGTCAAGAATAGCAGATGATAACCGATATATTCTTAGAAGAAAGGAGAAATATGATATTTCCAGGTAGAAGCCTTTTAAATAGCGGAAGATATGTGTCGTAATAAGAACCATTTCGGCCGAGTTGCATCGGGTCAAAGTCGTCGTTAGAGGCGTGTCTCAGAACAGTACAACAGACACTGGCTGGACGGACCTTGAGAGACGTGGGAATGTCTGATATGTGAGTTGACTGTCGAGAGGAAGGGTGGAAATTAGTTGAGATGTGAGGGATTCCGTTGCAAATGCACATGAAATACATACATTCAGCACGCGGAGAACAAGGAGAAAAGAATAATACTCGAGTAGTGATGAGAAAGCGCGCTCGTTAGTCATGGGACAGCAGCATCCACCACCATCAAACCCCTGTCCGGCAGCTTCCATTTCCACTCCTCATGACTAGATTGGCCAGTGGGACACCACGACTGGTCTTTCTTGTTACAAATATACGTATGAGGATGAGATAGATGAGTAACCCCGGAAAGACAGCGTCGGCTGCGATCCGAAGAGGGGGTAGCAGGGATTATCAGGAGTGGGCCAGGAGGGGTGATGACTTAATAGAGAGTGATCGTGAGATCAAGTGGATTTGAGGCTTCTTCCACTTGCTACGAAGTCGGGAGCTACAGGAAGCAGAACTAGCACACGACTTTTATCTGCACGCCCGCTTAAATACCTGAACCTATCATTCTCAGCCCTTTCCTCCTTTTCTTCCACAACACTTGGTATCCGACCACCCTTGATCCTATTCCTGCCTCTATTCCCTCACCCTCTCCTGTCGACCTAATGGCCTCCTCAGATCAAGTTCCGCCAGTCACCGCTGGTGTTGCACCAGCAACAGTGCCCCCGAAATCTGACCTTGCTGCACCCAAGAAGAAGCCCTACCCCTTCTGGCTTGGAGGTGTGTTGAGCTGACTCTTACTCATTCCCAGCAATCAGACTAAACGTTTGTTGTAGGTGTTGCTGCAACAATAGCAGCATCTATCACCCAGTGAGTGCGCATTATCTTGGAGTCAGCTGTGCTGTGTCTGAATACGCTCGGCTCTTCAGTCCCTTAGATCTCACGAAAGTGAGATTGCAGGCGTCGGGTGATAAGCGGATGGTTGAAAGTATAAAGAAGACGGTTCGAACTGCAGGCGAGTGCATCTACTTTTCCTAGATCTATCAACTTACTGACGGGGGACGTCCACCTTCAACCTACTGCGACTGAAACTCCACCTATGCACCTCCGTCTTGGTCCGCTCCCCCACTCGTATTCTTCAACTTGCCTGCCTACGGGTTACCACCTCCTGTCATCGGTGGTCTTCGCACCCCTTACATCGTTCCCTGACCCTGACTTCTTCTGTCATCCTCGTGGCTTCTTTCCAACCATTAATGGCCATCAGGCTATCGCGGCCTCTTCGATGGTATTACGGGGACATGGCTCCGCCAGATGTCATACTCAATGTGCCGTTTCTGGGCATACGATGAGAGCAAAAAGATTTTGGGCGCAGGCAAGGATGCGCCAGCTTGGAAGCTCGCGGCTGCTGGGAGTATGGGTATGTCACCCCCAGTTTTCTTTGCGCAACATTCGTTCAATGCTATATCATCTAGCCGGTGGTATCGCTGGGTTTATCGGCAACCCAGGAGGTAGGGTGATCCACTTAATTGCGCAATCTCAATTCACTCACCGCTTTTACCCGTGGTTTGAACAGAGCTCGTGATGGTTCGCTTACAGGGCGATTTCGCTAAACCCCCTGAGAAGCGATTCAACTATAAGCACTGTCTCGATGCACTCTACCGAGTGAGTTACCAGAGCTTCTTCCCTCCTATCATCCCCGTCGCTTCAGACGGCTCTCCCCAACCCCTATTCACCCCCTCTTACCCCGCACGCCATTGACGTGTGACGTTTGTGGGGTAATTAACGATGAATTTGCAATTTCCCGATTCCTCGGCCCCTTTTGGTGCCTTGTTGCCAACATTGCTCTCGTCCACTCTGTTTGGTGATTGAACCCCTATTTTCTGCTCGCTAACTGTCTCCATGGTTCAACTCAGATGGTTCGCGAGGAAGGGCCTTCTTCGCTTGCTCGTGGTGTTGGTCCAAACGTGTTCCGTGCAATTTTGATGAACGCGTCTCAGCTCGCTTCCTACGATTTCTTCAAGGCCGAATTGCTCAAGACAAAGTATTTCGAGGACAATATCATGTGCCATTTCACCGCTTCGTTCGCTGCTGTGAGTGTCTGCTCTTGAAATGATAAGCGGCGTGTTTCTAATGCGTATTTGGATAGGGAACTGTTGCTACAACTGTGTGCTCTCCGGCTGACGTGCTTAAGGTGCGACACTTATGTGACCTATTCAAATCTTATGGTATCTCACCTGTTTTTTTTTTGAAGAGTCGCATCATGAATGCTTCAGGACCTGGGTCAAGCTCCACAATGGCTATGATTCGCCAATCAATGAAAAATGAGGGTGCGATGTTCATGTTCAAGGGATGGGTGCCGGCATGGACGAGGTTGCAACCTACTACCATTCTCATCTTCCTCACGCTCGAGCAGCTGAGGAACGCTGTTGATTGGTCAAGAAGCAAAGGCTATGATTTCGTCTAATCCCCAATTCTAATTCTTCCCGGATACGATGGTATAGAGAGTGGATGTGATGGGAGGTGTTATGGTAAAAGATTGGTCTCGGGTGCGATTGGGACTGGGTCGGGATAATCAGGTGCAGGAAGGTCTTTCGGATTTCAGAACTCGGAACTTTCGGGACTTCATAGCATCATTTTGGCATTTCGGATTCGAACTTCTTACTAGATCAGTTACTCCTTGATGCGATTTCTGGTAATTATCTTCCCTCCTTATCACCCTCCCTCTCTCAGCCATCACATCACCTTCCTTCTACTTTCTTGCATTTCATCAATATCTATCATTCATTTCTCTCCTGTGCATTACGTTCTCCGCTCGTTCAATTGCTGAATGTAGCTCCGAGTTATCCGTTGTTCTCCACTCTTGCTTGTTTTTACAGTGGAAATACCCGTCCTGTATTTTAGTGCTCCAGTTTTCCTTTTTTGTTGACTCTGCTCTTTTTGTGCTATCAAGCATGTATGACGTGGCAAGAGGAGGCCGGGTGTGTAAATAGCGTGTAATACTAGAAAGTTCATGTTGATTTTTGAGATATTCTATTTGGGCAGCTTCTTCCCCTCAGATTTTCGTGACCATATGCCGTTCGCGAATCGCGAAGCTTGATTGAACCTCCAATCAACCGAAGGCTTTCCCTGATCCGATGGAACTCCGGGAGTAGAAATTCTTCCTGCGGTGATTGACCCTTGTGGAACTTGGAGCACACTCTGTATGCGCTGGTTTGTTTTGAAGTTGGTTGAATGGGAAAGCATGGGTCATATTTACGGATGTCGCAATCAGGGAGTATTGAATTTGCCATCATCTGGAAGCCGTGCGCCTCTAGATTGTTCATATAACCCTATTGCGAGACTTGCCTTAGTGGCTTATCTGGTAGTAGAGTCGAAACGCAAGAGGTAAACCATGTAGGCTGGAGCCATTAGCTACCGTATGACTGCGATGAGTATAGTTCCTACTAAGTTCAGCAGCTCGCGCATATTCCCGAGTATTAAAAACAAGAGAAGGAAACTCAGTGAAATGCGAGAAGCTGGTGAAGTTCTGAAGTACTGATTTCTAATCAGATAAGATATTGCTGAACGGCATCATTCATCCAATCACCAGCCAAAGAGTGTCAAGCGCCAGTTTAGACGCTTATTCGACTGTAATATCCTTTCTTCGCACTCCACTGGTACCATCGTATATTGTGCCCACCAGTACAATCAGTCGACCGTTTCTCTCTGTTTCCTCGGTCCCATAATCACTTGGGTTCCCTTGACCGAGTAGAACGACCGGTCCGCCATGTGTTACTCGTGACTTCGCTTCTCAGCCGTTCAGATACATGTGTTCCGTATTTGCTTTCAACACACGGCCCGCCTGCTGTCGGGAGAGTCTGGTTCCTGAGGCCTGAGAGTCCATCATAGGCACCATTCAGTTGCTCTCAATTCATCCTTACTCCTTCACCATCAACGATGAAAGGTCATATGCGTGTCCTCTTGACGCTCGTCTTTGCGGGTTTTGCAGTCGCGAGGCCATCTTCATATGCAGTATGGGCTGCGGATTCTGCTATTGCGCGTGGACAAGGAAATGGTCTAGACTCTAGAGGGAACGCAATCGTTTCATATGAGCATGGAGAGTTTCAGTGGGGTCTGCGCCAGCTCTTTGAGAAAACTGGAAACACGACGTATTTTGACTACATCAAGAATGGAGTGGACAATATTGTATTCCCAAATGGGACGGTACATGGAAGTTATCAGTGCGTTGCTCGATTCTGTCCGTGTTTCTTATATTGAAGCCCGACTTTAGAGTTTCTGACTTTGTTTTGGACCCTTTGAGGCAAGTCCTCTGTGTGTTTCGTTGATGAGACGATACTGATGGCTATTTTCCAGGACGGGTCCTACTTTTCTCTATTTGTATGTGTAGGAGGCACTCCTAGCTCTCGCTAGGCTCATCATATACCATCTTAGGCTCGAAAAGACTGGGCAAGCCAAATATAGGACCGCGGCGGACATATTTCGCGGCCAACTGAACTCTCACCCACGGACGGCTCAAGGCCAGTTCTGGCATAAACTCAAGTATCCTAACCAGGGTCAGATTAAACCCAAGTCAAGCTCACTCTAGTTAATGACGAAGCGTGTATGTAGGATGGCTTGATGGCGTCTACATGGGCGAAATCTTCTACGCCGATTACACAAAACGGTTTCAACCAACCAACACGACTGCTTGGGGTACGTGCCCACCTCCCAGTTCCCCCTTCACTGTATCTGACCCGTTCGTTTACTCAGCCGATATCACGCAGCAGTTTACATTAATGTTCCAGAACACGATCCAGAATGCAACAGCGCCAAACAATACGGGTCTTCTCTACCACGGCTACGACTTCTCTCATCACACTGTGTGGGCATCTCCTGATCGCGGCCACTCGCCAGAAGTATGGGATCGCGCGCTTGGCTGGTATTCGATGGCCCTAGTCGATGCTCTTGAGATAATACCACAAAGCAATCCCGGATATCAAAGTATCCTGACGATTCTGAAAACTCTCATACCCCGAATCAAGGATGCCGCGGACCCAACAAGTGGGGTATGGTGGCTTGTGATTACACAGCCAGGAAGGGCGAAGAACTATTTCGAGAGTAGTGGAAGTGCAATGTTCGTGTATTCCATGCTGAAGGCCTTGAGGCTGGGATACATACAAGACACTGCGGATGGAAGCATGCTGAAGGCGGCGAGGAAAGCATATGACTATATGACTCAGAATTGGGTAGTGCAGAATTCTGATGGAACGATGAACTGGCTGAATACTGTGATCGTGAGCGCTAGTCTTGCACGTTTCTCCCCTTTTCAGCCACTTACACACAATTACTAGGTTGGGAGTCTGGATACAACTGGAGATTTCAATGTGAGTCGTTACTCAACTTTACTTTGCGCGTCTGATCGGTACCTTGATAGTACTATGTCAGTCAGACAGTCGATGTGAACGATCTGAAAGGACTGGCCGCGTTCCTACTAGCTAGCCTGGAGATTGAACGTCTTTAATTGACTAGTGCAATTGAATGACCTGAATCTTCACTGGCATTCGAGTCATCCCTCAGTTACGGCCATATGCAAGCGGCCCCTCTTCCCTGTAGATGGCGATCCTTGCTTGTTGATGTCTGATCCCTATCCCGCATTTCCATATCTTCCCGCAGAGTTTTGAACAGCTGTACTACTTCCCTGAGGAATACCGTGCTTGATCAAAAATATATATTTTTAGGTGTTGTTCTATTCGGATCCGAACTTTTCTGACGATTCTTGTATATCCTCCATATCGCTGGGACAAGCACCGCTGTGGGAAAGTGGCTTGTTCGCTGAGCTATAAATGCCCCTCCTTTCAAGAGGTATAATCCGCCCCTCAGGAGTACTTAATCGGCCCCGTCGTATGTATTCACAGTCCCGCACCAATCCTGTGACAATGTTGGCTAACGCCGAGGGCATCTAGGTGTTGTCTGTTGACCGAAGATAAGATGCAGAAGGCCTTGCGAGCTGTTGTTGCTGATGCCGTAGGAGGCAAAACCTGGCAAAAGTTTACCTGCCCCACCGCCGGCCGGGGCAATACGGTATTCCCCAAAAAGGCGGCTGACCAGGAACGGCTCGGTGTCCGCTTCGACTACGACGGGGAGATCACGAATACCAATGATGGTTTGGTCTACCACAAGTTCAAGATGCAGCCAAACGCTGGGAGTGTACCCTCGACAATCAAAAATTGGAGGGAGGCGAATGGGGGGACTCATGGCGTCATGGCAGACGTGCTTGTGAAGAAGGATGGCACTAAGGAGGATGTCAAAGCAGGTCTGCAGGCGGCTACCGCGACGGTTCAAGGTGTTTAGACGTTTTCCTCTCCTTTAACCCCGGCTTCCGCGCCAGACTTGCTATTTTGTCAGACGTCTTCCTTTTGTTATGTTGATCTGGTTATGATATGTATCGGCAGTGCTTATGTATTTCTCACTTGTACTTCCTGTACCACCTGCGTCGGACTGGAGTAGAAGTTGAGACATCGATGGAGATACGCTGCCTAGCGTCAGCGCCCTCTTTTTCACCATGGTCGCTCCGCTCGCGGTGTTCTTGAGCGTCAACAAGACAAGCCGATCTCGAGAAAAGGGTTAGCCCTTCTCCTGGACTTTTTGTCCGAGCATATCGCATGGAACATTCGAAGAAACTCGATGATCATACGGCTGTGCGGAATCCGATTGAACGGTTTCGATGCAATCTAATTCATCATAGTGTTGTACAGGGGTATGAGCATATTTAAATAAAATTGAGGCTGCGTATGACTTATAACGAGTCACGTGACTACAGGCAAATGGCGTGGGTCCAGGGTCACCCTAACAAGAAGCTATGCAGCCTCTCGTTTGGATCCTGTGCTGGCTGGTTTCTTATATTTGATCCCTTGCATTGGCATGCCCCGTCTTGGGAGCGCGAGACTCATTTTTGACTTGCCGGCAGTTTCACTCTGGCTGGCTCTGCGCCGCCCTCGCTCATCACTGAGTTCACCTCACATTTCCCACTTGAGCTCCATCGCCACGCCGACCCGTTGGCCGTCACGTCGCGGGTTCTCTATCATGGCGCATCTTCGTAACGACTTTTTTGACTACACATCAGGACGCTGGATGTAAGTCTCATACATATTCTATGGGGTATATGTCTAACCCTAATCCAACATGTTCAGCTTTAACGATGTCCTTCGCCATACAGAGCGCAGACGTGTCTTTAACGTCGATGAACTACTTCGACTTGCAGCAGAGTCCGTCAATCGGAGTCCTGATGATATCGCCGGCATGGAAAAACTCGCCGAGGGTGGATTTAACCGTACCTTTCTCATTACCATGCGCTGTGGCTTCCAAATGGTGGCGCGTATCCCGTACCCGGCTACTATTCCCAAGTACCTCACCGTCGCTAGTGAAGTGGCTACTATGACCTTACTCCGTTCTTCTGGGTTGCCTATACCTAAGATATACGGATACTCGCCTGCACCGGACAACGCGGCAGAGACCGAGTATATTTTCATGGAATTCGTGCAGGGCACTAGCTTGAGCGACATATGGTTTGACCTAGGGGAAGGGGACATTATTTCAATTTCACGTGAACTTGCTGAACTCGAGTCGAAGATGATGTCAATTGCTTTCCCGGCTGGCGGAAGCCTGTACTATACTGAAGACTTGGAGAAGGTGGACGGGACGCCGGGCATCACACTAGAGGACAAGCGTTTCTGCGTTGGTCCAGATACACGTCTGCCTCTGTGGTATGGCAGAAGGTCACAGCTCAAAGTAGATCGGGGACCGTGTGGGCTGCTTTCTGTCTTTTTTATTACTCACTTAAACTAATTAATAACTATAGACGAAAGTGTCGAAGCAGCGCTCGTAAGAGGAGCCGAAAAGGAACTGGCTTATCTGCAGCAGTTTGGTCGGCCGCTGTTGCCGTTTCAGCGTGTAAGGCGGGAAGCTTACCGGTACCAGGAGCAGTCGCCGTTGGATCACACCGAGAACCTGCATCGCTATCTCCACATCGCGTCGTCACTCATCCCCAGGGACCCGGGCCTCGGTCATTTCCGCATCCGTCATCCCGACCTCCAGCCGAGCAATGTCATCGTTTCCCGGTCGCCTGACTCTAACTTGCACGTCGTCGGCCTGATCGATTGGCAACACACCTCGATCCTACCCCCGTTTCTCCTTGCCGGTATACCTCAACAGCTACAGAACTACGATGATTCTGTCTCGCAATCTATGACGCGGCCTTCGCTACCGGAGATTTTCGACGACTTGGACGAGACCCAGCAAGCCGAAGAGATGGAACTCTATCGTCGCCGCCTCGTCCATTACCACTACGTCAAAAACACGGAGGAGTACAACAAACTTCATTACACAGCATTGACGGACCCCATGGGCACGCTCCGCCGCCGCCTCTTCTGCCACGCCAGTGACCCGTGGGAGGGTGAAACTCTGGCGCTGAAGGTTGCGCTGATACAAGCAACGGAAAACTGGAAGTCGCTCACAGGGGGAGACCCGCCGTGTCCTGTCATGTTCGACTCCGAGGACGTACGCAAAGCGATCAAGCTGGATGCAGAACAGAGAGGAGCGGACGAGGCCCTGGAAGCATTGCGGAACGTGATCGGCTTCGGGCCGGAGGGCTGGGTACCCGCCGAGTACTACGAGGAGGCCATGACACGCAGCAAGCAGCTGAAGGAGGGTGGATTGGCGGCGGCCGAGTCAGAGGAGGAACGGGCTCAGATCGCGGCGCACTGGCCCTTGGACGACATGGATGAAAAGGAATACATGTAATGAATCGAGCTAGATATTCCGCGGTGTCGTATCTTGCCGTTAGCGGGGCAGGCCTGCCCTGTAATCCCCGACTCTGACATTATTTGGTTCTGTCAGGGAGGCGTAGAGTCTAAGACTACCTTGAAAAAATAAACGTCGAATTGACCTATTATTATACTGAATGCCTCGTGCGCACGAAATCTTTCCTCAGAAGATCTAAGATCGGTCCCGATAGGCGCTGATGCTATCCATTTGTCGGTAAAATTCTCGTCCTCAGTGCTATCGTGGGGTGTCTTGTAAACCTGGCTCATCCTCAGGTTGGTCATTATCGGAGATGTTAACTTCACACTCAAGCCACTATCATTCATTTCAGCTACCTAAGGTGTAAGTTGCATCTACTTCTGTAAAATGACAGAACTCGTGACTGTGAAAGATGTCCACCAGTATTGTTGGTAGGGCCATGAATCCTACAAGCTAGTGTAGAGCACACCGCGCTCTAAGTCCACAAATGGCTTATGCATCCACCGCGGAATAGCCAGTGTAAAATTCCCTGTCAAAAGGGAGTCCGGATTCGAGATGATATAAATCGACTCCCATTAACCCCGTCCATTAGATGTTCGCTCTAAGTTGGAAGTATCGCCGCAGATATAAATCACATTAATAATGGCTGGATATGCCGAGACAGCCCAACGGATTCTTCAGTCTGCAACCACTCCGTGATCCGGGTTATGCTGAAATTATTTGGAAGATTTCCTCTATCAAAGATGAATTTGTGGCCGAGAAAAGCTACTGACCCGTCCGGGATAAGCAAGGATGAAAGATGGAAGAAAAGCCACATCCAGCTAAGTTACATAGAAGATCTTCCAAATCTTCGAACTCATCACTGGGATACCCATGGTTAATGGATACTGTTAGAATAGCAATCCGAGGATTATCCTCGTGAATTATTCTGAGTTTAAATTTCATATATTATTGTTACTATGGTTTTATGTATATATACCTGTAGTCTACATTTCTGTACCCCGCTCGTTTGCCCTCCAATACCACGGTGTTCGCCCAGCATCGAGTCCCTTCAACAGATACTTATAGTCGTGAACTTCTGTACCATCGTCACTGGGGCCGGTGTGATGCCCTAGTTCGGGAACATCAATATGACTATACGTGCCGCGGTGATACCGAGACCCTGACTTGAAGGTTTGAAATTTGATTAATGGGCTCAAGAGATCTTCTGTTGATACAAACTGAGACTAAAAGCTGGCAGGATGCGTTCAAGGGGCCGTTGGGCCAGGATAATAGACTGCTTGGGGGTGTGGCCACTTCCTAGCCCCCAGCCCCGACTTCCCTGTATCTGACCTATCCGTTCACTCAGTTCATACCACGCAATAGCCTGAGTGTTCCAGAACACGATCCAGAATGCAACAGGACCAAACAACACAGATCTTCTCTATCACGGCTATGACTCCTCGAGAGCAGTGTGGGCATCTCCTGATCGCCGTCACTCCACCAGACGTATGGGATCGCGCGCTCGACTGGTATTCGATGGCCCTAGTCGATACCCTTGAGATAATCCCACAAGACAACCCTGGATATCAGAGTATCCTGACGACCTTGGAACTCTCATACCCCGAATCAGAGATGCGGCGGACCAACGAGCGGGGTATGGTGGCTTGTGATTACACAGCCATGCAGAGCGAAGAACTATTTCGAGAGTAGTGGAAGTGCAGGGTTCGTGTATACCATGCTGAAAGCCTTGAGGCTAGGATACGTGTAAGATGCTGCGGATGGAAGCATACTGAAGACAGCGAGGAAAGTATATAACTACATGACTAGTGCATTGAAGTTCTGATGGAACGATGAACTGGCTGAAAACTGTGATCGTGAGCGCTAGTCTTGCACGTTCTACCCTTCAACCACTTACACACAATTACTAGGTTGGCGGTTTGGATACAACTGGAGACTTCAATGTGAGTCGTTACCCAGCTTTAATCTGCGTGTCTGATCGGTACCTTGATAGTACTATGTCAGTCAGACAGTCGATGTGAACGATCTGAAAGGATTGGCCACGTTCCTACTAGCTAGCCTGGAGATCGAACGTCTTTAATTGGGTAGCGCAATTGAACAACTTGAATATACACCCTTCAATCCTTACACTCGATCCACTGATGCTGTAGTCGTCTGAAATCCACTCAGGGTTCAGTCACGCCTCAAGGCAGCTGTCTTCGAAGTTGCTAGTCACTCGATCTCCATTCACAGCTCCACAATAGGCAGTCACCTACATTCAATGGTTGCCTTGATCGGCCAGACCTTGAGGTTTAAACATGGTAATGTGTCACGATGCAGATGATACTCTTGAGCACTTGGACCTTGATCTTGTGTTGGACATCCAAATTGCAGTCTTAAAAAACAAAACACATCAACTCGAGAGTGCCGGCTACACGTCTTCTTGCTCTAAACCATACTTTCGTGCCACATCATGCCCACCCGTCCTCCCTACGCAGGCACGAGCCGAAAGCTCATTCTCGCTTTTGACGTTGGGACAACTTACAGTGGGATATCCTACACGTAGGTTTCTCGACACGCCCATTATTCTGTCTCATCAGTGAGTTAGGATCCTTGACCCTGGTCGCGAGCCTGAAATCAAACCAGTCACAAGGCAAGCTCTAAAATCTCTTCTGTGAATGCCAGCTCAATATGGCCACACGGTTTAGGTTTCCAAATAGGGCTCAGGTTGGAGGGGATGCGAAGGTCCCTACTGTTATCTACTATGACTCAGATGGAGCTCTTCGAGCGATTGGCGCAGAGACTGAAAAAGAAGGTTTTAGCAGTACCGCTGAGGAAAATCAGTAGATTAAAGCAGAGTGGTAATCATGCTTCTGGAGCACTCGTTCCGGCGATGCTCAAGATCTGGTTCATTTAGGTTCAAGCTCCATTTGCGACCACAGACACGAGAAACCGCGTCTGTTTCCGGAGACATACCGCCACTCCCTCGAGGCAAAACCGCAATCGATGTATTCGCAGACTTCCTCAAGTACTTAAACCAATGCGCTCGAAGTTATATCGAAGAGACACAAATCGATGGTACGAGCTTGTTATCAGGAAAGGTCGAATTCATCTTATCACATCCGAACGCGTGGGAGGGAGCTCAGCAGACCATGATGAGAAGCGCCGCTATATGAGCGCGCCTCATAAAAGATACTCTAAAGGCCGGCAGCGGATCTCGTTCATCTCAGAAGGAGAAGCAAGCTTGAATTTCTGCCTAGACAAAAACCTCACGAATGATTCAATCCAGGTTTAGTCTCCTTTTCCGGGTTCGGTTCATCGTTCGGCTAAACCATCTCTCCAGTGAGGGGAAAGTGTAACTATTGTTGACGCTGGTGGAGGTACACTTGATATTAGTACGTATGCGCGTCAAGATAATTCTACGCATGAGTATGAAGAAATTGCGGCAGCACAGTGTGGGTTGCCTTCCGTTCTGGCGCTGTTACAGGATCGCTCATTCAACCCCCACAGCCTACTTTAAAGGCTCCGTGTTCGTGACACGTGCGGCATCAAAACATCTCGATGGTAAGCTCACCGCACTCTTCATCTTTTAAGCTTGGGTCAAGTTTTGCTTCAAGGTCTTCTGAAAAACACTCGTTTCTGCGAGGATATTCCTTTCATGGTAGACAAATTTGACAAGACAACCAAGTTGGCCTTTCGAGACCCTAATGATCCTCAATACATTAAGTTTGGAAGCGCACGGGATAGAGACCCAAATCTAGGGATTCGAGCGGGCCAGCTGAAGTTAAACGGGTGAGCATCGGTCTCAATGCATGCTATCTCTTAGAAGTAATACCTTAACACTCTAGCAACACCATTGCCGAGTTCTTTGAGCCGTCGGTCCAGTGTATTGTCTCCGCTGTGATGGAGCAGCGGCGACGCTCTCGGAAAGCGATATCAGTGTGTCTCATCCTGTCAAGGCCACCAGGTTCGACCTCTGACCGGTATATACAGACGGTCTTCCTTGTTGGCGGATTTGCCGCCAGCGATTTTCTCTTTGCCCAAGTCCGGCAGCAATTAGTGTCACGAGGAATTACTGTCCGCCGCCCTGATGCACACCTGTAAGCTGATATTAACATCGAAAGTGGTGAATGCATCTAAACCGTTAAACAGCAACAAAGCAGTGCCCGATGGTGCAATCGCTCACTCACTCCAGCCTGCGGTGTCAAGCCGAGTGTCTAAATATTCGTACGGCATCAGGTGTAATGTGCATTATGAACCTTCCAACATCAAACACGTTGCGCGTTCTAATCTTCGCTTTGAATCGCTGAGCGGGAATAACATGCTGCCCGGCGGCTTCTGTTCTATACTCAAGAAGGTTCCTCCAAAGTATTTATATGTATATTCTCTCTGGCCGACCCCGAATAATAAGGACGTCCGGGTCTCTGAAACGCAATAATTTCGCCGTATTTTTCACAGAGAGGCGTCTACAAAAATGGACTTCAACCCAACCGATGAAAGCTGGGTTGCGTGTTATAGAGGAAGCATATTGTCTGCAGATTTTATAGATCAGGACCCAGGCAAGTGCCAACTAAAGCCAGCTTCTACTTTCTTTGAGGTCAAAACGAGCAGAAAACTTCCACGACGTTTTTGAAGTTCGTGCTGACCTCTCCCAGATGATCAATGGTTTGAACCCCAGGATCGGAAATCGAGGGAATGAATATTTCAGAATCGGGTATGACATAATCATTCTATTCGGCGCCACAGAATTCGAGGCTCAGTATGCATGGAATGAAAATGTAAGAACATGTAGCTCTTAGTCCATATTAGCTTCTGACATTATTCATTAGGGTGTCGAAAAGAGGTCAGTCTTGTCTATCTCCGATGCTGAGCATGCCAGAACATATCCCTCAGAGGTCCAGCCGAAATTGTCTATGACACTGATATCACGTACAACCAATAAAATACCTGCTACCTGCTTGTCCTACGCACGAATCACGAGAAACTGTAAATAGCTGACTAATTTAGTCGATGCCGACAGTGCATACGGAAAACGGTTAACTAAAGTGCTAAAGTCTCACGGAGCTCGGTAGAGACTTCTCGTTGAAAGTGAACTCACTGAATTCTCGTTGAAAGTCAAAGCAGATACACTCTATTGACCTATTATCATCCCGAAGACTACTTGGGGTGTGTGGCCACTTCCCCCCACTTCCCTGTATCTGACCTATCCGTTTACTCAGCTGATACTACGCAACAGCCCACTTCAACGCCCCAGAACGCGATCCAGAATGCAACGGCGTCAAACAGCACAGGTCATCTCTATCACAGCTATGACTTCCCTCATCAAGCAGTGTGGGCATCTGCTGATCACGGTCATTCACCAGAATTATGGGATCGCGCGTTCGGCTGGTATTCGGTTGGCCTTAGTCGACGTCCCTGAGACATCCCCACAAGACAACCCTGGATATCAGAGTATCCTGACCATCCTGAAAACTCTCATAACCCGAATTCAGAGATGCTGCGGGTCCAGCGAGTGGGGTATAGTGGCCCGTCACGATTGCACAGCCAGGCAGAGCGAAGAACTATTTCGAGAGTAGTGGAGGTGCAATGTTCGGGTATTCCATGCTGAAGGCCTTGAGGCTGGGATACGTGCAAGACGCTGCGGATGGAAGCATATTGAAGGCAGCGAGGAAAGCATATAACTACATGACTCAGAATTGGGTGGTGCAGAATTCTGATGGAACGATGAACTGGCTGAATACTGTGATCGTGAGCGCTAGTCTTGCACGTTTCTGCCCTTTTTAGCCACTTACATACAATTAATAGGTTGGCAGTTTGGATACAACTGGAGATTTCAATGTGAGTCGTTACTCAACTTTACTTTGCGCGTCTGATCGGTACTTTGACAGTACTATGTCAGTCAGACAGTCGATCTGAATGATTTGAAAGGATTGGCTGCGTTCCTACTAGTTAGCTTGGAGATCGAACGTCTTTGATTGAGTAGTGCAATTGAATAACTTGAATCTGCACTCTTCAATCCTTACTTATACTCGATCTGTCAATGTTGTACTCGTCTGAAATCCAATTAAGGTTCAGTCACACCTCGAGGCGAGTGTGGCATCGAAGCTGCTAGTCACTCAATCTCTCAACCCGCAGCTGTAGTGTTGCAGCAGTGAACTACATGGGCTTCCCTGTTCGCCCAGACCTTGAGGCTTTAGCTAGTGAGGATGTAAATGATATCTTTAGGCGCTTGAACCTTAGTTCATTGTCAGACCGCCGAACTACAGTTTCAGAGGGAATATACCAACTCAGGAGCGACTGCACACGTCGTCTCTTTGCTCTAAACCACACCCCCGTACGACAACATGCCTACTCGTTCTCCCTACACAGGCACGAGCCGAAAGCTCATTCTCGCTTTCGACGTGGGCACAACTTATAGTGGGATATCCTATGCGTAGGTTTCTCAACACGTCCATTGGTTATTGTCTTGACAATGGGCCAGGATCCTTGACCCTGGTCGTGAACCTGAGATCAAACCAGTGACTAGGCAAGATCTATAATCTTTCCCGTGAATTCCAGCTCGATATACCCCATGCGGTTTAGGTTCCCGAACAGGGCTCAAGCTGGAGGGGATGCGAAGGTTCCTACTGTTATCTACTATGACTCAGATGGAACTCCTCAGGCGATTGGCGCCGAGACCGAAAATGAAGGACTCAGTGGTATCGCTGAGGAGAACTAGTGGATTAAAGCTGAGTGGTAATCATGTTTCTGGGATGCTCGTTCCGGCAAATGCTCAAGATCTGGTTTATTTAGGTTCAAGCTCCATTTGCGACCTCGGACACAAGAAACCGCATCTGTTTCCGAAGACATACCGCCACTCCCTCGAGGAAAAACCGCGGTCGAAGTATTCGCAGACTTCCTCAAGTACTTGGACCAATGCGCTCGAAGTTATATTGGAGAGACACAAATCGATGGAGCGAGCTTGTTATCAGGAAAGGTTGAATTCATCTTATCGCATCCGAACGCGTGGGAGGGAGCTCAGCAAACCATGATGAGGATCGCCGCTATACAAGCAGGGCTCGTAGAGGCTACTCCTGAAGGCCAACAGCGCATCTCGTTTATCTCAAAAGGAGAAGCAAGTTTGAATTTCTGCCTGGATAAAGACCTCACAAATGAGTCAATTGAGGTTTAGTCTTTTTCCTGGGTCCCGTTCGACGTCCTCTAAGTCAACTCGCCAGCGAGGGGAAGGCGTCACTATTGTTGATGCTGGTGGAGGCACGCTTGACGTTAGTACATATGCACGTATAGATAATTCTACACACGAGTATGAAGAAATTGCGGCGGCAAAGTGTGAGTTGCCTTCTGCTCTGGCGCTGTTAAAGGTGCACTCACTTAATCTCCACAGCTTACTTTAAAGGCTCCGTGTTTGTGACTCGTGCGGCATCAAAGTATCTCGATGGTAAGCTTACCATGCTCCTCTCCCCCAAAGCTTGGGTCAAAAATTCCCTCAAGATTTTCTGCGCAACACTAGATTCCACGAGGACGTTCCCCTCATAGTGGACAGATTTGACAAAAAAACCAAGCTGGCTTTCCGAGACTCAGATGACCCCCAATACATCAAGTTTGGGAATACGCGGGATAGAGATCCAAATCTAGGGATTCGAGCAGGCCAGCTGAAGTTAAACGGGCGGGTATCGTCTCAATGCATGCTATCTCTTAGAGTTAACCCCTTAACACTTTAGCAATATCACTGCCGAGTTCTTTGAACCGTCCATCCAGTGTATTGTCTCTGCTGTAATGGAGCAGCAGCAACACTCTCAGAAAACGATATCCGTGTGTCTCGTCTCGTTAACCCCATCAAGTTCGATTTCGGAATGACCACTATGCACAGACTGTCTTCCTTGTCGGTGGATTTGCCGCCAGCGATTTTCTCTTTGCTCAAGTTCAGCAACAATTAATGTCACGGGGGCTTGCTGTCCACCGCCCTGATGCACACCTGTAAGCCAAAATCATCGTTAAAAGCAGTTGAAGTATCTAAACCGCCGTTGGACAGTAATAAAGCAGTGCCAGATGGTGCGATCGCTCACTCACTCCGACCTGTGGTGTCAAGCCGAGTGTCTAAATATACGTATGGCATCAAGTCTGGTATAGCTTATGATCCCTCGAATGTCGAACATGTTGCGCGTTCTAGTCTTCGCTTTAAATCGCTGAGCGGGAATGACAGGTTGTCCGGTAGCTTCTGTCCTATACTCAAGAAGGTTCCTCTGAAGTATTCTTTTTTATTATTATCTCTGTCTGACTTGCGAATGACAAGGGCATCCGGGTCTCCGAAACACAAGAATTTCGCCACGGTTTCTTCAGAGAAGCGTCTGACAAGCGCAATTTCAGCAAAATCGACAAATTTTGGATTACGCGTTATAGAGGGAATATGTTGTCTGTAGAATTTATAGATCAGGACCCAGGCAAGTGCCAACCAGAGCTCTGCTTCCGCTTTCTTTGAGACCGAAATGAGCAGAAAACTTTCACGACATTTTTGAAGTTCGGGTTGACCTCTCGCGCGTGATCGATGGCTTGCGCCCCATGATTGGACAAGGAGGGAAACGGTATTTTAAAGTCGGATATTACATTGTTATTATATTCGGCGCCATGGAATTTAAGGCTCAGTATGCATGGAATGAAAATGTGAGCACATCTACCCCTTGGTCTACATTACTTTCTGACATTGCTCCTAGGGAGTAGAAATGAGGTTGGTCTTTTCCATCTCTGATGTCGAGAATGCCGAAATATTATATTCCAGGGGTCCAGCCGAAATTATCTATGACATTGATATCCAGGACCACCAACAAAATACCTCCTCCCTGCTCGTCCTGCGCACGAATCACGAGAACCTGCGAATAGCTGACTACTGGACTTAGCTGAGATACTTGTATATGGCTGTTCTTCTTCTCCAGCGATATCTGTTGCCTTTAATCGGAAAGCCCTGATCTTTTATCCAGTGTGAGGCGCAACGGTTTACTACAAACTGCAGGAGAGCACAGGCAATAATATCTTGTCAGAATACTTTGAACCTTCACAGACTCGTATTGTGGGTGTTCATATGCTGAGTGGATGAGCAAGAAGTGTGGCCAACGGCGGGCGCGCACCAGCTGCGAGGCCCGCTGCTGAGTGGAGATGGAAGAGATGACACAGCCAGGTGCAATATCCTCCAATGAGGATAAAACAAACCAGGAAGGTTAAATGAAGGTGGTTCGATGCCCTGAGGGGTGTGATCGAGGACGATCTCGATTATATAGTGCGAGATGTTCGGTAGAGTAAGGCTTAAGCGAGGCCATAGTTGGGGGTGACGAATTCCCACGATTGAATGGTGGAGATCGAAGAAGCTTTGAAGCTTTAAAGCGTCGTACAATCGTGGTTCAATGTTCAATGTCAACGTTCGACGTGAGTGCTCAAACCAACATTAACCAGTGTGAAGCTGATTAGATTACGAACAGCACTGTGTAAGCCCAACAAGTAATGTGAACGACCTGAGAGGATCAGCCGCCTTCTCACTGGCCACTGCTTGGTGATCGATCGTCTGTGATCATGATGATACCGGAACATAAACTTTAAGGGATAGCCATTTTATATCCACTGAAGTTAACATCGTCCTTATACAAGGTTTTGTGGAAGCACATAAAAACGCGGAACCAAGCCATTAATACGCCTCCAATGACCTCCAAAGAATC
Source organism: Leucocoprinus leucothites (assembly GCA_013368445.1). Taxonomy (NCBI): domain Eukaryota; kingdom Fungi; phylum Basidiomycota; class Agaricomycetes; order Agaricales; family Agaricaceae; genus Leucocoprinus; species Leucocoprinus leucothites. The sequence goes on from JAACJO010000009.1 coordinate 368,521, forward strand.
ATCTCGTCACGCCAGGCCAAAATGGGTTATCTCCCCCTTCAGTTGGGCTTGATCCGCAGCTATAGAGACCCCAAAGACCTCCCCCCCACCAATACCTTGTGCCATCGTAAATCCAAGGAGCCACGTGTTGGGGGTCAAACAATATAAGTAGTTGAAGTTCTAAAACTTACAGGGTAAGTGCCTGAGGTTTCTGATACATACGATGTCTACTCGCCGGCCTCCCTATACCGGAAAGGAACGCAAACTCGTCCTCGCATTTGATGTGGGTACTACTTACAGCGGTATATCATACACGTATGTCTTTCCCTGCTTCTATGAACGGTGCTATAGTCAGTGACCGATTCACCTAGGGTCCTTGATCCTGGCACCGAGCCAAAGATTTATCCAGTGACAAGGTCAAGGATAACATACGCATTGTTTCACGTTCGAAAATTGAGAGCCTAAGCAGATTCCCTGGACGAGCTGGAGCAGGCGGAGATGCCAAAGTACCTACGGTCATCTATTATGCAGAAGATGGTACAATCTGCGCTATTGGAGCACAAACAGAACGGGAGGGCCTCGACGCTCTTGCGCAAGAATCTTCCTGGATCAAGGCCGAATGGTGACGTTTCCCTACGGTTGACCGTTCTTTAGCTAACCGCAAGAAACACCATCAGGTTCAAACTTCACCTCCGCCCAAAGACTTGCTCATCAAGTTCAGTGTCTGACGATATTCCACCGCTTCCCCTTAGCAAAACGCCCGTTGATGTCTTCGCGGATTTCCTCAGGTATATGAAGCAGTGCGCGAAGGCATACATCGAGGAGACACACCTGGTTGATGGTTCAGACTTCTGGAAGTCTGAGAAAGAAGAATATATCATATCGCATCCGAATGCATGGGAAGGAGCCCAACAAACATTGATGCGGAACGCTGCTATACAAGCTGGATTGGTTTCAGATACCGCCTCGGATCGGAGAAGGATACAATTCGTGACCGAAGGCGAGGCAAGTCTAAACTTCTGCCTCGACAGGGGCCTGACAAACGACTCTATTCGGGTAAACATTGTACAATTCTCTGTCCTCTTACTGATGCTCAAATGTCCCGTGTAGCGCGGAGAAGGTGTAACCATAGTCGATGCTGGGGGTGGCACAATAGATATCAGTACATATGCACGAAATCCATCCAACGAGAACGAATATAAGGAGATTGCGGCAGCTCAATGTACGTTGTTGACTGTGCGTTTATAATCGCGTCTTAGAAGCCCCCCCCCCTTCTCCTTTAGCCTATTTCAAAGGATCTGTCTTTGTGACACGGGCAGCAGCCAAGTTCCTTGATAGTAAGTCACATCTCTGTCGATCCAGTCAATCGTTTACTTCAGTAACATTGTGAAGATCACCTGTTAGGCTCCCAATTCTATGACGATGTGGCCTTTATGACGGAAAAATTTGACAAATCCACGAAACTTCTATTTCGAGACCCGAAAGATCCACAATACATCAAGTTTGGCAACGTGCGCGACAAAGATCTCAGTCGAGGCATTAAATGGGGTCAGCTTAAGCTGGAAGGGTTTGCATACTCTTTGTCAGAGGCCCTATAATCATCCGCTGACTCCGATATTGCTCTAAACAGTCATGTCGTCGCGCAGTTCTTTGAACCGTCTATTCAATGCATTGTCGATGGAGTAGTCGAACAAGATCGCCTCTCCACCCAACCTGTTAAGGTTCGTACCGCATCTACAACCACCAAACCTCCAAATACTATGCAACTCACAGAAGAACTGGTCCTAGACTGTGTTTGTGGTAGGCGGCTTTGCTGCGAGTGATTATTTGTTCTCCCAGCTGGAGAAGATACTTCGACTGCTGGGATTCAACGTGTACCGCCCAGACCCCCACCTGTAAGTCACCCTGGTAGAATTCTCCTGACGTTTTATTCAACATCGTCTTGAAGGAACAAAGCAGTCCCAGATGGGTCAATCGCAGGCTATTTGCGCCCCTCGGTAAGGACTAGAGTATCCAGGTTTACCTACGGTGTGCGATGCTCGAGGGCCCTCGATTTCTCTGACGAAGAGCATGCTCGACGGGTATCTAGCGCAAACCTGAGCCTGAGAGGAAGGCTTGTAATCCCTGGTATATTTTCCAACATACTTGACAAGGTAAACCCATCTTTTCTTGTTGTTCTCTATTTACTTATTGCTGTTCTTTTAGCATACGCAAGTATCAGAAAGCCAGGAATTTCGTGAGACGTATTGTGAAGTAGCCGCGGGGAAGGAAGATCTAAACGGGCATAAACTGACGCCTATCTTATGTTACCGGGGTAGTCTTTCGTCCCCGCGGTTCCTTGATGAGGATTCCGGTGAGTTTATTACGATCCCAGTTTCTGCGCGCCATGGTACAATAACATGACCTCTGCCTGTGATTCCTTCCAGAAAATTTCCACAAGATGTTTACGATACACGCCGACACATCCGATCTCATCAAACAAGCCCAAGAATGTCAAGGTCCTTTCGGGAGCTATTATATGCTGACTTTTGACTTTGTCATCCTATTTGGTCTCACTGAACTCAAGGTTCAGCTTGCTTGGACAGAAGACGTACGTCGCCATCATAGAGACATTTATTTTGGGGGTCCGGACTGACCTTCCTTTTTGCATTACAGGGAGTCGAGAAACGGTGGGCTTTATTGCGTTCGCCTCGCAATGCACAGCCTGATCATTCTCTTTCAGAACACCAGCGGAGGTCATGTTTGATACTGAGATTGAGTACAAAGATTGATTTGGAGGATACGAGAGATACTCTCAGTAAATTGCGTTGGACTACACTATATCGTGTCTCTAGAGCCCGACTAATCTAGAGGCAAAAGGAGCAAATTCTTGTTGGTAAATCGGGTTTACCAGTCGTCGGCCCACAACCTGAAAGCGAGGCACAACACTACTTGGCGCAAAGACTTGGATTAAAGAGTTGTGCCAGTGGAAGCGCAGTGGTGGAGCATCAAGCTATACTACACAAGATTCTAGAGTAAGAATCGTATCAAATATAATGCGACCTGAAGGCATGTTAGAATGCTCTGTCGCTCCCTACGCCTTAGCGCTAGTTTGTTTGTTGCCGGCCCTTTATATATAGTGAGACACAGCGACTTACTATAGATTGTGGCACGGAGAGCGGATGAACAAGAAGCGGACGGACGGGCTAACAAGCGCCAGCTGCGAGGCCTCCTGCAGAGCAGTGGTGGAATAGGTCACGCAGTCAGGTACAATCTCCTCCAATAAGAAAAAAAATGAATTGAGATCGTTAAAGGGATGTATTCGATGCGCTGAAGGATGTGATTGAGGACGATTTCGATTGACGTGAGATGTTCGATATAGTAGTCACAGGCCCTCAAGGCCATAATTGGAGGCGACAAATTCCTATGGTCGAAGGATGAAGATGATCGATGATCGATGATCGATGATTGATGATGCATTGATACATGATGGATAACCTTTACGCATCCACCGTTAAAATCGTCCTTACCCAACGTTGTGTGGAAGCGCATAAAAAACGTGGAACCCAGCTGTTAAGACACTTCCAAAGAATCGTCTCGTCACGCCAGGCCAAGATGGGATGGCTTCCCTTTCAATTAAGCTCAATCCGCAGCTATAGAAACCCCGAAGACCTCCCCTGCATCAATACCTTTGTCAATCCAAGGAGTCATGCATTGGGGGCCAAACAATATAAGTACTTAAACTTATGGATGTGAGGTTTCTGGTACATAAGATGTCTACTCGCCGGGCTCCCTATGCTGGAAAGGAACGCAAACTCGTCCTCGCATTTGATGTGGGTACCACTTACAGCGGTATATCATACACGTATGTCTTTCTCTGCTTCTCCGAGTGGCGCTACAGTCAATGATCGATCCACGTAGTGTCCTTGATCCCGGCATCGAGCCAAAGATTTACCCAGTGACAAGGTCAGGGATAACATAAGTGCTGTTTCACGTTCGAAAACTGAGAGTCTAAGCAGATTCCCTGGACGAGCTCGAGCAGGCGGCGATGCCAAGGTACCTACAGTCATCTATTATGCAGAAGACGGCACAACCCGCGCTATTGGAGCAGAAACGGAACGAGAAGGCCTTGATGCCCTTGCGGAAGAATCCTCTTGGGTCAAGGCTGAATGGTGACACTTCCCTACGGTTGACCGTTCTTTAGCTAACCACAAGGAACACCATTAGGTTTAAGCTTCACCTCCGCCCGAAGACTTGCTCATCAAGTTCAGTGTCTGACGATATCCCACCACTTCCCCTTAGCAAAACGCCCGTTGATGTCTTCGCGGATTTCCTCAGATACATGAAGCAGTGCGCGAAGACATACATCGAGGAGACACACCTGATCGATGGTTCAGACTTTTGGAAGTCCGGGAAGGAAGAATATATCATATCACACCCGAATGCATGGGAAGGAGCTCAACAAACATTGATGCGGAACGCTGCTATACGAGCTGGATTGGTTTCGGATACCGCCTCGGATCGGAGAAGAATACAATTCGTGACCGAAGGCGAGGCAAGTTTAAACTTCTGTCTTGACAAGGGCCTGACAGACGACTCTATTCGGGTAAACATTCTGCAACTCTTCGCCCCTTCTTTCCGATGCTCAATTTTCCCGTGTAGCGCGGGGAGGGTATAACCATAGTCGATGCTGGGGGTGGCACAATAGATATCAGTACATATGCGCGAAATCCATCAAATGAGGACGAATTTGAGGAGATTGCGGCAGCCCAATGTACGCCGTTGAACATGCATTCATAATCGCGTCTTAGATCTGGTCCTGTTCAGCCTATTTCAAGGGATCTGTGTTTGTGACGCGAGCAGCAGCCAAGTTCCTTGATAGTAAGTCGCGTCTCTGTCTATCCAGTCGGCAATTCACTTTAGTAACGTTGTGAAGATCACCTATCCGGTTCTCAATTCTATGACGATATGCCATTCATGACGGAAAAATTTGACAAATCCACAAAACTTCTCTTTCGAGACCCGAAAGATCCACAATACATCAAATTTGGTAATGTGCGCGACAAAGATCTCAGCCGAGGCATTACACGGGGTCAGCTGAAGTTGGAAGGGTTTGCACGCTCCTTGTCAGAGGCCCATAATCATCCGTTGACTCCGATATTGCTCTAAACAGTCATGTCGTCGCGCAGTTCTTTGAACCGTCTATTCAATGCATTGTCGATGGGGTAGTCGAACAAGATCGCCTCTCCACCCAGTCTGTTAAGGTTCGTACCACGTCCACAAGCATGAGGCCTCCAAAGCTGTGCGACTCACAGAAAAATTTGTCCTAGACTGTGTTTTTGGTGGGTGGCTTCGCTGCAAGTGACTATTTGTTCTCCCAGCTGGAGAAAATGCTTCAACCACTAGGGTTCAACGTGTACCGCCCAGACCCCCACCTGTACGTCTCTCAGGTAGAATCACCCTGACGTTGCATTCAACATCGTCTTGAAGGAACAAAGCAGTCCCAGACGGTTCAATCGCGGGCTATTTGCGTCCTTCTGTAAGGACTAGAGTATCCAAGTTTACCTATGGTGTGCAATGCTCGAGGGTCCTCAATTTCTCTGACGAAGAGCATGCTCGGCGGGCACCCAGCGCGACTATGAACCTGAGTGGAAGATCAATAATCCCTGGTGCATTTTCCAACATACTTACAAAGGCAAATCCATCTTTTCTTGTCATCTTATTTTTGTTTACTTCTGTTCTTTTAGCATACACAAGTATCAGAAAGCCAGGAATTTCGTAGGACGTATCGCGAAGTGGCTGTCAAGAGGCAAGATCTAAGCGCACATAAATTGACGCCTATCTCATGTTACAGGGGCGGTCTTTCATCCCCGCTGTTCCTTGACGAGGATCCTGGTTAGTCTGCTATGACCCTCAGTTTTGCCGCGCCATGGTACAATAGTCTGACCTCTACTGTAAATTATACTAGAAAACTTTCACAAAATCTTTACGATACATGCCGACACGTCTGGTCTCATCAAACAAGCCCAAGAATGTCAAGGTCCTTTTGGGAGTTATTACATGCTGTTTTATGACCTTGTCATCCTATTTGGTTTCACTGAGTTTAAGGTTCAGCTTGCTTGGAAGGAAGACGTACGTCATCATCACGAAAACATTTATTTTAGGGTTCGGACTGACCCTCCTTTTTGTATTACAGGGAGTCGAGAAACGGTGAGCTTTATTGCGATCACCTCGTAGCACACAGCCTGATCATTCTCTTCCAGAACGCCAGTGGAGGCCATGTTTGATACTGAGATTGAGTACAAAGATTGATTTGGAGAATACGGGAGATGCTTTAAGTAAACTGCCCTGGACTCCCCTATACCGTGTCTCTAGAGCTCAACTTATCTAGAGGCAAAAGGAGTTAATTCATTCTTGTTGGTAAATTGGGTTTATCGGTCATCAGCTTGGCGCAAAGACTTGGATTAAAGAGTTGTGCCGGTGGAAGCGCAATGGTAGAGCATCAAGCTATACTACACACAAGTTTGTAGAGCAAGAATCGTATCAAATATAATGCTAGCTGAAGGCACATTAGAATGCTCTGTCGCCCCCTGCGCCTTAGCGCTAGTTTATAGAATTCAATTAATTTGAATCAATCAATCAACAGAATACACGTGCGAGCCCAGTAAGCGCCTGAGCTGACTCCTGTTACGTGGGGGCGTCACGAGTTGGACGGATTGTACTCCCAATGTCCACACGCACACCGTATTCAGGTACTGAGCGCAAACTCGTCCTTGCCCTTGATGTTGGAACAACGTACAGCGGCATATCCTACGCGTATGTACTTCTCAATGCGGTCATTCATCCGTCAATGATAAGTACAGTTCTAATACCAGTCCTGTAGGATCCTTGACCCCGGCCGTGAGCCTGACATTAAGCCAGTGACAAGGTAATGTCTCTACTCAGTTGGTTTGCCATGTCGGACTGAGTTCCGTCGAGGTTCCCGAGTCGGGCCAAGGTTGGAGGGGATGCCAAAGTTCCGACGGTGGTTTACTACGACTCTGATGGCACTCCTCGAGCGCTCGGTGCAGAGACAGAGAGAGAAGAAATCGAGACGCTTGCTGAAGAGTCGCAATGGGCCAAGGCAGAGTGGTATCTTTCGGTCCCTCTTCGTCTCACAATCAGACACCTAAGTAGTTGAGTCTTTCAGGTTCAAACTCCATTTACGGCCAAAAACAAGAACCACCGACTTCTTGGATGACGAGATACCACCATTACCTCCGGGGAAAAGTGTCGTTGACGTTCTTGCGGATTACCTCAGATACTTGAATCAATGTGCTCGAATTTACATCGAAGAAACTCATATTGATGGTGCCAGCTTATTGACATCAGGGAGGGTTGAGTTCATCTTGTCACATCCTAATTCTTGGGAAGGAGCACAGCAATCCCTGATGAGAAGTGCTGCCATACAAGCAGGGCTCATAACAGATGCTCCCAATGACAGAGATCGTATTTCTTTCATCTCTGAGGGGGAAGCCAGCCTGAATTTCTGTATCGACAAGGACTTGATCAACAACTCGATCCGAGTACGTTCTCTCCCGCCTTACATTCTCTCATAGCCTATGGAGGGCTCATTGGCTTCTGCAGCAAGGGGATGGTGTTACAATTGTAGATGCTGGTGGAGGTACTTTGGATGTCAGTACATATGCAAGGAAGCTTGGCTCTAGCAACGAATACGAAGAAATCGCTGCACCTCAATGTAAGATCATATCGCTTCTCACAACAATAGGCAATGAGATGATCAATTCTCTTGGATTTTCATCGTATAAACAGCATACTTTCAGGGTTCTGTCTTCGTCACTCGAGCTGCAGCGGCGCATCTCCAAGGTTTTTTTTTTTTAGTTTTGGGAAAGGTCATAACCGACATCACGATCATTAGAGCTCCTAGAGGAAACTCGGTTCCAGGATGATGTTAAATTTATGACCCACAAGTTTGACAAATCAACCAAGCTAACTTTTCGCGACCCAAAGGATCCTCAGTACATCAAGTTTGGCAGTGTTCGAGATCGAGATCCTGACTTGAATATCCGAGCCGGTTCGCTGAGGCTTGATGGGTATGTTTATTTGGGGGTTGAATGAGCTTGGGGACATCATCTGATATTCTTCCCCAACCCATTGTCCCAGCCACCTAGTTGCCGGTTTCTTTGAACCTTCAATACAAGCCATCATCACTTCTGTGACCGAACAACAGCAATTATCACGAAAACATGTCTCTGTAAGTGGTTTCAGTTTCAGCGTTTGGTGCCTTTGGCATTCTCCTCATGACAACCAGACAGTCTTCCTCGTTGGGGGATTTGCTGCAAGCGATTATCTATTTTCACAAGTCCAAGAGAGGCTCCAGCCGCTGGGATTTGACGTCCATAGGCCGGATGCACAATTGTAAGCCCGGAGTGGTCCAAGGTGTTGAGATGACTTGTCCGTTAACCTGACTCCAATCAAGGAACAAGGCGGTTCCCGATGGTGCACTCGTAAGCTCATTGCGCCGAACGGTTCGAAACCGAATTGCAAAATACTCCTACGGTGTTCGAAGTACCGTGAGATACGTTCCCACCAGACCGGAACACCTCAAACGCTCGGATAAGTGTGTTGTGTTCATGAGTGGGGAACTAGGATTATCGGGTAATTTCAGTTTACTACTCCAAAAGGTAGACGGAATATTCCGGTTGTCCGACTACAATTGAAACTGTTGGAAATACAGGGAACGCAAGTCTCTGAAGCTGGAGAATTTCGCAAAAGCTTTTTTCAAGAGGCAAAAAAGAAGACTCAACTCAGCAAGCAGAATAAAACCACTATTACCGTTTACAGGGGCCATTCCTCGCCGCCTCCGGAATTCATAGATCAGGAACCTGGTTAGTCGGTAATACTAGGCACATGAAACTGCCAAGGGACCTGACGCCGACTATACATACATCTAGAAAACTTTCGTGAAGTTTTTAAGATCGACGCCGACCTCACGCAAGTCATTGACAGTCTACAGAAGGTGACAGGAAGCAGCGGAAGACGTTACTTCAGACTCAACTACGAAATTGTTGTCCTTTTCGGGGCGACTGAATTCAAGGCACAGTATGCCTGGTATGAGAATGTACGATCTTAAACCTTTGGTGACGTCGCAGCTATCTGACATGTTTAACCTGTTTTTAGGGCATTGAGAAGCGGTAAGTCTAATCTAGCTGAAGGTAGACAGAGTGTATTGAATCATGAATCTGACCTCAGAGGACCTGCCGAGATATTGTTTGATACTGACATCACATACGAATCATGACAGTAATTAGCAGTGGTATTCTATGTTATAAATGTGTATTCTGTCCTATAATGCACGGCCGATGTTTATTAGGCTCGAGGGAGCTGCTCAATACCTCTATGTTGCCAAACCCTCGAAGCTCGTTGTACTACTATATGGAACATCAGAAGGTTCTAGCTATGCAATCGAGATAAGCTTGGAGGGTAATCTCAGGGTCATCCCACATAGACTGCAAACAACAGTCATTAATTGTGATCCTGCAGAGTAAAAACTGAACCTACGAAATGATTGATTTCCTTGAGCATCTTTGCTCGAATAAATCCTCCCCCGTGTTGCTTATCGTGGTCCTCCACCATCCAAGTCGTGCTTGGGGCAAACGCAGGGCTATTCTCACCACTGAGCAAGAACACTTTCATGTTTGGGAGCAGATCTCTAGCTTCTTTGGAATATACTGCGTTATAAGAAGCGAGGAGCTGGGCAGATAAAGAAAGGTATGGGATGTCGGTCTTGGCAGGGGATCCGGATTCGATCACGGAAATGCGACCAGCAGAGCTAAGACTGTAGGCAGTTGGTGGGCGAAGATTAAATGCGGGAACTTGGTATTGGAGAACCTCGTGCTCCCTTGTAGACAGGTCGCCATGTTGGAAATATGCGGATACCCACCACGCAAAAAAAGGTATCTCCGCATCTTCAAGAATTGTTTGATCAAATGCAGTCAATGGAAGCCAGTTACTTGCTTCAGGCGTATGACCGAGAATGTTTTTGGAAGGCTCTATAAGAAGCGATTGGAAATCAGGTGTAAGTATATAGATAGCTAGTCACTTACCATGGAGGATCAATGTGTGAATGAGGGGAGCCAAACGAGCTTGGACTTCAGGGGCGGCGGAACATAGGTGTGCGATGGCTGCGAGGGTCACGGTGTTGCCTAAGGACCATCCGATGATTGCAACACCGCCATTGGGATTCCCTTCCTGGGATGATGGAGTTTTCTTCTCTACAAGGAACTTGTCAATGAAAACTAGAAGCTCGACTCCGCGGTTGATCATAAAGGTTGTTTTTTCTTTTTCTGTACCTCCAGCGATTACATCGAGTTCGGCTTCAGAGAAAGGAGTCGAGCCTTCATAGTTCCTGCGAGTTACAGCAACAAAGCGGACGTTTGCATCCTTTGCTTTTTCTTGCACTCGCTCAAAAATTCCTGTTACCTAAATAAGATTTCGGTGTGAAATGTGAGCTTCCATCACTCACCCGAGTTGAAACCCAAGCCATGCACTGCGAAAATGGTAGTATATGCGCCCGAGGGTGCACCAGAGTCGACGTAGGCGAGTTTCGTGCCCGCTTGGTCGACGACAATAGTGTCAGTCTGTAGCTTCTAGTTGTGGTCATTAAAACGAAGCTGATTATGAGGCCCTCATACTAACCATTTCTATCTCAACAGTTTACTGGTGAGTCTTGTGGTGTTCTGGATGAGGACTCTAAGCCTTCCGAGACACAGGCTTTATATGTGGAGAGATAATCCTTTCCTTTTCGATAGATTTGCAGAAGGAGATGTGCCCACCTCGCACGGAACCAAATTGATTGGATTGCAAGCGGGCCAGTGACTCTGATATGCCTTGTAATCAGTTTCAGTCCTACACATAACGCGCTCCTGTCGAACCTCTCGGGCCCCAGTAGACAAAAAGGGTGTTTCCAGAGGTTCCGGGCCATGTGTAAAAAGCGACCCACGTTTCCTTCAGGTACAGGAATGAACCCGATGATAAAGGATTCGGATTCAGTCATCGTAGAAATCAGCCATGATTTTTTCTTTCCACATTCATGAACCCGCTTGGGGATTTGAGGTCCTTTCCTGAGAGTGGGCTTTGAGATTAGTCCCCTACTCATCAATAGAGATCCTTGAGCGACGTATAATCCGTTTCGTTGGACATTTTGAAGGATGCGTCGTATTCCCCAGCGACCTACTTGGGTTTGTTTGGATAGACAAAGGCAAATTTGAGTGGAAATGAACCTTTGGAGTAGGGTCATTGACCCCATCCAGAGCAAATGCAGAAGAATTCATCGGATGCGTGTACGTTGATAGCTGAGCAATCCATGGCCAATTACGAGCTCATTTTTCGAATTGACTGGCCTGGGTTCGGACCGAGATTACAAAGACGAGTGTTCAAGTTTATAAGCCATAGTTTGAAAGGTCGTAAGGCGTACTCCTTGCTGATAGGAAGATGACCAACAGGAGATATATTATCCTCGAAGAGTTGATGACCGGGTGGCGGTGTTTGGTGCATTCATGCTTGGTCTGGGCAGTGGGAAGGGTTTACTAGGTGTTTCAGGAACGTTCGCCACGGTTGTTAATTATCTTGTTGATGCTCGAACAAGCCCTTCTGAAAAGAAGCCCAAAACGGGCTGGTAGATTTTCCGGAGGGGTAAAAGGGAGGCAGTGAAAAGTTTTGGTCTCGTTTCCTGGAGAGGGTCGGGAAAGAAATTGATGGGCGCTCATTGAGCTTGTTGGTTGATAATTGCTTTGATATCATGTGTTTGATAATTGATGCCATGCCATCAAATTACCAATGCCCTATGTATCGCTTTGCGCACCGTCCGGATTCTATTTTTTTTCGTCTTCTGTCAACGTCCTGTTGTGTCGCATTTAAACACGTCAATATTAAATACTCAACAGCTCACAGATAAACTGAGGTTTGTTAAATGATCTGATAGGTTTTGACGGAAGTTTACGAGATGTGTCAACCGAGAGCCGAAGTGAGCGAGGAAAGCGCTCGATGGGGAAAAATGGAATTATGAATGACGTATCATGCGACTACTTTTGACGCCCGCCCTAACTACGGTCTTTTCATTTGTCCATTTATCCGATTCAGTAATTTTCGCGTCCGAAGACCTGATGAGCCATGTAAGGGCCGGGTGTGCGCTAGGATTTTTCTGTACCCGAGTCGTTTGAGCTTCGCGCTCAGTGAGCGATCCTGGTGTTTGAGTTTTCCCCGACTGCACAGCGTTTCGCTAGCCTGTCAGTTGTGGGGAGTTTCAATCAGAGTTTGGCATATTACGATTCCTATTTCGACATGATGGTGATGGAATAGAAGGCACCCTCCTTATGTTCTCATCCCAGCTCTGTCTCAGGCGATCTTCTGTTCTGTTGGAATTGTATATCCTTCTGCTATCTAGGCTGATTCCAGGAATCCCATCGTTGGGTTATGATGGCCTGAATCGTGGGGACGAGTGATGTAGGTATACTATGATGGTATTTAAATGGCTCCGTCGTGTTGGGGCGGTGGGTGGAGTTTTGAATTGCCAATTGGAAACCCTCAACAACCGACCCCGCCGAGCGTTTATGGGCTCCAAGCTTTAGTGCTATTACTTAAAGGGTCTCGGAGCCACCTCTTGCCAGCTTTTACCCCCTCCTCGAACTCCTCATCCCAGTGCACCTATTCGACGCGGTGCTGTATCTGAGCCTGGTGCACCATCTACTATCTTTCTCGACGAACAGAGTCCCCCTACGATCCTTTTGATTTCTCCAATCTTCTCGGCAAATGTTGACGTGCTATTACTATTCGATGCGTTCGCATGTGTACACACAACTACCAGAGGAAACAACTCATCAAGAAAACTCACATCCACACTCAGAATATTACCCGCACTCACGCCCACCACCATACCATCACTACACTCATCAACCAGAAGAAGAGCAACATGACGCTCGGAGTGGATGGAATTCCCTAAGTTTTGATTCCGACTCGTGGAGAACGAGTTGGCTAGCAAGAGCGATAGAAACGATGCAGATCAAATGGTGGCATTATAGAACTGGTATCGGTGCACTTGAGAGTGAGAGGGGAGTGGAGGAAAGTGAATACAGAAGAGATGAGAGGTTGGTTGCAGCATCTGAGGCGAGTCTGGCTTTTCAGTGGTGTCACACGATTGGGTTGGGAGAGATGAACTGACGAAAATGGGCTTTTCCTTATAGGGTCGACCATACCACTATGACTCTTGATTGTCTCATGTGGTCTTGGGATCGAGTTATGGAAATCGGTTGGTTGAAGGATATACCCCATGCATTATTGTACTGTTTACATCTAACTCTGTGTAAGATATTGAAACCCTTGTTTGCGGAACCTCATGATCCAGGGGATGTTGGGGTGACGTCAGGGCGGGGAAGTGGCGGCAGAGGCTTCTACCCCATTAGCGTCTTACTCCTCCCCATTCCAGCACGTACATAAATTATTTTATTCATGCAGTCAGGCCCATTTCTGAAAGCGAGCGTTAATTAACGTTAAATCCTTACCCTCGGCGAAACGACAGGAGTGATGCAGTGTTCGGCGCTAGAACGGACAAAATTCGAGTTTGTGGTTTGTACAAAAAGAGTCAGAATTCAGGGGAAATCTGTCCTCTTAAAACACAATGTCTTCGAGCTTCAATGAACAGAAGAACCATATATTTGTTAGCACAACATTAAGTCAAAACCCAGATCTTAATGACACTCGAAGTGGGAGAGGGGAAATAGGGCACATGTGATTGGTCCGGAGTGTGACCAGTCAGTACCCGATCTGGCGGACTTCCGATATCACGCGACGACGGGGCAGCGCCCGATCTCACTCTAGCCCTCTCCTTCACCACAAAACATTTTACTCTTTCCTTTCCTCTCCTTGACGTGCGCAATTACAACATAACATGCTCGCTGCAAGCACACGTTCAGCTCTCGCCCGTACAAACCTGGCTCGAAGCTTTGCTACGACAGCACGTGCGGCTCAGGCTGCACCTGTACAAAAGCCGGTAGTTGAGAAGGAATTCAAGATTTACCGTTGGGTCCGTGTTTTTTTCTTGTCTTCACATGGGAGAGTTCCTTTTTCCTGATGAGTGAGTGTAGAACCCAGATGAACCTTCCAAGAAGCCTACGTTGCAGTCGTATAAGATTGACCTGAACCAATGCGGACCTATGGTCAGTTTCCGGATCATTCGTCGTGTGTTTCATTGTCTGACTAACGTTTTCTGCTTGTGCTGCTGTAGATTCTGGACGCGCTGATCAAGATTAAGAATGAGATTGATCCTACGCTAACGTTCCGTCGTTCATGCCGAGAGGGTATTTGTGGGTCCTGTGCTATGAACATCGACGGTCAGAACACACTTGCGTGTTTGTGCAGGATCGACAGAGATGGCGGGAAGGATTCCAAGATTTACCCACTTCCTCATAGTGAGTATATGCACTCTTGTATTACAGTGTTTGGGCGCTAAAGACGTTTACCCCACAGTGTACATCGTGAAGGACCTAGTGCCCGACTTAACGCTCTTCTACAAGCAATATAAGTCGATTCAGCCTTGGCTCCAGAACGATAATCCCCCTGCGCAGGGTACGTTCGTGTTCTTTGAAATGACTATATGCGCTCAAACTCCTCTTCACAGGCGAGCATCTTCAGTCTCAGGAAGACCGTAGGAAACTTGATGGTCTCTATGAATGTATTCTCTGCGCCTGCTGCTCGACTTCATGCCCGTCCTACTGGTGGAACCAAGACGAATACCTCGGTCCTGCCACGCTTATGCAGGCATACAGGTGGATTGCTGATTCTCGAGTAAGTGGAATTGTTACGTCATAGGTCTTACAGGGGGGTTGACTATGGTTGTTAGGACACTCATGGCGAAGAGCGTAAGGAGCGTCTGCAGAATGAGTTGAGCCTGTACCGCTGCCACACCATTTTCAACTGTGCGTAGCTCTTTTTTGGACGTTATAGTCGTAGTCTCACTAATTTCCGCTGTAGGCTCCCGCACCTGCCCGAAGGGCCTCAACCCGGCCGCTGCGATTGCCAATATTAAACTTGAACTTGCTGCCGAGTAGACTTGGGGGATTTAGTGAAGATCAACCCAGTGTTCGCAAGGGGATTTGACTTTGGGGATTTGGCGCCGGTGCTGAGAAGAAGCTATAGCTATTCATCATCATCTCTATCATTAGCTTTTGTGTTCAGTTTTCCGTGCATCTTTGATTCAATCTAATTCTCATTGGTCTAGAGACAACATAGTCTTCGTGCCTCAGCAGTACACCTATGTATGTGCTCTTTCCGGATATTGGCGCCAATTTGCCGGAGATAGTCGGACTTTGGCAGGCGCCGGCTACTTGAGCTGACTTTGATTACATCATTGGTTTGTACCCTAATCATGTTGTCGAGTCACTTCCTTTCTGCATTCCTATTTTCTTTCTCCCATGGCAACTTTTTCCAAAGCCACTTTCAATGCATCAATCTACTCGGCATCTAGGCCAACATACCCCAGGCAACTGTTTGAATACATTTTCAATTATCACGAAAGGAAACCAAATGCGGGCTGGACTCGTACACTTGACATAGGCTGCGGAACTGGTATGCACCACCCAACCGTCAAATGGAGAGAGGATCAAACAGATATTGTCTAGGACATGCAACGAAACGACTAACCGCCTTTCATGAGGTCATCGGGCTTGATCCTTCAGAGAATATGATAAAAGCCGCACTGGCCAACCACGATTTTTTCCCTCCTACTCCGTCGCAATCGTCGAGAACTAGTGCTGATGGCAAAGGAGATGGTGGCAACATGTATCAGTTTAGACGTGGCAATGCGGAAGATTTGAAGAGTGCTGGAATTGGTGATGAGAGCGTTGATTTGGTTGTAGCCGGTGAGTTGAGAAAAAGACTTTCTTTGTTTACATACTTATATGCTGTCGGATGGACGTCTGGAATGATGAAGCTCAAGCGTGTCATTGGTTTGATTGGAGTAAAGTATGGCCTGAGACAGAAAGAGTGCTGAAAGTTGGAGGTACAGCTGCATTTTGGGTACGATCCACGTGTTAGCTGCATATAACCACGCTCTGACCGCAAATGCTTGTCTATCACGCATATACTGAATACCTTGCCGTGTGTGTCCGTCCTTACCTCTTGTATGGTATCACCAGGTGTACTCGGAATTTCGGCTCCCACAATATCCGTCTTTGACGCCTCTCATTACGGCCTACGCGCAGGGCACGGATAAACTCACGAGTCTGGGCCCGTACTTTGAGAGACCCGGGAGAACAATTTTGGAGAGGCATCTCCTGGACGTTCCAAGTCCTCAGAAGATTCTAGGCCAAGGAGCAAGGTTGAGTCACGAGGAAAGAGTTTATTTCGCTGGTGATTTGGGTTTTCTTGGCGCGAAATGGAAGCAGCAGCACTAACAAGCTTGTGCTTGTCATTTTCTAGGTGATTATCATACCCAAACCCTCCCCGCAGCTCAAACCCATCCAGTTATCATGCGCAAAGAAATGCGTTGGCGCGATTTGCTCGGATACTTCCGTACTTGGAGCTCATTGCATAAATACCACGAGATCTACCCTGAAGATAAATCTGTACAACACGACGGTAGGTTCAAAGATGACCTCAAAACCGTCAGTAAGGACGATATAGATGTTGGAGGTGGAGATATCGCGGTTCGTTTCTGGAAGAATTTGAGAGAAGGTGCGATAAGCGAGAACGGGAGTGCGAAAGTGGCAGTGGACGATTCCGTCACTGTGGAGTGGCCTTTGGCGGTTATTTTGGCTAGTAAAGTGTAAGGCCTGACTATTTCGTTGAGGATTTCCGGGGTTTGCTGGGCTTGCTGAGATATGTATGACATAGACGGATTCTGGAATAAACCTGCATTTCTGTACCCATGCAAACAAGATTTCTGGCATCTCGGGGCATCACATGTGAAGAAATGGAAGTAGAATCTTGGTCCATTTTTCTTCCGTCCGGTCTCTTCGGTCGAGGCGGCGACCTCGACTTCGTGACATTGAGGTCCGTTCTTGCCTCCGCGGACGGGACCCAGTTCCAGGGTTAAAGAAAGGGCATCACGATCGACTACTACATTCACACAACATTATGAAGAACCCTTGTGAGCAGCCGCGGGCCTGGAAACTTGGAACCTAAAGGAAATTCTTTCACCTACTGAAGGAGGAAATCACTCCCCCAATTTTAGTGGTGTGTGTTGGCCGCATCTGTTCAACCTCACCGAAGAAGCCACCTCAAGTCTCGGCTGGAGCTATAGCAGCTTCTTTGATGACACGGCGTTTAGAATTCAGAAGCGACACACTCGCCATAGGAGTGAGTCTCTCGGTTTGTCTGGGTTCGAACGGAACTTGGTCCTGAAATGGAACTCGGAAAGCTTGGCTCTATGCTCATGACTCTAGTAGATAAAAGAGTACAGGTTCCCAGATGTGCCTTCAAATTTGCCAACATGTGTTCGGTGTTCTCAGGCTTCGGAGATGTTAAAGTTTTCTGGGGTCTTCTTGGCGAAAGAGGGTGACTCCGGACAAGTTAAGTTGGTGCAAACTTCAACTGAATTCAATCATCGGGAGATTGAGGTCACTTCATTTTTGAGAGGCTCGCTGAACCTAAAAGCTTACTCATGCTCAATACGGAAATCCGCTAGCGTCTACTTGCAGCAAAGCATCCAGCACATTTAGTATATAAGTCTCGTCTGTTCGAACGAGTCCAGTAGTGGTTTTACCACCTCGTCACCTCATCCGAACAGAAAAAGCAAACAAAAACTCGGCTCTCTCATCGCTCACCTCTCTTCTTTCTTTACATCCAATACAAGAAAAGCGATGGAAACTCAAATACAAATATCCAGAATCAATTTCACCCTGTTCCTCCTCTTTTGCGCTGGCGCTATCTCATTCAACGGCGTTGGTGCTACGGGTATCCCAAATCACCACTCGCAGTGTAACAGCGGGTCTGTGCAGTGTTGTAACAAAGTTTTCAAATCAAACAGCCAAGAGGCGAAGCAGCTATTGGCGCTCAACCACATAGGCCTTGACGTCCTCTCGGGCATGACGGGTATGGTTGGTGCTGATTGTACCCCTGTCTCTGTCGTTGGTCTTGGTTCCGCCGGAAGTTGGTGAGTATTTGCGATCCCGATAATTATTGTGCGAAGTGGCGTTTGCAGAATGAGCACTGACTGCCCCTTCTTGTACAGTGATACGCAGGAGGTCTGTTGTGCAAAAAATGCACTGGGCTGTATGTCGTTGTATTTCTCCGCGAGCATCGCCTGTGTATTAATCCTACTGATCGTAGCAGCCAGCGCCGTTTCTGTCGGTTGTAATAACATCAAGGCAATTTAGTGGCTGTATCTTCTCCAAATATTTCGTGCTTCATCGTAATACCCGTTCTGTCGTTGTATCATGAGGCAATAATAACGCTTGTCTATGACGTGGCAGCTGTGGGTCCCCTAACCATTCGTAAAGTAAGGCAAGGTGTAGTACACCGTTACACGGTCGAATGTTTTGCGCGAGGTAGAGTATATTTCAATGGGATATTATTGGTCTCCGCCATTCAGGGCGATAGTACACTACCCTAATACTTTTCATCAGCTTTATGATGGGATGAAAGGGGACAGGAAAACACGCACTGCTAGATCGCTCACTTCTTGACAATAAACAAGATGACACCATAGCAATTTCGCGGGTCAAATAAACCGTTACTCGCGGCAGCAATATCATACACGACATTCGTCTGTCTCAGTCGTCCAGGGAACTGACACAAAGACCACAAGTCGTGCCGCCCATATACGGCCAATAGCGGGTGCTTTGTCAACGGAACAGTGGCCGCACTATATATCTCCGGTGCGGGCATTGCAAAACGTGTGGTTGTGACCCATCCAAGTGTGTTCCCACTTTGGGTTTGTGTGGCGTTGGTATGCCATGACCCGTCCTCGGAATAAGCACGTAAATAACCGTTGATAAGCGCCAAAGACGGATAGTCATCGTAAGGGAACGATGCGCGTGTCTGTTGGATGGTTAGAGCGCATCCCCAGGATTAATCCAGAGCCTTATTCTAGTGCTCGAATTTGGAAATGCACGCACGGAAGTGACATGAGGAGTTACGCCAGAGGTTGCACCTAAAGTGTGTGTTACTCATCTAAGATCTTTGAAACCTCTGAGCCTTGGAACGAACTTACCATTCTGTCCGAGTACAAGAGCAGCACCATTCCTGTTTGGGTTTGGAAGCGTTGTGTTGTACGCAGCGAGCGTAAAATTATACGGGAGTGTCACAACATCCGCAACCCGAGATGAAGAAAGGGGATTGCTAAGTCCCGGGGGAACAATCAATAGAAGCCAGGCGAAGCAAAGAAGTATGGGGAAGCTCTTCGTTTGTCCGACCATCGCTGAAGACGGTAGTTACGAGATAGCCACACTGAAGCTTGAAATGCGTTCAGAATGGGCCTAGATGGTGGCCTGCTAGGGCCTACGGGGCATAGAGTAGACAAAGGTTTTATAGCCCGCCGCATCTTTTCGACCCCTGAGTGCTCGACCACGTGTAGGACGCCCACGATGTTTGAGGCCATACTAAATCAGACACATGTGTTCTAGTATCTCGGCGTCCCACTTAGAGGCGCTTGCTTGCCGCATGTTGGTAATAGATAGATGATATCAACGAACGAAATCAGCGGTGCGTTGAATGGGGGTGTTTCCTTGCTTGGTTATTGTACTGTCTTTCAGAGGTTTGTAAAGGAAGTCCGTCCAGAAGCTGTATGTCTTTTTAGTTCCTTCTCCTCCCAATTGAGAGTAGCCTTTCCATTCGAGGACAGGACTGAGCCGAGATTTAATATAAGCCTTTCAAAAAGCAGCTAACGCACCTTGTCATCTCGTGTCCAAGAGCTTTTGTGCTCGATGAGCCTCCGAAACCCTATGTTGCAATAGGCTTTTGGGAGGAGTTCCATTGAGTGGTCCAATGAGAGCCGGTCATTTGGCCTTGTTCCGTGCAGATCTGAAGGATGAACAGAGGTCATTTACATAGGCATTCAAGCGCGGATCAAGGCGGGTAGACTTCAGCGACGGCCAAGGCACATGAAGGAGAGAATCATGAATTGGAGGCTGTAAAGGTCCAATTTGGCAATACGCGTTCAGAACTACGGGCGTATATCCCCGTGTTTCCCATAACTTCGGGACTATCACCCTTTGAGAATCCAGAGCCTTTGGCGAGAGGACGGCTAAGTTGCTTCAACCCATTGATTTGCTCTGTTCCATCAAGAACGTGGACCTGGTAGAGATCAGAATTTCAAAACGCAGCCTTCTCTTGACTTCGTTGGAGTGGAATATAGTTGTTGATCGAGGCTTGCGTTATGATACCAATCTGAGAGTAAGCTCAGCAGGGACCTTAATACTGCCAAGAAGAGACCAGGGAAAGAAACCCGAGCGCTCGAGCACCGAGGACGCCGCGATTAAATGCTCTTGAAGTTGAGCCCACCGCACATACCGATCCTTGAGCCTGTGACCTAGTGACCAACGAGCATCAAGGATACCACCATTACATATCATTCGGATACCATTGTTGCATTGTGAAAGAATTGTCAAAACCGTCGCTATCGCGGTCTTATAAGTTGCCACTCAGCGAACTTCTACCCCTTTTGAAACCCGTGCACACTGCCTTGAACCTTCAGGGTCCTGCAGAGCACAAAGGTGGCTGACGACTCGATAGCAAGTAGGTCTCTCTGTCATCAAAGCCCTAGCACTCTATCTCGCCGGGCAAACTTTTAATACAGAACCCAGCACTCAACACAATAGCGTGCATGTTGCACAAGGTCAACGAAATCGGCTGTGTTCTTACCAGTACAAATCCATGGAGACCATCCAGGTTAGTAGCGCCCGCCGGATGATGAATGCTAAGGGTTACCTCAACGTAATGCACGCTGCTATTTCGGGTTTCTCGACTTTGTAAGAAACATATGCAGTGCACATCCGAGCTATTTTTAGTCGTGGTATCAAGGATCGAGGTGATACGCTCTTGGATATAAGGACGGAACCGTTCCCAGAACAACTACCCGCCATTATCCCTCCAGAGAGCTGTTACCCACCTTATCAGACCTTGCGTGCTCGTGTCCGAGTCTTTCCCCATACCCATCTCTCTAAACTTTGAATCCGTGTCGTATCGGATATGTCAATTTCACCATTTCTAGCAGCGACATTTCAGGCCATAAAAGATGCCTACGGCCGACATCCCACTCTCCTCATATTTTTTACCGTCACCCTCCTCTTTACCGTCCTCAGTGTTACACTTATCACCATCGTCACCGGTGATCCCGACAACCGCTTGTCCAGTCCTGTGGATGAAGAAGGAAGAATATTCCTTCCAAGAGAATCTGATTCTCCATACTCACCCAGTATCGGATCCATAAACTCGCCAATTTCGTCAGATCCGAACTGGAGATCCGTGCCAAAGAGACGGGATGGGAATATATCACAGGCCAACGTGGAGAGATTGTTGGCTGCACATCGAGATCGCATGGGAGGGAGGTTTTCAGATCAGGTGTGGGATGAGAGAATATACTTCGATGTTGACCCGCAAGATGCTCTTCTGAGAACACGGGGAGGGAGCGAATCGGAGGATGAAGATGCTGTACCACCACATACGCAGTCAGAGGTATGTAACCTTCATACATGTCGCAGGTCCTGAATAAAGCTGAGACGGTTGTACCGCCACAGGAACCCTCGGGTTCTCTGCGCCACTAATTCTGGAGCCCCAGTTCCCTTTTTATTAGCCGGATGTACGCCGTCTTTGAATGCGAGAGATCTTGTAAGATATGATTCGCGGGCATTAGATTGTAGGATTAAGCAGAACGTCGAAGAATGGACATTATAGTACATATGGAAACAAATTGAAAACGGAGGTAACACTATATCTGTCAGTCAATCGGCCATCCAAGAACTGGTAGAGATTCGGTCAAGATGTTGTGGCGCCTTTGATGAACTCGAGTGCGAGCTTGGGGCTGCAAATGATCAGGGAATTTAGTCGATGTCTTGGAGAATGGGATAGAGAGGCTTTCACCTATCAACTGGCTTCACAGGAATCTTCTTGTCAACCAACTTGCCCCCCTTCTCAAAGATGAAGTGACTCCTCTTGGTTTTACCACCTTCACCAGCGCCAAGGGCAGTAATGAGAATACGCTTGGGGTCAGATATGAGGGAGTAAGGGAGATTCTTCTGTTCATCGTCCGGTCGTTTATTAGCATCATATAAATCGAGCAAGATACCTAGTGAAAACGAACCTTGGTTTGCCACTTGCTCTGAGCACTCGGTGAATCCGCACTTAGGCAATAGACCGCATAACCGACTTCCGAGAAGCCAGAGAACACATCACGGAAACCGCAAGCTTGAGTCGTGCATCCAGCTGGAGAGAAAACAAGAAGGCAAGCAATGTGTGCTCAGAGTTTGTGCTATACACCATTGAGGGAACGAAACACACGTGTATCAGCCTTGGGCACAAGGAAAACAACAGCGCCGCGCTCCTTCGCAATATCCGCGACCTGTAGATCATTCCCCTCCTCATTTTTCAAAACAAGGCTAGGCAACGTATCACCGATATCGATGGGCGCAAGTGCTTCAGCAGCGGGACTATCATCTCCAGAAGCAGCTCCTCCAGCACCGCCCTCACCCTCCGCAGTAGCAGTGGCATCCGCCTTGGCCTATAATCAATATCAACAAGGCTACAAAACGCGCACACGAGGCCAGGAAAAAATCGACCTTTTTAGCTTTCCCCTTGTCCTCCTCGCCACCCTCTTCACCAGTAGCAGCACCTTTAACATCATCCACAGTCCTCTTCTTCGTCGCACGAGGTCTCGGTGCAGCCCTACCCTCCAACTCCGTCTTTGGCTGACTCGAGGCCGCAACGCGCGCCGAGCGCCTAGGCGCCGCAGTGGCATCAAGTTCTCCTTCTACCGCGGCTGCAGCTTTACGAGGCATAGTTGTAGCTGTTGATAAAGACGATGGGTGATGGTTGTCGAAGAAGGAGATAGGGAAAAAGGGCGGGATTAGAAAAAAAGCGGTAAGAGGATATTAAGTATAACAGGCACGGACCAACAACTGATTGACAGTGGCCACGGGGCTAAAAAGCTGACGTCTTCCACGCGGGGGAATCTTTGAATTACATACTTTCGAAGGGGGGCATGTAGTAAGAACTGTACATAACATAACATAGCATAACATACGACATCAGCTATATCATGATAATCAGACCCATCAAAACACTAATCGCTGGGTGGGCCGTTGCAATCAGCGACCGGTCAGAAACTCGACAGCCCGACAATTACGATGAAAACCTCATCCCTCATCCCCGTACGAGTATTAAAAATCGAATCATTGAGCAAAATATAACTATAAAGAAGTGGAATCCCTTATACTGAATTAAAGCCAAAAACCATTCAAAATGCATACATCATGACAAAGTCGTACAAAACCCAACATCACCAACCCACAACACACGCAGCTTTCTCAAAACAAATCAAACATATGTAATAACATGATGACCAACTATTATAAACAAGGGTTGACAATATACAGGACAGGAAAAAAATAATCAAACAATGATAAGAAACGGGAAGAAAGGAAAGAACAAAAAAGAAATATAAAGTATTCAGAAATGAGAGACTAGGTAATTGCACGTGAGAGAGAGGAAAAAGAGTGTCGAGCGTCGAGTGGGCGTTTGCGTGCGATGCGTTGTGTGCATGTGTCCAAGGAAAATATATACCCGCATCGAAAAAAAAAAAGAGAGGACAGGAGGAGCATTCATCAACATATGTGCATGTCGGGCGTGATGCGACATTGAAAAAGTTAAAAAAAGAGCTTGAAAAGTGATAATACAAACAAATTTCCATCCATTCATCCATTCATCCATATCCAACATCTCTCCATCCTTCAAGCTTCAGGCCTTGAGCTTTTATTACGCCAGCTTTACCGCTTACGCTTCCCACTAATAGTATCCCCCTCAATCCCATCCACAGTAACACCCATCTCCGCCTCCTCCCCAGGTCCACCACCAACGACCACAACCTGTGGTCCATGCCCTCCTAGACTTAACCCAGGAATCGGCGAATCTCCTCTCGCAGATGTACTTGATCCTGCACCTGGACTACCCCACGTCACACCCGCCACACCTAAGCTAGCGTTACTCGCGAACGCGTTGTTGTTGGTGGGAAGGGCATTTGGCGCTGAGCCCCCTCGTGCACCGTCGGAATCTATGTCGTCTTCACCTGGCATTCCGTCATTTGGTGTGAGTGCGCCTGCGTGATGGGTTAAACGTCAGTCAAAGATTCAGAGAGATAAACATCAAAACCAAGTGGAGGAGTGGTTATAAAATTAGATCGAACGAAGTAGAAAGAAAATAGAATGCTAATAAAGAAAAAGCTTCAAGTATTGACCCGAAGCGGGAAAAAGGGTTCGGCACCCCAGAGTGGGCAGGCAATCATCATCCAACCATCATTGTACCTTTCCGCCACCATTCTCCCCCTGGATTCCAGCCACCACCACATCACAGGCCAGAACCAAAAAAAAACCAAAAATACGGGGCACCGGACCCCAAGAATACCACCTCCACTTCCATCATTAACCTCCGCCACGCCCTGAACTCGCACCAAGAAGCCGAACGAGAATAACAGAGAACACAGAAGAAAACGGAAATAGGCACAGAAGTCAAGGAACCCGAAAAAAATTGTTCCCGGTGCAGAAGGGGGAGACGCGCAGACAAAGCGGCAGTACCAAGAAAAAAACATGAATCCCCGAAGTCGTCGGGGGCCAAAAGTTCGGTGATGACTCGGTGACAAAAACGTCCAACAGAAAAAAGTCGGAGATAAATCAAATCAAAAAACACTCCAACAGAACGTCGTTGGAGTCATGAGGTCACCACCGTGCGTGAACAAATGTACCCATCCATCTATCAAAACAGACCATACATGCGTCTGATGTGCGATGCGATGCGACACAGGATAATACGAAGGGGGGGATAATGACAGATAGCAAAGACAGAGAAAAGGCGATAGCCAACTACGCACGCCGCTGGCTGTCATCGACCATGTGTAATGAGAGATATACACCTTGTCAAATGAGTGGCAATTGATACCGATCCCGCTTGGGAAGCGAGGATGGAAGGAAAGGAAAGCTGTGGGGTAACTTGAAAACCAAATAGCGAATTCCACTACCAGGGTGAGTCGCATACGGAGGGCATATAGTCTTTACGGCACGGTAGTTGCACCTGAGAACAAAAGAGAAAGCGAATCAAAGACGCCCAATCAGGCGCTCAACCCATCCAATCAGAGAAAATGCAGACGAGCGATAGCACCCGAGCCATCATAGCACCCGCACATATCAACACCCTAGGGTCAAGTACCGAGCCGGGCCCGAGTACAAGTACGTGTAGTCGTAGCAGAATAAGCAAGGCGAGATGAACGTTGGATATACCAGCGCTCAAACAATGAAAAACCGGAAAAAAGAGTGAAAAATCGCATGAAAAATAGGAAAAAGTAGAAAGAAATAAAACCAAGCGAGAAGACATGAAGTAGGGCATATCATCACTCACCATTTCCATCTCCTCTCACATCCTGATCCACATCCATTCTATCATCCACACCCAATTCATCCCCCTCCTCATCCACATCACTCACCACACCGCCTCCCCAGGAGGCACACCCAATCTCGACCCAGTCGCACCACTTACAGCACCGACAGCACTCAACACACTCTCCACCGCCGCATTCGCGCTCTTTTTCTTTCCTTCTGCGCTATTTTCTCCATTGGCACCAGTAAGGTTATCGAGATCGTTCTCGGGGCCACTAACGTCGATTTCCCAGCTTCCTTCGTCCACTTCGACGTCCTCGTCGAGATCGGCGTATGTACGACAGAGTGGACAGGTGAAGGAGGGATGGTGAGCTTCGAGGATGGGACGGATGCATTTGTAGTGGAAGGTATGGGAGCAGGGAGCGATGAAGAGTGCTTGGCGGATTGTGACGCTGAATAGACCTGTGGAAAGAGGGGGTTAGGCGAGGGAAAGAGAGAGAGAGGAGAGTAAGACGTACAGATACAACAGTCGGGTATACCCAATGCTTTGATTTTACCAGAAGACTGGGCTGGCGGACCTGATACCGCAGCAGTCGAGTTATTATGCGAGGGTAACGCAAGTGCTTTAAGATTCTTGAACGCATTGGTGCTAAGACCCCATAAATGAGCAACAACGCCCTCAACATCACCCTAGCCACACTCACTTGAAAGCATTAATCCCCGCCTGCCACTCCCTCCCAATCTCAATCCTAATCTTCACACTCTTATAAATATCCTCCGCACCGCCCTGATAATCCACTCCCAACTGCAAAATATCACCATCCTTAATCTGAAACGGCCTACTCTCCGCATTCGCAGCACTCAACCTCACATGATTCAAAAACGTCCCCGAGCTGCTCTTAGTATCCCTAATAAAAAACTTGCCACTATTTTCAACCCAAATCTCTGCATGAGCTCGAGAAACGACTTTTGAGCGAAAAGCGAGCTTGTTGGAGTTGACAGAGTTGATGGCGGAGAGACCGAGTCCACTGCGGTCTGTGAACCGGCCAATGCGGAGTGCGGGGTCGCCTTCCCGGAGATCACGCCCGATAGGATCGAAACGCAATGAACGGCGGGTATCAAGGTGTGGGACGAGACGGATACGGTGTGCAGGGCCGTTGCTAGTGGTATTGGAG
Organism: Leucocoprinus leucothites; assembly: GCA_013368445.1. Lineage (NCBI taxonomy): Eukaryota > Fungi > Basidiomycota > Agaricomycetes > Agaricales > Agaricaceae > Leucocoprinus > Leucocoprinus leucothites. The sequence goes on from JAACJO010000009.1 coordinate 395,228, forward strand.
TTGGTATTCGTGGCGGCGGCGGCGGTGGTGGTGGTAGTGGTCTGTGCGGGCTGAGGCGCCGGCGAGGCGGTATTCATAGCTGATGATGAGGGCGAAAAGCCAGCAAGGGCGAGAGCAGCCTGAGTAGTTGTATTCGGCTGTTGCGTCTGAGCCTGGGCCGTATTCTGATGATTATTATTCTGATTATTATTGTTATTATTGCTGTTGTTGTGCACGTTGCCCGCTGACCGCCTGCGTCGCAACATCTGGCTCAACGCAAGCCCAGTGCTCTGCTGCTGAGGCTGCGATGTTGAAGGTTGCAATTGACCAGGAGTACTGCTGTTATTTGCTCCGTTGTTTCGTCGGGCACGGGGTGGGGCTGGGGAAGGTGGATGGGCAGGTGGGGGTGAGAGCTCTCTAGCGTGATGCTCAACAGCCGCAAACGACTGTGACGAATTACGAGGTCGTCCTCTGAGGAAAGAACTGAGGATGGTTGAGCGAGAAGGTGGCGACTCAGATTCCATGGCTGGCGTGTGGGTGTGTGTGTGAATGTGAGCAAAAGTGTGAACGAGAAAGAAAGCAAAAAAGGCGAGGAAGCTTGGTTCTGACAAAAGCCGCTCCGTTCCTGTCATATGTCACATCACCCACGCTATACTTTTCTGTCCGACTACCATCTACAATACAAGTCCAATCACTGCTGCTACCGCTCCGGCTACCGCTACTTTAGCTACTCTGCCGACACTCACTGCACTACTCGATCCATTTCCGTCTCCCCCCGAGCCCGAGCCAGAGCTGGAACTACCGGTAGACGGGGCACCGGTGGAATTAGCGCTGAACACCCGAACATAGCCCACATCAAAGTATGCATTCGCATATTGGGATGTTCCGTTATTAATTACATAGTCCAAGTAACAGTTTCCCGGGCATGTCTGCGGGAAGAATTGCGGCGACCCAGCAAAGTCTGTAAAACGGTCAATAAATCGAATGACTACCAACTCTCGCAAAATGCAAAACCCACCTCCGCACAGCGTGATATCAAACACCAGGGTTTGGGGTGCGAAAAATTGATTGATGTTACACCCTCCCGACGGCCAATTACCCATCGGCATACCAAACGACGACGTATCAATCCTCGTTTCATTGTTCTTCAGTGCGTCGGGAACGCTCTTCCTCTCAAAGAACCAGATCCTATCATAATGGACCCAAAGGAGAAATAAAAAAGATTGCATCAATAACCTCCTTCACAGCCATATGACGAATAAGCAAATCAACTCACGAGACGCCGCTTTCAGCCAACTCTGCCACAAACATGCCACCCTGAGCATCAGCAAACGCCTGTCCATAAGACGCCGGGCTCGTGTTTGTAACAATACATCCAGCGCCGCCTTCGCAGTTCGTCCCATTCACAATTGTAGATGTCTGCTGGGGTGAAACTTGTGTACACCCCGCCGTCGTGTGTAAGCCCATTTGAGAAGAAGGCGAGAGGTTGACGCCTTCGAATATGTCGATTTCTCTGTATTGATGTTAGCGCTCAAGATGAAGTTGCTGTGGAACCGAAGAAGGGTTCAAGAGAAGAGAAGAGAAGATAGAGAACACATCCCGCCAAGACCAAGCCACCGAATTAAAAGCAACAAAAGCACAGATTAAAAACTCACCCTCCACCAGGCCAAGTAGAAGTCGGGCTAAACGTCCACATCGCTGGCCAAACCGAACACTAATCAAAAAAAAAAATTCAGCCCCTTCCCCTCCCCCCTCAGAAAAATCCAACTACTCACACCATACGGCGCATGCCAAACATCAATCGCCCAAACACTCCCCACACCCCACGTCTCCTTCGTCGCAATCCTCACCGAATCCCTCTTGATATTAAACGGCACAAAACTCGTATTATCCACTTTCATAATCGCCCTGTTCGTCGAAGGGTCAACATACGCGAGATGCTGAGTAGACGCATTTTGTGCTGATACGAAGCTGAACCACACATGAGTATTAGCTGGGTCATTTACATGGAAGGAATGAGGTGGCGTACATGACGTCTCCGTTCATTGTATCATCGACTACACGCACGCATTCAGTATAAGCCAAATAGGCGAGAAGAGGAGAAGAGCGCTCACAGTGATCATAGAAATTCCACCCATCGAAGAAAGTAGCCCCCGAAAAATCCTTCACCATCCCATACTGCACTCCATACACCCCTCCAACAGCCGCCAACCCACAACACAAAACCAAATTCCTCAACTTGTTCGAGATACCCATTTGCTAGTCTGGGTGCTAATGGTAGTGATGGTATAAGTCTAGAGTCCAAGTCCAGTTGGCACTAATAAAATCCAAGCGCAAAGTTCTAGTCGCAAGAGCGTAATAGGAGAGTGAGAGTGCTCGAGACAGAGAGGAGTAAGAGAAACCGTGTAATATGTATGTGATAGAATGTGGTAAGAGGTATAACACAATGAGTCGGAGCGTCTTCTTCGGAGCCAGGAGAACCCAAAGTGTTCACTTATTTAGCAGACAAAACCCTTGAAGCCCGTGCGTGTGCGAATTATAAAGAACCAAGCTGTGCAAGAAGCGACTCGTTTGAGAGAAAACAACAACAACAACAATCCCGTCGTCACTAACCGATCGCGTATAAAAAATTCTGCGGCAATTTCATGCCGAAGCTCACTAAGAATAATGATGCATAACGCATGATCGATCAGAAAAGGCTATTTTTGGCCTAGCTTTTGCTCTCTCCACTCGTGCTGCGCAAAGACGAGCCAGAGAAGGACTTGTCCGGCCAAGTGTAGCCTTGTGTTCAGCACGTTTTAATTTGGAGCTTTTGAAGGTCGTACGCTCATTTTGGGGAAACTATACTTACATGTGTGGAACAAGTGGCATGTAAACCATGCTTACTACAGCTTGTATCAAGAATTCCCTGAACCGCGTGTCGTTCCCCGGAATTTCTCACTTCTGCTCATAATCAAGGTACAGGTCCAGGAACACGCAAACAAGAAAGGGAACAAAGTCCTTGCTCGTTGATCGAAATAGTGAGCACGGTCACATACTGCGCTCATGCTTCAATCGTTCTTCAGAAAGGCTCACAAGTCGACATGCGGCGCTAACACCCCGTCATGCACTACGTTCGAGTTCATAATAATCCTTCATATCACTATCCCTATCATTATTTGTTGCACCACGCAACGAACACAACGCATTGTGGTGCTCTCTACCCTTATACACCACACAATCAAAAGTTGGAATAAACACGACCGAGAGTCCATGACATAAATGAGACTAATGGCCGAACCGCAGCAACGAAGTGTATCTATTTAAAAACGCACACATGGTCAATGTCCGTTGCCTAATTCGACGTCCTCGGGAGATAAGCGAGGAGAGAGATGGTTATTTATAGCATAATTGAGCCTCCTTTCATTATAGTATCAGGGTCGTTGGGTGCTGGCAGCAAGACCCTGAGGCTCGGAGAATGGACTTTCGACTCTTAGAACCTCTACTAACCAACTTATTTATTACCTGATGTCACTAAACACAATACGCCCACCGTAGCTTGTCGTTATTTCTTGACGCAGACAACTATGACAACTACGCGAATACTCACCAACCATGCGCAGAAGGGCGGCTGCGACACGAAAAAAATGGGCACACAATGCACGAAGGTCACTAGACACTTCTGCCACCGACATATCGTCTACTAAGCAACCAATGCTCAATGTCTAGCTAACCGACCTATGGACATGAACCACCCACACTCCACCCTGTTACATTTAAGCCCTGCGTCCCCAACACTGCACCACCAGTAACCCCAGCTCACTCCCATTCCCACTCGCAATCACCCCTCACCAAAATATGCCTCTACAAAAATCTCAAACGCGTCGTTCCAAGGCCCAGAGAGTTGCGCAATCTCGTGCCGTAGCAGCTGCGAAAGCCAAACGAGAGGAAGCAAAGCTTCGGAAAGGCAACTCCGCGGCTAGTAGCAAGCAAAAGGTCGCTGAGAATGAAGTGATGATTACAGTTGAGGTGCCTTTGTTGGCTTCGGGGGAGGTCGAGGGATCTGTTGAGAGTGAGCGAGTTGGAGCGTCGAAGAGCTTGCCGGGGGTGGGTAAAAATGGGAAGGCGAAAGCGAAGGCGAAAGCGAGGAAGTGAGCAGTGTGTTCAATTTGATTTATGATAGGAGTGAGAGGTCGTTATTATACTAGAAACCTGCTCGATTTCACTCGAAAGTACATCACTGCACCCTGATAATACTGAATAGATGGCATTAGATTTCCCTTTTCCTTCATTTCGTGGAGCCAACACCTGTTTTTCGCTTGGATTTCCAAAACCTCTCTGTTATCTTATATCGTTTCAAAACCATAACGGATCAGATAGTATACACGGATAATGGCCCAGGTAAGACAGTTCTATTATTTGTCTGAATTTATACGTAAACCCACATTGATTTTATTGATCATAAACTCGGCTACTGAACTGCGGGAAATAGAATGTCAAAGCGCAGGGACTCCGTTGATTGTCTTTTGCTTCCTAATACTAAATAGCGATTACTTTACCCGTGTACTTAGTGTTTCGCCATCCCTAGACCTACTAGACCTCTACGTTCGCTGTTCCTTCAAACACTCGTTCTCTCGGGCCGACGCTCTCTCCCCTTTCCCGAAATCGTCCAAAGCCTTCGCCCACAGAACTCGTCATGAGGAGTTCGTATGCTCGGCAGGATCAGATTTACGCTCTCTAAGCAAATATTCGTGCGTTACACGCTTTCATTGACCCTGGCAAAGTCTCAAGCGACGCTTTAGACATGTTTTTGTGCTCTGCTCGACATCTCCGTAACCTCCGAAGGTCACACTTCCTGCAGCTGCACGGCTGGGAGCCCTGACAAGCGGCCATGGATCGCCTTGCGTCTGCATAGGCGCAGAAGTGGGCGGCAGTGTTGATTTCCATAGACGAGAGAGCGTGGCGAAATTGCTTTCGGATTGTGTGGAATCCGGTTCATGCTTCCTCATGTTGCGGAATATGCGCGAGGCCATCGAAGCCGAGAGCGACCCCAATGGAAAGGTGAGCATGAGCTTGTAAATCGGAGGAATCGAGGGAATAACTATGAGGATCACGACTGGCACTTGGAGACAGATTGTAATGCTTGATCATCAATGAATAAATTGACCTGGACTGAGGTACAAGAGACTACACCACTCACAAATAGTACTGCTGCCCGCCCCGAAGAATAGCTCGTGAAATGTTTGGCAGTGCTCTGCCGTATATGAGGGTGCCCAATGATGTTCTGGCATCCACATCTGCATGGGAAGTCAAGATTTTGTAGGATGTTGCAAGGAGGACAAATGTGTCGAATCCAACGAAAACAAATCCTGTAGCTGAAAGCAAATCATCTATAACCGTGTAGGCGCAGTATCCCGTTCCTGGAACATGTTCCGACTTGGCAACAAACACGGTGAATGACATAGTTGCACAAGATGCTAGCCACAAGACAATGGCTACCAGTTGGACCCATCGGTTGTTCGAATACACGGCTCTGACCCTCTGAAGAAATATAAATGCGGTCGAGCACATTGTCAGGACACAGGCGGCCCCGATACAATGGACCATTGCGTAGCAATCATTTAGAGGTCGGGCTGATAGATTATAATCAGCTTCAGCTACTCAGCAAGATGGGGTTTAAACGGCCGAGCAAACGTACTAAATTCAATCACTGCAAGCAGGACAAATACCAGGGCAAATAGCCCGATCAAGAAACGCTGAGTCGTTACTTAAAGGTGAGTTGAAAACAGTAGACTACCTGGAGGAAACAAAGCAGAGCGTGGTCAAGTGAATTGGACTCCGACGCAGAATCTTGATATCATCTGGAATATAGATGAGAATATCCCATATTGTTGCCTGGTCGCCTCGTGGTGGCTCGTTGAGTACAACAAGGTTTCTGACAAAATATCCTGCTAACACCTACCCCAAGGACTGCAATGCCAAGGTTCCTTGCTGTTTCGAATTGTACTGCTTGTTGAGGGGGAAAGTGATTCAAGTATATGTCCGGATTAGGGAGGGCAGTCATTGCAGAGTTGATGGGACGGTGGAACCCAGGTTGGCTTGTAAGAGTCGTTCAGCCCTCGTGATACACTATGGATTAAAGTTTGATAGACCCAAACACTGGAGCAGGCGCTGAGCGTTTCTCTGGCTGATACAACAATCGTCCCGTCGATGTCCGGTGATACTCCACGATGCACGGACCTCTCGGTAGACTTACCGTACAGACATGTGCAGGTGCAAACGTAGAGGGTCCAACCTCGTACTACCTAGTATATGAAAACGTTTCTCGGTTCCGAGCGGCAATTTCTGATTCATACTACGTTGCCACATCTGGTGAAAGTCTCCGATAAGAGTTAAGAGGCACATGACACAGATATACGATTATATCATCCTTGTGATTATTGAATGCAGAGCTAAGTAGTAACTTGTGCTTGCGGCATGCCGTATTCGAGCTTCAGTTGCCGAGGCTACCGTTGAGAGTGGGCTGTACTGTGAGATATTTCAACGGGCATGGTTGTAGTGACGGCCAGGATCGACTATACACAGTGATGCATCGTTGCTATCCACATTAAAGTTTCATATTGTACCACAATCACAGAGAATACACTACGGCTTATAGATAGAGAAAACCAGGTAAACTATCACTATATTTTAGTGTTTTGCTGATGTCATGATATCGTCCGGCGATGAAGACCCAGAAGAAAGACTTCTCTGTGGAAAAGTAACTGGAACTCCGGGTTGCAAAGACCGAGACTCAACACGAGCCCGAGAGGTGGAAGTGAATCCGGACCCATGAAGGCGGGAAGAAGGGGCGAAGTGGACATCGGTCATCAAGGGTTGCATCTCGAATTGAGAGTCGTTCATCTTCATGTTACGAAATATACGGCATGCCATTGATGCTGCAAGGCAACCCAATGGAAACGTCAGCATGAGCTTGAGGTTTGGAGAGACTGATGGGATGGCTGTGAGCACCAGCACTGGTATCTGAAGGCAGAGAGTAATGCTATCAATAGTCAGCCCCGGTGATACTTGATGTAGATGAAGCAATGATCGACCCACAGGTAATATTGCTGTCCTCCTCGAAGGACGGCTCGCGAAATTCTGGGAAGTGCTTTTCCAGATATTGCAGCCGTCCAACCAGCTCCAGATTCAACATCCAAATGGCAAAATCCAATTTTGTAAGTAATTGCCAGGAAGGCGAACGTGTCGAAGCCGACGAAGACGATCCCATTAGCCAACAGGGAACGATTGACAACCATGTAAGCACAGTACTGAGTTCCTGGGATATGCGCCGATCTTGCGTCAACGACTGTCAAAGCCATAGTGACGCAAGTGCCTATCCACAATACGATAGCGATGATTTGGACCCGTCGATTGCCAGAATAGACCGCTCTGAGACGTTGGAGAAATATGAAGGTCGTCGATGCTATAGTCAGAACACATCCAATCCCAACGCAATAATTGATCGCATCGCAATGATTCACCGGATGAGCTTGAGTGCATAATATCAGAAAGGGGATCGGAGAACTGCAACGTGAAATTCCTACTGAATTCAATGACAGCAAGCAGGGTAAACGTGAGTGCAAAAAGTCTGAGATTTCTGTGAGCGATTTTGTAAAGCATTTGAGTCTTGATGAATGCAGTTACCTTGATGTTACAAAACAGAGTGTGACTAGGTGGAATGGGCTTCGAGATAAAATCTTGATATCATCTGGTATATAGACAAGGATATCCCATATTGTTGCCTGTTAAAGTTCGATTAGATGAGTTGAAAGGAGCATTTCGCGTTCAACTGATTCACATACACCGAGCACCGCAAGGCTCAGATTTCTAGCTGCTTCAAATTGGGCTGCCTGAGCCGGGGGTAGATGATTTAGGTATGTGTCAGGGTTGGGGAGGGTGGACATGGTGGCATCGACGGGGATCGCTCAGAACATAGAGGCCCTTTATGGTCGAGTCAGTATGGTCACAGAGACTGACAGATTAAGTTGCCAAGAGAAGAATCATTGATCGTTCCCCTGTGATGAGATTCTTTGTTTGAGAAGAATCTAATAATAGGTCCCGAGCTGTGTTCGGAGGAGCAGAGGCGGCACTTGGCATTAGTCGTTGTTCAGACGATCTCGGCGGCCGTGGTGCATGCGAAAAGCGACGTTGAATCACCATTTGAGCCCAACGAATTCCAAAATTTGAGGTTGCAGCTCTTTTCTACTTCCGCGAAATGCCCACATAGCCAACGTGGGAAAGGTAGAGGCTCGAGTAAGGCTGTGAAACCTTAAGGAAACTTCTTGATGACATGATGGATATCTTCTCGGAACCGGAGTGCAACTGTAGCCAAGATATTGAAGGTGCGCGCTATTTTCGTCGAGCTTGACTATAGGTGGTTGTGCATGAACCGTACAGTATCCAGACCCCGAGATTTAGATGCTTGAGCTTCGAATTCAGTACTTGTTCCAGGAAGCCGAAGAATGGGTTATTCCGGGCTGCTATTATACGTGAGGGCTTGAACGCAGCCCTGGATAAGCTATGTTGTAGGTTATGCGCTGGTAACTTTGCAGCAGGCGACATCAGGCTTGTGTGATGACCCATCGATTGACCATCAAATCTCCGGGTCTCAAGCTTAAACTCAAGGGGCATCACATCATGTGGTGCACCGTTTGGCACCTGCCACCATCAACACTAAGTCTTTAGCCGCCTTTGAGAGTGTCTCTCTATCGTGATCGAGTAATCCATTACAGTTCACTACCCATCACGCTGAATAAAGGATTTACAGTAGCCTCGAAGGTACTTGGTGTCTCCATATTTCTGCTCGACCATGCAATAGTAATGTTTCCTCCCAGGACCAAGTAAGGTCGAGCCAAGCGCCTCGACATGTCCCACGCGCTTGACTACCGGACGTGGGCATTTTAGTCTCCGAATTGAAACGAGTCATTATACCCCTGCTAGGAATTTGCTTAAATCCGGATAACACACTCCTCTCTGAGTAGCATATCCCGATAATCAACTTCAATTTGACGTTCCCTCCCTTAACCGAGCAGGTTCAAAAGCACCCCGTAGTGTCAGAGACATTCACTTGGTTTGTAGACAGTCCTCACAGTGGCCAGTTCGAGACCGACGATGAGGAGGATGCACTCGGGAATGAGGAATCGAGCTTTGTCACAGCACTCAATCCAACACGGGGCTCTGAACGACGTCGCACAACCATCCGGTCAACGTACGTCAGTGATTACCTCGCTGTAAAGCCTCAAGCTCCATCATACTCTGCATATAGGCCGCCGCTTTTAAGGGTGAAGGAACTTGCTATGTGTCAGTTTATGAATGGGATCACCGATGTACAATATTGGGCTGTCTGGGTGCGGCAATACGGCTCAGGCTCAAAATCATGAGCTATATCTTACTGTTTTTTAGGTCGAGAACATAGGGTTTGTTAATAGGAAGACTACCGAGCTACTTTCATGCTCACGACCAAAGTTTTCTGAATGGATGGCAAGATATTATTTTGCCGAACTGAGACACACGGCTCGGATGCCCAAGCTCAAGCCTGATGGAATACTCCTCGTATTGTAAAGTCCGATACCGCAGTGAAGACTGACCTGAGAGACGACTTGTTATCCAAGGTCTCTATCCTCAAGAGCATAACAGAGCATCGAAAAGATCTATTAGGGAACGACAGGACTAGCGTTTTGCTTATCAATCCTACACTCCATCCCCTAATTTTCGGCACTACTCGCGTCTTGCAAAAAAGCCTTATCAGCCGCGAGTCGTGTATTAAGCGCTCTGGCAGTGGAGAGATTATTGCAGCGCCGAATGGGGCTGGTCAGGCAGGATCCACAGATGAAGATAACTCGTGGTACGAAGGAGAGATTTTTAGCAAGAAATTTCAGTGGCTCCCGTGCGAAGTTGATGTAAGTGATTTTGATATCAGAGCTCCCAACTAAGTCATTTCCTGATCGTCTATCATACAGAATTACTAAAAATATGAGCGCAGGATCACGAACTACACCAACAGCTTGTACCCACAGGAACACCACCAACTATACGCTTGTTTGGAAGAGATCATCGGAAAAGTCATTCCCTTTTGGAATACGGTTTTGACTCCGCTTCGCAACCACAGTTATCGGCGATGGAAAGGACCATTCGACCTAAATGACCCTTGCGGGTTTGAAGACACCCTTGAAGAGGATTCAGACAAGGTCGACCTCGTTTTAGAATATGCTGAGACTGGCCTACAAGTTATCGTGGATCTGAAATCCGGTTGACACCTGAATGTCCAAAGTACCCGGGTAGCGGTTGGCAAGCCAGCGGGAGGATGGTGAGCCTTCTGCATATAAAGTTTGCGAGTGCATCTACTTACTAGTGCACTCACAAGAATGAACACACCTGTGTGACCGCCATGTATTACTTCGACGAAGAGAATATCGAAGGAGGTCAAATCGAATTTCGTCCGCCTGTCAATGCCGCTCGATCTGGATCTTTGTATTCTTTCTGTGGGGATGACGACTTGAATTGGCTGTAGGCTTATGGCCTCGAGCAATTACAGCTGGCAGTCCAGTCCTTAGGGAGTGTTCACGTCCGACAAGACCGAATTATCGCTTTCTCCAACATCCTTCAACACCGCATCCAGCCTACCTATCTCATTGATCAGACGAAACCTGGTCGCCGCAAGATACTTACGTTGCATCTTGTTGATCCAAACACAAGGATAATTTCAACGGCTAAAGTCCCGTACCAACAACAAGAATGGTGGGCCAAGGAAATAATCAGGGCTCGTGGCTTGAAAAAGCTCCCGGCGGAGCTGAGAGGTTTAGTATTTCAGAATGTGACATCTCCCATGAGCTTGGCAGAAGCTAGGAAAATCAGGCTCACGCACCTAGCAGAGATCGAGGAGTACAGAAAAGCGTATCAAGTTAAGAACCCCGAGAGAGTTCGAGTAGAACTCCAGGATATATGATTTGATGTTAATTTGACGTTTAAAAATAGATGGTTCCAGCATTCACATATCACTCCTGGTAGCACCGCATGCGGCTGGGTATTTGCTCATGCATGCATCGCGCAAGAAATGGCGATGATTTCCGGTGACGTATATTAAATTTGAGCTAATTATGACATCGCTAGCTAGCTTATATCTAACTCATTTATTGTTGATAAGTACCGTCCTCTAAGCATCGGGGCCTGAGTCGGGATCCTTGGTATGAGATGGATCATATCCACATTTGTGGAATTTACCATTACCATCCGTCCTCGAGAATTCCTGACTTTTCACAAAATCGGTCAATTTGCAGAGCCCATCATTATCTCCACCACAAAACGGAAGAGGCTGTAAATCATCATTGACCAAAATTCTGACGTAAATGCCCTCTCTTTTCTGTCTCTTTGGTCCTCTGCTCCTGAACCCGTAAAGCCCATCGCGAGGCGTGCAACGCAATCTCTCGACTGCCAACCTTCCTGAGAAGGGTACGATGGCTGAGGCAACCCACTTCCTGTCACGGTGTGGTTTTACAGGATCGAGGGGTCTGGCGTCAAAGAGACCCAGAGCACTGTAGATTGCGACCATGGCGTGGTCATGCGAAAAGTCAACATACATCCTCTTCTTCAGCGGGAATGTCGTGGGGTCTCCGTTCAAGGTGTGGTTTGTTTGGGTATGGTCCTTCACGTGTTTATCCGTGAGCCTCGCAAGAAGCTCATTGACATATCCGACTCCTTGAATGCGACCTAGATCATGATTCTGACCATAGCTAATAGGGTATATTAGTTAAGGGTGGGCCTCGAAGGCAGTGAATGACACACCCGGTGTTATAAAACTGTTCGAGGTCCAGGGTGTATTCGAAACCCTCGAATTCTTTTTTGCTGAACATTTGGCAGAACAGACTATATTCGCGATGATAGACCGACTCAAAGGGACACATCATCATGAGATAAAAAGCATCCTTTGCCGTTATATTTTCTCGTAAGCCTGTAAGCAGAGTTTAATGTGATTGAACACTCGTGTGTGTCACTGAGCGGCCAAGACAAACTTACCTACTGCCAGCAAGTTGAGCCGATCAGCGACGGGAGACGCAAATTCTTGGACCCAGGCATCGACCTGCTCGTTGGGTTCGGCAGCTTTGGGGCAATTATTATCGTCGAGTGTGTTATTGGAATATGGCTATGGAAGATTAGCGCCTGTATAAGAGGTCTAGATAGTGTACTGACTCCTTCATCAATGTAAACAGAGATCTTCGGTTGATAACGCCGTCCACTGGCATCAAAAAATCCTGGAAACAATCAGCCTCTGAGCGAATTCTTTGAATTGAGCTTTACACACCTTCACTCCAGTTTTTAGCACTCATTACCACCCGATCACTCAGACTTGCTCTCATGAACGGCAAGTTTGCATGATCGACAAGACTCCCATATCGTTTATAAGCGCCGACACCTGAAAGCCAAGACCTTCACTATGCTTGGCCCACTAAACTGTGTTTAACATGGAGATTGGACGCACTGCTCGGCACCAAATGGAACAAGGGACTCGGCTCCAAGATCATATGAGTAATCGTTCAAGAATTGTAGTTCAGGCGAATGATATGCTACCGCGTCCTGGTATTTTGCAAGTGCTTGCATAGTAGCCTTTTGGTCAGGTGATTTGGGAAATCGAGCCCCATGTCGGTGCAACTAGGGGAAGCTCAGCCAAAATTGAATTACGACGGATAAGCACATACAATGTTGACTTGTTCAATAACACAGTCGGTAGGTGGTTCCAAATAGTCGGTCCTCTGGTACGGTGCCAAATAACCCCAGAGTTTCACTGGATTCCTGCGAGTCGAATTGAAATGAGGAGACCGAACGATGAACGTCATCGCGCCAAGGGTTAGCAAGGCAGCCGACGCGACTAGATAGAGATGTCGAAGGTGTAAGTCATGTATATTCCGGGTGTTATTCGCCGTGGGTTCTATTTCTCCGTAGAGGGATTCCCTTGAATCTTTGTTCACTATTTCGCGTCGTTGCATATCAACCATAATCCGTGTACCAGTGTCTAGATATCGTTAGAGCGCAATGAATAAGCGAGAGGTCAGCCTGGTTGATTCTACAATGAAAGCAAGGAAACTCACCGGGGGAAGTTAGAGGCGGAGCCCTCTGGAGAAATCTCAAGGCCATGTACTAAGTAAAAAGCACCACATTGACGTCACTAAAGACGTGGATGATGCATAAGTGCACATACACCACATTCGACAGACGAACCAGAGGCAGGTTGATAGACTTCCCATGTTCGTGCTGGCTATATTCGTGACATGGGGGTCGATGAGATCTCGAGGAGCGAACTAGAGATGCATGATTGAGCAGTGCTGTGAGATGCGAAAGTGCCTGTCACCTAGGATGCTGGATCCCGTGATGTGACCAGGAATCCAATTAAGCACGAACATTTCTCCTTGGTTTTCTCGGACCAGACCTCAGTCTAACCACTGCTTTAATTCCGCTTGAATATCAGTTGAGGGTGCATATGTTTGACTGGAGTAGTAAGCCGAGCTCAGTTTCTCTAAATCCCCGCTATGATGCTGACAATGCTCATTCAGGCCCAGCACGAAGAATTGGGAGCAGAGTCTTGGAACCGATTCCTCTCGAAATCTACCAGGAAATATTTGAGTACTTCCGTGAGAATGACGAGATGTCCAAGAAGAAGCTCAGACGCAATCTCGCAAACATAGCGCTTGTCTGTCGATTCTTTTCTGCCACAGCCTTACCCAGGTTATTCGCAAATGTAGATTTCTCCGGGGGCTTTGGACCTGAAACTTCACGGGCAAACCGATTTTGTCGAGCCATCATTAACAACGAAGACCCGGCCAAGACGCTTGCCCAATACGTTAAAACATGTACATTTAGGTCCTGGAGTAACCACAACCCTAATGATCCTCTCGGACGCGCACGCGACGCTTTCCTGACCATGTATTGCAACGCGCTCCCTAAGATGACCTCGTTGGAGTCAATCATATTCAACCTCACGCCCATCGACAAACGCATAGTGAAATCAATTAAATCCTTGCGTTTGCTCAAGTCTCTCTGCTTCTCGCAATGTTCACTCTCACCAGGACTCGATTTGGATCAGTTTACCAAGGCCCTGAAAACATTCCATTTACGCTCTCTCACTATTGTCCAATGGGAGCCATCTCAATCCCAGAAATTCTACAATACCATATCCCCGGCTCTTTCCCTTCATGATTTGACAAAGTTGGAGGTTGACAACTGGACGATAATCCAACGCCTCTCGAGCGTCGACATAATACTTCCATTGCAGACTCTCACAATTCATACCGTGGAAAACCCGACACTGCTACCCACCTTATTTAGCAAGACCCCGCAGCTCCTAAACCTACATGTCTACATTATTAACTCCCGAGTCGACAACCTGGATTTTATTCAGCTCCCTGGTAGCCTCCTCCCGAACCTCTCTTTTTTTGATGGTCCCCCGTCTTTGGCTGCTATCCTCATTCCATCTAGACCCGTTCATAAGGTCTGGTTAATGGGCACTTTAGTGGGGTTACCAGGTCATGAAACAACTCAGTCACCCCCTTTGCTCCCGCCGCTGGACGAGCGATTATGGAAGGCGCTTGCAAAATCCAAGGCACAAATAAGAGAGTTACTGATACCTGAGCATCTCTATTATGCTGCGTCTCCGAAGCTTCACCTCCCAACCATCGCCACTCTGAAATTGTCGTGGTGTCACGCCAATTGGGACTCAAGTGGTGACATCAAAAATGGATACGAGGAGGACATAAAGCGGGTAATTTAGTTTCCCCGAAATTTGACTGTATTTCTGAATCCTAACCTGTATCCTGAATAGACTCTATCCAAATTATGCACGAAATGGTCACCAAACCCGTCTGTCTCTCAACTGGTCTTTGAACTTTCGCTCGCGGGTGCATTCGACTACGTGCTCCTTAATCTGCGATTGCAGCATGAAATCCTTCAAGACATGATTGAAGAGGCGTTTCCGAATGTAGAACAAGTAAATTTCCTTACTAGCATCGATTGGCGTCGGTCCGGTGACGGAAATTGGCGTGCCGAAATCCCGGAAACCAAAAAGAGGCACCTGTGGGCCCTATGGAACGACGACCCATCCCATCTCAATGACTATGGAGGGTGCTTTGAAGCTTTGTTTGACTCTAGTAATCCAGACTTCAGAGATTACGCTGAACCTTGAGTGGTTACAACTTACACGCCCACATTCCTTTGTGAGTCCATGGATTCTTCGAAATTCTTCCATAACGGCCCTGATGATCAGCGTTACAAAGCGGTGACTTTTGATGGACTCGTCATTGTTCGATGTTTTTGGTACAAGGTTACACTTAGTATACCCATCTCGAACATTCCATCCCCTACCAAAGTACAAAGCGCTCGACAAATTTAGCTAAAATTGGCTACGGAACCCTGACAACGGAGCCCACAACAAAGAGTTCCGAGAGGTGATAATCCCTCCGTCATTCTTTCCTCGTTGATGGCTCATCCTATATAAGGGCCCAAAGGCCTGTTTCTAAACACTCTCAGTCTCCCACTTGAATCATCAACATTTTCCTCACTGTTTACTTTACGGAATTAACACTATCCCTGCCTCTCTTTCACATTCCCACCTCCAATATCCTGCGTGGATGTCCTTGATGGTATGATAGTGTTACCATTCTCAAGTTGCATCCAAACCCAAATCCTCCTCAAAGGGAACAAATAGTACCAAAGTGTACAACACACAGGATTTTTTATTGTCATCATCCTATCCCTTGCAGGTCACAGAAGAGGTGTCTGAAGAGGACATACCCTTAACCAAGGAACATTATGCCGAGAATGGCCACTGTCTCATTCCATATAAGGTCAGTAAGGAGACCCTGTGGGTCCAGGGTATGTCTTTCTTTTATTTTATTTCTGCAGGTATTATGACTAACTAGCTGCTTCTGTTCCTTTTAGCCCCTCAATTGGCCTTAGAAGTCACAGCAAAATCTGGCAGCAAGTTTCTAGTACTTCTCGACACCCTCAAAGAGATGTTTGTCCTTCTTGATGCACACTGTTACAGCCCAAATGGTATTAGCTGTGAAATTGTTAAATTCAATGATATAGTCAATATATTGGGCAACTGTATAGACATTAAGGAACCCTACTGTAAGACCCTAGTGTAACACACACACTCACAAAAGCACAGCACATTCATAAAATAACTATTAATGATCAAGAGTAACAAGAGGCTATGGGATGATGTTGAGACTTAGCAAACGTGGTCGGGATGTGTACCCTATGACCCTTTGTGATCTTAGCCTGTAACCTGGGTATTGATCTGGTCAAAGTCTTTCTCAAAGGAACAATGACAGACTAACTAATTGGAGATCAAAGGCTTAGCCTTCTGATCTGGATAGGCACTTGTGCACATTTGCAGAAGTCCTATCTTTTTAACATCGCTACAGCAGAAGTATACCCTTTCACGAAAGACAGAGAAATTCTGCATGGGCACTAAATGACCCACTTGATTATAGAACCAGAGTAGTGGAAACTAATAGAATGTGTCAGCACTTGACTACTGACTAGTAGACATCGTTACAGTCAGGAATGAGCTTTTGCAGAATAAGACAACCATCAGCAGTGATAGAGATCTCATGATATCAGAGGAGCAGGAGTAAGTACACCTTTACAAAAGGATGTGTTAGCACTTAAACCCTGAAGAAAACCCAGAGATACTCCTATTGGACAACCTTTCAATAAATCTCCTTTTATTATCAACAATGTGTATATGTCATCCATGTAATTACTCCTTTAGTACTTTCACAAAACCAATATAAACCTTTCTCGAGCATATAGTATAGCAAGGAATCTCACCTACTAAGGCTACACTTAGAGACTGTCCCACACAACATATCTGAGTGAGTAGTAAAAAGTGTATTGAGCACCCTTGGTCATAGACCATTAAAGAATTGGAAAACACCTTTCGAGAAAGAACATTATTGCAAGATTCGTATAAGTTCAGAGTGTGAAGAAGTCTGAAAAAGACTTATAAGCTGTATATTGCATCTAGTATCCAGGAGTGGTGCTAGTCAGTGTCAGTTGTATTGTGATAGTGCCAAGTGTTAGCGAGAGTGATGATTCATGAATACCAGTCTATTACACTTCTGCACTCTAAGGGACTTGTAGTTGTGCAGCATCGCATAACAGGGATCATTGAGTATCTTTCATGAACTGGTCATTCCATTACAAACTGGTCTACAGACAACTCCCATTATCTTTCATTATCAATCTTTGCACTTTTGCAAAACATCCTTCTTTATTGATTAACCTCCCACAAACTTGCATTGAGTTTAGGAGTGTTGGTTGTTATTGTTATTAACATTACCTATCATTCACTATCTGACTACATTCTCTTTATTACATTAACAATCACATTTCTGCCTCTTTATCTAGAGCCCACCATGAGGGGAGTTTCAGTATTGAAGGTGTTTCAAAATTTCTGCACCTTTTAATTTCACTTCAAACTGTTTTATAAAACCTTCACATCAGCAAAAAAGGACTCTTGATGATATTATCACTGAGAACACAGAATCATCAGAAATTGATAACTAGAGTTGTCAGACACACACTTCACAAAGAGCAGGTATCACAGAACCAGTAGATAACCCAGAAAGGCTGCTTTCAAGAAGAGGAAAGAATAGACAAGTGACTATGTCACCTGTAACCCCACTTCCAAATGCAGTTGAACATTCTATCTACCAAACACCTACTCTAGGTTCACCAACAGACATTGAACCAAATCCATTCATTGTGTCTTCAGACAAACCCAGAAGGACCCTACTAGGTCATTTCACAAATCCGAGTCTACAAACTCAACCACAGCCAATTCGTGAAGGTCAGGATTCTACTTCTATGAACTCACAGACTCATCAGTCACAAACTCAGAATCAAAGCATTACACAAAATTCGAACTCAGACAATATATCTTCTACTCTGAATATGCCTATGCTCTCTACTTTGGGTGCCCCCAAGTGGGATGGTAGTTTGGGAACACTTAGGAATTTCCTAAGGTCACTAGAACAGCTATTTAAAGTGACCAGTACCACATCAGACATAGAAAAGCTGAATTGGACAACTGGTTACATTGATGCAGACATTAGCGAAGAGTGGTCCAGCTTTTGAGAATTCAAAGATAATGATTGGGCTGCCTTTGTGAAAAGACTCAAGAAAGAGTATCCTGAAATGGTTGAAGAGGAGCAAGGTTCTATGAACCAGCTTCATAAGCTATGCCAGAGCAATCAAGGTATTAGTTTAGTAGATGAAGACCAACTACTTAGTTTTAAAAGACACTTTCTCTATATTGCACAGAAGTGTTTAGAACCACCAGCTGTAACTGGGAATCACAAACTTGTCGAAATGTTTGTACAAACATTAGACACTACTTTCCAGGATTCCTTAAATGCATGACTAAGTATACAAGGAACTGTCAAGGTTGATGCAACAGGAAAAAGCAGATAGGAGGATTCTTACACTTTAGAGAAAGTGATCAATAAAGCAGTAGAACTAGCTAGTGAAAAGACTATTGCATGAGCAATGAAGTATACCCCAACTAGCATAATAAAAAGGGAAAAGGCAGATGTTGAGTCATAAGTGCCTATAGCTTTCGAGAAAAGGAGGAGCTATGTGAAAAGTGACTTTACCTTTGCCACCAGACATAGATTCATTGCAACAAGAAATCAATGTATTGAAAACTATGTATGAGAAACAAGAGAAAGGACATGAAAAGTATGAATGGTTGGTGCAGAGTGCACTAGATAGTTTGAAGACTATGATGCAGAACAATACATCACAGTCATCTAACTCATCAGTCAGGTATCAGCAGAGTTGCGAAAATGTAGTACCTCCATGAATGACTTGAAAGTGTTACTACTGTTTCAATACTGGCCATTTGTTCATGATGTGTCCTGTGAAAGTAGAAGATGAGAAGAAAGGCTTAATGCGAAAGGGCTAGAGCACTCAGGAACATCCAAAAAGGCACTGTCTACTCAGTTCATACAAGAGCTAATGCCTAGTAGTGGGACCTCAAAGACAGTAGTTGCAGTAAATGAAGAGCTTGATTCAGAGGAATCAGCACTTTGTTTTGCAAAAAAGCATAGGCCAGTAGCATTGAAAGTGAAACCTGTATTAGGGGAGCTCCCAGAATGCTTTAGGATCATTCATGAAATAACAGGTGACCCTTTAGCAGAATTGCCTAAACTACTGATGCACCTGCCAGACTTTTAACCCAAAGGTTGATACACTCTCGAAAGAAAAGATAAGATGGATTTAAAGCATAATGAGGACTTCCTATGGCCTGAGGAGCGAAAGCTAATGCATTAGATGATAGCAGAACACAATGAAGCCTTTGCTTGGGATGATACTGAATGTGGTAAATTTAAGGAGGAATATTTCCCTCCTATAGATATTCTGACAGTTGCCCATATACCTTGGGTTGAGAGATCATTTAGAATACCCCCAGGAATTTATGATGAAGTTTGCAAGATGATTAAAAGAAAGATAGATGCTGGTGTGTATGAACCCTCAAACTTGTCATATTATTCGCAATGGTTCTGTGTCATTAAAAAGGATGGCAAAAGTCTAAGACTTGTGCACAGCTTAGAACCTTTAAATAAGGTGACCATTGCTTGCTCAGGTTTACCCCCAGCTACAGAGGAACTAGCTATGCATTTCACAGGAAGAGCATGTAATGGAATTTTGGATTTGTATGTGGGTTATGATGAGCAAGTCTTATCTGAGTCTTTGCAAGACCTCACTACATTCCAGACTCCATTCA
Source organism: Leucocoprinus leucothites (assembly GCA_013368445.1). Classification (NCBI taxonomy): domain Eukaryota; kingdom Fungi; phylum Basidiomycota; class Agaricomycetes; order Agaricales; family Agaricaceae; genus Leucocoprinus; species Leucocoprinus leucothites. The sequence continues at coordinate 415,011 of JAACJO010000009.1, forward strand.
GGGCACCCAGACTGGTAACATTACCAATGGGCTGGACTAACTCAGTACTAATCTTTCACGATGATGTGACTTACATACTTCATAAAGAAATCCCAGAGTATACCATGCCTTATATTGATGATGTACTGATAAGAGGACTGGCCACTAGGTACAAAAAACCTGACAGAACTTGTGAGGTCATTAGCAAAAAATGATCAAGAGGTGGGGTCCCTGTGAAGACACCACTGATGTGAGGGCCTTTCTTGGAACTGCCATCCAATGCTGCAATCATATACCAAACTTTGTGACAGTGGTGGCTCTGTTATATGAAGTTGTCAAGAAAGATGTTGTATTTGAATGGGGACTGGTTCAACAGGAAGCACAGGATCATCTCAAGAACCTGATTCAAGAATGTGTACACACTAGGAATCCTAAGTTCCCTAGTACACAACCTATTGTATTGGTGGTAGATACTTTGTGGCATGCATTGGGCTACTATATCTATCAGTGTGATGAAGAAGACCCAAAGAAGATTCATTATGTTAAGTTCAATTCACTACTGATGGATCCATGACAACAACATTACTCTTAGCCAAAATGCGAATTGTGTGGTCTGTTAAGAGCATTGCAAGCAGAAACATATTTATTGACAGGGTGTAGAAACTTGATAGTGGAAACAGATGCTAAGTATCTAACAGGCATGTTAAATAACCTGGGAAAGATGCCTAATGCCACTATTAACAGATGGGTAGATTATATTAGAACAAACTTCTTTTTCGAGCTAGTACATAAGAAAGGAAAAACCTTTGGACCAGATGGACTTTTGCAAAGGAAGTAGTACCCTGGCAACCCAGTAGAGGATGTTTTTGATGAGGGATCAGATGATGATAGGGGGTACATCACAGTAATCAAAGATGACCCTAATGATGAAGATCCACTCTCTCTTGAAAGCTTCTATGATGAGATTGATACTCACAAAGGTTACTACTTGTCAGTAATGAGTAATGAACCTATTTATGAGACCATTCGTGAAGCTGCCAAGCACGACTTGGCAAAAAGGACAGAATGGAGTAAGAACAATAAGTGTCCAGATCCAGTTAAGGTCTTTCTCGAAGCCACAACTAACTTGGAAAGAGAGGGCAACAAGGAAGAGACTTTCACAAATGAAGATGAAGACAATGAACTAGAAGATGATGTAGTCACTTATGAGAATAGGCGCTCAGAGCATGCATACAGGCTTGATAATCATCTCAGCAAGATAAGGGACTACTTAGTGAATAAGCCAGAAAAAGGTGACCTGGCTTCAATGACTAGAAAAGAAGCTAAGTTCATGAGGGCAGTATCACATTTCTGGTTAGATGAATCTGATGGTAAACTCTATAGAAAAACTGGTAGCCATCAGTATCCACAATTAGTGATACCAATAGAACACAGAATGAAGATGTTGAAGGTGTGTCACAATGACATGAGATACAAGGGAGCTTTCACTACTGCTTGATTACTGCAACAAAGGTTTTGGTGGCTGGAGATAGAAGAGGACACTGCTTGGTATGTCAAGTCTTGCCACCTTTGCCAAGTATGCCAAAAGATGGCTCTCGAAATGCCACCTGTAGTGACACATACACCTTCAATATTTCAAGTATTACATGCAAATACAGTACATATGACTCTGCCATCAAATGGGTGTAGCTACATTGTGCATGGTAGATATGCACTCTCAAGTTGGATGGAGGCACAGGCACTCAGACAAGAAAACACTAAGACTATTGGTCAATGGCTTTTCAAGGATATAATATACAGGTGGGGAAGTCTAGTCAAAATTGTAACAGACAATAGCTCCCCTTTCAAGAAAGCAGTTGGATGGCTTGTGGAAAAGTATGGAATTAAAGGAGTCACAATTTCTCCTTACAATTCACAAGCCAATGGCACTATAGAAAGACCACATTGGGACCTTAGGCAGATGTTATTTAAAGCAACTGGTGGCAAAGTGAAGAAATGGTATTGGTCACTACACCATGTAATGTGGGCTGATAGGATCACTATTAGAAAAGAGACCAGGTGTTCACCTTACTTTATGGTAACAGGCACCCATCTGACTTTGCCATTAGATGTTATTGAAGCAACATGGTTAGTCAAATATCCTGATAGGATGGTCTCTACTACAGACCTAATAGGACTTAGAGCCCAAGTGCTCATGAAGCATGTTTCACATGTAGAAGAAATGCGTTCACAAATGAACAAGGAAAAGATAAGGAGGGCTTTACAGCTTGAAAGTGACTTTAAGCATAAAATTAAAGAATTCAACCTAGTACCTTGTAGTTTGGTACTAGTGAAGAACTCTGCAATAGAAAGCTCTGCTGATCAAAAAATGAAGCCTCACTATCTAGGACCCATGGTGGTTATTAAGAAACTAAAAGGGGGCACATTCATATTAGCAGAACTGGATGGGTGTCATGATCTGTGATTGCAACCTCTCCAATTTGATCTCCAACTATTCTTTCAATTTTCTGATTCCCATGATTTTTCATTTATTTACCATTTCTATAAATATTTCACAGCCTGTTTCCACTCATCATTCTATCCTCTTTTCATTTGTGCTCATATTTGTTTCTGCCATTCCATTTATGTTTGTTGTTCTCCATCACATTGTGTTTGTTATTGTCTATTTACTTTTTGTTTATCTGTTTATTTGTTTATTGTCACATTGTGAGTTTCACAATATTTACATGTTATTTGTCCAATTTCATGTTATCTTAAATATGTCACTACTAGCTCATGTATTATCCATTCTGAATATTGACTAAGATTCCACCCTGAATTCTCTATCCGTTATTCCTTCAGTGTTGAATTCCAATTCATACTGCCTGTCATCTTCCTCATAGACCAAATTGGTTGATGCGATATCAGAAGGGTGCAGCACATATGCTGAAGCCAATGACTGACCTCTCTGTAACTTTCGTGCACTTAGTAAGTGCCGGTATTTTGCAAATCTTGACAGTGGATAGCTTAACAGAGCTGTCCAGATCTCCTGGCCAGCTGAGCAATTTTCATTGTTGAAGAAGGCCATCACCTGCCACTCAAGACACAACAGAATCATCCAATCATTCTGAGGGTTGACCAAGAGAGACTGGAACTCAGCAGCAGGGGAAAAACAGTAGAAATATCCTAGGAAAACTCTGATGAGCTTTACTTGTCCAAGAAAATATGGATAAGGGGAGACTCATGACTGGAGAGAAGCAGATGACTTTTGTGGATGGGGAGATTGTGAATGGGAGGGGCTACATGGCTGGAACCATCCAATATGAGCTGAAGGGTTTCTTGGGGGGTAGAGGTTACATACCACAACTGCAGTTCAGCTGTTCAAATGGCATTGTTAGTACCTCTCAATCACATTCCAAAAGAGCCATGGATCTGCATACCTGTGCCTTGTCCAGCCTCATTCTTGCACTCAACCCTATATCATTTCATTGTGTGAACAGAAGCCTTGGCATGCTATGAAAGATGGTTGGAGTCCAGGACCAAGCCTTTGGAAGCTGGGTGCTCAATAGACATTATATGTTATACCATTGGTCAAGTCAGATGACTCAACAGGCTCCCAAGTTTGCCATGAGCAATACCACAACTGTCTGGGGAACATGCTCATATAAGCAGTGTGATGATCCCTCATCATTACCCCATAAGCTTCAGAGAACCTTCCATCCCAGCACAAAAACCAGAGATCACCCTTCTGCATGGTTGAAGCCTGAGTTGGGAGCAAGTTGTCTGCAATGAAAATGGTATACTCTACTGATGATGTTTTCTCTTAAATTGCAAGAACCAACTCCAAACTTTCAGCTTCAAAACAGAAAAAAAAGAAATAAATTTCGTACTTAGAGTAACAATAAGAGTAGATATGCACCTTGCAGAGCACTGGTGGAAAGTGAGCAGTTGGAGACAGAATGCATTTGTTGAAGGAACTCGAGGAGTGAAGGGTACATAGGAACCTAAAGGAGCCAGAATGGTGTGAGAGTAAACTTCATTGACTCTCGAGTTGACCCTGATGACTCAAGCACTTGAGCTTAATCTCCAGGGTCCACCAAGCATAACATAATTATTAATAGACTAGTTTGAAACTGGCTTCCTCTGGTCTAGAAGTTATGTTTAGTATATTGGGAGCCATTGAATTGAGTCCTCAACTTACAGTAGGCATCAGTGGTGCTCTCAGAGGCTTGAGTGAATGAGGGTAGTGCACCAGTAGCCATTCTCGTACCACATGAAGAAGCATGAGAATGATAGCTAATTTCAACCATCACCACTAGACTGTTTGTTTAAAAACTGGAACTCCACCCCAACCTCACTGCAGGTCATTCCCAACTAACATTGTGCTCTCAATCCAGAATACCCAATCACTTGGAACTGGTGGTCATTGGATTTCCACCCAATGCTGCGATCACTTGGGTTCCTTTAACTTTAGAATGTGCTTGACAACTCTGCTGCACCAGCTGAGCAGGAGTCTTGTGATCGATACACTGCATTATTTGCAGGATGCCTTTGCTTCAGGAAAAGAAAATGGTGGCCTTGAATGAGAGAGTGTGTGCTATGATATCCCTACTCTGAAACAATAGTCAACTGTGAACAATGCAGGACAATAATAATATTATGATTGAACTAAGCAAGCAAAACAATAACATTGAAAGAACATTGGGTACTCTGCTATTCTCCCAAGAGCTTGTTGGCCATCTCGGTCAGGTCTGTAGTCAGAACCATACCTAAGTCATCAGCATGCTCATGAAGAAATTGTTGGTGGGCTCATCTGAAGAAATGCTACTGGTCAGAACCCATCACATATAACATCTCAACCCGCACTCACAAGCTTCCCTTGAAAGCCCTCCAATATTTCTGGATTTTCATCTTCATTAACAGCTTCTCCTTACTTTGGAGTAATTGGTTCTGATTGCGCTTCATGATGCTCAAGCTACCACTGCCATCCTGTTTCTTCACCTTCAGGTGGGCTTGCATTCCATACACAACAATTTGAAGTCTTTGGTTCTCAGAGAGCAGCCACTTGTATGGAATATTGCCAGCTTCAATAAGATCATTATGCAAAGCATATCAGATGTGAGTGTTCACGTTCCTGACATATGGATAATACAGAATCTTATTTGCCCTGCAGTAGGCCTCTCATTCCACCTCGCTTGGTCCATCAGAGTCAGACTACACCTGGCCAGTAATAAGCAAAGATACATAGAATAAAGAAAAATAAGCTCACCATTCCCTCTAGTTGGGGTACACAAAGGTAATTCTAGGGGGAGTGAGGCTCGGAGTTCAGCCCGTCCTCACTGGTTTGGCTGTATGGGCTACCAATGTCATCCTCTCCCTGGTTGGGTTCACCATCATCCTGGCATTTCATAACTTCGCTCAGGTCAATGGTGTCTGGATCATCGGCCTTTAGACTCTTGGTGAGTTTATTATTACTAGGATGTTCTCAATCATGCTTACTGTTTTCTCCTGGGATTTGAAGTTCTTCTCCGAGCTGTGAGGTGTAAAACAAAAAGAGTCTTTGAGCTTGGGGTGGGCTGCAAGCCAATTCTTCAGAAGAGGTTGGGGGGTCTTTGGTGTAAAACACCAAGGATCTTCCAACTCAGGGTGTACCAGATACAGAGGTGGGGGGGTATGCAGTTCCTAGGCAATTTGGCATTATTGAGTAATGATACTTAACTGATGAGAGAGAATACTGACCGTTACTGGCCAACATGGCCAACTTCCCATTTTTCTAGTGCAAGAGGTGAAGGGCAATAAACACCACTATATATAACCGAGGCAATAATGGAAATGGGACGATTTCCAGAGTTGTGTCCCAGCCAAATGGCTGGAAAGGTGTGATAGCAGATGGGCAAATATTTTGGTCGACCACACAATTAGGGTATATAAAGGGTGCACTTAGTTGTTTCCCTCTTAACCCACAACCACCACCATTCTCTTCTTACTGAGCTCTATTACCATCCATTCCATCAGAATATGTCCACTCAGGCTACCACTCCCACCTTCACTGCTACCCCTAACATCACTGTTACGCCTTCTCCTCCAGGTCTCCCAACTCCCATCAACTCTGTGTCGGCCATGTTACACGCTATCAGAAACAACTCAACAGCCAGAAAGATCCACAGTGATGACTCATAAGCTATTCTGCTCCTTTGCCACACTCTATGATGGCTGGGCTTACAACTGAATGTAGGGTTCTTGTTATGTATATTGATTATATCTAGCATTTGTTCCATCTATAATACGAAGTCGATATTAGCTTTACTTAAGTAATATCGCAATTATGTTTCTTCTTATTTGTTCTTGTATTTTCTCGTTTGTTTTGACTCGTTTACTTTGCCTGGTTACGACTCATTATGACTTGTTTGGTTTTGTTTGTATTTTGATGACATGTGATTGTTAAATATAGCGACGCTATATTTGGACTTATCTTATGATCGATCAGATGATCAAAGAAGAACTTCTTTAGAAGAACTTCTAAAGCTTCTTTGACAGATCGCGTCTTATATAGTTTAATTAGCGTTAAGGAAGCTGTACGCTTCTCTTCTTTCATTAGAAGCCCTTAGCCCTAGTTAATAATAGATATCGACTTGTATCGTATATAAGTCGTCGACATCTACCAAGGAGAAACATCGTTTCTACTTGGTTAGGTGGAGACTCAATACGAGCCTTTATCTATACAAAGTCGAATTGAACTTAAGCTCTAAGATCTCAATTACTAAAGTCTTAAACTCTATAATCGCCGTATTATAACTCTGACTTAGTAAACGACTTTGTCGCTTACCGAGAAGGAGTCCCCTTTGATAAGATCAACTTGATACTTATCGCGCCAGCTTAGGACCGGGCCGGCGTCACTATAACAGTTCTTTTGAAGAAGGTCTTTGACTTTGCCAGGTGGATGACTCATAGCTTCAGCCCATTCATCTTGTACAAGAATGTTCTGGTCATTGGACTTCAGGAATATGCAACAACCAATAATGCAAATATCAACCTTGGTCCATTGGCCACAATTCCTGGGTAAGTTACTGAGTTTGAATCACCTTTGCATACAGCTAATCATTACCTTTGTAGTCTTGATGGTGAGAAGGTTGACTTCTGCCTCCAGGCCTTCCAACATTTTGAGGCAACCATGGGAGATTATTATGATGAGGTTTGCCAAGCCTTAATTGGCCATCCCAAGAACTGCGAGGCCCTTGGGAAGCAGGTATATCTATGCTACTATTCCACACTGAGACACATAACTCATTTCCATGTAGATGGATATCCTTTGAGACAATGCCTGCTCTGGGGATGCCCACCAATTGAAGGAGAGGAGCATTGCATTCTTGAACGTCATGGTTCATGGTGGGCTCAACCCACCCATACACCCAAATGATAACAAGGAGACCACACAAGGGTTCCACCACCCTCAGCTTCACCAGCTTTGCTTACCAGTCAAGTATATTGAGCAATATCATGAGGACCCAGAAAGGTATGCAATTCACAACACTCTTATTTAATTCTTATACCCATTTTTTGTTTAGTACTATCACTGCTATTCTGTCAGGAATGCTTCCTGTGACCGATGGTATGTTGCCCTACCATCTCTATGATCCCAGCCTCAAGTATGATCCGGAAAAAGTCCACAAGGGCCTTTTCCTTGGGAGAACCTGGATCTATGTGAGAGATTCGCAATTTCTGTCCACCATTTTCTGATCACAGCACATGACAGGTGTACAAGCTTCTTTTCACAGGACCATGGTTGGCCATGTCAATTGAGTACAACCCCACCCTGCAGACACAGAGATGCCAGGCCTTCGCTCATAACCTGAGGAGGGTCACTCCAGAGACAATTGCCTATGCATGTCTTCATGTCTGTTTTTCCTTTGACAATTGGATTGGTTGACTCAACTCTGTCTAGACCCAATTCATGCTATTATCAGCCCAGGAATGGCATAGTGACACCAGTCCCTTCTCCAAGGAGCACTATTTCAATAACATTTGTGAGATGTTCAAGAAATCAGAGGACGGTAGATGGGCAATGAGGCTTTATGCTCTCTTGAATGAGTATGTCACCTTATTTATTTGATTTTCTCCTGACCCTCCTGACATGGCTTTTCTAGGTATATCTTTGGCAGTCCTGACAGTGCTCCTTCCAACAATTCCCCTGGTTCCCATGATGGTCCAAGCAATATTGCTCTCTTTTACTCTCAGGATTCCGATGATGACTCTGATTTCAACAATGACAACAACAACAACATAGATGGTAAGTTTCATGTTCAATTCAACCCTCTTTGAAAACCACACTGACTGTTGTAACTCAGCACCTGTGGCCAGTGCTTCAAGTACCACCACTCGGATGGCCACTCAGCATTTGGACGGGGAAGATGACAGTGATGATGATGATAATGGCCTGAACAAGAGGCAGCATACCGAGTAAGCCAATCATTGTTGTCATGTGGGATTTGTGCCCTTCTTGTTTTCCTTCTCATTGCCTGCTTGTTTTCCCTCACCTCCTCATCCCCACCTTGCTCTCTTATCATTATCTCCTTGTCACCTTGTCCTATTGTTGTTGAGCCTTCCCTCATTTGCACACTTTTCCTGCCCCTGTCTCACTTTGGGCTCACAACCCTCCCCTGGCCAACTATTTCTTGATCATTTTATTTTATTTTATTCTGCCCAATATCTAATACTATGTACACCCCTATTGCCTTGTCATCTGGATGCTCCTACCATTTTCCCTACAGTTGATTTACTTGTGCCCTACATAGACTCAATATACTGTTATTGCCATTTGGATAGTATGTGCTGTGCCTGATGAGCAAACACAATTAAGAATACTAATATGATGTGGTAGCATAAGGTAGCATAAGGTAGCATCCTCATAAGGGTGTGACACCCCTAGCATGCACCTCAACTATTTGAGAAAGGAAGGCTCTGGAACCAGAAACTGCCCCCAAGAATACCTGTCATTCACTCAGTAAAGAATATACTACTTAAGAGTATGTTGTATATTCTTTAGTGACTTCCCAGCAGGCTGATAATTTTTTGCCTTCAAAGATAGATCAACATTTTCTCCCACCAACCTGGGACTATCTTCGATGGCCATATGAGGCAAACTAACATTTTGTACATGTGATCAACATAAAGATATTTCAGGCATGAGACTGAGATAAAGCATTTCTAACATTTTCAGCACAGGGATCATTTTAAACATTGTTGGACAGTTGTAACATTTTCTATGTCCTGTTGTGAGCTATGTTATACAGAATCGGGACCCATACAATTGTTCTGAACATTAGGAAGGTCAAGGTTCCTTTTCTCATGTCCTGCTATAGCTTATGTTATTCAACATTGAGAATTGCTAGAGCATTGGAAACTTTAGGAGGGGGTGTATTCTTCCTAATATCCCCTTTGAACATATCTTGCACATTCTAATAACCTATGGCTAGCCTTTCAAACCACCTCATACAAGAAAGCATTGGCTACATGTAGTGGATGCCTGAACAGATGGAGATCTCTAATGATAGTTGCATGTTCTATGCCAATCAAACATATCTGTCCTAGATAGCTTGAAAATTGTTGCCATTCCTGACACATGCAAAACCATTTTGGAAATTTGGGGGTTGGAAATCTTCCAGAGCATTCATAGGTTCAAATTTTATATCATCAGGTAGATCATCTTTTATCTCACAAGGATAATAATATTTGTGAATGCTGAAATCATTGCAGATGCCTTTGCACAAAGCCCAGTCATAGTTTTGTTGTCAAATATTTCCTCTCCTAGAATAGTGTCTCAGGCATTGAAATGTTAATTCCTTTTTGCTGATGCATTGACAACATTTTCACATGTGCAGGCCAGCACCATACTAAGTAAGTTAAGTATACAAAGAACCTATTATGCATCACAATTAAGAATATGAAATTTCAGTGGTCATGAAATCGAGTCATGGGGCAAGCTACATCGACAATTGAATTCAAGGTCTGTCCCCATTTCCCAATTATCCCTCCACCAATGCATGAACCTTCTTGTCAAGACCATCTGCAGTTAGAATTTGTTCACCCTGCAGCACTTTGAACAAATGATATTGTGGATGCATTGATGGGAGGATGAGCACTCATATGCCTCAAATGTCTCTCTCAGCTCTTCCCCCATTATTGTCAAAGCTAGGGTGGGTTTGAGCATAAAGTCAAAGAGTTCTCTCAAAACATGGACGAGATCCATAGTATAAGTGACTAGAAGATGTTGAACCTCAGGTGTAGGGGTCATCAACAATTATCGGATCATACGGATAGGCAAAGACACATATATGTTTTCCAAAGCAGTGGTCAAAAGCCATTGCAGAAAGATATATGTCAAGCCTAGGATGGCGACGGGTGGCACAATAGGAGCAGAGGCAGCAGTGACAAGGCTCACAAATTGAGATATCTTAATGTCAAAAGTCATCAAGTAATATACATGAGCACATATGTCAAGACATCAGGTTTGTATGAACATCTTGGATGAGATTTAGCATCAGTTGCTTGAATTCTTCAGTGTTGAGGACCTACAATGAGGGCGTAAGTTGAGCAGGTGTTACATAAAACAAATTTAATCTACCTCACCCTTAAAGTTCCAACATTTGATGGTGTCTTTGTGGACTTCCATGAGGCACCTGTGAAGCAAGATCCGTCCGAATCCAGGCATAGTACCAGTAAGGACATGTCTGTAATCTAAGACACTGTTAAGGGGTACAATGAGACTAACACCTGGGTCACATACAACTAATGCCCTTGCTTTCCAACCAGAAATCGACGTGAATAAATGGTATTACAGCATAAAAGTGGATGAAACCCACATGATGCAAGCTTCAATTTTGACCAGGAGACTCGCCCGTTGTGCTACAGTGTAGTAATGTCACTTGGCACAGTAGGGTCAGTTGGCACACTGGCTTCCCACACCTTGCCTTTTGGATGAAATACTCTAAGAAAAATCTAAAAAATATGAACATGTATAATCTACATAATTCTCAAGTTTGACCTTGATTGAGCGAGAAATAACTTCTGGAGGTAAAGATTGGTATGAGAAAGTGCCTCAGAACAACATAAACAACTTTTATAGCACGTCGGGAATGGCTACAAGTGCAAATTCCGGTACAAGTTTGCATATACAATATGCTACACTTCCTGGCTAACGATCAAAGAAAGACCGGTGAGATTCTGGCCGGAATTGAGACCACAGTGGGACAATTCTTTAATGCGTGACAGAAATATAGGATACATCCTGTCACTCCATCACCTTCTCAACAGTTAGGCTCTTGTTTCTCCCAAAAAAAAGTTGACAAAGTGCTTGTTAAAACAAAAGACAAAAATACAAAGGGGTGGCCCATGGAGGAGGCTGGGATGGGTGCTGATGATGAAGACTTTGAAGGTGATGTGATAGAGGAGATGAGTGATATCATGTGCGGGTCACGCTGTGCCAACTGACGGGAAAGTGTGACATTCGACTGATTTCAGGAATTTAAGAATACCTCTTGTTCGTAGAATACAAGTAAATAATGAATAACATATGGCTGTTCAAAACCACTTGCTCCATGTATGGGTGAAGTATTAAGACATCTGATGAAGAAATGGCCTCGGAAAAAAAATGATCTTATTCTGGTGTGCCAAGTGACACTACTACACTGTATCGCCCACATGATCCAAGCATCGCCCTTGAGCCGTTCTTTGACAATATCCCGGGTAACTTCCACGAGAGCCAAAACATCTTCCTTATAGCCTGGACAAACTAGGGAGCGGTCAAGACCGGATAGATCATACAATGGCACAAACATACCGAGACTTTGACATAATCCGGCATCGAGATGTTGAGGCGCTTCATTGTATGCTGGAGAGACTGCACACATATCTCAAACGCTTTCCGGGCCTTGTCTTTACCATGTTCATCGGGAGTCGCTGGATCCATATTTGCGTGCTCATCTTTCAACTCAGCCTTCTTCGTCCTTACTAATCGATCGTACTGAGTAAACACAATTACAACAGGAACTGATCGAGAATCACAAATCGATTAGAACGGAGTGTAACAAAGGAGAGGTCAAGGGCGTACTTTAGATTTTATAGGCAAATTCGAGCAACTTCTCATCTCCTATCTCGAATACACGACCCCCGGCCGCGGGCGTCTTTGTACAGAGCCTGTCATAATGACGGTGAAAGGAGCGCCGGTGGGTGGGAAGAGAAATATACGCACCACAGACCATGGATTCGGTCCTTCAGGGGCAGTCCCTGTTGGGATCGTTGCTCGATAAATTCACGTACAATGTCAAAATTGGTAATCTCTCCTGGTTCGAAGCCTTTAGAATCGTGAAGAACAAAAATTGGGTTGTCTTGTGAGATGAATTCTTGCTCAATATCCGATTCTCCAGGTTTTAAGTGCGAAACGCGCTACAACAGAAGACTATCAGTGGTAGTTAACCCACATTTGTCCTGCATAAGAGCCTCTTACCGCGCCGGTGATACCGAATACACAGTTAACCAGCGACGATTTCCCAACACCAGACTGGTGGGCGATTAGCCTGATGATACGAGAAGGTAAGACCGCAGCTAACTGACCCGACCGATGGACAGAATGCGGAATCTAAATCGCCGAAGTCAGTAGAAACGACTCGAGTTCCGAAAGCTGTACCTACCTCTGCACACTTTTGATGATATCGTCGATTGTGGACTCGGGTTCCATGGTAGTTGAGGCTAGGGAGTACCGGCCAATGCGCTCAGGTCACCATCGCCCTTGCAGCCTTCTTGTTTGTTGACACAATGTGGGATTGACAGCGGATTACGATTGATCAATAGCGGCTGCTATACTTAGGTGGCGAGAAATAGGGCCGACATTATTGACAGATGAAATGAATGGCATGTACGAGCGGCAGGACTACGATTGGTCCAGTGGAGAGATCACGCGCTCGATATGTGAAGAGTTGTAGGACCCATGACTCTGGGTGTGACAACTATTCATCGATAGTGAGGCGCCCATGACTCTCATCCCTCTCCATTGCCGGACAACAGATGGGCATGAATTTCATTTCATTCAATGTCGAAGCGGATAAAACAGTGCTAGTGTTTACCTCTCGAGGGGAGAGAGAGGCTGGCTTGATACCGGCCTCACCCTGAACCAAGAACTTTCCGGAGTCAGGAGTTGAATGAGTGTGAACAATAACAATGAAGCGCGCTGATGCCTACATAGGATCACTTATACAGTATTAAATTTGAATTGGTCCAAGGATGACAGAACTTGCTGAGCCGATTTATTCGTTAACAACAATTCTGGCACCACGCCCTGCCTTCTTTGTTGGTAGCTTTCATGATAGCTCTGCCCCTTGATCAAGTTTTTTTGGTAATGGTAGGACCTGGTTGAGGTTCGTCAGGGGTCCGAGCGAATTCGTAGGCTCCGCCTAAGAGGTTTTGTAAGTGCGTGCATTGACGGGTGCGCTGCTCTGTGTGAGTTGATGAAGCAGGTATGGTCATCGACAGGGAGAGATGTGGGAAAGACGATGAGTTAAGTGCTGTTCGAGGTGTGCGAAAGGGAGAAAGCCGCACATTTTCTCCATACTCGGTGTCACCAGAAAAAGAAGAGTCGTAGGATGAATATAAATAGCGGGCGTAGTGAGACGCTGAAGATCGTACAGGACAAGAACTAAACGGGCGCATCAGCATCAGCATGGCAGGAGCGGACCGCTGGCACTCACCAGTAATAACGATTCCAAATGGACTTAATCTTGTGCTACTGAAAAGAAAAACGCTGTCAGACTGGGAAACAAAGGCGAACGTAAATCAGTCACGTACCTATTGAGAGATCCGACCTCGGGCTCGTCTCCGTCTTTCCTGTGTAAATATTTGATTTGTGGTACTGGCAATCTCCGCCGGCTCGTCATCATCTTCCTGCTCTGGATTCCCATCGGCTGTAACTGTAACTGGCAGAGGTTCAAAGCCTCCGGCGTCTTCGTCAACATCGGGGAAGCAGTTTCTTCGCCGGTACCGGATATTTTGAACGTGATGCGTACTTCTTCGTATGCTTCACCGAGGAACGGTCTGAGACGCTCGCATGTCTGAGCGTTGACGGAGACGTGAGCCTATGAGGTTTAGTGATGTTCGGTGAGTACCGCGTGGTTCGGTAGAAGCAGTGAAGTAGAGACGAACCTGATTTCTCCATGCAGGATAGGTACTAGAAAAGTCATCTGAGTTCATCGCGACGGTTAAGCAGGGAGAAGGGCGTACGGGTAGTAGCGGTCAAAGGTGCGCTTGATTGTGTACTTGCTTTTACTGCGGATGGTGGTAAGCGGGGGAAGGGTAGAGAGGATGGGGCGTGAGTTTGCCTTGTCACGGAGCTGACCCGGGTTTCTTGGCCATCGTGGAGGACAGCTAATGGTTCAATGAAAGTGTGCGGTTTGGGAAGGGTGACATTCGTTCTCTCTCCCGTGGCTCCCATTCATGGTCGAAAGTTGCTGGCACTTCGCAAACTTCATTCGTTGAGGGGAATATGACCCCAGCAATGATCCTATACCTGATAGCTACACAAAATTCTTAGTCGCCCACCAACACGATGAGAACCAATACATCACTTGCCTAGTTTCCCTTGATGTCACGCCTCTACCATTATCGATCCCAACGGGCATTCATCTATCATGTGCGCTCTTCAGAGTGTTGCTGTATCTCAGCAGCCTCCGCCTTCCCCTCCGGCACCAGCTCTCTACCACGCTAACTGTTTAACTCGTCAGCCTGAGTATAGAGATCATGGAGGGCACTCAGGAGAACACTGGTTCAGCCCCTTCACGACTTGACTGCTCAAGCTATGAGCACGTTCCCCGATTGTTATCGCGCAGAAAGGGCCAGTCGATATGACCTCTTCACCGGCGGTACCGTAGGCTTGATAGCCTCTCACACTCACGTTGGATCCGGGCCTAGTCGCGCTCGTGGTCGAGGTGGTCGTGGTGGTCGTGGTTGTGGGGGCCGTGGTGACCGTTGTAGTAGTCGTTGGGCCCGAAAAGGGCCGCTAATTTGCTGACCTCATAACAGGAAAGACAAAACCAAGGTGGAAGCCATAGCACCTCAGGTCGGCAGGTCTTCAAAAGCGGTAGAAGGGTTGACACCTCGAGAACGGGTACCGCCCATCCCTCAGCCTCGGCCATAGTGTCAGCTCTTGAGCTCTGGGGCGTTAATGGTTAGGACTTACCACATCCTTATGCCGGCCTACAGCGCTAGCTCGGGGGGTTATCGCTTGAAGGCAGTTGACGCACGACGTGAAAGATCTGCCCAGGCAGAGAACAGCTCCAGTAGGGATACCGGTCCACAAGATGTCGACACACAAATGGCTCCTGTCCCGTCTGGTAGAAGCTCCGATGAAGAAAGTGTTAACAAAGAGGAACACTGCTGGCTGTGGTGATGAAGGTACTAACTCGATTGTATCTGAGAAGTGGCAAGTGCTGTAGTGGTCACGTGTGCTCAGCAAGGTGAGCCCCAAATGCTGGTGAGGCGACTCTTCACGCTATCAAGCGGACCAGAGGACTCGTTGCTGGCATGTCAAACCCATGAGCAGTTGGGGACGTCAATGCTGTCGACTATTCAGAGCGTACTCGTCACCGAGCAGCAAACCCTCTTCTATGTTCCGACTTTTGAACCTGAACGCGACTCTTCCAACCTGCCAGCGTGTTAGGCCCCTGAGCAGCCCGCACATTGTTGGTGACACTACAGTAATCGCGAGTGTTGCCGCAGGCCAGAAGATTTCTTGCTGGCATGCTGAGCCCCTGAGCAGCTTGGTATGTTAATGGTGGCGGCTGCCCTGAGCACAGCGGTCACCGAGCGAGTAAAGGTTCACCGGTTCATTAACCCGGTATGCCAAACCTTGCCATTTTCCGGCGCTGGTCCATCGTCTCCCATGTCTCCCCTTCCACCCCGGGCAATAACGCGGGAGAACTCACCCGCTAGGTCATTGGCGACAGTCAATCCACCGGACCTTCGTTGCTCACTGCAGAGTTGCACTTGAGGAGTGTTCCTCTAGTATTGCGCATTGCGACTCTCATCTCCAGCACCCGCACCACCGTCACCACGACCTGCACCCACCTCCGGGGGATGGGGACATCGTTATCCCCATCTTCGTCATCTCCGATACCTGTATTGGACCATTGAGCCCAATTATCGCTCTACTCAGGCTGTTTGTTTCGCGGGCGTTCACATCCACGCCATTCATTCCAGGTTTCTCGAGGAATACGACGGTGAAGCAGCAGTACCAGAACAATAAACTCTCCTCCTCTTTGACGCTAAAGGGCGCTTATTTACGGATGGGCATGGGACGGTTACAGTGAGAGGAGAGACATGAAGAGATGGCAATAATGTTGACGATTTTGAGGATTGACCTGCTCACCCCCTTACCATGAGTTGATTAATTTCTCTTCGCTTGATTTGGTCTCGCTCTTCAAATTCCCCTTCCTTGGGGTTTGGTTGTCGGGCTGTGAGATTATGCATCGCATTTCCTACGATTTGGTATGTGGTGGATCGGAGGCTGGAGCTTGAGTGATTCGGCCGGTTTCAGACCCTCGCTTGCACCATTCTCGATTACTGTATGATTCAGATGCTTGTTCTATTCGATGTTTATCTAGTAGTTCTTTTAATTCCATATCCTCCTTCTCTCGTGTTCTGATATTAACTTTTGACCTAACACAGCCATACTGCCACCAAAACTCGTCCTTTGAGCTCAATGCCTCATTCCGACACCAGCTTCCCAAGATCCACGGCATCATTGCATTCCTCCATCACCCACTCCTCAAATTCCTCGCAGCCCAGCCGTCTTCTTTTTACGTCCAGTCTCTAGAGATAGGCCAGGAATTACGAGGTCGCCACGCACAGCAGCACCTCGTGCATCAGCCTACGTCATCGTTGAACGTTGAGGGCTCGAGCGTGTCCTCCTGTTCTATAGTACCTCATATACTCACATATCCCAGGACTCGAGCTGGCCTCTGGAATAGCCAGTTCTTCTACTCTGCTCTCTAGGCCTCAACGAAGTGAATTTGTAGACTCGTTTCTTACACTACATATGCCTTGTATTCACAGGTCACTTCCGCTCTAACTGGTCCGTGGCTTTATCCCCGGACCTCTTGGCTTCGGCGAGAGAATTTGACCGCCGTAAGTTGCTGATTGCCAAAGGGATGGTTTATGGAATTGTCTGGCATGACTATCATCGGGAAGGTACCCAGACACCGATGGGAGGTGTTATTTTTAGGTGTATTCCGCCAGAGGAGTATGACCGATTCGACTCGGAGACTTCCAGGCGATGCGTCACTTCCTGACGGGAATGACATTATCTCACCTCGTTCGGTAATAGGGGATTAAGGAGAGTGAAACGGCGGGGATTATCCAAGCATTTTATCCTCGTGTTCCCTCAGTCCTTGCGACAATGAGGAATTTCTACTCTCAGCGTAACCCAGGAAAATGTCATGAGCTCTGCGAAGCTGGTCGTGCCGAGAAGTCAGTGAATCAATATTGTGAATTCGATGCAACGGAGCAATATTTCTATGAGTCTGAGGCAATGGATTACAAGAGAGCAATGCAGATCTACAAGACTGACTCGAAGTCCAAGATGTGGGATGAGTTGTGGGTCCCACCGTCTTCAGTTCTCAACGCCTAACTACCACAGCACTATTAAATAGTTACTTCAGATATTCTTATGTGGAGTTGTGAAGTCGTATTACTATTATACACGCCCAGCCACTCTCCGGCACGTCCTTGTCGGACTATGGTGGTCGCAGGACTGGTCCGCCCTGCGGGCGCGATCACGTCTCACGTTCGGACTATTCAATGACTGTTGGTTATGGGGGACTGTTTGGGTGACGAGATAAGCCACCTTTGTATGTGGTGCCCCCGGACTAGCGGTAGATGAGCTGACTCGCCCTAGCTCTGTGTCCGAGAGTATAACCGACCGATCCACTCGTCTCACTGTTCCGAGCAGTGGAGTCGGAGTTAGACGTTGGTTGAGGTCGATGTTAAATTCTAGACTCATCCTACTTGCAAATGAGCTCTTGGGAGCTTGGAATCCAAATCCAGGTCATTCTTCATGTAAGGTCGGTAACTTGTACGATGTTCACATGGACAACACATAACCGGCCATGATTTCACACCAGACATTGAAAAATGAAACAGTGCAAAGAGTTGAGGAGGGCTGACGGTAGAAATCGGTGCGAAAGAGGAGAGTTCGAGGCTGTCTACTACCATGCGTTGTTCCCGTTATAGCAATTTTGATTTATCTGGTTGAAGACACCGCTCGGGCTCAATAACGGGAACGGTGTGCTCATCAAATGTTCTCTTCAACAAGAATGTGTTAGCAAGTGGCAATCTTAATCGACGAAATTAAGGACCCGGCGCGTTGGGACACCTATTAACTACAAGAGGAGCACGCTGGGGTAAAAAAAATCATTGGCAGCCCGTGCTTAACGTTTCTCGCTGTGTATGTAGCACAAATGATACTGACCACCTGGCACGTTTGTGGCCTGGTGATACTATCAGCACCGGAGTCGCGGAAGTGACAACTATGCGTGTGCTCGACGCATGGTGAAGCGCGTCCTCGTAGAGTGATAGTTTTCATGCACGATGCTGGGTATCGATTTGGTGGTGTGCATTGGTGCTGGTCGGGAAATGGATGTCACGCACCTCCGCATGAACGAGAGGAGGGTAATGTAGTAGCCTCGAGCCCTGAATAAAGCAAGAAAAAAGGGAGGTAGCGGGTGAGCATTGTTAGTCGCGCTCGGCTATGGTAGTTAACCCGCATTCGCCTGGCATGAGAGCCTCTTATTGCGTCAGTGATACCGAATACACGGTTAATCAGCGACGATTTCCCAACATCAGACTGGTGGGTGATTAGCACGATGGTGCGAGAAGACAAGACTGCAGGGAACTGACTCGACCGACTGACAGGATGCGGAATCTAAATCGTCTAGGTGAGTAGAAACGACTCGGGTTCTGAAAGCTGTACCTACATCTCCACACTCTTGGTGATCTCATCGATCATAGACTCGGGTTCCATGATAATTGAGGTTAGGGAGTATCGACTAATGCGCTCAAGTCACCATCACCCTTGCAGCCTTCTTGTTTGTTGACACGACGCGGGATTGATAGCGGATTATGATTGATCGATAGCGACTGCTGTACTTAGATAGTGAGAAATAGAATCGACATTGACAGAGGAAATGAATGGCGTGTCCGAACCGCAAGACGACGATTGGTCCATTGCCGAGATCACATGCCCGATATGTGAACAGTTGTCAGACCCATGACTCTGGGTGTGACAACTCTCATCGATCATCGATCATCCCTCGCCATTGGCGGATAACTGAAGGGCGTGAACTTCATTTCATTACCAAGAAAGTCATTCAGAGGCTCTTCTTGCGCGACTCACTCCCGTCTTCCTTCCCAAACCCCGTTGCTGCAATGTCTACGCAACAGGCCCCTCGTCAGCTCCCAAAAATCAAGTTCCGAGTCCTGATTATTGGAAGGGCAAATGCTGGCAAAACCTCTATCTTACAGAGAGTCTGCGACACTACGGATAGTCCAGTTATTTACAGGCGAAATGGCTGGGAGGAAGAACCGGTACGGTGTCTAAGGTTAACTCTGCCAGTTTGGTCTCACCATCTTACTAGATTCAACTCGACCCATCCATGGATGTGGGTAATATAGTACCATTTGTCGGTTACTACTGATCCTTGAGCCAGCGTGGCGAACACAAGATTGATGACGAGATCATTTTCTCCAATCATAAAGGTTATGTTTTTCATGATTCCCGCGGATTTGAGTCGGGGGGTGTAAATGAGTTGGAGATTGTGCAGAACTTTGTGCAACAGAAGTCTGGAGAACCACGACTGGCATCTAGAT
Source organism: Leucocoprinus leucothites (assembly GCA_013368445.1). Taxonomy (NCBI): domain Eukaryota; kingdom Fungi; phylum Basidiomycota; class Agaricomycetes; order Agaricales; family Agaricaceae; genus Leucocoprinus; species Leucocoprinus leucothites. The sequence goes on from JAACJO010000009.1 coordinate 434,877, forward strand.
TACACGCGATATGGTTCGGAGTTTTGAGCATTTATGATTGCGACTACTGACAGTCATATTTAAAGGTACTGTGTTCCCATGGACAACCAGCGACCGGGGCTTGATTTGAAGCATTTCAAAGATATCTGCCCTGATCAAAACGGTGTGTGAGTATGAAGCGTTGCCATAGAGGTTAACTCATGATTTTGAAGTCCCTGTTATTGCAGTGTTCACAAAATATGACCAATTCAAGCTGGACGTGGAAATGGATTTGGAGGATGGGGATGTCAATGGGGCGGAGACCACGCCTGAGATACAGTTTGAGGAGAACTACCTCTGCCACCTTGGTGCCAGAGCTAAGTATGTGCGATTAGAGAGTGAGTTCAGGATATAGATTTTTAGCCATGTGCTAATGCTTGTCTGTTAGAAATGCACAAGCCAGATGGGTGCTGCAAGGAACTTATTGAAGAGACAGCTAGAGTGTTGAATGACAATGTGGTGACCTTGATGCTTGTGGCAGTGCAGAGGAGTAATGTGGAATTGAGTGTCAAGTTAGCTGTTGAGCGGTGAGTATGCTTGCATAAGAGATGTGGAGGGTTATATGACATTCCACAAACACAGTACATTACCACATTTAAGGAGTGATGCTGAAGATATTATGAAGAAATGTTTGAGGTCATTCCCATACATCTGGGTGGGTGCCTCTGCTCACTCCACTTGCTCTGTTTTCCCCCTGCTGATGTTGGCTGTCCTCTGTTCTCCAGGATGTAAGTGCCTGTGCTGGCTTGCTCTGTTTTCCCCCTGCTGATGTTGGCTGTCCTCTGTTCTCCAGGTTGTGAGTGCCTGTGCTGGCTTGGTCTGTTTTCCCTCTGCTGATGTTGGCTGTCCTCTGTTCTCCAGGATGTGAGTGCCTGTGCTGGCTTGCTCTGTTTCCCCCCTGCTGATGTTGGCTGTCCTCTGTTCTCCAGTGGGTGAGTGCCTGTGCTGGCTTGGTCTGTTTTCCCCCTGCTGATGTTGGCTGTCCTCTGTTCTCTAGGAAGTGAGTGCCTGTGCTGGCTTGCTCTGTTTTCCCCCCGCTGATGTTGGCTATCCTCTGTTCTCCAGGTTGTGAGTGCCTGTGCTGGCTTGGTCTGTTTTCCCTCTGCTGATGTTGGCTGTCCTCTGTTCTCCAGGATGTGAGTGCCTGTGCTGGCTTGCTCTGTTTCCCCCCTGCTGATGTTGGCTGTCCTCTGTTCTCCAGTGGGTGAGTGCCTGTGCTGGCTTGGTCTGTTTTCCCCCTGCTGATGTTGGCTGTCCTCTGTTCTCCAGTTGGTGAGTGCCTGTGCTGGCTTGCTCTGTTTTCCCCCTGCTGATGTTGGCTGTCCTCTGTTCTCCAGGATGTGAGTACCTGTGCTGGCTTGGTCTGTTTTCCCCCTGCTGATGTTGGCTATCCTCTGTTCTCTAGTTAGTGAGTGCCTGTGCTGGCTTGGTCTGTTTTCCCCCTGCTGATGTTGGCTGTCCTCTGTTCTCCAGTGGGTGAGTGCCTGTGCTGGCTTGGTCTGTTTTCCCTCTGCTGATGTTGGCTGTCCTCTGTTCTCTAGGTTGTGAGTGCCTGTGCTAGCTTGGTCTGTTTTCCCCCTGCTGATGTTGGCTGTCCTCTGTTCTCCAGTCGGTGAGTGCCTGTGCTGGCTTGCTCTGTTTTCCCCCTGCTGATGTTGGCTGTCCTCTGTTCTCCAGGATGTGAGTACCTGTGCTGGCTTGCTCTGTTTTCCCCCTGCTGATGTTGGCTGTCCTCTGTTCTCCAGTGGGTGAGTGCCTGTGCTGGCTTGGTCTGTTTTCCCCCTACTGATGTTGGCTGTCCTCTGTTCTCCAGTCGGTGAGTGCCTGTGCTGGCTTGGTCTGTTTTCCCTCTGCTGATGTTGGCTGTCCTGTGTTCTCCAGGATGTGAGTGCCTGTGCTGGCTTGCTCTGTTTCCCCCCTGCTGATGTTGGCTGTCCTCTGTTCTCCAGTGGGTGAGTGCCTGTGCTGGCTTGGTCTGTTTTCCCCCTGCTGATGTTGGCTGTCCTCTGTTCTCCAGTCGGTGAGTGCCTGTGCTGGCTTGCTCTGTTTCCCCCCTGCTGATGTTGGCTGTCCTCTGTTCTCCAGTGGGTGAGTGCCTGTGCTGGCTTGCTCTGTTTTCCCCCTGCTGATGTTGGCTGTCCTCTGTTCTCTAGGATGTAAGTGCCTGTGCTGGCTTGCTCTGTTTTCCCCCTGCTGATGTTGGCTGTCCTCTGTTCTCCAGGATGTGAGTACCTGTGCTGGCTTGCTCTGTTTTCCCCCTGCTGATGTTGGCTGTCCTCTCCTCTCCAGTCTATAAGTGCTTGTGCTTACCTTCTCTGCTTTGCCCTTACTTACTTCAGTATTTAGCACAACATATTATGTCAATGACAATCACCAAACAGGTATTGCTTTTAAGAAAAGTCATTGTTTGAATATCCTCATCTATCTTTCTAGTTCTCCTCTGGCACTCCTGGATGTTATCTTATGACTGGTATTTGTTTTTATAATCCTCAATGTATCTTTTAACTTTGGTGTAGTCATCATCATCCTTTTGAAGCATGCTACTACTTTACGTCCTTCTGGCCTTTCCTCCCAGTCAGCTCTATCCCAAGCACATTTAGACTGCCAGAAGTTGAATATTGGACCCAAAATCATACAACACTTTACTGAACCTCCTCAAAACTATTCTGTTCAGGATTTTGTGGACTTTATTATGGGTGTTATGGTTGGTCTACTCTTACACTATCAAGACAACATCTAAAATTGTTTCCAGTTTTAATTTCTGTGCCAATCTTGTCATTTTCATAAAAGGAGTAAAGGGTGAAGAATGGAAGCTAGGGTTTAAGTAGTGTGGAGATATATCATCTTGATCTTGGCAGAGTTTTTTGAACATGTTTTTCATACTGTTTGCAAATCAGATTTGTCAGCTTTCCATACAGTGCATACAATCTATAGGCTTCTATGGGTCTGGCTTGGGTATAGATCTTTTACTTCATGTTTAAATCTTACTGGCCCAGGTTTCAGATGGGTATTCTGCCTTATTATCTCTCTAGGATGGATTTCAACTCAGTATTTGGGTGAGATGTTCAATATGAACACTAGACTGGATTAAAAGCAGCACTAGTAAAAATGCCAGTACAGCAAAACAGTGGTTCAGCAAAGCTTCTGATATTGATAAGCCCAAATATACTATAGAATTGTACTACAGTTGAGTCTGCTTTAACCAATAACTATCATAACTAATAGTCTATTATACCCAATAGGCTTGTGCTGTGATGAAGTTGGCTAGCAGAGAAATGAAATACTAACTGATAGTTCTGTCATTAGTAATACTGATAGCTCCTGGGTCCTCACAAGTAATAGTACCTCTTGGGCACTCAGTTCAGCACTCAGTCAAAAATGGACAAGCTATAAAAAATTGCTAAAATAAATTTTATGAAAACAGTTCATTTTGGTCTTCACTGGACTTTTAGAGTATGTAGCAACCAAAGCCTAAAGCCCTGTTTGGTAACAAGAAACCAGCAAGAAACCAGTTTCTTGGCCCCAGTTTCTTGGTACATGTGACTTCCCAGAATAGATCATGACTTCCACTTTTGTACAAGTGCATCAACACATCAGAATCAAATATAGACCCACAGTTTGTTGGCAGCCTGCCAGTTGATAACATTGACCAGTTCTTATATTGGATGTATATACTCAGCTTCATACCAAGCTTGTGTGAATGGCTAATACTCATACCTATTAGATGTATATGCTACAATATATCATTAGAAACTACAAAGCCTTTTGTGGGATTAAACTGGGAGCTCACCTCAGCTTCACACCAAGCTTGTGTGAACAGCTGAGGATCACCACTTGATCAAAAACCCTTTTATCAGTGGGAATTAAGAAGAATAAACTATATAGTTATGATGGAATAAAAATGGCCACTAGTGGAGGACAAGAAAAGAGAAGGCTGTTGCATGCAGCTTTCATGACACTTTACCACTACAGTATGTAGTTTATTCTGTGTCAATACTGCAAAGATTTGTGCCAACTAATATGTTTTGTCAAGAAAAATAAGCATACTAAAGCCTCCCAGGAACTCTCAGAATGGGGCCAGAAATGTTGAGAAATGATAGTCATATATGGTCACATGGGTGGGCATCACCTGGCATCACTCATCAAAATCTGTATACTATATTAAGGTCTATGAGCAGCTGGTTTCTCATTACTGAACAGGGCCTAAAGTTTTTAGCTTTAATCCATTTCCTGGAAATCACTGAATTCCTCATGTCTTCAACTCCTAGAATTGTTCATTATCTATCTTTGACAAAAGTCTTCAAAACAGCAGTGAAAAGCTTCCACCATTGATTATAGGTGAATTCAGCAAGCCATGCCCCTTCTAAAACAAGACTGGAGAGTAACTTGGATATAATTATTAGTTCAATGCCAAAGTGTGGATGACCTCAGTCATTTACCAGGAGTGGCTTTTACACTGGAATAATGTGTTTCAAGCTCAACAACACCATATTATCCATCTACAGGACAGTTTCTCTGGTCACATTATTTCCCATAGCCTCACCAATATCTGGATCATTAATGTTGCACAGAATCTCACATTGCATATTTAGCCACTTAATCAAGGCATTATTCAATGTTTCAAAGCTCATTACCAAACAGATTTCATTGTATGAGCCATTGCCCATTATAATGCTAATCACACTCTATCTGATATCTATTCTATCAATATACTTAAAGCTATGTAGCTTGGCTGCTCCACCTGGGAAGATGTTGATGTAACTACTATCTGGAACTATTGGACGAAAGCAAGTATTCTCCCAGCTTGCAACCCTGGGCCCTCCACCAACTTGATAATCCTCATTTCCACACTTCTTAACCCCTAGGAAACCTATAGTCACACCACTACTGATGATCCTATTGCATGTGTTGAGAGAGAATTGGAGTTGGCTCTTGATAAACTTCAGGTTTGGGGAGTCTTGCAGGCAAGTAATCAAATGAGCCTTGACATGTTGCTCAATCTGTTATAGTGGTGCTAGCCTAGTCTTAAGCTGGTGTGATAGGTATGAGATTGATCCTATCAAAGGGGACTCCTTCTTGGTAAGCAACAAAGTCATTTAGAGTCTGTTCAGTATCAATAATATGTACACAATATTACAGTATTAACCATGAAATTATTAATTTCAGTGATATAGTCAATATATTGGATGACTGTATACACATTAAAGAACCCTACTATAAGACCCTAGTATAACAAATACTTTCTTGAAAGCACAGCACAATCACAAAATGACCAATTATGAATTATGATTAGAGTAACAAGAGGCTATAGGATAATATTGAGACTTAGTGAACATAGTTGGGATATATACCCTATGACCCTTTGTGATCTCAGCCTGTAACCTGGGTATTGATCTGGTTGAAAGTCAAAGAACAATTACAGACTAATTGGAGATCAAAGGCTTAGCTATCTGATCTGGGCAGCTATTTGTCCACATTCACTAAAGTCTTATTATTTTAACATTGCTACAGCAGAAGTATACTCTTTTGCAAAAAACAGAGAAATTCTCCATGGCCACTGAATGACCCACTTGATTATAGAGCCAGATTAGCAGAAACTAACAGGATATGTCAGTACTTGACTACTGACTATGTTATGTATATTGATTATATCTAGCATTTGTTCCATCTATAATACGAAGTCGATATTAGCTTTACTTAAGTAATATCGCAATTATGTTTCTTCTTATTTGTTCTTGTATTTTCTTGTTTGTCTTGACCCGTTTACTTTGTCTGGTTATGACTCGTTATGACTTGTTTGGTTTTGTTTGTATTTTGATGACATGTGATTGTTAAATATAGCTGCGCTATATTTGAACTTACCTTGTGATCGATCATATGATCAAAGAAGAACTTCTTTAGAAGAACTTCTAAAGCTTCTTTGACAGATCGCGTCTTATATAGTTTAATTAGCGTTAAGGAAGCTGTATGCTTCTCTTCTTTCATTAGAAGCCCTTAGCCCTAGTTAATAATAGATACCGACTTGTATCATATATAAGTCGTCAACATCTACCAAGGAGAAACATCGTTTCTACTTGGTTAGGTGGAGACTCAATACGAGCCTTTATCTATACAAAGTCGAATTGAACTTAAGCTCTAAGATCTCAATTACTAAAGTCTTAAACTCTATAATCGCCGTATTATAACTCTGACTTAGTAAACAACTTTGTCGCTTACCGAGAAGGAGTCCCCTTTAATAAGATCAACTCAATACTTATCGCGCCAGCTTAGGACCGGGCCAGCGTCACTATAACATTAAGTAGAAACGATCCTTCTCTGTTAGCACAGAGCCATTACTTTGCCCAGTAACCCAACAACATTGCAAACACTGTCGATTTGGGTTATCGCGGTTATCGCACAAGCTGTCCCAAAACTATTGTGCATAACAACGAAGAGAGGGTCGACACACATTGCCAACTAGTGGAATAGTTGAGGATCACTCTTATTGATCTGAGCGATTACCCACGCTCTTAAAACATTTGGAGGCTTGTGAGAGCTAAGGTCATTGTACCTGAATCTCAAATAAGATACCAGACCCGAGGGTAGATACTCGGAAGGGAGAAATTTGCCAGAAAAGTTTGGCATATCTCTGAAGAATACCAGACCCGAGGGTAAATACTTGGAAGACAGTTTATCTGTTGAAAGTCTTAAGAGACTATAAATACACAGTCCTAGTGACTATAAAGGTGAGTCCATAGCGACTATAAACTAATTTTCCAACCACGGCAGAATCAAACTGCAAGTGTGATAATTGTCTTAAGGACAATTTACCATTTAAGACCATACCAGGTGTCTCTATAGGCACCCATAAACATAGTCCACAACGGACCCAGCAGAGTTTGCAAGACAAGTTGAAATCTTCGCAAGAAGAGAGTTCCCAGAAGAATCCTACAGTACCTACTACAGTGAAACCCGAAGAACAAGGTTCTACAGAAGTAAAGGGTCAGGAAGATTCTATTACATCAAAGAACACGAAGGGAAAGTTGCCTACGTCCCAATCAAGAAAGAACAAGAAGGAGTCCTTGAAGCCGAATACGCAGCAGTTGGTCACAAGCAACTTCACAGAACTGTCAAACAACAAATCGAAAGAGGAGTTGGTCTTGAAGAACTTTGAGACGTTACCCAAGAACAGTACACTGAAGAAGCAAAAAGAAGACAAACTCCATTTCCAGAAACCCCTGCAGAATCTAGCAGGACCATCGAACCAGAACCAATCCTTGACATTACCCCAAGAACTGAAGACACCTCACAAGACAATCATTCAGAGCCCAGAGTTGACACTCCAAGTTCAGAAGAATCTGAATTTGACAAAGAAGACGAAGAAGAAGACGAAGAAGGAACAGATAGTGGAGAAAGAAGCCAACAAGAATCTGAAGGAAATCGAACAGAAGAGGAAGCAGAAGCACTCGCAAGGGCAATCGATAATCTCAAACTTAAATCCCCAGAGAAACCCAGACTCGATAGACCCCCTTCTTACTCCTCGAGCCCAACCTTTGGACATAGCCCAAGGTTCCTCAGTCCCATTACGAACCCTATCCCCTTTAGCTTTACCAATTCCCCCACCGGTATTGCCAGTACCAGTACCTTACCAACAACCAATCCCAACATTACTACAGCCAGTACTACCATCACCATACCCACTAACACCCAAACAAAAGGGAAAGCAAAGGCAGTTGTCACCAACACAGGAGGTTCTTCAAACCAAAGAAGTCCCACACCGCCACCACCAAATCCTCAAGGAGGACCACCAAGTCCCGGAGGTAATCTGCCTGGAGGACCAGGAGGACCAGGAGGAGGACCACCAAATCCTAATCCAAACCCCCCGCCAAACCCAATGGCACAACCTCAAGCAGGATTCCAGCTTAAGTACCCAAAGCCCAACAGGTTTGATGGCAACCCAAGCTATTACAGACCATGGATGGCCGAAGTCGAACTCTACTTCGACTCATATGGTGTCACAGATGACCAATCAAGAATCAACTACACCCTTGGATTACTCGACGGAGCTGCCAAGTTATGGCAACAGGATTACAGACTTAGTCAAGCAACTGCAGCTACCCAAGCAGGATACACCCCACACACCTTTGATGAGTTCAAGAATGCGCTCGAACAGTCATTTGCTCCAACACAACAGAGCTTTGAGGCTGAGAGAGAGCTCCGCTATTATAGACAACGAAACAAATACATCGAAGAATACATCGCCAATTTTTCCGTCCTCGCCTCACGTGCAGGACTTACTGACAGCACTTCTCTCCGATCCTACTTTGCCGAAGGACTTGACAATGACGTCAGATTCGAAGCAATCCGAGCTGACCCCCAAACCCTCGCAGAATGGAAAACAGCTGCAAGACAGGCATACAAAGTTGTCCAAGAGCAAAAGAGATACCGCATTGGAAATTCTAATCCAGGATCTTCAAACAGATCAAGAAAGACCAAAAAGAATAGTAGACAACACGGATCCCAACCATGATATAATGACGTCTATAGTCAACCCCTATCTAGACCCAGACAATCCGAGTGGGACATGGATATCGACAGAATATCAAGAGGAATATACCGATTATCAATCGAAGATGATCGGGAAGCAGACGACGGAGGTATATACGAACTTGGCGCAGAGGATGATGATAATCCTGAAGAAGAGGAGAGTGAAGGAGAAGACATCAATCAAACGTACAATGAAGGACCAAGCAACACAGACAGAGATGTCTATGGGTCACTATACTCCCACATCATCAATAACGTTCTCACCGACGAACAAAGAATTGCACTCAAAAGAGGAGAATGCTTCTTCTGCCACAAGAAAGGACATTTCGCTAAATCTTGTCCGGCAAGGAAGATTTGGTTTAAGTCAAGAGGAAAGACAAACATGGGATCGAAGCAGACGCAGAAGTCCCAGTCCAAACCGAAACAAGGGAATCGTAGACCTTTCAAGCCTAAAAGGAAAGATCCAGACGCCATGGTTTACGAAATAGAACAAGCTAGTGATGAAGACGACCCGTTTCAAGAATACTCAAACGAAAATTTTTGAGTACTCACGAAGATCAGATAGACATCATTGATCTTCAATCAAACAAAGGATTAACAGTACATGTACCAATATTGCTCCATACAACTAGAGCAAAACACAATCTACAAGCACTACTAGACTCAGGAGCTAGTGGAGAATTTATCGACCCACAACTAGTCGATACCTACAACTTACCAAAATTCAAGATGAAAAAGGCAATCAAAATCCGTAATGCCAATGGAACACAAAACCTATCAGGAAGTTGTACTCACTATACAAAATTAAAAATAGAAGTGAACAACAAAATTATGACAATCTCCCCAAGAATAGTCAAACTTGGATCAAACCAACTATTCTTAGGAATCACATGGTTAAAGAGATTCAATCCCGACGTTGATTGGCAGAAACTGTCATTATGTTGGCGAGATGAAAATTCTCATACAATCAAATTAACCAAAGCGAAAACTGATTCCATCAATCAGTTGTATTATGAAATCAATGTGAAGTCTAACACATCACAACAACTTCACAACTCGGCTACTAAACCTAAAAAGGAATCAGACCCTGTGAAAGCCGTACCAAAGAAATTTCATCAGTTTCTCAAAGTCTTCAACAAAGATGAATCTGAGAAATTACCACCCAGACGTCCTTGGGATCATAAAATCGAGACTATACCTGAATTTGAACCCAAACGAATGCCAGTTTATCACCTGACACCTCAGGAAAGAACTGAACTCGACAAGTTTATTTCCGAAAATCTACGAAAGGGATATATTTGGAAATCCAAATCACCAATGGCCTCTTCTTTCTTCTTTGTAGGAAAGAAAGGAGGAGACTTACGTCCATGCCAAGATTATCAATTTCTTAACAAGAATACAATAAAGAATGCTCACCCAATACCGAGCATATCACGAATCATGGATAAACTCAAAGGATCTAATTGGTTCACCAAGTTAGATGTCCGACTAGGATATAATAATGTCCGAATCCATGAAGGACATGAATGGAAAGCGGCATTCCGCACTCCAAATGGGTTATATGAACCCACAGTCATGTTCTTTGGAATGACAAATTCCCCTGCTACCTTCCAATCCATGATGGATCACATCTTTAAAGACCTTACTGAGAAAGGCGGAGTTATTATTTACATGGATGACATCCTTATCCATGCGAAAACAAAGGAACAACTCAAAAGACTTACTAAACAAGTCTTGAAGATTCTACAACAGAACGAGTTGTATTTAAAGACTGAGAAATGCGAATTCGAGAAGCAACGCCTAGAGTACCTCGGAGTTATCATAACTCCTGACTCTATTGAGATGGACCCCATTAAACTTAAGGGAATACAGGATTGGCCTGTACCCAAGTCTGTCCGAAATATCCGACAATTCATTGGATTTTGCAACTTCTATCGCAAATTCATTCACAACTTCTCAGCTATCGCACAACCACTTAATGCATTACTTCGTAAAACAACGAAATTCGAATGGAACTCAGAAGCACAGAAAAGCTTTGAGAAGCTCAAGGAACAATTCCTTAAGCAACCTATACTTCAAATAGTTGATGAATCAAAGCCATTCGAAATCGAATGTGATGCTTCCGCATTTGCTACTGGTGCAGTACTACTCCAAAGAGATTCAAATGGAGATAAGCACCCTGTGGCTTATTATTCACAAACCCTCAACCCTGCGGAACGAAACTATCATGTGTCTGACCAAGAATTCCTTGCTATTATTGGAGCACTAAAGGAATGGCGACACTACCTTGAAGGATCAGCACACCCTATCATCATATGGTCTGATCACGAGAATCTCACCAGATGGCGAGAACCACAACAATTAAATCGAAGACAAGCTAGATGGATGCTATATATGACACGCTTCCATTACTCCATAAAGCACTTGGCTGGCAACAAAAATACTCTTGCCGATGCATTGAGTAGAAGACCAGACCTAGTCCCAGATGGAAAGGATAATGAAGATCTAGTTGCGATACCATCAGAAAAATTCATTAACTTCCTTTCTGAGGAAATTAAAGAAGAAATTAAAAATAAACAAAAGAAGATCAACCCATCTGAAAGATTCACAGAAGATGATGGCATTTATAAATATCAGGGAAGACATGTGATACCTGAAGATGCCGAACTAAAAAGAAGACTTCTACAACGTGTACATGATCACGAGACATCAGGACACCCAGGAACAACTGAAACGTTCCGTAAACTATCTAAATTAGTTTACTGGCCTGGAATGAACACATATGTTCAGAACTACGTGAAAGGATGCCCTATTTGTCAACAGTACAAAATCAATCGTCATCCAGTTAAACCACCAATGCAACCGATTAAAGGCCCTTCTTCTACAAGGCCCTTTTCCCAAATATCCATGGATCTTATCACAGATCTACCACCTGACGATGGATATGATTGTATATTGTCCATAGTGGACCATGGACTTACGAAAGGGATAATCCTAACTCCAACAAAGAAGACAGTAAATGCTGATGGCATTGCTGAAATTCTTATTGACAAAGTATTTTCGAAATACGGAACACCCAATAAAATAATCTCAGATCGAGATCCACGATTTGCTGCTAAATCAATGCAAAAACTATACGAAAAACTCAATATTACCCCAGCCCTGTCTACAGCATACCATCCACAGACAGACGGAACTACCGAAAGGTACAACCAAGAAATCGAGTTTTACTTAGCAGTTTACACATCACAAAACCCAACCATATGGAAACGAGCACTTCCAATGATTGAATTTGTACACAATACGAAACCCCATTCTGGAAGAAAACACTCACCATACGAATTAATCCTAGGATATAACCCACAAGCGTTTATCTCAGACATAGAGACAGACACACCTTCTATCAATGAGAAGTCTCTATTCTTGGAACAAGTCCGAGAAGCAGCTTTAGAGGCACATGAACGAACACGTCTCATGATGGCTCAAAGAAAGAACCAACCATGGACACCATTCAAAGTAGGAGACCGAGTTTGGTTAGATAACCGAAATCTCCCTTTACCCTATGCTTCTAAGAAGCTTAATCAAAGAAGAGAAGGTCCATTTACTATTATTAGAAAGACCTCTCCAGTCAACTATGAACTCAAACTACCATAAAAATGGAAGATTCACAACAAGTTCCACGCTTCACTTCTCATGCCAGTAACTGAGAATGACGTTTATGGTAAACACAACCCTAAACCACCACCTGTCCTAGTTTCAGGAGAAGAACAATACGAAGTCGAAGCAGTTCTAAACCATAGAACTCGCAGACTACGTTCTGGAACAAAAATAGAATACCTAATTCGTTGGAAAGGATACGGACCAACTGAAGACTCATGGGAACCAGAGAAAAATCTTGAAAATTCAAAAGAAATAATTCAAGAGTATAAAAGCCAACACAATCTCTCTTAACATTCCCCAGCTTCAATGACTACTTCAGAAGTCAGTGAACAACCAACAGTACCAGTCTTTGGAACTATTATTTGCGAATCGCCCTCACCTATTACACCGACCAACACCATCGACGATGTGAACAAGGTCAAAGAAAGTCCTGGTCTTGCCTCATCGCAAGAACAAGGCACCAAATCCCCTGCCGGAGATAGTGCAGGCGGAGACACTAGCGGTGAAAACTCTTCACCCTATAAAGAGAATGCCACCCTACGACGAGCATTTCTTCGAGAACAGACAGCCGTTGACTTTCTGTCTGCCTACGGCAGCAATCCTAGACTCACTTCATATGTCTACAACATCGGGAATCGGATTGATGCTCTCACTTCTGCAAGAAGTGAATACAAGCGTCTCCAGGAAGAAATGGACTTCCATCTTAGTAACCTGGCACGCCATATCCCGAGGGGTCCCTATACTCAGAACATCGTCCGACGCATCCAACGCACCGACCCGGACGGAGATTACTTCACTACGCTCAAGCGTCAACAAGCTCCAGAGCGACGTGCACAGAATTCTGAGCGCGCCTCAGCTGATGACGAGGGAAAAACTTCCCCACCTAGCATCAAACCTCAACAACATCATGATGTGGCTACACACAATGCCATATTACCGAATACACCCCCTCCAATGCCTACTAACGAGCCTCCTCGAAATACCAATCGAGACGCGACTCGCCCTGGACGTACTAGTCGAACCTGCGACATATGTCACGGAATGGGTCATATCAAGACGCTTTGCCCGGGATATCATTGCACCTGGTGCGACACTTTCGCCCCCGGCCATTTCACCAAGTATTGTTCCCAAAATCCTTATAAAGGAATTGCTCGACGGGATCTACCCCCAGTTGCCCTGGCAGCACTTTCAATTACCGAAGGAGTCGATGCCGCCAAGGCTCTTGCTCTGCAGTCCATCTCCAGATCTGCCAGAATACAGCCCCGACAGTCCGGTGTACCAACCGGCAATCACGGCGCCCCCATCACCAATGCCGTCGGACTTCGATCCGAACGACATAATCCAACATCCACGGCCGTTAACACCACCTCCCTCGGCCCAACCTACAACCCTACTTTTACGCCGCGACGAGGTCGTAAACCTGCACCACGAGGAAGACAGTATGGTCATCTCCAGACCTCAGTCCGTTTCTCCCATCCAAACCATCGAGGACGCAGTCCGAGCGGATGTCCCCATCACGGTCGAACTTCTCGCATCTATGAAGGAGAACGCCCCCTTACACCCCCATACGAAGATGGCAATTACGAATCTCATTACGATGATGAGGCCAACTTCAACATAGACGGTGAAGGTAATTTACCTTAGTGACTTAGATAGTTACTAAGATGTGGACATCTTAGCTAGGAAAGGGATAATGTTATGTATATTGATTATATCTAGCATTTGTTCCATCTATAATACGAAGTCGATATTAGCTTTACTTAAGTAATATCGCAATTATGTTTCTTCTTATTTGTTCTTGTATTTTCTTGTTTGTCTTGACCCGTTTACTTTGTCTGGTTATGACTCGTTATGACTTGTTTGGTTTTGTTTGTATTTTGATGACATGTGATTGTTAAATATAGCTGCGCTATATTTGAACTTACCTTGTGATCGATCATATGATCAAAGAAGAACTTCTTTAGAAGAACTTCTAAAGCTTCTTTGACAGATCGCGTCTTATATAGTTTAATTAGCGTTAAGGAAGCTGTATGCTTCTCTTCTTTCATTAGAAGCCCTTAGCCCTAGTTAATAATAGATACCGACTTGTATCATATATAAGTCGTCAACATCTACCAAGGAGAAACATCGTTTCTACTTGGTTAGGTGGAGACTCAATACGAGCCTTTATCTATACAAAGTCGAATTGAACTTAAGCTCTAAGATCTCAATTACTAAAGTCTTAAACTCTATAATCGCCGTATTATAACTCTGACTTAGTAAACAACTTTGTCGCTTACCGAGAAGGAGTCCCCTTTGATAAGATCAACTCAATACTTATCGCGCCAGCTTAGGACCGGGCCGGCGTCACTATAACAGACTAGTAAACATTGCTACAGTCAAGAATGAGCTTTTGTGAAACAAGACAACAATCAGCAGTGAGAATAGTCTCATGATATCAGATGAGCAGATGTTACGATGTTGATGGAAAGTTTGCCATGGAATAAGCCTATGACTGATAGCAGCAGACTGTGGTCTTTGTAAGCATAGTCACTATTACATCAGTCACAGCCCCCTTTCCTTTTTGCCTCCATGACAGTGCTGGAGTGCTTGTCATGTACAAGTCTGTTTTTGTATCTCTTTCAATATAAATCCCTTTTCTACTCCTTTATACTTGGTTCTGATACAACATAATGTTAGACAACACTAAGCATATACTTGGATGGCAGACAATATACTGCCACCTCCACTACCTCCTCTGGATCTTGCTGCACCAGAGTTTGAAGCTCACTGATGGCTGGCCCAACAACTTTTCCACATACCTAAAGACCATGTAGTAGAATAGCTCACCCAAGCATTACAAGGTCAACATCTTGGAGAGAGATGAAGATCAATGAAGGGAGGATGAGCTAGGTCCTCCAGCTCAATAGCAAGACCAACAGCTGCAGCAGGACCCAACTGCAAAGAGGACAGTCAAGATCACCCAAGGCCTGATGGTTTCATCTATGCAAATACCAGACCCCTCTGACCATACTCTCCACAAGCTCCAGAACCATGAATACATCAAACTCTGGTACTTTATACCAAAAGGCTGTAATGTATCCACTCAACAAAGCCAGTCTCTTGATGCGGAGGGTTTCAGACTTATGCAAGGAGAATTTGGCCCAAGCCTACTTTCTGTTTATGTCACCCCTGTCCCAAAGAATCAGGTGATCCAAGACAAGGATCTCTCATGGTCAGAGATGACAATATTATGGCCCAAATGGTATTAACCATGAAATTGTTAATTTTGATGATATAGTCAATATATTAGGTGATAGTATACATATTAGAGAACCCTACTACAAGGCCCCAGTGTAATAAACACTTTCATGAAAGCATGGCACATTTGCAAAACAACCATTAATGATCAGAGTAACAAGGGGCTATGGGATGATATCAAGACTTAGTGAACATGGTCAGAATGTATACCCTATGACCCTTTGTGATCTCAGCCTATAACCTGGGTATTAATCCAGTCAAAGTCATTCTCAAAAGAATAATTATAGACTAACTAATTGGAGATCAAAGGCTTAGCCTTCTGATCCAGACAGGCACTTGTGCACATTCATGAAAGTCCTTCTATTCCAACATTGCTACAGCAGAAGTATACTCTTTTGAGAAAGACAGAGAAACTCTGCATGCCCACTGAATGATACACTTGACTATAGCACCAGATTAGTAGAAACTAACAGGACATGTCAGCACTTGACAACTGGCTAGTAAACATTGCTACAGTCAGGAACAAGCTTTAGCAAAACAAGACAACAATCAGCAGTGATAATAATCTCATGATATCAGATGAGCAGGTGTAAGCACACCTTCATAAAAGGATGTGTCAGCACTTAACCCCAAAGAAAACCCAGAGATACCCCTATTGGACAATCCTTTAATAATTTCCTTTTGCTATCAACAATGTGTATGTGTTATCCATGTAATTACTCCTTTAGTACTTTTGTGAAAACTAATATAAACCTTTCTTGAGCATATAGTCTAGCAAGAAATCCTACCTGCTAAGGCTACACTTAGAGACTGTCCCACACAACATATCTGAGTGAGTAGTAAAAAGTGTATTGAGTGTCTTTTCCTCATAGACCATTAAAGAATTGGAAAACACCTTTCAAGAAAGAACATTACTGTGAGATTCATATAAGTTCAGAGTATGAAGAAGTCTGGAAAAGACTTATAAGCTGTATATTGCATCTAGTATCCAGGAGTGGTACTAGTCAGTGTCAGGTGTATTGTGATAGTGCTGAGTGTTAGTAAAAGTGACAATTCACAAATACTGGTCTATTACACTTCTGCATTTTAAGGGACTTGTAGTTGTGCAGCATTGCATAACAAGGATTGTTGAGTACCTTTTGTGAACTGGTCATTCCAGTACAAAACCAGTCTACAGACAACTTCTATTATCTATCATTATCAACCTTTGCACTTTCATGAAACATCCTTCTTTATTGATTATCCTCCCATGAACTTGTATTGAGTTTAGGAGTGTTGGTTGTTATTGTTACTATTGTTACCTATCATTCACTATCTGACTACATTGCATTCACTACCTTAACAATCATATTTCTGCCTCTTCAATGGCAGCCAGAAACAGCATGATTGCACACATGAGAAACTGTGGATGGGCTGATGAGCTCATCCTCATGTTCATGCAGTTCTTCCTGAAGCTGGACACACACCCTTTTCATAGCAAGCCAGATGGGGAGAAGGCCCTCATTACCTCCCAAGTAGCAGTTTGATGAGAATAGTACTGTTTTCTTCTTGCCAATAAGGACAGTGGCTTCTTTGACCTTTCAGTCATCAATGACACCTGGCTGTATGCTATTGGAGATGAGCTGAGGTGAAGATGACATGATGAGGCCATTGCAGAGTAAGTAACAAATCTTGACTCTAGCTCACTGGAACTGCTGCTAACAAAATTCTTCCCTCCTTTTGGTTTTCTGCACACTATATAACAATGTAAATTTCGATTTTGCAATGGCCCTGCTACCTGCCCTGTCTCTGCCCTGCCCTACCCCACCACTAGTGGTACAACCATAGTCACCCTACTTAGACTGACATTAACAAGAGACACACCATAAAAAGGCACATGGGCCCACTGGAACTATCCACCATGCTATCAGCAAAACCAGCATCACCAGTCACACTCTCCTTCACCATCTTGAGTGTCCTGAAAAGCTTCAAAATGCAAACAGAGTCACTCACCATCCCTGTCAGATGATGAAGCCCAGCATGATAGACTATTAAGGAGACCTTAGAGGAAAAAGCCCTTTCAGTCACCCTCATCTTCAGCAGTCCTTTCTGCCTGCCCAAATTGCCTCAGATGACATCACCATGACATTGCAAACTGCAACACAACTGTACACTGGGACAAGCAGACCAACAGGTGCTCCTGCATGCAAAAGGGTCATCTCTGCTCCTCTAGTAGGATGCTGCAAGACAGCACATAGCCCCTCCAGACACCAGTGTTCAGAATGTGGAGTGATAGATCATGGAGCTCAGAAGTGTCCTAGCACACAGACAGCTTAAGGCCCTCACCCTGTACATACTAGATGAATGGTGTAAACTACTTGACTCCTCTGGTCTCTCTGTCAAGTATCCCCATGTTGCCAGCATGTTGTATAATGGCTTTATGGTAGGTATCCCCCACATCATGACTACTTACACTCCAAATAATTGACCCTCTATAATTGAATATAATACTGCACTTCATAATGTTGTTAATATTGAGTTTAAGAAACAGAGATATGCTGGCCCACTTGCCAAAGAAGAAGTCATACAGCTCATTGGTCCATTCTAAACCTCACCACTAAGCATCATACCCAAACCCAATAAGCCAGGAAAATTCAGACTCATTCAAAACTTCTCACTCACACAGTTCACTAGTCTCTTCAATCAATAGTGCTATCATCTCAGAGCTACACCACTGCACTTGGGGCACTTTTGGTACTACAAGGTTATTTACCCATGCCTTCAGCATGGGGCATTGACACAGTAGTTAGGCTCACACATCTGAAGTCTAAGTTGAATAGGAGTCTTATAATTCCAGTACAAATCTGATAAAGACAAAAAACAACATCTACATTAAAGACCATCCAAAAGTCAACTAAAGACCATTCAAAATCAAACTAAAGACTGTTCAAACTAAACTAAAGACCATTCAAAATCAAACTAAAGACTGTTCAAACTAAACTAAAGACCATTCAAACTAAACTAAAGACTGTTCAAAAAAAAAGACAACTCTGATATCTGAAAGCACCAAAAAGAATCTATCTACAAATTGAGTCCATTTAGAACTTCAGAGTACACTATGTTTGGTGTTTTACCTGTTGTATTCTCTGGTGGGAGGTATACTTTAATTCTCTGCCCTGAGGTACATCTAGATAATGCCACATATAATTGGCCATGTGAAAAAACAGGAGTCTCCAAGTTTATCCCAACATGTCTAACAGACTGTTCTTGTGACTTGTTGATAGTTATTGCAAATACAAGATGTATTGGAAATTGTTGGTGCTGGAGAGGAATTGGAAGTGTTTCTGATGAAGGATGTAACACAATCCTTAGGATATACACTTCAGTTCCAGAGAATTTTCTATCTCCAGAGATAATCTGGCATTTGAGTACCTGTTCTTTGATATCAAGTATAATCATTCTTGCCCCATTACAGAGACCTTTTGATGCATCCAAGTTCCATAAGAGCATAACAGGAACACCCTTCTTTAGAATTAGTTTTACCAGTGGAAGTCCAGAAGCTTTAAGTGAATGCAAGTACTCTGGAGGATATAGCTGGTACTTGTTTAATGTTGGGTTCTCAAGAACAACAGAATCAGCACTCATAAGCACTTTCTGGACTCCAGGAAATTGATCAAGGATAGCATCATTGATATCATCAACCTCATTATTTCTAGATGAAAGAATTGTTCTGTCTAAGAAATATTGATAAGGTTGTGGGTCTTGAATAGCTGGATAGATCAATGAAAATAGTTCCTCTATGCTTTGAACACACATGTGAGCTGGAATTTCCACAGTGTGATCATTATCCATGTTTGATCCAGCACCAAGTTCCAAAAGCCATCTGGTATAGTTATCACTTTCTGCAGTTCTACCTGGTCTCATATTCTGTACTAAGTAATACACATGAACATCTCTCCAGAGATTGCTCTTACAGAAAGAAGCACCAACAATATCAGGTTGCAAGCCTCTTGGGATAACAGGAAGGGTTTGACAAAAGTCACCACCAAAAACAGTAGTGATTCCTGCAAGGGGAGTATCTATTCCCAAAAGATCTCTGAGGCAGTGATCAACAGCATGAATTCCATGATGGTGTTGCATTGGAACTTCATCCCAGATAATGATTTTTGTGCATTGTAGTACTCTGAACATGTGATGTTGTGTTGTAAGGGATGCAATAGATACCTCATCAAGAGATAGAGAAATCTTAAATCTAGAATGGGCTGTTCTGCCTCCCTCAAGCAATAGAGCTGCAATTCCAGATGATGCTACACATCTCCTCATGACCTGATGTCTGCAGCAATAGTATTGCATACAAAGGTCTTTCCACACCCACCTGCACTATGGATAAAAATCATGTGCCCTAGATTATATTCCAGACAGAATTAGTTGCAGCATTAAACATTAAAGACAGCAGTTTGCTCATTATTGAAATCTCTACAGTTTTGTCTAACCAAATCCTGGAGCTGATCATGATTATAGTCAAGTTCTTCATGTGAGATAGGATTTGCAGGAGTATCACCCCATACTTCTCCATCTCTAGGACCCTGTGGCAAAGGCATGTGGAGAAATTTGGTCAAGTCAGTTCCAGCCTTTATCAGGATTTGGTTTAATAAATAGAGCCCATAATCATGAATCTGTACAGGAGAAAACTCTCTATCTTGGTATCTGTTCATATTTCTAAGGTGCACATGTAAATCATCACAAATACTGGCTTTGTGACTGTTCCATAGTTCTTCAGGTTAGGCAGGATCATAGTATTGTAAGATCACTGCAAACAAAGACTGTCATGCAGAGCCAGGCTGAATCACACTAGCTTTCCTTAAGCACTGATCCCACTCTGCATTGTTTCCAGGAGCCCACATGCTAAGCAAGCTTCTCTGAAAGTTGGATATACTGTACATCCATAAGTCCGTAGATGTTCCCATCCTATTGCACCTAGAACAACAGTCAATAGCAATCTGAGGTAAAACCTCTCACCTTGATTTGGAGATGCAAAATACATCCTTCCAATAGCATAGTTCCTTTGGCATGGGGTCCATTTCTTGGTTGATTTACTATAGACATAGGTGTGAGGAAAATCTTGATAAAGGATATCTGCTGCTGCTGCTCCATAAGTCTGGTTAGCCTCAAACCATGCTGTGAGAGCAGTTTATCAAGATTATTTCTGGCAAGAACTTGATCTGTGATCTGACCAGGTTCATAGTAGATCAACTGCTGGTAAGGCAAATGAACTAGTAGGCAGTATACAGAGGGTGACTCAGCATGCATAGGAAATTCAAAGATATGCCAGCATGCTTCCATTGGAGAGATGTAGCAAGCATTAAGATATTCCTTGATTTCATCTTGTTGCTGATCCTGACAGGCATAGATTTCAAGAGTAGCTTTATCATGACCTCTGTAGATATACTTGTGAATGTACTTGATAGCTTCTACAGAGGCACAGATTTCAACATTAATATGACATATGTATTTAGCACTCAGATATCTATTATAAGGAACAACCTATCTGTTGTCATAGACAAAGTTGTTTTTCCTAAAGGTGTGGCCATCATTAGGTTGTGCATATTTGGGATAGCCATTCTCTCCATATATTGTGGCATTATTGAATTCCTTGGGATACTTCTTGCTGCATTTTCCATCAACCATGCATCTTGCATTACACTTGTGTTCTCCACAGGGACCATGCAACATCATTGTTGTTATGACCTCATATAGCTCAGGTTCTGTGACTGGATCTGACAGGGTTGCACATACAATGGAGTCAACATGAGCTGCATCTCTAATCTTGTAGGGCCTATCCAGGAATATCAGCAGGTGCATATGTGGTAGTCCTCTCTTTTGAAATTCTATGGTATAGACCATTGCAACAGTTTTCCCAAAAAGGCCCTTTTTAACTTCCTCAAGGAGAGCTTTTTTCTTTTGCTCAAAAACCCTGGCAACAATGTCAGAATGGTCACTGGCAGTTTGTTTTTCTTTATCAGGGCTTAAATCCTCGAGGAGAGCTGCTTGAACCTTTGGTGAGTTTGGGTTTGCAGTCATAGTCAAGAAGATATCAGGCTTTAGAAATGGCCTACAAATGGCCATAGAATCTTGAAATAGCTGATTCATATGACAATTACTCTCTAAGTGAGAAGAGGGTAGAATAATCCATTGGCCATGGTTTTCAAGAGTGATATTATTATCATTATCACCAAGAACAATATTTTAGAGTCCTTGGTAGATATCAGCTTGAATTTCCTTTTGGTGGTGTAATATCCAAGTTAGATAGCTTTACTCAATGGAGGCCCAAGCATCAACAACATATTGCTGAAATAATTTACCACCCCAGAATAATGGAGGTTGTTGAGCTGGCTCTCCTGGTTGGATATGGAAATGGTATGCATAGTAGTACCATCGTGAGACCATTTCTGAGTGCACTTCACCATTAGGTCTAGGCCTTGAAGGTATTTCTGTATGCCAGCCATCTTTACTATAGGGGAATAGTAACACATAGTGCAAACAGGAGTAAGAATGGTGGAGATGACTGATCCTTCACAATCCACCATCTCTTAGACACAAGACAATATCTCTGTGCTCTGAATGATCCTCTGCTCCATGTCCAGGAAGAAGCACAGCAATTTCATCTCCAGTTGGTGCATTGTATTGCCTTAGGTCCATTGTCCTATCAGTATGTATTCTAATAGACACATCATGCTCAGGATTCTGCTGCATATGCTCCTATATAATCTGGTATGCCTGACAATATGGCTAAATATATGGATGTAGTTCTAGCAGCATTGCTTGCAGCTCAGCCATAATAAACTGACTACATTCCTTGTTATTTTACATACAGTAATTGAGCCACTCTACAGGATTATACATGTAAATCTGAGCATATTTAGGAGGCTCTCCAGCCTCAGGCAGCAGAGTTCCACTTAAATGAAGAAGCTCACCACTGGTCTTGAAGCAGTAAGGACCTCAACCTCTGGTTATAGTGTAATTGATAGTAGCACCAAGTGAAGTAAATGCAAGACTGGCATTATAACATCTAATATCTTCTTTGAACTCCTTAGACTGTGGCATTAAACCACACATGAACCTTCTGAGATCAGGATGCAGAGGGTGGTAGGGAGGCAGATGTATTTGTCCTTGGAGACAGCACATGCCAAACTTTGGTGCATTGACCCTTGAAGCTATAAGTTTCTCAGAGGAAAAATGGACTGCAGAGCAGTGTAGACATTGGATATTGTTAAGATTTACAGTCAGAGTGCCTAGTAACGTTATGTGTCATGACATGTGATTGGGTTATGTAAGACAACAGCTAACTGGTCTTTAACCTACTTCAATTAATAAGCTTAAGTATTCTCAAAAGCTCAGTAAGAGAAGGCCAAGAAGACTTGGGATAAGTCTAAGGTAGCATGAGGTTTGAGACAACAACAATGATACAAGTGAATTCAAGTCAGAGCAAGTAAACACAAGTAGTCTGGGAAACAAAGGAAAGATTAAACTTGCATTTAATCTTCCAAATACAAGGTTCTTAAATACTAACTAACTGAAATGATATCAAGCTATGAGACTACAACTACAAGTCTGGTATCACTATCATGATTCTGATAAATACATATCTGTCTGCTGATGTAACAGCTATCATAGTTAGATATCAAATAGTTCCAATCCAAACACAATGTCCATAAAACAATCATTGTCTGTTTATCAATCTTGTTAGTCCATAACAATCAAACAGTGAAACCATTCCTCCTGATTCTGGTGATAACATCTGTCCAATTATACTCATCCCAATCAACATCGAACCTTTCTTCTTCAATATCAAATTTCCCAACATATTCTTCCCAATTGAGTAGGGCTACTTCAGACCAGATAGCTGTGTTGGCATCTAGGACGATCAAGTCACAATGGGCATCAATCAAGTCAACATTTATAACAGATATTCATTGGACCCAAATCATGCTTTTGAATTGGTTCTCTATATGGCTGACAGCCCCTTGGAAGAGGTTGCTGTTGTTGAGGAACTGGAGGATTTACTACTTCATCCTGATTTCTGTTTTGTTCATCCTCTTCATTATCCTCTAGCATATATAGATGATAGTTGTTATGTTGTTCATTCACTGGATCATCATGAATAGCTATATGGCCCTGGACATGAAACTGGTGCATATTTCTTTGTGTCTCTAGGTCATTCTCTTGCTCAACACTATCTTCCTCAATTTCTAGTCTCTCTACTCTCCATTCTTGAAGAACTCTCTGCATTTCCTGATCTCTGGCTCCTCTAATTTGTTCTTGCACTTGCAAGATATTTTGCAACTGTACTTGTGTATGCTGCACTTGCACCTGCTGATCTCTTTCCCTCTGATTCCTCTGAGTTCTCACTCTTTCCTGCTCCTGCTGTAATCTCTCCTGAGTTTCCATTGGCTGTGAGTATCTTTGCTCAATTAACTGCCTAACCTCTGCCTCAGCTTCATTTCTTTGGTGTGCTTATTCAAGTCCTCTAAGCATTTGTTCATGCTGCAAACACCTCCTTTGTTCCTGTTCTTGCAGCCATTGTTCTAAACTGCTATGTACAGGTTCATTTCCTTGACCTCATTGTGCTGCTGAGATCAGTTATGATGCTTATCAGGATCAGTCATTTGAAGTTGTTGCAGATGATCTGCAGATTGAGTTGACTGTCTCTTCTGCTCAGGGCTATTAGGAGATAATGGTTCCTAATCAGAAAAATGTGTCAGTTACTGCAAATACCCAGATTTACCAACTCACATTTTTTCGAAAATCCCACAGTTTATATGATGATATATAAGAGTTCTGATTCTATGTATTGACAATCAAGAGTTGATCTGCCAATAGCTTATAGAAGATTAGCCCACAGCTCTGCACCCAAGGATGTGTAATGTACTCACTTCAAGTGAAGTAGCAATATACTCTCTGATAGCTGACTGAGTGTGGACTGGAGGGTCACAGATGTATTTGTGATGAATAGGCTTAGAGTGACTTAATAGTGTCAATCACTAATGAATGCCAATAGTATCAATAGTCTCCAATAATGTATCACAGTTGTTGTGATATGAATAGGCCATAGAGTGACTGGATAGTGTCAATCACAATAGTATCAATGATATATCACAGTTGTTGTGATATGTGATGAATAGGCTAATACTGGACCCAGGTTTAGAGTGACCAAATAGTGTCAATCACTAATGAATGCCAATAGTATCAATAGAATTCAATTATGTATCACAGTTGTTGTGATATCAGTCCAGCTGTCAGAGGTCACCACTCCCCTGACAGAGTAGGAAAGGTGTGATGTAACATCACATATAATCACAAAAAGCTCAAGGCATGAAAGATGGTGTCCACTAATTGTCATGCCACTAATATATGGCTACCCTGAAATATAAAAACTCTAAAAAATATAATTTTTTGACAAAACAGTTAATTTTGATGACCTAAATACACATGGCCAGTACATTGTGATGCAAAAACCAAAAATAAACAGGAAATACTAATATTTTCGCAATTTCACACTTAGTATTATAAAAGAATAATGCTATGCCTAAGAGCCCTATAGTGCATTCGCAGTGTAGCTACAAAGCTACTTACTAAGAAGTAATACAGTCAACCTAATATGACAGGTGAGACTAGTAATCTAGTACAGCTGTCCACTGTTGTAAACTGTTCTGGGGATTTGAACCCTCGACTTCAGGACATCACATCACTAAATTACCGCCTTGGGACTCAAGGGAAACCTCAGTGCCCAGAACAATCCAAACAATCTAAAAATAAGGACCAGGGTCTAGAACCAGATCAGAAGGATCAACAGACCAGTTAACAGACAATGATCCATGTTTTCCACATATACAAGACAAGAACCTAGCTACCCCACTGCTTAGCTATGTCATTTCTGCACTGCTCAGTCATCCAACTGTGCTGGCCAGGCAAACCAATGGTTGCATTGACTTGGCAGAGGTCCTTGGTTAAAGAAAATATCATAGCCAAAATGCTTACCCATAATTAAAAAAGGATTAATGAAAGAAACTCGCGTGGTAGCTACTCCACTACTCACACAACAACCTAGCAATCGAACAGGCCTACTAGTTGGCATCGCATTGTAAAAGTATACCCAGCTAGATCCAGGACTATTCAGTCATTTTCTATTAGTCAATTTCAAGTCATACCTATTTCTTTCTAGAATATTTCGTCTATTTTCATATCTCTCAAATAATATAAAAAAGGGCCCAACAGCGCGCGGATAGGCAAGGAATCCTACACCTCCATAGTGCTATAGGGTGTGCAGACCACAAACTAAGCATTGTCAAGTGAATAAGTGATCAACCTTCTAAGAGAACTCTAACAGGAAAGACTTCTACTAGTTAATCTAAGAAATATTCTAAGATGTCTCGAGTTTGATCTAGTGTCACAGCGAAGTAGCTACCAAGCTAAGAGGACTTGTAGTTAAAGCATATAGACTGCACCAGCACTAGTGTGTGACTGAGTGGGTGATTATAGACAAGGTCCAGTTGACCTTAGAGGGAAACAGAGACAGCTTCAGGATAAAAGATCTTAGCTATAGAAGTCAACTAAGCATCACAAACTGCACACTTAGTCAGGATCCTAGTACAGTGTTCGAGAATTTCACAAAGTAAATAAAACAGCATTTAGTTTCATCACACATTTTGCATTATTCAGCAGTAGCTACAAAAATCCTCATCTATTTCCCATACTTCCCCTCGAATTCATTTGAGGTTACATTCTAGCTACCTAGCTAGTACTTTATTTGACATTATATCCATATGTCAATAAGCCTCTACAATGTGGGACCCCTAATGGTACAGTAGATGTGCAAGAGAGTGGGTGTATGATGGTCCCAGTTGTGTAAGAGACCATGGGATGTGCATCAAAAGATGTATCACTTGCATCATCACACACATAAGAAAACTTGCTTACCAATAGCTGACTAATTCTGACTAAGCTGACTAAGACTTGGTAACACTGACTAACTCTTGGTCATCAATTTATTTGGCATCCTATTCTTTTTAGATTTCACTCCTCATCTGCAGACTCCTGCCAAATGCAGAAGGTGCCACCTCAATTCCCCTCCACCCTTCCCAATGGCCAGGCATGGTAGTCAAGCTCCCAGGAGATGATCAGTATGCTATTGACACACAAAATACATTTGGGCTGGCCTCAGAAGGTGGTGTATATGGTAATGTTAAGATTTACAGTCAGAGCACCTAGTAATGTCATGTGTCACAATACATGGTTGGGTTACATAAGACAGCAGCTAACTGGTATATAACCTACTTCAATTAATGAGCTTGAGTATTCTCAAAAGCTCAGTAAGAGAAGGCCAAGAAGACTTGGGATAAGTCTAAGGTAGCATGAGGTTTGAGACAACAACAATGATACAAGTGAATTCAAGTCAGGGCAAGTAAACACAAGTAGTCTGGGAAACAAAGAAAGATTAAACTTGCATTTAATCTTCCTAATACAAGGTCCTTATATACTAACTAACCGAAACAGTATCAAACTATGAAACTACAACTACAAGTCTGATATCACAATCATAATACTGATAAATACTAATCTGTCTGCTGATGTAACAGCTATCATAGTTAGATATCCTAATGTTCAAATCCAAATGCAATGTCCATGAAACTATCATTGTCTGTTTATCAGTCTGTTAGTCCATTTCTATCAAACAGTGAAACTGTTCCTTCAGATCCTAGTAATGATGTCCATCCAGTTGTACTCATCCCAATCAATGTTGAACCTTTCTTCTTCAATGTCAAACTTTCCAATGTATTCCTCCCAATCAAGTAGGGCCACTTCGGACCAGGTGGCTGTGTCAGCATCTAGAACAATCAAGTCACAGTGGGCATCAATCAGGTCAACATTTATACCATTATCCCTTTTGTAAGACTTGATGTCCTCATCAACATCTTTACTCGAAACCCATTCAGTAGTCTCCATAGGGCTCTCCAGTGATGTTGGCCCAGGCAACATCATCATAGAGGTCATTGTACTCTTCTCCATAAGCATCCCAATGGTCATAGCCTCCATCAGAGACTTGTTGGGGTCTGAGGTGGCATTGGGTATGAGGTTGATGGTGAGGTGTTTTGTAATATGAATGTTGGGTGTCAGGAGTCAGGCAAGCTGGAGAATGCAGTGGTAGAACTTGTGTTCTACTTGTGTCTGTTGAGTCAAGTCCCACATGGAGGACGACTTCATTTTGCCTTTGTTGTTGACATCAGGCTGGTTGGATTGGACAGATTTCTTGAGCTGGAGAGGTTTGGGAAGAAGATAAGGGGAGGTCTCTGGGTCTAAATACTTGGGATGGATGTTTGTGGGTAAGGATAGGTTTGAGCCATCATTGTTCTCGATCAGAGACTCCATTGATGAATGCAGTGAGTGGGAAGAGGTATAGTTGTGGGAACTTTGCAACAGCTCATCATTGGAGGACTTATGTGAACTCTCGGGTGGTGCAGGCTCAGTGTTTGTTGAGGAAGCAGTATCATCTGAGATGTCCAGGGGCTGAGTGTTGACAGTAGTTGCAGGTGTAACATTCACATTGGTCCACAAAATGACCATTGATCCTACAGATTGTGCAGTAAACTCTCGGTTCAGGAATTTTGGGGGTGGGAACTGGGTTGGATTCTGTTTGTGACAATTGTAGTCTATTATCAGGTGTTCCAGCTTGTTCCTCTCTCTGAGGGGTATCAGGTCAAGCCACATTAGGAAGTTCAGGGGGTACTCCATTGGTTCCATCATCGGGTCCATCTGGGTACTGGAGATCAGAGAGTTCAGATCCTTGTTGAGCCTTGCTAGGCTCACTTGGATCTGGAGCCTTTGGGAAAGCATGAAGGGTGTGTTCAGCTGCTGATATTATTTTCCTAATGACAGGTGATTCAATAGTTCAGTGAAGTAAGTCAGTGTGGCACTTGAGGGAATATGAGTAGTGGAGCAACATGTGTTTAAGAAATAGGAGAGTAATCCAGTCCTCCCTGAGTAAGTCAAACTGGACAGTGTTGAGTGAATCTTTGCAGAGAGTGGCCCTAGCTTCAGTGAAGGGGGCATCATAGAGTTGGAAGGTATGAATGGCTTGAGTGGGGTTGGTGATGCTTTCTTCTGGTGTGGAATCTTCCAAGATTGGGCAAGGGGGCTGAATGATTTCAATGGTTGTGACTGGAGGGGTAGAGACATAGCTCATTCCTGGTCCAGGCATGGTATATGTTGGAGGGTGTGGAGATAAATGATTGGAATTAGATGTGATGTCTGATTTGTGGAGAGGTGTAAGAGGTACATTGGTTTGATAGGTGTTGGGTTCTGGGGTGATGTTTGAAATGAGGTGCTGCATGATTCTGTTATGTATATTGATTATATCTAGCATTTGTTCCATCTACAATATGAAGTTGATATTAGCTTTACTTAAGTAATATCACAATTATATTTTCCTTTCTATTTGTTATTGTTTTCTTTAGTTTGTTTTGACTTGTTTACTTTGTCTCATTATGACTCATTATGATTTGTTTGGTTTTGTTTACATTTTGATGACATGTGATTATTAAATATAGCTGCGACTTACCTTGTAATCAATCAGATGATCAAAGAAGAACTTCTAAAGCTTCTTTGACAGATCACATCTTATATAGTTTAATTAGCATTAAGGAAGCTGTATGCTTCTCTTCTTTCATTAGAAGCCCTTAGCCCTAGTTAATATTAGATACAGACTTGTATTGTATATAAGTCATTGACATCTACCAAGAAGAAACATCGTTTCTACTTGGTTAGGTGGAGACTCAATACAAGTCTTTATCTATACAAAGTCAAATTGAACTTAAGCTCTAAGATCTCAATTACTGAAGTCTTTACTATTATAATCACCGTATTATAACTCTGACTTAGTAAACAACCTTGTCGCTTACTGAGAAGGAGTCCCCTTTGATAAGATCTACTCAATACTTATTGCACCAGCTTAGGACCGGGCTGGCATCACTATAACAGATTCTGTGTTTTTCAATCAAGTTTGTATGCTATTTATATGTGTCTAGCATCTCCTGTGCATTCTTTAGGGTGTTTGTGGGCTGCCATGTCTATTTTGAATTTAGGTATCCTTTCCAGCAGATCAGATATTCAATCTTTCTGTGATGTGTTTTGCAATGGTGAACAATGTCTTCAACTTCCCATTCTTCTTCTCCTTCTATGAGATCAGGTGGTGGGTTCTTGAAATGATTTCCATATTCATCATTCTCAGTTACTGGCCATAGGAGCCCTATGTGGAAGCAGGGATGAACTTTCCATGATTTAGGTAATTTTAGTTCATAGTTCACAGGTCCAAGCTTCCTTGTGATTTCAAAAGGTCCTACATGTTTTTCTGATAGTTTTCTTAATGGTGCTCAAATAGGGAGGTTGTGTGAATCCAGCCAAACCTTCTGTCCTACTTCTAGTTTGGGAAGTGGACCTTTGATGTGTTCAGTCATAGTTTGCCTTGCTTTCTCATGTGAATCTTGTGTGGCAATATGGATATTCTTTATCCAGTTGATGCAGTCTTCAGTCACTGGATTGTTCATTGGTTCTTGATCAGTTGGGAAAGCTTTGAGGGGATGGCCATACATCAGTTCAAAGGGTGTCTGTGATCTGTTGGAGTGGGTGCAAGAATTGTGTGCAAATTCAACAAGGGGTAGCTTCTTTAGCCAGTCAAGAGCATTCTTGGAGCAGTAAGCAGAAAGGTACATTTTGATTTCCTGGTTGAAGTATTCAGTGGTACTGTTGGATTGAGGATGGTATGTAGTAGATCATGTGTATTCTATTCCTAGCTTCTTGAACAGAGCTTGAACAGATTTAGCAACAAATCTAGGGTCTTGATCAGAGATAATTTTGTCCAGGGTTCCAAAATGTGAGAAGACATTCTTGATTAACAGATCAGAGATGTGATCTGCAGTGGCTTCTTTTCATGTTGGTACTATAATTATCCCTTTTGTGAGTCTGTGGTCCACTATGGACAAAATAGAATCGAATCCATTGACTTCTGGAAGATTGGTGATGAGATCCATAGCTATTTGCATGAAGGGTCGCAAAGAGCATGGTCCTTTAATGGGTTGGAGTGGGGGCTTGAAAGGTCATCTGTTGATTTTGTGTTGTTGACAGATTGGGCATCCTTTCACATAGTTCTTGACAAAAGTTCTCATTCCAGGCCATGTGATATATTCTTCTAGTTTGTGTATGGTTTTGGTTGTACCAGGATGTCCTGCTGTTGGGGCATCATGTACTCATTGGAGTAAACATTTCTTGAAAGTGTTGTTGGCAGGTAATGTGAAGTGTCCTTTTTTGTTGATGTGGGGTGAGCCATCAGGTTCTGTTGGGAGTGATTCTTTGATTTCTGGATCAAGGATATCAATGTCCATTGTTAGGAAGGATGATGTATCAAACATATGGGCAGTGATGGCTGCTTGTGGTTTCTCTTCTTCAGTGATGTGGTCAGGTTGGCATGAGAGTGCATCAGCTGTGACATTTTTAATGCCAGAAATATAGCAGATCTTGACTTTGTGGGCACTGATGAGGGCGGACCATCAAATTGACCATCAGGATAACTTTGATGGTTTAGCCCAATGGATGATATTGTCATGATCTGTCCATACAATGGTTTCATGTAGTGAGCCATCGGTGTAGTGTCACCATTCTTGTAATGCACAGATAATTGCGAGGAATTCTTGTTCAGAGGTGTGGTAGTGTTTTTCGGTGGGAGACAATCCTTTTGAGTGGAAGAAACAGGGGTGCATGACTCTGTTTGAATCCTTTTGAAGTAAAACGGCTCCAGATGTGTGGTTAGAGGCATCAGTTTGTATTTCAAAGAGTTTTGTTGGATCAGGGGTTATGAGAACAGGTTCTTGTAGAAATTTCTTTTAGAGGGTATCAAACAATGATTGGGCTTCTGAATTCCATTGAAATGGTTGATTTTTGTGAAGAACAGCATTAAGAGAGGCTGCATAGTATGCATAATTTCTTATGAATTTTTGATAGAAGCTGCAGAATCCAATGAATTTGCAGATATCTCATGAATTTTTAGGTATGGGCCAATCTGCTATTCCTTTGAGTTTTATTGGATCCATGCAAACTTCATTGGGTGAAATTATAAATCCTAGGTATGCCAATTTTTCTTTTTCGAAATCACATTTCTCTGCTTTAGAATAGAGATCATGTTTTCGGAAAATTTTGAATACTTGGCAGGTGATTTCTCGTAGTTCTTGTTTTGTTTTCACATGAATCAACACATTGTCCATGTATACAATGACCTTATTTTGATGGATGAGGGGAGCAAGGATGGTGTCCATCATATTCTGAAATGTTGCTGGACTATTGCACATTCCAAAGAACATGATGGTGGGTTTGAATAACCCTTTGTGAGTGCAGAAGGCTCCTTTCCATTGGTCTCCATCAAAAATGCAAATGTTGTTATATCCAAGTCATACATTGAGTGCAGTGAAATATTTCAATCCTTGAAGTCAATTGAGGATTGATTGGATACTGGGGATTGGATAGGCATTTTTGATGGTGTGTTCATTAAGGTATCAGTAATCTTGGTATGGTCTCAGAGATCCATTTTTCTTTGATACAAAGAAGAAAGGAAAAGCCATTGGTGACTTTGATGGTCTGATGTATCCCTTTCATAGATTTTCTTCAATGAATTTGTCGAGTTTGAGGGTTTCTCCATACAATAGTTTGTAAGAAGGAAAGGCTTTGGGTTAGAATGATGGTTTCATCTCAATCTTATGATTGTAGGTTCAAGATGGGGGAAATCTTTTGCTTTTCTTCTCATTGAAAAGGTCAGGGAATTCATGAAGATAATCAGGTACTATCTTGGTGGGATTGGTTTCTTTCTTTTCCCCATGTTGTTGGGTGAATGTCTGAGAATGTGATGTTTTGGCATTGAATTTGATGAAGTCTCATTCTGATAGGTTGAGTTCATCTAGGCCAATTGCATTGGGAAATGCTGAATCAAGTAATGTGGTGAATTCCTGGTTTTCAATGTAAGATCACCAAGAAAGGGTCTTCTTGGTCCAACCTACATCTGGATTGTGTTTTGAAAACCACAGGATCCCATAGATTATTCTGGGTTGTCCTAGGTTCACAATGATTGCATTGGTCTTAATTCATTTTCCATATCCATTCCTGATGGCAAGGGGTTTTGGGAGTTTTCTTCTTGGGGTTTCTATTCATTGACAAGATCTCAATCAACAAGATCAGCTCTGGCTCCTGAGTCAAGGAGTGCTAAGGTATCCATAGTTCTCTCTGGTAGGTGTACTTTTAGGGGAAGATAAAGGGTGTTGGATTGCATAGGAGTAAGGGAAACTTCATTTAAATAAAAGAGTTGGATCAGGGTCTTTGGTCTGGGATAACTATCATTCTTTAGTCCATTTGAGAAATAAATAGGTTCATTGGAATTGGGGTTGAAGAGCAGGATAAATAAGAGGATGTGCACTGTCTGGTAGAGGTTTTTGATGACTTAGACATGGATGCTAATCATCTGAGGCAAAATCCTGGATTTCTTGATGGATAAATCCAGGTTGATTGGCATGTTTGTTGTAGACATTTACAACTTCTTCATTGTCTGGGATGCTTTGGACAATTTCATTGAGTTGCATGCTTTGGAAGTATCTCTGTGCCTTCTTGTCATTATCATGTGGTTTCCTAGGCAATACAGGTTGCTTATGTTTGGCATTTTTGGACTGGAAATTTCTGGGGATTTTTGAAAGGCATGTTTTACATTTGGGACAATCTCTGGTGAAGTGTCCAGTTTGTTCACATTTGAAACATGTTCCTTTCCTAAGGCTTTCCTTTTGACATGTAGAAAGGATTGTATCAAACACTTGTAGGATTGATTGTTTAACGTTTTCCTGATGATCATCATTGTTGCTTTTGCTTTCATCAGATGATGAATCATCATTTTGTTGGTAGCCTTGAGAAATTGTGAAGTTCTGAAGTAATGCTTCCATAGCATTGACATCCATTGCATTCGGGTCCCAATGAGGTTGGAGTGGGATGTAGCCTTGACCCTGGTGATAATTGCACCTTTTCAGTTGTGCCATCTTTCTTCTGGAGTATACCTGGGAGTGTCTTCAATAATAGTCTGCCTCCATTCTTTTGGTTTCTTCTGCTGCACAGGCTGCTGTGAACCATTCCTCCAAGTTGTTTCCTGGATGTTTTAAAATAGCATGGATTCCAATGCTCAGGTCAAGTCCTTCTCTGAACTGATAGATGAGTTGTTGGGTTTCTCAGACTCCAGCTTTGTTAGCCAGGATTCAGAACTCCATGATGTGGGTCTCAACAGGTCTTTGCATTTGTTTAAGTGTGAGCCATTTTCTGAGGAAGCTTTCTCCTTTGTTGAATGGTAGGAATAATTGATCCAAGGCTTGCCAAAATACATTGGTGGTACCAAAGGTAGGTACTCCATTTTGCATGTGATGGGTAAGGAAGTCTCTTCTCTAGAATCTTGCTCCTTCTCCCATGTTGTATAATGCACAGATAATGGTGTCATGGTTGGATGGGAATTGATCATGGTTGGCCAAGAAGTATAATGCGAGTTGTTCCTTCCATCTTTGATAATCCTGAGCAGTGCCATTGAACTCTTTGGGCAAGTCATATTTGACTCCTCTATTGTAGTGTTGGGGTTGTTGTTGTTGTGCTTGTCTAAAGAATCCTCCTCTACCTCCTCCTCCTCCACCTCCTCTGTCTCCTCCACTTCCTCTGTCTGGACTTCCAGGTGGTCCTTTCCCTGATACTGGTTGGTAGACATTATTTTCCAGATTATTTTCTTTGTATCTGAATGTGTTTGCTGCCAGGACTTCAGCTTCTCTATTGAATTCACTGGATTCCATTGGTGATCCTGCTCATTGAGATCTGTAGGAGACCTCGGAATCTGATTGGGATGGGGCAGTAATAGTGGAAGATCCTTGTGAAGGCATTTCTTGGGTTTCAATTGGTCTGAGCTTAAGTCCAGGTAGTTCTGTCTGGGCAAGGTTTTTGAGTCTAGTAAAGGTTTCTTCAAGTTGGGACTTGTGTTCTTCTTTGTGTTGTCTACTTCTCTGTCTCTGGATAGCTGGGAGTAATGAGGGTTTTGTTGGAGGGGTTGGAAGGTTTGGGAGTTGTTGTGAAAAGAGGGTGTTCTGGGATTCTCAGATTTCAACTGGTAAGTTTCCACTAGTTGATTCTTGTGGTTCATTTTCTGGGTGGAAATGACTTTGGAATTTCTTGGAGAGGCATGCTGTGAGGTGTGGGGGGTTTGCTCTTCTACAATTGGTGGTAGATGAGGTTTCAGGTATTAGGTATTCACAAACAACAATTGATAGATGTTGTTCAAGGATTAATTCAACTATATGTTGTGTATCAGGTGTGATATTAGTTTTAAAAATAGAATCAATAGAGTTGGATGAATTTGGATTTTCATCAGATTTGTAATCTGAATAGTTTTGGATTTGATCATTGATCTCAGTGATCCACAATGGTGATTTGGGTTCTTTGGATGACATTAGTCTACTAGTCAGACTCTTGTGGTTGGACTCTTCTGATTGGCTGCCTTCATAGTTTGTACACAAGGAATCAGGTTGGTTCTTTGGCATGTACCAGGGATGATGTATAACTCTTAGGTGTGATTCCTAATCAGAGGCTTGCCAGTTATAGATCAGTTCAGTGTTTTTCTCAGGTGTAGCACAAAGCAATACTAGCTTGTAAGAGATGTCGGATGGCACAGCAACTAGGCAATGAGAACCAAATGTGATGGGTTTGTTGTGGGAATACTACTGGAATCAGCACAGTAGGAAGTTTAATCTTATTGTTAAGATTTACAGTCAGAGCACCTAGTAATGTCATGTTTCACAACACATGGTTAGGTTATGTAAGACAGCAGCTAACTGGTCTATAACCTACTTCAATTAATGAGCTTGAGTATCCTCAAAAGCCCAGTAGGAGAAGGCCAAGAAGACGTGTGGTAAATCTAAGGTAGTGTGAGGTTCAAGACAACAACAATGATACAAGTGAATTCAAGTTAGGGCAAGTAAACACAAGTAGTCTGGGAAACAAAGGAAAGATTAAACTTGCATTTAATCTTCCTAATACAAGGTCCTTAAATACTAACTAATCAAAACAGTATTAAACTATGAAACTACAACTACAAGTCTGATATCACAATTACAATACTGATAAATTGTTATAGTGACACTGGCCCAGTCCTAAGCTGGTACAATAAGTATCAACTTGATCTTATCAAAGGGGACTCCTTCTCGGTAAGCAACAAAGTCATTTACTAAGTCAGAGTTATAATACGGTGATTATAAGAGTAAGACTTTGATAATTGAGATCTTAAGTGTCTTAAGTTTCAATTCGACTTTGTATAGATAAAGGCCCTTCCTCAACTTCCTTTGCATAACTTCCCTCAAAAGAATTCACCATCATCTTGTGCTGTTTTAACACACCTGAGCACCCAAATTCCCCAAGAACTCCACTGTTATCTCATTGTCCCATCTCAGTGTCATTCCTTCTTCTGTTATGTATATTGATTATATCTAGCATTTGTTCCATCTACAATATGAAGTTGATATTAACTTTACTTAAGTAATATCACAATTATGTTTTCCTTTCTATTTGTTATTATTTTCTTTAGTTTGTTTTGACTTGTTTACTTTGTCTCATTATGACTCATTATGATTTGTTTGGTTTTGTTTACATTTTGATGACATGTGATTATTAAATATAGCTGCAACTTACCTTGTAATCAATCAGATAATCAAAGAAGAACTTCTAAAGCTTCTTTGACAGATCACATCTTATATAGTTTAATTAGCATTAAGGAAGCTGTATGCTTCTCTTCTTTCATTAGAAGCCCTTAGCCCTAGTTAATAATAGATACAAACCTGTATCATATATAAGTTGTTGACATCTACCAAGGAGAAACATCATTTCTACTTGGTTAGGTGGAGACTCAATATGAGCCTTTATCTATACAAAGTCAAATTGAACTTAAGCTCTAAGATCTCAATTACTGAAGTCTTTACTATTATAATTGCCATATTATAACTCTGACTTAGTAAACAACTTTGTCGCTTACCAAGAAGGAGTCCCCTTTGATAAGATCAATCCAATACTTATCGCGCCAGCTTAGAACCAGGCTGGCGTCACTATAACATCTTCTCTTTGAGACCTTTTTCTTCAAAGCATTACCATCCTTTAATGACATTGAACTATTGATACCACCCTTATCCAAGAGATACTACTTATCAGTTCCCTCCACCTATTTCCCACACCATTCATCACAGACAAAAAGCTCAAGCTGGATGTCATCTCCATAGGGAGCATGTCATGATATACCCCCAAACTCAGAATTCTGGGGCAATCTGTCCCAAAAGATGTAATGGAGCCTCCAAAGCTATCCCAATGGTCCAATCCATTGATCTAGCTCCTCTTAGAGAAAGCTATCTTACAAGCAGTGCTCCACTCGAAGCCCACCTCACATTCCGAGGCCACATGGGGCTAGAACTGTAGATCCAGGATGTTTGTTACCTCTTTGTTGGGGGTTTCCAAATGTAGAAAATCATAATAGGAGATCAGTTTGAGAGTCTCTGAGGGTCCTGAAGCCACAGACTGGTGTAGTGGGCCTTACTGCCCATGCCCCTATTCACCTACAATGATATTTGAAACTCTGGCCATTGAGCCCTTGAGTCTTCGTGCCAGTTTATGTCACCAACCATAGCCATTCCAATCACAGACATGATTTCACTGGAGATTGCTCAAGTTTATACCTGTACAACTCTGGTGTATGGTTAATTGACCTTATTCTTGGAGAAAAGAAGAAGACTCAAAGTCTGAATACATGGCAATTCTCATCTGATTAATTAATGTCAACCCTGTCAATCCTCCAAGTTCGCAGACCACAAACGACAATTCTCCCAAAATACATCTCTGCTCTCAAATTTCTGTTCCCTCTTCCACACATGAGCATCAAATGGACCTACTTCCATTGTCCATTTCCACTCAGAGCATAAAGGCAGAATATTGGAGGGCATGAGCACAGGATAACAAGCTCTTTTGACTCGAGATAAATGTTCCTTCCATAATTCCAAATTAGAACATATAGGGGGCACATTCTGAATGGATATATTTCAGTTTTGTCTGGGTTTCATGTCACTGAATATTTCAGGTTCATCGAGTGCTTCCTGGTAATTGAACAATTCATTGAGGTCTTGTTGGATGGAACATATGAGTCTGACATAACACATGTAATAGGCTATGGCATATAAATAAACAGCACAGAATTTGTCTTCAAGTTTAGAGAAGTCATCGAAGAGCTGTTTTGTTTTTGGATTTGCAATATTGAAATTGGGAAAACTTAATTTGGGGGGTTCAGAGTTGTGATATGAGTTGGAGTGCTACAATATCTCACAGACTGAATATTCATGATTTAGCAAGACATGGTATAAACAATGTGTGCAGGAGTGATACTTACAGAAACAGCACTTTGCCCCTCTCTGCTTGATTATATCTTTGGCTATAAGTTGGATTGCTGCTTCCACTTTGCCACTGAATGCCTTGAATGGCGAACACGACTTGTAATTCAAGGAATCATCAAGTTTACTGAGAAGTATGACCCCTGATTTTATTAGGACCTGGAGACAGCCCCACCAATTTGAGAGTTCTATTATGGCTGTCCTGTCAGAACTCGAACCCAATCTGTCCCACATGCTGGTACCTCAGTCAATCTCCAGCAGGCTTCTACATTTGGATTATCATACTGACCTAGCAATGACACTTGGAATCACAGTGGCTGATAGATATTTAGTGTGTGTTTTTCCATGGATCTCTATTTCATGGAGTAGGAAACTGGATAGATGGTCCCCAAAGCAAAGTCATTGGAAGGCTAGAAATCCACGAATCCTAAAATACTGGCATGCCACCTTCAGCTCATTCAAGATAGCTTCACTGCTTCCCAGGCCATCTAGCCACTC
The DNA here is from genome assembly GCA_013368445.1 of Leucocoprinus leucothites. Classification (NCBI taxonomy): domain Eukaryota; kingdom Fungi; phylum Basidiomycota; class Agaricomycetes; order Agaricales; family Agaricaceae; genus Leucocoprinus; species Leucocoprinus leucothites. The sequence goes on from JAACJO010000009.1 coordinate 473,324, forward strand.
CAGCTTGACTCACTCACTGGGTCATTGTCATCCACTCCGAGTCAGGGCATGGCCAATAGCTTTTGTTAAGATTTACAGTCAGAGCGCCTAGTAACGTCACGTGTCACAACACGTGATTGGGTTACGTAAGACAGCGGCTAACTGGTCTTTAACCTACTTCAATTAATAAGCTTGAGTATTCTCGAAAGCTCAGTAAGAGAAGGCCAAGAAGACTTGAGGTAAGTCTAAGGTAGCGCGAGGTTTGAGACAACAACAATGATACAAGTGAATTCAAGGCAGGGCAAGTAAACACAAGTAGTCCGGGAAACAAAGGAAAGATTAAACTTGCGTTTAATCTTCCAGATACAAGTCCTTTAAATACTGACTAGACGAAACGATATCAAACTATGAAACTACAACTACAAGTCCGAAAATCACTATCACGATTCTGATAAATACGTATCTGTCCGCTGATGTAACAGCTATCATAGTTAGATATCTAATAGTTCAAATCCAAACGCGATGTCCATGAAACCATCATTGTCTGTTAATCAATCCTGTTAGTCCATAACAATCAAACAGCGAAACCGTTCCTCCTGATCCTCCTAATAACGTCCGTCCAATTATACTCATCCCAATCAACATCAAATCATTCTTCTTCCACATCAAACTTTCCAACGTACTCTTCCCAATCTAGAACCGCAGTCTCGGTCCTGGTGGCTGTGTTGGCGTCTAGGATGATTAAGTCACAATGAGCATCAATCAGGTCGACGTTTATAACATTATCCCTTTTGTAGGACTTGATGTCCTCATCAACGTCCTTATCCAAATTGGACTCAGTAATCTCCATAGGGCTCTCCCGTGATGTTGGCAATTGCGACGTCGTCGTAGGGGTCGTCATACTCTTCTCCATAAGCGTCCCTATGATCATAACCTCCATCTGAGACTCGTCGAGGTCTGAGGTGGTGTTGGGTACAAGGTTGACGGCGAGGCATTTGGTAATGCGTATGTCTGGTGTCAGGAGTCGGGCAAGCTGGAGAACGCGGTGGTAGAACTCATGTTCTACTTGCGTCTGTTGAGTCGAGTCCCACGCGGAGGAAGACTTCATTTTTCCTTTGTCGTTGACATTGAACGGGTTGGATCAGACAGATTTCTTGAGTCGGAGTGCTTCGGGAAGAAGGTAAGGGGAGGTCTCCAGGTCTAAATACTTGGGATGGATGTTTGTGGGTAAGGATAGGTTTGAGCCATCATCGTTCTCGATCAGAGACTCTGCTGATGAATGAGGAGAGGGGAAAGAGGTGTAATTGTGGGAACTTTGCGACGGCTCGTCGTTGTAAGACCTGTGTGAATTCTCGGGTGGTACATGCTCGTTGTTTGTTGAGGAAGCAGTATCTTCCGAGATGTCCAGGGGCAGAGTGTCGGCAGTAGTGGCACGTATAACGTTCGCATTGGTCCACGAAATGACCATCGACCCTACAGATTGCGCAGTATTCTCTCTGTGTAGTACTTTCGGGGGTGGGAATAGAGTCGGGTTTCGTTTGTGGCAATCGTAGTCCGCGATCATCCGTTCCAGTCTGTTCCATTCTCTGAGGGGCGTCAGGTCGATCCACATCAGGAAGTTCATTGGGAACTCCATTGGTTCCATCATCGGGTCCATCCAGGTACTGGAGAGTAGGAAGTTCAGATCCTTGTCGAGTCTCGCTAGGCTCACTTGGATCTGGAGCCTTTGGGAAAGCGTGAAGGGCTTGTTCAGCCGCTGACACAATTTTCCTAATGACAGGCAATTCGACAGTTCGGCGAAGTGAGTTAACGTGACACTTGAAGAAATACAAGTGGTGGAGCAACGTGTGTTTAAGAAATAAGAGAGTAGTCCAGTCCTCCCTGAATAGGTCGAACTGGACAGCGTCGAGTGAATCTTCGCGGAGAGTGGCCCTAGCTTCAGTGAAGGGGGCGTTGTAGAGTTGGAAGGTTCGAATGGCTCTAGTGGGGTCGGTGTAGGTTTCCTCTGGTGGGGAATCTTCCGAAATTGAGGCAACGGACTGTGCGATGGTCGTGACTGGAGGGGCAACAACATAGCTCGTTCCTATTCCAGGCGAGGTATATGTTGGAGGGCGTGGGGATAAATGACTGGAGTTAGACGTGATGTCTGATTTGCAAAGTGGTACTAGGGGTGTGTTGGATTGGTAGGTGTATGGTTCTGGGGTGGTGTTTGGAATGAGATGTTGCATGATTCTGGTTTTTCAACGAAGTTTGTGATGCTGTTTATATGTGTCTAGCATCTCCTGTGCATTCTTTAGGGTGTCTGCGGGCTGCCATGTCCGTTCTGAATTAGGGTATCCTTTCCAATGTATCAGATATTCGATCTTTCCGCGGTGTGTTTTGCGATGGCGAACAACATCTTCAACTTCCCATTCTTCTTCTCCTTCTATTAGATCAGGTGGTGGGTTCTCGAAATGATTTCCGTATTCGTCGTTCTCAGTTACTGGCCATAGGAGTCCTACGTGGAAGTGGGGATGAACTTTCCATGATTTGGGTAATTTTAGTTCATAGTTCACAGGTCCAAGCTTCTTTGTGATTTTGAAAGGTCCTACGCGTTTCGCTGATAGTTTTCTTGATGGTGCTCAAATAGGGAGGTTGCGTGAATCCAGCCAGACCTTTTGTCCTACTTCTAGTTTTGGAAGTGGACCTTTGATGCGTTCGGTCATAGTTTGCCTTGCTTTCTCATGCGAATCTTGTGCGGCGATGCGGATATTCTTTATCCAGTCAATGCGGTCTTCAGTCGCCGGATTATTCGTTGGTTCTTGATCAGTTGGGAAAGCTTTGAGGGGGTGGCCGTACATCAGTTCAAAGGGTGTTTGTGATCGATTTGAATGGGTTCTAGAGTTGTGTGCGAATTCCACGAGGGGTAGTTTCTTTGGCCAGTCAAGTGCGTTCTTGGAACAGTAAGCAGAAAGGTACATTTTGATTTCCTGGTTGAAGCATTCGGTGGTACCGTCGGATTGAGGGTGGTATGTGGTAGATTGTGCATGTTCTATTCCTAGCTTCTTGAACAGAGCTTGGACAGATTTAGCAACAAATCTAGGGTCTCGATCGGAGATAATTTTGTCTGGGGTTCCAAAACGCAAGAAGACATTTTTAATTAACAGATCAGAGATGTGATCTGCAGTGGCTTCTTTTCGTGTTGGTACTATAATTATCCCTTTTGTGAGTCTGTGGTCCACTACAGACAAGATAGAGTCGAATCCATCGACTTCTGGAAGATCGGTGATGAGATCCATAGCTATTTGTGTGAATGGTCAAAGAGAGCGTGGTTCTTTAATGGGTTGGAGTGGGGGCTTGAAAGGCCATCTGTTGATCTTGTGTTGTTGACAGATGGGGCATCCTTTCACGTAGTTCTTGACGAAAGCTCTCATTCCAGGCCATGTAACGTATTCTTCTAGTTTGCATATGGTTTCAGTTGTACCAGGGTGTCCTGCTGCTGGGGCATCGTGTACTCGTTGGAGTAAACACTTCTTGAATGTGTTGTTGGTGGGGAGCATGAAACGTCCTTTTTCGTCGATGTGGGGTGAGCCATCAGGTTTCGTTGGGAGTGATTCTTCGATTTCCAGATCGAGGATATCAACATCCATTGCTGGGAAAGATGATGTATCAAACATATGGGCAGGAATGGCTGCTTGTGGTTTTTCTTCTTCTTTGGTGACGTGGTCAGGTCGGCGTGAGAGTGCATCAGCCGCGACATTTTTGATGCCAGCAATATGGCGGATCTTGACTTTATGGGCGCTGATGAGGGCAGACCATCGAATTGTCTGTTGGGATAACTTTGATGGTTTAGCCCAATGGATGATATTGTCATGATCTGTCCATATGATGGTTTCATGTGGTGAGCCATCAATGTAGTGTCGCCATTCTTGCAGTGTGCGGATGATTGCTAGGAATTCTTGTTCGGAAGTGTGGTAACGTTTTTCAGTAGGGGAAAATCCTTTTGAATGGAAGAAACATGGGTGCATGATACCATTTGAATCTTTTTGAAGTAAAACTGCGCCTGATGTGTGATTTGAAGCGTCGGTTTGTATTTCAAAGGGTTTAGTTGGATCAGGGGTTATGAGAACGGGTTCTTGTAGAAATTTCTTCTTGAGAGTGTCGAAAGATGATTGAGCTTCTGAATTCCATTGAAATGGTTGATTTTTGCGAAGGAGGGCGTTGAGAGGAGCTGCGTAGTGGGCATAATTTCATATGAATTTTCGGTAGAAGTTGCAAAAACCAATGAATTTGCGAATATCTCGTGGGTTTTTGGGTATTGGCCAATCCGCTATTCCTTTGAGTTTTATTGGGTCCATGCGTACTTCGTCCGGTGAAATTATGAATCCTAGGTATGCCAATTTTTCTTTTTCGAAATCACATTTCTCTGCTTTGAGATAGAGATCGTGTTTTTGGAAAATATCAAATACTTGGCGGGTGATTTCTCGTAGTTCCTGTTTTGTTTTTGCGTGAATCAACACATCGTCCATATATACGATAACCTTATTTTGATGAATGAGAGGAGCGAGGATGGTGTCCATCATGTTTTGGAATGTCGCTGGCCTATTGCACATTCCAAAGAACATAACAGTGGGTTCAAATAACCCTTTATGTGTACGGAAAGCTCCTTTCCATTGGTCTCCATCGAAAATGTGAATGTTGTTGTATCCAAGTCGTACGTCAAGTGCTGTGAAATATTTCGATCCTTGAAGTCGGTCGAGTATTGATTGGATACTAGGGATTGGGTAGGCATTTTTGATGGTATGTTCATTGAGGTATTGGTAGTCTTGACATGGTCTCAAAGATCCATTTTTCTTGGATACAAAGAAGAAAGGAGAAGCCATTGGTGACTTCGACGGTCGAATGTATCCCTTTCATAGATTTTCTTCTAAGAATTTGTCGAGTTCAAGGGTCTCTCCATACAATAACTTGTATGAGGGAAAAGCTTTGGGTTGAAAAGATGGTTTCATCTCGATTTTATGGTCATAGGTTCGAGATGGTGGGAATCGTTCGCTTTTCTTTTCGCTGAAGAGGTCGAGGAATTCGTGAAGATAGTTGGGTATGATTTTTGTGGGATCGGTTTCTTTCTTTTCTCTGTGTTGTTGGGCGAATGTCTGAGAGTGTGATGTTTTGGCATTGAATTCGATGAAGTCTTTGTCTGACAGGTTGAATTCATCCAGTCCGATTGTGTTGGAAAATGCTGAATCTAGTAAGGTAGTGAATTCTTGGTTTTCAAGGTAGGATCGCCAAGAAAGGGTCTTCTTGGTCCAATCTACGTCGGGGTTGTGTTTTGAAAACCATGGGATTCCATAGATTATTTGTGGTCGTCCTAGGTTTGCGACGATCACATTGGTTTTGATTCGTTTTCCGTAAACAGTAGTTTCGATTACTACGTAATCAGTGATGGATGTGTTTTCTACAACTGATCCATCTCCATTCCTGATGGCGAGTGGTTTTGGAAGTTTTCTTCTCGGAAGTTTCCATTCGTTTGCGAGATCTTGGTCAATAAGATCGGTTCCTGCTCCTGAATCAAGGAGTGCTAAGGTATCCACGGTTCTCTCGGGTAGGTGCACTTTGAGGGGAAGATAAAGAGTGTTGGATTGCATGGGGGTAAGGGAAACTTCATTTAAATAAGAGAGTCCGGTCGGGGTCTTTGGTCTGGGGTAACTATCATTCTGTAGTCCATTCGAGAAATATATAGGTCCGTTTGAATCTGGGGTTGATAAGCGAGAGGATAAATAAGAGGGTGTGCACTGTCCGGTAGAGGGTTTTGACAAATTAGACATGGATGCTAATTGTCTGAGACAAAATCCTGGATTTCTCGATGGACAAATCCGGGTTGATCTGCATGCTCGTTGTAGACATTTACAACTTCTTCATCGTCGGGGATGCTTTGGACGATTTCGTTAAGTTGCATGCTTTGGAAGCGTCTCTGGTTCTTCTTGTCATTATCGCGTGGTTTCCTAGGTGATACGGGTCGCTTATGTTTGGCATTCTTGGATTGGGAGTTTCGTGGGATTCTTGAAAGGCATGCTTTACGCTTGGGACAGTCTCGAGCAAAGTGTCCTGTTTGCTCACATTCAAAGCACGTTCCTTTTCTGAGGTTTTCCTTTTGATGGGAAGAAAGGATTGTATCGAACGCTTGTAAGATTGACTGCTTAACGTTTTCTTGATGGTCTTCATCGTTGTCTTTGCTTTCATCAGACGATGAATCATCGTTTTGTTGGTAGCCTTGAGAAATCGCGAAGTTCTGAAGTAATGCTTCCATAGCATCAACGTCCATCGCATTCAGGTCTCTATTAGGTTGGGGTGGGATGTAGCCTTGACTCTGGTAATGATTATGCCTTTTCGGTTTTGCCATCTTTCTTCGGGAGTATATCTGGGGGTGTCTTCGATAATAGTCTGCCTCCATTCTTTCAGTTTCTTCCGCCGCACATGCCGCCATGAACCATTCCTCCAAGTTGTTTCCTGGATGTTTTGAAATAGCTTGGATTGCAATGCTTGGGTCGAGACCTTCTCAGAATTGATGGATGAGTTGTTGGGTTTCTCTGACTCCGGCTCGGTTAGCCAGGATTCTGAACTCCATGATATAGGTTTCGACAGGTCTTTGCAATTGTTTAAGTGCGAGCCACTTTCTGAGGAAGCTTTCGCTTTCGTTGAAGGGTAAGAACGATTGATCCAGGGCTTGCCAAAATGCTTCGGTGGAACCGAAGGTAGGTACTCCATTTTGCATGTGATGGGTAAGGAAATCTCTTCGCCAGAAACTTGCTCCTTCTCCCATGTTGTAGAGTGCACAGATGATGATGTTGTGATCGGATGGGAGTTGATCACGGTTTGCCAAGAAGTAGAGCGAAAGTTGCTCTTTCCATCTTTGGTAATCCTGAGCAGTGCCGTTGAACTCTTTGGGTAGGTCGTATTTAATTCCTCTGTAGTTGTTTTGTGGGTTGTGTTGTTGTGGTTGTCCAAAGAATCCTCCTCCACCTCCTCCTCCTCCTCCACCTCCTCCACCTCCTCCTCCGCCTCCTCCTCCATCTGGATTTCCAGGCGGTCCTTTCCCTTTGGAACTTTGCATTGGTTGATAGACATTGTATTCTGGGTTGTTTGCCCTATATCCAAATGTATTTGCTGCCAAGGTTTCGGATCCTCTATAGGGTTTGTTGGATTCCATTGGTGATCCTTCTCTTTGTGATCTGTAAGAGGTTTCGGATTCTGATTGTGAATGGGCAGTAACGGTGGAAGATCCTTGTGAAGGCATTTCTTGAGTTTCGATTGGTCTGGTTTGGATTGTAGGGGGTTCTGTTTGGTGGAAGTTTTCAAGTCTAGCAAAGGTTTCGTTGAGATTGGCTGTGTGTTCTTCTTTGTAGTGTCTGCTTCTTTGTCTTTGGATGGCTGGGAGTAAAGATGGTTTTGTTGGAGGGGTTGGAAGGTTGGGGAGTTGTTGTGAGAAAAGAGTGTTTTGAGACTCTCAGGATTCGATTGGGGAATTGTTTTGAGACTCTCGGGATTCAGTTGATTGTTCGGGTTCACTTTCTGGTTGAAAATGACTTCGGAATTGTTTAGAGAGGCACGCTGCGAGGTGTGGGGGGTTTGTTCTTCTACGATTGTTGGAAGATGAGCTATCGGACATTCACGAACAACAATTGACGGGTGTCGTTCGAGTATTAATTTGATTATACGTTGTTGTGTATCAGGGGTGATATTAGTTCTAAAAATAGAATCGATAGAGTTTGATGAATTTGGATTTTCGTCAGATTCGTAATCTGAGTAGTTTTCTATTTGATCGTTGATCTCACTGATCCACGATGGTGATTCAGGTTCTTCGGATGACGTTAGTCTACTAGTCAGACTCTCGTGGTCGGACTCTTCTGATTGGCTGCCTTTGTAGTTTGTACGCAAGGAATCAGGTCGGTTCTTTGGCATGCGCCAGGGATGATGTATAACTCTCGGGCGTGATTCCTAATCAGAGGCTTGCCGGTTATAGATTGGTTCAGTGTTCTTCTCGGGTGTAGCGCGAAGCAATACTAGCTCGTAAGAGATGTCGGATGGCACAGCAACTAGGCAATGAGAACCAAACGCGACGGGTTTGTTGTGGGGATACTACTGGAATCAGCACAGTAGGAAGTTTAATCTTATTGTTAAGATTTACAGTCAGAGCGCCTAGTAACGTCACGTGTCACAACACGTGATTGGGTTACGTAAGACAGCGGCTAACTGGTCTTTAACCTACTTCAATTAATAAGCTTGAGTATTCTCGAAAGCTCAGTAAGAGAAGGCCAAGAAGACTTGAGGTAAGTCTAAGGTAGCGCGAGGTTTGAGACAACAACAATGATACAAGTGAATTCAAGGCAGGGCAAGTAAACACAAGTAGTCCGGGAAACAAAGGAAAGATTAAACTTGCGTTTAATCTTCCAGATACAAGTCCTTTAAATACTGACTAGACGAAACGATATCAAACTATGAAACTACAACTACAAGTCTGAAAATCACTATCACGATTCTGATAAATACGTATCTGTCCGCTGATGTAACAGCTATCATAGTTAGATATCTAATAGTTCAAATCCAAACGCGATGTCCATGAAACCATCATTGTCTGTTAATCAATCCTGTTAGTCCATAACAATCAAACAGCGAAACCGTTCCTCCTGATCCTCCTAATAACGTCCGTCCAATTATACTCATCCCAATCAACATCAAATCATTCTTCTTCCACATCAAACTTTCCAACGTACTCTTCCCAATCTAGAACCGCAGTCTCGGTCCTGGTGGCTGTGTTGGCATCTAGGATGATTAAGTCACAATGAGCATCAATCAGGTCGACGTTTATAACAGCTTTTGACAGCTGCAACATGAACACATAAAAAACATCAAAACCCTCTAGCAAACAAACAACAGCATTACTGTGGAGATGGGCTTCCTTCTGTGCTTGGATCTCACACCCAAGCACCCATCACCTACTATTTATTGGGCATCAGTTTTGTTATCATACTAGCACCCGTTGATTCTCTTTTTTTAGAATAAACTTATTTACTTTGGTTTCAAACTTTAGGCACTAGTTTGCCACAGGGACTCTAGTAGTATATGTTGACGTGTGGTAGTCAGGAGTTTTCGAGCTAGTCAATGGACCATGACCACCTTTGCCTCAGTCTCTGTCCGAAAATCAGGAAATAATCAAAATTTATTCAATCTCTATCTATCTCAGTCATCTCTTTATATCTCGCTTAATTCTATTCTTTTCCTCTCCAAATTCCGCACAGTCCCTTGTCAACGTCTTCTTGTGGTTTTGACACCCAGCAACTGTTGGACTCGGCCACGCCACCCTCCCTGATCTGAGCATGACCATTTACCCAATCCCCTCTTTCTGAGTTTCACTTTCTCTCTCTCTGCTCAACTGCTACAGCGGTCATTAAATGATAGATGATTGATAGGATGCTAGCAAAGCCTTCCTGAACCTGGCCCAGCATATCAATTGGCCCAGGATTTACTTCTTCCCAAATGGCATGGACCTCATATAGGTCACCAACTATATTTTCCATGCTTTCTCTAAACACTCGGAGGTGCTCAACTGCAGCTCTATCCATGGACAAGTCATAACAAGAAAAAAAGAGTTAGACACTTGGGACACATTTACCCAAAACAGCTTATTCACCTGAACTGGGCGGGTGCACTCAGCACCACAATCCTTCAGCTAACCAGATATTAGGCGCAATACTAATCCCAACGACAAAATGCTATATACCTGTTCTAAAAAAGGAGGCCACTGACCTTGATGCAATAAGGCATCTTGAGCCGCAAAAGGGGGTGGCAAGGAGCGGAATGTGGGTAACGAGCAAATGCACCGAAAGCTCTCATAGGCATGCTGATGCCTCCCGAGTGCCCACGAGCCCCAGCACTGAACGGTCTTGAGATCGCAGATGGCATGGCATAACTGGAACTGTGCTTGTTCAGTGGTGACAATAGCCAACTGACATTCCTCTGTTGCACCAAAGATGTGGTCAACAATGTACAATGGAGAGAATAAAATAAAATACACAAACTGGGAAACACTTGTAACCCGAGAACACAGTGTAGAGATCGGATGTCGCGTGACGTCATATCACCGCCGTCACACGTCTTCTCTCTACTACTGATTAAGTCCCCTCCCTCTTCGACAACTCCCCATCTACTAACCGATATCCCACTACCCTGGCAACAAACCGATCGTCAAACATAGCCGGCAACTATATCAAGACGACCCTGCAGATTCAACACTCAGTAGCCGCCGCTTACAGCCACTATCCCCCTCAACCTTCCCCTTTCCTCTTTCAATTCCACATGCCCCTTTCCTCTCTCCATTCTACACTTTCCTTTTATTACTCGCTACGCATATTTCGCACTCGGCACCATCGCCTCAACGCAACCGAGTTAGGACTTGTCATCCAACTGACAAAAGTCCGAACATTTAATGTTTGTTATATATTCCCTTTTCCATTTCTCCTCTTTCCCCTTCTAAAAATCTAATAAAATCGTCATTCATGCTCCGGCTCAACCGCTATCGTTTCGTATCGTCGCTTAACGTAATAGTGTAGGTCTAAACGGCCACATGGACCTCTCTCCCCACCTGTTTTTCCACCACTAATATCCCTTAGAATTATCTTTCTCTTCTAAATTCTTGACAAAACGTCTTGTAAAGCCGCTCTTTCCTGCTCTTCTAGCCCCCTGCAGTATTATAGGTACTCATAGAACCGTAGCTTTAAATACTGCGATGTATTTCCGTTTTTCTTTAGTGAAATTTACCCCCATCTCTCCGACTCAGTTTAGCTCTAAAGTGTGAGCTTCTTAAATGTCGTTCTCACTCAAACCCGCCGCCCTCATCATCGCTTCACTCCTCAGCAACGTCTCACATCGTCGCACAAGTGCTGAGTTATCATTTCGATTAAAATCTCATTAAAAACAATTAATAATCAAACTATCTACTTGGGTCAGAACCAACGACAGACAGACGCTGTCGTGCTCTCAACCACATCCGCACTCACCTAGTCCACCTTCCCTTCAACGGTGTCGGAGATGACCCACGTTGATGTTGATCCCGAGTGGGGAAAGGAGAAGTGGGATGAAAGCGAGGACAGGGATATTGAAATTTAAACGTATTCCTTCATAAACGCCGAGTCTTGTGTAATCCAGGGCGGCAGGGTCTGGGGGAACCTGGCCATACAAGTCCTGAAGTCCGCTAAGGATTTTTCAAAGATTATTAACCACCTATCAGACGATGACATTATCGTCGACCGTCTTAGTGTCAGGACCAACGAATCTGAATAGATGCCGACTGAACTTCACTCACACAATCGAGGTGACGATGGAAAGTACCCAATGACCCCACCGCCTCCTTCAATCCAGCGGTGGATTCCAAAAATAGGTCCAATGTTCTCTCAGGGGAGGCCACCCGTGTTGGCATAGATCCTGTATGCGACCAGATAGAATTGATGTTGCCAAGCACCATATCGGCAGCGAACGCGATAACTAACTTGCCAAATAGCTCAACCAGGCAGTTTTCCAATGTGGGCTGGGTGAACGCTTCAAAGGCTGACAGCTCTATCAGCTTCTTGATCAATTGATTTCGCGAATTGTACGAACGATCAGGCCATTAACGAACACCATCGAGTTGCTTATTCTCGTCGCTCGAACTTACCAGTGATCGTAAGCGGTCGTAATATCTGCCTTTACGTTTGGTAGGTCGAAAGGTAGCATAGGTCGTTCGACTCCAGTTGGACAAGCCATGATGGGACGAGCTCTGAGCAATGGTTGGAGAGTATTGAGAGACGCGTGTGAGGCTGTGTGAGGTTATTCAGGCTTTGAGTAAGACACTCACCGGCCTACTTTAGGATGATCACCACCGATCACTAAGTTAGACCGAGGTATAAGACTTTGGAACTTCGCTTCTAGCCGTCCCAGAAAGACTTGCTACTTAGGGATCAAATGAACAATGAAGTTGATTACAAACGGCATTAGGAATGTGTATGCATAGGTATCCAGTAAATCTTGGTGTTTTATTCCTTTCCGGGACGTCTATAGCCCAATACAGCCCCATTGCAAGTATAAGGTCCACAAAACGAACCCTTGGCCTACCAGGCAAAGTATGTAGTTGCAACCGATCCTCATGGCCCGAGAAGTCTGGCCCTGTTCAGTAGATGGGTTACTCTTCTCAGTCGGCTCTGGTGCTTTCGCACTCGAGGAAACTGATCGTTGCGCTCCAGAAGGGGCCGGTTCAAAGGAGACTCGAACAAGAGTTAGTTATTTGTTGGAAGGATTAAGACGAGAGAGCATACAGGGGAAGCTCCCGTCACCAGCAACTGCAGATTTCACAGCTGCCTCCAACTTCTGTGGCGCATCCTGAGGGACTGTCGAAGCCAAACCGATTCTTGGAGGATCTCGAGAGGGGTATTGGAGATCTCCGAAATAAAACGCTGAGATGACGCTATCAAATTAACATGAGATTTGGACGACACAGTTTAAATTTGAGTTGAGTTCACCTTTTCAAAAAGGGTGTACCCAAGCTCCAGCTAAATAGGTATCCTCCGACGGCGGGAGGATCGGTTGCTACCACGTTAGCTACGCAATGAGATACTGAATTGGTGTATTCTTGGAAAAGAAAATCTCGTGGGTCGACTGGGAAGAGCTTGCCGCCGATTGAGAATGCGAGGGTATGAGGCTGCGAACAAGGGAAGTTCGTGCCGATTCGACGGTCTATTTCTCCAATAACATCCTCGGGCCCTCTGATAAGAGAATTTCCCTGCATGGGTTTGATTATTGTATGCGCATACGTGCTAAATATCACTTACAGTGTCAATGAGCGCTGAAAGCGAGATGCTAGGAGAAGATAGGTTTGAGCGGGGTAATATCTCCCCGTTGAGATACACGTCGTCAACGGGAATCTCCCAAGCAATGGGGTATATCTATACGTGACGTGAAACGGTCAAAGCTGAAGAGGGATCGAAGAGGTGAGCACCACTGACTTCACCAGGAGAATCCAGTGGTGGAGGTAAACCACCTTGGCTTCGGGTATATCCACGCACAGGAACCCAAGTGAAACTGTCGTTCTGTACACCAGGGGGAAAGCTACCAATGCTCAGTTGACCGACGTTTCCACCAATGTCCACTGTGTCCCTTTGAAGTGTCACTGCAAAGATAGGATCAATCTCCTTTGTGGCAATCAAGCGCCCAAAGAAAGGCGCGATGTCAGAATAGGACCGAAAAACTTTGTCTGACAGAGATTCAGCCGCACGAATGGAGGGGTGGTCTGTATGCGCTAGATCTGGGTCCAAGAAGCTCAGATCCGGGAAGCGTGATTGTCGAGGGCCTGGTCTCGGTTTGGGGGATGAATGATGTTGGTTCCTGAGTGTCCGCCTTGGCGTCAAAATCTGTGCTTTAGCCTCAAACGACGAAGAGCCGGAGCCCAGGTATTGATCCACAAACATCGTGTTCCATAACACGCTAAGCAGATAGCCAATCGAGTTAAGCGAACATTGTATAATAAGTGTTCACGCACCTGTTTATCGGAAATCCTAGTCCAAATATACCAGAAGAGCCGGATTCAGCTACTCCTGCGTTAGTTCTGTTAATCAAAGCAAATTGCTGTCCTGGCACTCGAATTTCCGCAAGGCCAACATCGCCACTGCCGATAACTCCATACGCGTAAGTTCCCGTCCCAGAGTCACCGTAAAGTAAAGACACATCGATTCCCGTGGAATTTATGATGGAGTGAGGGAATAATGGTATATTCGCAGTGCATCCAGTGGTACAAGAATCGCCGACAACCCACAGATCCGACGAACCAGTATCTGACCCCTTCGTTAGTATCTAGGATATATGTCAGCTCCAGCGACGAACCAATGAGCAGCGATGTGGGTATTCCACCAATTTCAATAAGAACATTGTATGAGCTGGTAATCAGTCAGGGTGAGGATCATTAAAGTCGAAAGCGATACTCACACGTCAAGATAATCTCCTAGTCCAGTAGAACCCGTTTTCCCTCGTCTTTCCAAAGGTGTGCCTATTGATACGAGAACAAGTGGTAAATGAACTCCTTGTCGCGACCGTGTACGGTCTTGGGCCTCAACCCTTTCGAAGCCTGCAGAGGCGTTGAGAACGAGCAGGAGAAGTGACCACTGCTTCAGCCCGCTCATCGCGGCCACAATCCCTGGGCCACCAATGTTGGGAGGTTTAAAGAGGAATTCGGGCCTGCGAACGGGGCTCGCGTGGAGGATTGGTGTGGAGACTATTTGATCCTGGGACCATAACACCAGGTTTCCGTTTGGTCGATCGTCAGGCCGGAAAAATTCTTTCACATGACGTGGATGTACTTTCATAGGAGCTCCATGGGAAACACAGCATTAAATGGTGAATTATAGTAATAGAAAGGTTGTTGGGTGCATTCAGAGCGGTATATGCATGGCGGAAATTAGTCGCATACTTATGTCGGATAAAGTGGTAATCGCTGATATATGTTTGTGATGATTTGTAGTTGGAGCATTAATGGGGTAGTGGTAACCTGGGTCGTTGCCATATCGTAAGCTCGACCCGCCGGGGGTTCGATTCCCTCTTAATGCAAAAGTGTTTTTGCGTATCTTTTTACGTTCTTGATCCTAGCTGCTCTAACTTATCAGCGGCATACATAATACTAGTTTCGTGGCTGCTTTGCCCCACAAGGTCTGTCAGTACATGCGAATGAAATTGACAGTCAATCGACAGCCCGTAATGGTGTTAAGCCTCCGTTAAAAAAAGAAACAAGGAACCACACAAGCTCATCATGATCACGGTCCAATTCACCAGGAGCTTTGGTATAGCAGTATTTGCTTGCATCGTCAACTGGGGGGGAGAAGCCGTTGCCCGAGAACCGGTCGGCAAACTTATGGAGGTTATAAGAAAAGGATCTACTGGAGGAATTGCCGGGCCTGTTGGTATAGGCCCCTCTGGACCTATCACGCGTCCCGGTGGATTGGAAAAGGGATTGAACTGTAATGTCATGCTTGCGATTGGACTTCCTCCGCTCTCACAATCACGCACATAGTCTATTGTGAAGCGGGAGAAATTCAGGACAAGTCCCGCTCTTCCACACCAATGGTTACTTACTGTCGTAGATGCTATGATACTCGGGAATGAGTGATTGAAGTTCACTGGAGCTGATTATACACTGCAAGCATTCGGAGAGTGCGCTGTTGTAGTCGTTACTACAGTAGCAGCTGAGCGAACGGCAATTCTGTAACAGAATATGAATCACAATATCAAACATGGAGTGGGTGACTCACGTTGAGAAGCAGGCATGGGCTTTGACACTGGCTGGGTACCAGGCCGGAGAAAATAATATCACGAGGAGACAGTGAATGAGAGGCGCTAGTCATTGATAAGGTTCTTGCTTTTCCATTCAATGAGACGAAGGGATCGTTGTTCGGTGAACTTGGGAGACACACCTGACGCTATTCCTGCAACAGCTGCGACGAGGACCATAATTGACATAAAGATGTGTTGTAGGAGTAACAATGCCAGATGCCAATTTGGGCAAGGCGACTATTATGGATATATGAACGAAAGATGAGCTTGTGATGATAGTATGGAGCCACATGAGTTAGATAAGGATAAGGATATAGCACAACATACCTTTAAGTCACAGGTGGCCGTAGCCTTGATGGGACACAGGTTGTTGGCGTTGCCATTGTTATATATACATGCCCTTATACTGATCATTGGTGGAACTTCTGTCAAGCGATGCCCAAGGTTGTAAGAATGACAGAGATCTAGCTTCGCACTCATTCATTCATCCAGGGCCAAGGGCAACATACCGCAGGGCTGACACATTTTGTGACTGACTTGCAATACACTCTATGAGCCCCCAGTTGTTCCCTGAGGCACATGCCCTGGAAGTTTGTCATAAAGCCCCAAAGACGAGGCCACATTTTGAAGATGAATTCCAAGCTTGATAAGCTAGGGTAGAGGCATAACAAAGCTTGTATGGTGCATGATACATCGTATACAGACAGAATAGGTGCAACAAGTTGACTGAATTGCGAACGCCATGCTATAACAGAGTCCCAGTGAGAGCAAAGTACACGACACAGTCCTGCCAGTGGTCCAGAGAGAGCGATGAAGGCTGAGAGCACCTTCTGAACCGTTTTATACGTTCCATTTGTTTTAGTGGGCATTCCCTGTCAACAGGATTTAACATTTCTGGGTTCCAGAATTTAAGGGGGCTATGGGTGGAACAGAACAGGAGACCGCAGCCGTGATAAACATGTCTATTGATCCGGTCGCCGGTGACTTATTACATCAGCGGAATATATTGGGAGCACTGCGCTCGCCTGCGACAACCACCACCACTCCTCTCGTCGTTTCCAACGACGACCTGAGCCTATCATGGCCACAAAAACCGATGTAGGCTCTGGCTTTGGCTCAAGGCTTCCAACAGCAGTCCTTGTTCTCGCCGGCATCTCTACTCTTGTTGCTGTCTTCGTTTCAACAATGTCCATTGTCTTTCAACTCAAGAACTACCGCAAACCAATCCTTCAGAGGTGCGTTTCTGTAGTTGACATACGTAACAATGCTTACAGAGAACACTAGAATGGTTGTGAGGATTATGGTCATGGTACCACTCTACGCGATCTCATCCCTCATTTCCCTGTTTTCGGTCGAGGCAGCATTTGTCATTGACGCAATTCGAGATATTTATGAAGTGAGCATATGTGTTTTATGGTATTCCATTGGCTCAGCAGGTTTTGGAAGCTTGGACGTGCCTAACAAGTCCCCTTGTACTCACTTATCCTGCTTTCAGCTTGGTTGGAGCAATGCCATTGCTATCGTGGAATGTGCCACTGACTAATGTTGTATTCCAGGCCTTCGTCATTTATTGCTTCTTTGAGTTACTTCTAGGATACCTTGGAGGAGAGCGATCCCTTCTAATTATGCTGCATGGACGACCGCCGAAAGAGCACGCCTTTCCTATCAGTATTTTCAAGCGGGAAATCGATGTCAGTGACCCATACACTTTCTTATTCCTGAAGAGGGGCATTTTACGTTGGTATTCTACCTACCAGGAGCCTGTATGAGCAGCTGATGTTGATCCCTCACTAGAATATGTCCAAGTGAAGCCCATTCTTGCCGCAGCAACCCTGATTTTGAAGGCAGTGGGCAAATACAACGATGGTAACTTCCGCGCCAACTCTGGCTACCTCTATGTCAGTATTGTTTACAATACCAGCATCTGCTTGGCATTATACTGTCTAGCCATGTTCTGGGTCTGCGTCAATGACGACTTGAAGCCTTTCAGGTGAGTCCTAGCCCCGTTTCTTAGCTACATCCAGCTAACCCCCTCCTCCTCTAGGCCGGTACCAAAATTTCTCTGCGTGAAAGGCATTCTTTTCTTCTCATTCTGGCAGTCCATTGGAATTTCGATCCTAGTCGCTGCCCAGGTCATCTCACGTCTTGGCCCTTACAAGGATGCGGAGCATATCTCGGTCGGCCTCAACGATTCCTTAATCTGCTTGGAAATGCCATTCTTTGCCATCGCCCACAACTACGCCTTCTCCTATAAAGATTTCATTGATTCCAAGATCTCCTATGTCGCCCGCATGCCTTTCTACTATGCATTCCGTGACGCATTCGGCCTACGTGACGTCATCGAGGACAGCAAGACGACACTTCGTGGCGAAGGGATGGACTACCGTGAGTTCGAACCCGCGGAAGGTTTCATGCATCAAGGTGTAGGACGTGATCGTCGCATTCGTGCCGGCCTCCGCTATAGTAAAGGCGGTCAACGGAAATATTGGCTGCCGAAAACTACCGCCGAGCCTCCTGGCCGAGGAGAACGGGCTGTTAACCGTGCCATTGCACGAGTTGCGGGCCGTGATCAGACAGAAGAAGTCCATGCTCCACTCCTCCCTTCACAAGCTCGTAGTGTTGTCCATCTAGCACCGGATATGCAACCTGATGAAGAACACAATATCTGGGAGGGTGGAGTGGAAGATGCTGAAGATGGGTATGAATTACCTTTCGGAGACCTCGATGACGCCATCGAGGAATTGTTCGAACACAGCAAGAAGTACATTTTTGGCGACTATAATTATCCTTGTATTGATGTGAGCTCGGAGCAAGCCAGAGAGGTGATGTGGTCAGAAGAGGAACGTGTCCTCAGAGATGAAAGAGGAGCCTGGTTTTCTCCGATTCGGGGTGCAAAAGGAAAGTTGGCGTTACAAGGGCGGGAGAGACCCGCTTGGGAGGGCTACGGAGCGGTTGGGACTACTGTACAGCAGAGGCGAAACGGTGGCAGCGACGATTATCTCACTATCGGCGATGCAGGACATGAGCCCGTTATTGACCACGATCAAGTCGACCTTCAACTCGATCCTGAGGGTCCCAATGATTCCCATTCAACAAACGTCAAGCTACACTGGACCAAAGGCCGTAGCGCTGACGCAGTATCGCCAGCGAAAACACAAATGCATCCTCCCAAATCTCATCAATCAAAAACGAAATCACGTCAACGAGGTTTTGGCCACGTTGCCGATACGGGCGTTCCAAAGGAAACGTCTTCTGCAGGTCCGTCATCGGCGGGAAGTAGCTCTCCAAGCCTCGGAATCCCAGGTTCTTCTAACACTAACCGGGTCCGCTCACCTCCAACATTGTCTCGAAACACCTCTCGAGGTACCCATCGTGGTAGTCATGGCAGCTCGCCTATTCTACCGTCGGATGCAGTCGACTTGGTTGTCGAGGATAACACAGCTGCTGAAAAGGAGCAAGCGAGGGAAAGACGCAAAGGCGAGCCGGCGATGCGTGGTCCTGGCTTGAAGAAGGTGTATAGGCGGGGGTTTGAGGCTCAAACACCTAAAGGGGAAGTTGCGAAGGGTGAAGTGGAGGTGGAGGACACAGATCCTGATCGGAGGAGAGTTGAGCTTGGAGAACAGGTGTTGGAAGAGGTTCAGCATGATGTCCGTCGTGATGAGCCGCCTGAGTCTCAAGTATGGGAGCCGGATAATCCAGAAGGAGTTGTGGCCAGAGCCCAGACACCTCCGCTTCATGCCCGTATGTCAGAAAACAATTTGGATGATCTTCCAGTGCACGACAACCCTTGGGCATGATTGTTCCTGTGAGAGAAATGTCCCTTCTTTCTTCTGTCGGTGCCAGAAGTGTGTATGATGTTCCATTCAATTTATATCTGCATTCCTATCAATGGCTTCGTATCGTTTTCGGAACTAGAACAGGCGCCTTTGATCTGGAACACTTGTAGTAACAGCTATACTGCACTAACTCTTTGAGCTTATATAAGAACAATAATCCATACTTTAAACTGATTCTATCCCTTAGATAGTTGAATTCTCAGCTCCAGTAATCTCGTGGTTCTCCTAGAGGTGAGCAAGGATCTTTTCAGCGCTCGAGTTTTCCAGACCGAGGCCACCTTCAGTCTGGAAAGTTCATTAGCATCAACGGTGTGTTATTTCTGGAAGAAGCCACATCTTACTGCAATGTAAACCACTTTAAGGTCGTCAAGGATAAGAGCATATCGTTGGGTGCGAATACCGAAGCCGACTGCAGTTAGATCCTTAGCAAGACCGAGGGCACTGGACCACTGGGCGTTAGGATCAGAGGCATAAACAATCTACTTTATAATTAGAATCCGCAGTTACGTCGATAACGAGTTGATTCACTGACCTTATCTGGGATCCCTCCTGTACGACCCCAAGCGCTCATTACGAAGGGATCGTTTGCGGCAAGAACGACGATCACGTCAACCCCTTTCTTGGAAAGGGCATCGTAATTCTTAATAAACCCGGGGACATGCTGCTGATGGCAAGTAGGCTGTAATCTTTGTGAGATCGAGATCATGGGGCAAACATCCCTTTCTCGAACGCACTGTGAAAGCACCAGGAGTAGACACAATCACGACTTTCTTGCCTTTCCACTCCTCGAGGGTATTGTAGTCCTGGGCTACATGACAGTTGGTTGTGTGTTTACTTTGTTATCTTCGTCATGCAACCAGGGGGTTGGCTTACGTTTTCCACAAGCAGACTGGGAATCCGAAGGTAAAGATCATAACCAAGGTAGATTGAATTGCGAAGGCACTTACACTGTCTGCGAGTTCAGGCGTATAGGGAACGTGCTTCAGGATACCCTTAGGGATCGTGTCGCCAACTTTCACCGAGATCTGTTCGTTGACGGTTACTGAAGACATTGTGCAAATTGCGTGTGAGTGCCCCGAAGATTTTTCTTATTCTTGCTTTGCAATTTTGGTTGCTTGATTTATACGTTCTCCTGTGATCAAACCACCCATTTTTGCGATAAGATGACGAATGGTTTATATTCATCACATGATCCTGATTATGAATGCGGCGTAGATAAGTAACACGCCCGAATTGCTATCTCCTAGGTCATTGGGTGGAGATAATATAGGTTTTTTTCAGTGGCAACAGATGCGTTAGCCGGAGAGTTCAACTTTCCGTCCGGGTAGCTACCATTGCCGGTTATAGTCTACTGAGCTCATTCCATTTCGTTTGGCAAATGTCACGGTCAAACAGTGAAAATCGGATGGAGGGATAACCGGAAACTCAATGCAAGCCTTCAAAGCTTCGATATCGGTCGTCAAAATGCGCTTTTGCTGTTCCCGAGTTTGAGGTAACGCCGAGCAAATTCGTAACTCGTTTTGCTTGACTTGGGACAACCTGAATCACCCGGATCGTGAGGAAATTAATGACGCTGGGTTCCGGGAACATGCTCTGGGTATTGTTCGGACGTCATATGTTGTAGAATATTTATGCATTTATTTGTAGACTTCCCATAAGATAAAGGTACTTGGTGAAGCTGGCCTGGAGCCGAGACGTTCAACGTTTAAATTTAAATTTGAGCGTTATACTGAACTGTGGGCCCAAGTTGAGTGATCCGGACTTGACCGAAGAAAGCCGAAGGGTGCTCCGATGCCGAGATAACGGCTGATGACGGCGCACATCTGGCTCCTGCGACTGTCATGATCTCAATCAGATACATCCATGGTTTACCTTCGCTGTGATCAGGCTGACAACTTTATCGAATCTCGCACAGGTCGTAGTTCCTCTAGCGGGTATTAGTTAAATGCTCAGTCTATTTGTCTAAAGCACGGAGGCCGACGGACAAGGGACAGCTTAGGCTTTAATGGAGATCCGGACCTCGTTTGAACCGTTTCATTTCAATCTCCATGGTGCCAGCAATTAGGTTCTGCTACCATCAGACCTGCGAACAAGAGATCTGACATGGCGCACGTCATCCGGGAATTCTAATAGAAGCTTCATCTTACTTGCCACAGCGCTTCGCCAAAACTTGCGAAGCCCGAGTGTGAGTGATTAATCAAGAACAGAATTGGACCTAAAGCATTGACAGTATATTTAGACATGATGCTTGCTACTGATGTCCAGCGGTACGTTCACATCACCCTGACTGTGATGCATATCTCGCCACACATAAAATGCGGGAAGTGAATTGAATCACCAAGTGATTCTCCCCAACCATCCCTCAGACTTCATCATGTATGAGAATTTCATCCTTATGAACTTGTCCCTGGCCCTCATCTTCATCGATATCTGTTCAGGACACATTCCCTCCAACCAATCGTACGGCTCGTTGTGAGTTGCAATGGCGAGCAATACAGAGTGGTTGATATCACCGGAGCACCTAATGGCACATGGGTTCGGGAACGAATTTTATCCAAGGTGTGTGAGCCTCCAATCCTACGAGCGCAATTCCTCACATCCGCAAAGCTCAACATACCAGACGACTCACAAGCCGCTTTCTCGATTTTCCCATCTGAAATTGGCTCGTTCGCACTTGGTGACCCCTTGAATGATCGCGAGTTGTTCACCTTGTGTCGAAAACATGGGGATCCCTCCGGTGGTCTCAAGTTTTTTGTCTCAACATCACCAGATAGACCTCCGATGCATTACGATCCTGGGCCTAATAGCGACTTGCCACCGGTACGCGATTAATGCATGGCTCTGTTGGACTTACCTTACATGGAATTACAGTCCTTCTTTGGATTACACAGAGCGCCACGCCGTTAACCAAAAACCCAGGAAGCTCAATATCTGCTATACTGTGGAACCCCGAATGCATAGACCCCATGCTACTCGTTTCACGACCAACACCGATGGCCGAGCCCATGTCCCTCCCATCAGCAACGTGCCCAAGTGTAAGATTAGCGAATCCCATAACCTGACATTTTGTAAATCCCAGTTTCTATGTATACCCTTCAATCGAATCACGACGAACAAATTCTTGGCAGATTCACCACCACTCACCTCCGGTAATTGTTCCGACTCCCAGCAACAGCTCTGATGATCAGGGAACACAGCCTCTACCCTTTTCGCGCCTTCCAGATGGGATTAAGTCAAGATATAATCACATAAAGATAGCAGTCCTTTCGTCGCATGAGAAGGTGCTCTCAGTTCTATTAACATTCTCTACTCGACGCACGAAAGGTTTGGCGATCTATACCCTCAAATTCCATGCTCCTTTGGTACCATAGCCCGCAGAGGCCCTCATAGCCCCATTTGCAGCGCGCCTGAATTCTTGACATGAACCGGACAGAAGCCTTTGGATCAACCTTATGTCTATATTTTTCCACCTTCACGGAAGATTCAAAACACGAGGTTGGAGAGGTGAGGCTCATGGTCTAACCATGTGCGTTTTATTAAAGACCTGAAACACTCTCAACAATCCTTCCATTCCGGCATGGGGAATTGGACTCACACCTTGCTGCATCAGGGAAGCACGCCGAATCGGTAACCCAATAGTGTGGGCCAGTATCCCCTGCAAACATAGGTACATAACATTCATTCCCAGAGCAGCTGTGGCATCGATGAGAAGCATGTACGCTCGCCGTTGATTCTTGCTGCCTGTGCCATCCTTAGGTGCCAAACTCTAAGGGCAGGACTCGGCATCAGAGATGGACTCTCACGTAGGCTCCTGCATCTAGCCAATAGCAGATCCGTGTCGGGGGCCGAGGCGTAATCCTTGGGCATGTCTTGAGAATCCTCTTCACGGTTGTAGAAATGAAAATGCAAGTCTATCGCTATGACCAAATGAGAAGTGACCTTTGTAACGCTGCCGTGATACTAGCACCTCTCTATCCAAACTCAGATTCCCCCGCCCCTTGGATTTACCCACTTCCTAGCCTGAAGGATGAATAATGAGGCATCTCAATGCGGTGAAGAGGCGAACCCGGGACAGGCGAGTGTATTTCAAATACCCACAATTCCGTGAATTTCGTCTCGTGACTTGAAACGCTGAATAGTTCCGAATGATATAGACGTGTATTCTAGAAAACATCAGAGCAGGATAATTCCTGCCGATTTCTTACCTATTGATTAAATCAAGAGGGAGGTGCTGGTCTTTGACTAACTTAGCTGCAGGTGTGCCGGCGCTTCACGCTTCAAGTGTGAATGAAGGCGTTCTTTTTGTCCCATTGAGGAAGACGCCAAGGAACTTGAAGTGTTTCAGGTGTCGCAGAAAGGGACAGTGATGGATTCAAGAACGATCGGACCTTCCGCTCCAGCTACTCATCCAATCTACCTGAAACTGGTTTCTTCGGAAGAGCAGCTGAGCTAAATCATTCGAGCTAGGGGCCTTTATTTTAATATCGCTGGGGAGACTCAACTTCCAATTCTTGGAGAGGCTGAATACCAAACCTACTTTTCCCAGGGGAGAACAACAACTCAAACCCGAGTTGTAGGGAATTAAGCAAGCGACAAGGGCCTCCAAGTAAACCGTCAGTACACGCTACCCCTATTGCGCATAGTCAATCCCTGAATTCAGCAGCCAGAGCTAACACAAATTCTGTAGTTCTAACGTAAAAGTTGGGAAACATTTCATACCAGCGACAATGCTCCGGTTTCACCTGTCGCCAACGAATAACAATCAACGTCAGCCTAGTGCCTGGCACCCACGGGGGCTCAGGTTGGGTATTTGGAAACTTCCTTACTCAGGCAGCAGTGACTCAGTAGCCTATAACGAGGTGTTATCTAATTCAAGAAACTCTCTGAAACGGGCCCCGTAATTCTACTTGTGTATTGAGTCGTCGTTTGAACGCTTGAATCTGAAAGCCAACAAGTTCTTGTACAGCGTTTTATTCAAGGGGTATAATACAAAAATAGAACTATTGTACTGTCGTTCAATATCCCAGTGTGGCTGACAAGGTCGTAATTAGGGGAGGATACCACAAGGTAGAGACAAATTGGAATATGACGAGAGCAGTGTCGATATGTACTACCACCGGTAGTCTTCTGGTGGCTGGCTTGACCTTCACCCCCAGGACTTGGACCTGAATGAGCTGCTTTTGAGCCAGAATTAACCCCATCCTTTGGCCCTCTTCCAGAATCATTAGCGCCATGTCCTGAGGTTAGCATTACAGTCTCATGAGAGAATCAAAATCAAGTGTTTCAGACACACTCAGGAGCTTGATCTTCCCATCTAAATTTATGGGGAGAACAAGAAGCAGTGATGAGCTTCTTAACTTTCTAAGATGGACAAACGCCAGACTCACTCGTCTTCTTGGTCGCCGTCATTGATATCGGGGAAATTCAGATCCTACACACTGGAACTACTTCCTTGTCACCAATATCCTGGTGGTGTTTACAGGTTCCTATTGCACACCTCACGTCGAAAGCATTTCCCACTCTACTATCTAGTTTAGATTGCGTTCGAAGCCCGGATCTGACTGAAATATTTTAGCACTCACTCATTATCTACTCCATTATAAAGACTTACTTCCCCCTGTGACTGTTCCTCTGAGTCAAGAGTCCTGTGGAACCGTCGAATTCCGTCATCTGAGCACTTGTTCCGCAAGAATGTCCTTACCTCTTCCGGTCTGCGATCGACTCGACTTGGTACGAGTTCATGGTGAATGAAACCTAGAGGTCAGTCCACAGTAGAGCATCTGGAATATAAGTGAAGGGAAAGGGGTCGAGAAAGGGGATTTTTTACGGCGAATGGCAAAGTGCATAGTGTTCAGCGTTACTATTATATGCTTGATGCAACACCGGCGGTAGTAGGGTGGCGTTGCCGGTCTACTCTCCAAGATTAGCTTTTGCGATCAATTACCAGATCAAACACATATCACAGTTCAAACAAATCCAAACCGACCCCGTACTCCATAAAGAAAGGTATAAGTTCCTCGACAATGACAAACCAAAAACGCTCTGGGATATCTTCAACTATTCAATCATTTGTAGGGTCCACGAAAATGATATCTATATCAACAGTAGTACACACTAATCGACAAACAAGACATAGGTAACTTCTGTTTTTTCCTTTCGCTACGAGGGAAATTCACCAACCACCATCCATCAATCGTCGACGCTACTAGATATCGAAGTGCTCAAGCAGAAAGCTTTTTGCGCAAGACACCCTTGAGGGTCTCACCGTCCTCGGCGAACTTCTTGATGCCTTCGTGCAACTTATCAAAAGCCATCTGGTCCTGGAGAAGAGCCCAACGGAACTCGGGCTCATTATCGATGTAAGAAACCTTGGGTATAGGTTGGGCTTGTGCGGCTATGATTAGAACAAGATGAGAGATAAGCAATCGGAAAATGCCGTGTCGCGATATGACGTACCTGCTTTCGCATCAAGTTTTTTGGGAACAGGGACCGTCGAACTCTTGAGTTCTTCGAGTAGAGCGGGGGAGATAGTGAGGAAGTCAACTCCGGCAAGAGCTTTAATCTCGCCAGTCTGATCCAATAATTGAACAAATGGATGGGTGAAGAGAAAAGTTTGCGACATACGTTACGGAAAGAAGCACCCATGACGATTGTCTTGTAATCGTGTTGCTTGTAGTAGTTGAAAATCTTCTTAACAGATTGGACACCAGGGTCCTCATCGCCCTCATAGTTCTTTCCTGTAGCCTTTTTGTACCAATCAAGGATCTACGGGTAGGAATAAGTTGGTATATCATAGACAACTTCACGAAATGTACGCACACGGCCAACAAAGGGAGAGATCAAGGTGACGCCCGCTTCGGCGCAGGCAACTGCCTGCCCGAAACCGAAAAGCAGAGTAAGGTTGCAATGGATTTTGTCATCCCTTTCCAGCTCTCGGGCAGCCTGGATACCCTCCCAAGTCGAAGCAATCTTGATCAAAACTCGTTCCTTTTTGATACCAACGGAGTCATAAAGAGCTATCAATTCCTTGGCCTAAGAGATCAGAGACCAAATTAGATCGTGGTGACTAAGCGTAAATAGCGGTGAACACCGGGTCGCAAAAGTACCTTCTTCTTAGTGGCCTCCTTGTCGAACGAAAGGCGAGCGTCAACCTCCGTTGAAACGCGACCAGGAATGATAGCAAGAATTTCTTTGCCGAATTCAACAAGCTAGATGTATATCGTGGTGAACGGGGGGTGAATGGGGTAGAAATCACATCTGACTGACTAGCCTATCCATGGCGTTGTTGACCTGGGTATCGAGGTCGCCGCCCTTCGTCTTGGCGTATCCAATAGCGGCCTCAATGAGACGGCCGTAGCCAGACTTGTTGGCTGCAGCCAAGATCAGAGAAGGGTTGGTTGTAGCATCCTACACAGAAATTTAGTATGCATGCTAGTCAGCATCATCGATTTCACGTCGTTACCTGGGGCTTGTAGACATCGATGGCTAAAAAGCGTCGGTCAGAAAGGATACAATGAGGATTAGAGCACAGCGCACTTTCAAAGTCACCGGAGTCAGAGACGACAACGGTACCAGTTTGTTTGAGTTGATCAAGAGAAGTGGTCATGATGGTTTGAGATCAAGGTATACTCTGAAGGAGTGGAAAATGCTGGTGCAGTGATATACTGGTCATGACCAAATGATAAATGATAAATGTCATGCCGAAACGTCACGTGCTTGACAAATACAATTGCCGACGGAGCATCGAGGGGCCGCAGCCCTCAGTAACCTGAAGTACTACAAGCATCTCCGAGGGCTCATGATGGCCCTAGGTTACACCACATTCTATGTTCTTCTCTGTTCTTCTTGACCTGGTAATGCAATGAAAGAACGTTTGTCGCCACTGTTGGCGCCAATTGACGCCTTCCTTTGACAGGCTCGGGCTAACCCGTGCCCAATCGACGATCTTGACTGCAACGATGTTTTTCCGGTCCAATAACTTTGCAGCTCTGCATTCTAGCAATATAAATGTTCCGCTGAGGAAGACGTGATTAATTTCCTTTTACAGCATGTAATGTCATAGAAATCAATTGAAAGTCAGTAGGTAGTACTTGTATCAGTAAGTCAAGTTCTAGCCGAGTCGAGGATTTTGACAGACCAGCGTTGGGCAGGTTAAAATCAGACCGCCAAACGCGAGAAGCTGAGAATTCCGCTTGAAACACGAGTGCAAGCCAGGTAAACGACTAATCCCATATCAAAATCCCGGCTGTAATTAATCATGGAACCACTGACAGTGAGCCATCGCCACAGATAACACACGTATGTATCCTGTTTTAACCTTACATAGTACTTGTTTAGTACCTTGGTTTTCGAGAGAGATATTCTTGAGCGCTCAAGGCATGAGCGGATCAAATCGTTCGCTAGACTGCAAGCTATTTATAGTTTGTGGGTATCGGAGTAGGCAAACCCCTACAACCTCCGACTGTCTTCCAGCAGTTTCGGGGGAAATGATGATTATACTTGAAGTGATAAAGTTATAAGATATCTCCTTGAAAGGTGTTCGGGAGCTGCTGCGGGTGTCATCTTGAAGCGAGGGCGAACTTTCAGTAAACTCGTTGAACAAGATCAATACTGCCAAACCTAGCGTCGGAAGTGTGGACGTGATACAGTGTCCATCTTTTCCGGGTCCGGCGCTGATTTGAGGGAACGTAAAATTTTGGAGCTCATTTCAGATCGCCAAAGCTTACGCGGCTGGGTCATAAAGTGCTGTGTATAGGGACGAACTAATTTACACGTAATTTAGACTACCCACATTTTCACAAATACAACACCTTACATAGACGCTCATTTTAAGTCACAAGTGCTGAAAAGGGATTGAAAGGTCCTCAGCCAGGAGTTGTTTCCATATATCATAAGTATATTTCTGAACATAGTTTGCGACTGGCGAGATCAGAGCTCAGGTGGAACCTAAAACACTCAATTCATTCCCCTACGCCAGTCAGATCCCGCTCTCTTCCATTATGCTCCCAACATACTGCTCATAGGCAAGTCATTCTCCTGAAGCGAAGCCGAGATCATCATGAATTACACAGTACATGAGGTTTTAAATAGATCATCCCTTGTAATCCTGGAAGTGAGATGGGATATCAATTCCGGTATGAGTCTTTGCCTTGCCTGCTCATAGAATTGGCTGGCAAGCGGCTATGTCTGGTAGTGATGTATACACGTAGCATCATAGATACTATTGAAAGCTACAGACGCCTCTCTCATCAGAGTGGAACTTGGATATATCCCCTAAGTACGAAAGGACCCCTAAGTAGGTTTACAGCCTGGAGCTGCTGTTGATTGCCGTGCAAGTGATGAGAAAGCGTCCCCCCCCTCCTACGGACTTTCTTCAAACACACTACGTCAGAAAGACAGATAAGGCAGACCTTACTTATATGTCTTAGGCCGCCAGCATCAAACTAATTCCATAAATGCAGCAATTTCTGTCTACTAGATCCCGAGGCTGGGCGCAATTAGACCGTGACAATTGCACGCGGCCATTTCGAGAGCTTTCAAGGCACCAAACAGAATAATTTATTTCCTCTCTTGCAACTGTTTTCTCAAGCTTCATCCTATTATCTTCCGCTGTTGTTGCTCATGGAATTTGTTTTTGATTCAGGTTCTCGTGCATCGCGGTCAAATGAGCATTTTACATATTGTTGGAACAAGGCTCGACTGACCGTGTAACTGAACCCGACACATACGGGAGGCCGCTTTTATCAGCTCACTCACGTATCCTACAGTTTTTAATATTAAAATGCTCATAAGACGGGGCATCTCGGACAACGCCACCTCCTCACAGGTCGACGCCAAGCATTAGGTATCTATACTTCCAATACAAACAAGTCACAGGCACTTGATAAGTAACCAGTTGGTGCGCACCGGGGGCAGCGTTCACCGTTCGGCGCCAAGATTGATAGTTTTTTTTTTTTCATCTTGAATAGGGACATAACTGCTGTTACTTATGAACCTGAGATACACCATGCAGTCGATCACCCGGCAAACGCAAAATTGGCAGATCATGTCAAGCATAATAGCTCGGCAAGGGGGATGACTCAGAGTCTGAGAGGTGCGGAGACATAACAGCAGCGGTAGTGGAGAGCCAACAACAGTATGTCACAGATAGAGAAAGGAAACAGGGCATCCGGGGGGAATCACTCCGGCGGGATAATACAGAAAGGAAAACTCGGATTTTCACAAGAAACGAATATGCGACCCGTTACAAGTATGCCTGTTAGCAAGGTACAATCCGTTGTCTCATCATGTGTCTCCCACCGCATTCGCCGTCCCGATGTTCTTTTGAACGAACCTTAAGGTCTCCTAGTGTAATATGACATCGAACCTTGTCGCGTGTTTGTTGGAAATTTCTCCTTTTATCCCAGCATCACGACATGCAAAGCCTCGAGGCGGGGGTATGTGTATCAGTTATTCCCTCAAGAAATACTCGGTTTTTATTCTTGGAAAGCTGAAGCTGTACGGGCCCACAGGGCTGTGCCAACAGCCTGACAGGTTGTGAACAAGATAGGCTCTCGTCGAGGACGAGAGGATGGTCCACCAGAGGATCCACCGTCTATACATACAGAGAAAAAAGTGAGGGGTAAGCGATAAAACCATACCGGAACAACAAACCGCCGACCGCCACCCCCGACAGGGCCCGCAAAAGAAAATCCCGACTGTTCTAATTGTGTGACACCTCCGGAAATAACCCAAATACGCATCAGTCAATTCCTTCCTAATTCGGCAACGCGACTTAGGCTCCTTTGATCTCGTTTAATCGTCGTCATGAACGTATTGATAACAGGTGCCGCATCGTACAGCCTCTAACGACGACAATTCGACAAGACAGGGTGATAGTCATAGTGAGGTAGATGGCTGAGATGACTCGTATGACTGACTTGAGGTAAAACCAATGAACGAGACAAGGTGGGCGCAGTTACGGAGTATTGATTTATTGCGAATTGTATGTGGGTGGGCGATATTACGGAGCCGAAGTGGAGTAGGGCAATCCTCAAGCCCGTTATCTCCTCAAGAGACCGGTAGGGAAACGTTGATATAGTGATTATAGTGTACCTGGAAAGGGTTGTTCCAGTGATATGGTCCTTGGCGGGATGTGTACCGAAGAGAATAGGTTGGTGTAAGTGATCGTTTCTTGTGGGAACACGACGTGAGTGTATCAAGCTCGGTATCAGCGCTGTTCCGCTCAATCGGTGATTGTTGAATGAATACAGCGAGGATCAAAATGACTTGTCAACAGTATCCTAGTGCTGCCAAGTTGTTCCTTAGAGCATCGAAAGCCCGATCTGCAAGAGGTGGTGAATCGTAGTTGTAGAATCTACATGAGCTCGAGCTGTATAGGGATGTCCTTGACTTTGTTGTTGTTCGGGCTGAACCGACATTTACTTTAGTTGCCAGCAATGACTAGATCTGAGTTTGACTCCGTCAAAGGGACTTGGGATATTCGTTTCCGTGATTGTTATTGGCTTGCTGTGTGGCCAGATTTGGGTGCGCTCCTTGCTGGTAACTTTGCAGTTAGTGTTTCATTGGACTATTAAAGACTGTGGGGTTGGGTCGGCAAAATGACATTCACATTCGATTCCCCTCTTTCAGCTCTCATACCGATTAATACAATGTCGAGGCACCACCATCATCACCATCGTTCAGGATATCCCTCATCTGGGAGAGGCATGAGCCCGCCTCTCATTACTCTATACGACATTCCTGGGCATACCCCACAACCATGGGCACCCAATATCTGGCGCATTCGGTTAGTATTTCAACTATTTCAAGATTCACTGTTCACTCACATTCTCCTTTAGATTTATTTTGAACTACAAGAATCTGCCGTATAAAACGGTCTGGGTCGATACTGCGAATGTCGAGTCGACACTTCGGTCAATTAACGCCCCACCGAGCGCCGTACGGTCTGACGGTCGGCCAGTATACACGCTTCCGGTCATCGTAGACCCAACAAGGAACCCGATGCAACCAGAGGTGTTGTCAAACACGAATCACATCGCAGAATATCTGGAGTCAGCATACCCTGCGAGGCCTGTATTCCCAGAAGGATCGCGAGCGATGCAATCGTTATTCGTGCACTACATTCAAGAGGTTTTCGCAAAGCCCCTATTGCCAATTATGATTCCTTTGAGTCATCAACAAATGCACCACGGAGGAGGGGGAATGCCGATGCTCCAGGGATCACAAAGGGAGCAGGCGTGGGGAGCAGTAAAAGAGCAATTTGATTTCCTCGCTATGATCATGGACAAGAATGCAGGCGATGGGGACGGGACAGTAGCAATGGGCAGAGAGGTGACCTATGCCGATTTTGCACTTTGTTCTGTTTTGGTCTGGATTGAAAGAATGGCGGCTCATGATGGGTGGACAAGAGTCCGTGGCTGGAATGGCGGGAGATGGGCCAGGCTGTATGAGCGTTGTCGCCCATACATGGATGAGCTCTAGATGAGCTCGAATTTTCAGGTATCATGATGATTTATGAACTTGTAGCATGTAGTTAAAGTTGTAGTACTAGATCACACCTGTGTTTGGATTTGGATTATATTTATGTAGCGTAGAGAATTGTAGTGGTTTATTTATTAATTGATGGGACCCGTTTTGTGAGTCTAATTGGGCACACCACATGGACACTGGCCATGGCTGCCTACTGCTCGTCTCCCTCAGCCTCTTCCTCTGCAGTCACTATTCCAACACCAGGAAAGTCCATTCTTAAGCGCCCTCCTCCACCCCAACAGTCTCTATTCTCTCGGCTTTCCAAGTTTCTTCCAACAAACACAAACTCAACATCAGGGGCCTCAACCCCGCAAGGAACACAAGAAGATGAGACTCGGCCACTCAAACGCGCACATTTCATCCTACCAGAGATTGCAATTGTCTATCCTATATCCTCCGTAAATCCTCCCTCGATGCCTTTTCTCAAAGACGAGAAACGCGCGATCGAGGATAAAGAGTATGAGAGGAGAAGGAGAGTCGTCAAGGGGCAACCGAAGAGCCCTGGGGCGGAACCGGAAGGATGGTGGAATATGGAAAAAGTCGAGTCATTCTATCGCGAGTGCTGTGAAGGCTGCGACGAGGTCCCGGACCCTGGTATCGGTGCGGCGTTCAAGGTGCGGAAACCGACCAAATGTCGGAATGATGTGGACGCTCATGGGAGTAGAATGCAGCTCACACGAGTCCACGGACGGTGGACCTGTCTGGTGTACAGATTACCATTACATCTGCGTCGATTTTGTCCGATGTCTTCACGATTGAATGGGGATTGAACAAGCTCGTCTTCCGTGAATGTGACCTCGACGAACTTGTACGTTTTTCTTTTTGCTATCAAAGAACTTTTTGTTCAGATCCCAAATACCACAGACACTTAAACCTATTCTGCATTCGTTGCTTATTTCAGGCACACTGTCTTTCCTATCGGTCGCATCCAACAGGCGGCTCAAGACACCTGCGTTCCGGTTGATTGGAGCTTACATCAAGAAGGCGAAATCACTTCGCTTCCTGGATCTCTCTCAAAATAATATCGATAAAAAGTCGATAGAGTACATTGTTGCTGCGCTAGGTACTCCCCCTGACCAGGGACTCGAGAGCTTACGCCTGGATGACTGTATTCTGCGCCCCGCAGCGCTGGAAGCTCTTTGTGAGTGTCACCCAAATTGAATTACATACGTGTCATTGATACAGACATCTCTTACGACTGATAAACTTAGGCCGCGCAGTCCGCACGTCTTCACTGAAACATATTTCCTTAAGGCATAATCGTATCAGCTCTGCGGGAGGCGTTGCTTTAGCGCTCATGATTCGCGATTATCCTGACACTGTATCCACAACGATCTCGATCTCGCCAACACCATCATATTCTGGAACCCCAGCATCTTCAGCAACATCGTCACCAACAGCCTCTGTATCAAGCCTACCACTTGTAAACTCACCTCCAGGCACACCTACAGCTAATGCTTCCTTCAACCTGCTACCCCCATCTTCGGCACCAGTCACAACGGGAGGGAAAACTGGTCCTGTATTACCTCCCCCACGACACCCATTACAAAGCTCGATGCAAACAACGTATACGCCCTATATACCCCGCAATAAACGCCGTGGAGGGGCACCACCTACAACGTCAAGTCCTTTGTCGCCGACCCCTCAACACATTCCCATTATCACTTCGTCCTCCCAGGGCGGTGTCACAACGCGCCATCTTTCTGCAACTTCTGGACACCGACATGATGTGTCATTTTCCCATTCATCCCCTGCGAACCATTCTTCTTCATCGTCGACGGCGGGAGCAAGACACGATACGGGGCCTAGTGCGGCGCTACTAGATCGTGTGAGGGCCTTGGACACGCTGCCTAGGCTTGGAGCTTTGAGGACGTTGGATTTGAAGGGAAATGATTTGAGAGTAAGTGGTCCAGGTCGACTTTTCCGAAGTTTTACCGTTTGTTGACGTGTTCCCGCTTCTCTCCTGTCGCTCTATGGTTACATCTGTCTTGGTGCTACTTGTGTGGGATATGATGAATATCAACAGAATGGAATCACATACCTCGCTCAAGTACTCAAACGGAATCGAACACTCAAGCTACTCAATCTCAGCGAAAACAAACTGGACGTTGGATGTCTAGTCGCTATCGCTGAGGCGCTTGTAAGTAAATAGATTGCTTGAACTCCAGTTTTGGCTGATCTAAATTTGGCAGAAATACAATTCTTGCTTGGAAACGCTTGACATGAGCAAGAATCCGTGCTCAGGCCCTAGCTTGGATGGCGTAAGTCCTCAAACAAGCCACTCGCACCCATATTTACCTGCAGCCCATAGATCCAATCCCTACGCACAGCCTTTACCTTGAATACCTCTCTCAAACGTCTTTTCCTTTCTTCAACACATCTCACTTCGCCGGGTGCAATAGCCCTTGCAGAATTTCTTCCAGAATCTACCTCCCTACTTCATCTAGACTTGACCAATAATCACCTGGACCTGGCTGGCATTATGGCCCTTAATAAGGGCTTGAAGAGCAACCATGTCATGAGGTGTTTAGATCTTAACATCCCACCTGGAGATGAAGCATTTGCAAAGTGCGTATATGCGCAATTTCACTTGGGTTTGAGGTTTCTGATGACACTCTTCTTGGTAGGATGTGTCGAGAGATTCTTAATACTTGTGTTCGGAACACAGAAGAAGCGGAAAGGAGCTCCAAGACTTCTGCGCCTTCATCGACTACGTCCGAAAATCCACCATCTGTTAACATTAATACACCTACTTCAGAAGATGCACCTACAATCACGACCGCGGCTCAGATCATGAGAGGGAAGAAGAGAGGAGTCTGGGGACTGATTGAAGATAGTGCTCTTGCAAGGAGCATCCGGAAGGATGAAGAAAAAAAGGTATATTAAGTCGCGCTCTTTCTGACCTTGATCCAACACCGATGCAACTCAATCTAGATGGAGAGCGATGTCCTGGCACGAGCGCGAAATGCGATATCTCAACTATCACAATTCCTTTCCCAACCTCTATTATCCCCTATTCCACCTTCCCCTTCAACACCACTGTCACCCCCCATCACGTCCCCGGCCACCTTCACGCCCAGAGCGCCAAGACTTAAGAACCGGCAACAGTCTCTTGAAGAAATAACGACGGCTTCCGCAGCCATGATTGTTGAACTTAGAACAGCGATCCAAGAGACCGCAGCAACAGAGGACACAGAGCGACTAGCTCTGCTCTTGGGGGTCAATGATGAGTTGCTGGGACTGATGAAGCGTATTCCATCCCTCGAAACCGGCGCTACTTCGGGCGTCAATCCTGGGGCTGAGAATACAAGCGACAACGGGGTGGTGGGGAAGAGACCAAGGCTTGTACTACAAGGATTGGGATTGTCTTTTGATGGTAATACCGCTGGTAGTAAACCAGCTTCAGAGGCTGAGAAGAGTGAACAGAGTACTGACGTGCCTCCCATACTCGATATAGATAACACCAATTCCTCGGAAACCGGCACCAACGGTCCTGACAGTACTCCTGCAGAGGTACAAGCAGAGGGAGAGGAGGATTTGACGCCGACTACACCACGAATTGATAAAGGCAAGGGTAGAGCTGAGCCGGAAGAGGAGGAACCAGAGAAAGTTTTGAGTCCGTCATACGTCATTG
The DNA here is from genome assembly GCA_013368445.1 of Leucocoprinus leucothites. Taxonomy (NCBI): domain Eukaryota; kingdom Fungi; phylum Basidiomycota; class Agaricomycetes; order Agaricales; family Agaricaceae; genus Leucocoprinus; species Leucocoprinus leucothites. Next base: position 508,628 of record JAACJO010000009.1, read on the forward strand.
ATTCGGATAGTGACGAAAATGATGAGGGAAGAAGACTGATGACTCCGGAGGAGTTGGCAGCGTTCATGCCTTCGCCTACTGAACGGTACGGGCTCTATCGCCTGTATCACATGCATGTATTGATTATCTGTCCTTGCCTCGTTCGTAGGTCGAGAAGCTGGGTGGAAGAGGAAGGTGAAGTTTTCAGGAAAGGCACCGTACTGCTCGGCCCCGAAGAGTTGGAGGGCGAGTACGACGGGGAAGAGTTACGCAAGGAGGTACGTTGTTATGAGCATTTTCTGTCACCTATATCCACCCAACATTCCGCAACCAGCTCCTTGAGGCAATGGTCGAACGGCCACCTCCACGTGCAATCGATGAATTCGGGATGGACGGGGTACTCATTCCGGATCTGAGCCAAGATCCTTTCAATACACCTTTATCTCCTACGGCCCCTTCCGTTGGGTCTCCGACAGTGCAAAGCCCAGCGTTCGACTTTTCCAGTAATGGCAATGGTTTGAGCAGCCCTACGGAGCAGCCAAGTAAGCCTCCCCCAAGACCGTACATACCTCGAAGGAGTTCCGCTTCGACGACATCCTCGATTATGGGTGTCATTTCGCCTACTATAGGTGCAAGTACCTCACCGAATCCTGGTTCGTCTTTAGTTGGTGGGAGCAATGAAAATGAGGATAAGGGGTCTCCTAATGCGCTTGCGCACGTACCGATGTTCGTTAAGCGGACAAGGTCGGTGGACTCTGCTGGGTCTGGGTCAACTGTGAGCTAAGAGTGGGGTTGGCTGGCATGCGTTCAGGGTATTAATGTTCAAAAGTGGGCCTAATACTGGATGAGATTTTGCGGTGAATTGCATAGGTATATCATTTTATTAGTAGCAACTTTGTGTATACACAAATAGTGATCCTACGGGTTCTGCGGTATCTACCACATTTTATTTCGTTTTATTTCATTTTTCTACATAAAGAGACTGAGACCCGATATCTTGCACGTTGTTCGCTTCAACGTGTTGGTGTCGCGATAGAAGGGGCTACTAAATAAGTTCAATCCGAAATGGCAAGGGGCTTCAAGCCCAGAGACACCAATGGATGGGTTATCGAGTACAACTCGTAAGGCTATCTATCTATCGAATCTAATCGATCCTCGACTACACGACAAGTTTCAACCTGGATCATCGACTACTTGATTATCTGAAATCACTACGTATACCAGCCCTCAAAGTCTTCTTCTCCATATACCTTAATCCCTTCTACAAGATTATCTGTCTCAAACTCTTGGTAATATCCTATCTCCAGATTGACTTCCCAATACCAGTACGTCTTCTTTTCACCATGTCCTTTCTTGTAAAGGTACGAGTCAACCTTTCCCCTGGACTTGCCATGAAGTCTCTTCCACCTTTTTATGAAATCTGGGAGATGCATCTTACGAATGATCCCGTGCCTTTCAAGTTGTCTAATTCTCTTTGGAAGCGAAGCATGAGTGAAAAAAGCAGCACTTTCGGAAGGTTGGCTCACCTCGTAAAAGGTTTTGGCATCAAAGACGTGAAAGTTACTCGGCGGAATGTGGCAGAGCATGGTGCCGGTAGAGGGACCGCGAACGTACTTGGCCAGGGAAGCTAAGCCGAGATTAGTGCTTCGGGAGATGTAACCATCAGGAAATATATATGGTTGACTGAGTAGGTGCTTCCGAAAGTCGAAGTCCGCTAACTGGCTGACCAAATGGGGGTCTAGATTGTCGTAAGGAAAGAAGACATGAAGCAGGGAAAATCCCGTGTTGTTGAAGGTTACGGCCTTGATATATGAGTTGACGAGCTCATTATGACCTGGCCAGGAAAGAATGCCGGTGGAAGAGGGTACGCCAGATGATTGTATAAGATCTGTGGACAATCTTATTTTCAGAGTCATTTGACTTTGGCAGAAGCACACTTACCTTGATCCTGAATGGTAAACGTTATCGCATAGTCATGGTGAATTCGGAGGCGAAGCTTGAACAGTTTGCCCAATACATGGGGCGTTGAGACACAAAAAGTCCCGGAACGGCTTTGATCGCGGAGAAAATCATAGAATGATTTGTGGTAAAAGGTGAGAATGCCACCCAGTCGTGAAGCGGACTGGTGCAACCAGCCAATGGTCGCCAAGTCCCCGGCATCGCACGGACGAGTGGTGTCAAAGGATTCTGCGCGATGAGAGTCAGGAAGACTGGGGACCTTGTATTCTTGGAAGTGAAGGACGGCATGAAGTTCGTTGTACACGAGGCGGAACTTGGCCTCGGAAAAACCGAGCATATTGCTCAAGCCGACCGTGCCCCAAACGCAGCTTTCAAACGGTGTCATGCATGCAAGGGCGAGGAGAAGTTGTACAGAGGGAAGCAGATTTTCCGGGATACGACGTAAAATGAGTGTGTAAAAAGCGTCGAGCTCTGCGAAAGGCTCATTGGATCGGCCGAGGTGGCCAACTAACGAGCCCGAGGAACTAAGCACCAAATCCAGAAGCTCCTCTGGTGTTCGACCGACCTGGTCTACAAAACGAATAATGGTAGCGGGATATATGAACAACCCAGCGGCAGAAGCAACAAGGACTTTCAGAGCCCTGTCGGGGGGCCACATATAGGAAAGTGTTATATTACGACGTCTGAGGATATTCTTGAGTCCGTTGCGGAGGTAGAGTTCGATCTCTCCGTCCGTATCGCGCGAGACAGATAACACTGCAACGTTGCAGAGATGATTATGATCGAAATTTGCGAATGTAGCCTGGAGATGAGGCTCAGGCCGGCTGAAAAAGGCCCAGAAAAACGGTGTCGGGCGCTCGCGGGCAAAAGTCGCTACCAGGCCGATGATCTCGCACTGGGCATCCCTGCTTTTACATTCGTCCAATCCATCAACGAATATCGCTCTCCTGCCAAGTACACTCCCTTGTCTTTCCAGCTCCTTGAGCGGTTCAACAAGAAGTGCCTCGAATTGCGCCTTCATTGATTTCTTGATCAGCGTCTTGTCAGCATGAACCTTCCTGTCAATTATTTGGCGATATTCCGGTAATTCGATGGCCAGCTGATACGCAATTGATGGAAAGAAATACGTATGATCGTCACAGCTGTTAATCGAGAAAAAAAACGAGGCACCAAGGCAACCAAGGCCCTTCAACTTCTCGGTGCAAGTTTGGGCTATGGCTGATTTGCCAGCGCCTGCCGGTCCCTTCATCCAGTAAATCGGGACGGAGGAATTGCCCGAGTAAGGCGACACCGCCCAACGGGTGATATCTTCAATGTATTGTTCCCTGGTGCCCGGAAAACAAGACGCAGCATATTGACGTGCGCTCGAGTCATGGGTAGCTTTGGTCTGTGAAGCCTCTCGGAGGATGTCAATTCCTTCGGATTGGTCAGATCCATCCTATGTAAGAATACTACAGAGACTGACCACTTGGACCAGCATGATTGATCGAGTGATCCATAAATTGGACATTGTTGAGCACAAAGTTTTGCGATCCTTGAAATAGGTGCATGAAAGGAGGGAGAGAAGATAGGATATAGAGGATAGTAGGGTCGCAGGTAGATATGAAGAAGTGAGTATACTGCTATCAGCGTATAACAAGGAACGGCGACGGGCGTGGCAACTCACTTTTGCCCGGCGAGATCGAGTAGACCACAGAATCTCATTGCGGGATCAGACACTTAAGCAATGTGACGCATATACTTGTATCCGGAACCTGGCGGCGGTATACGTTTGAAGGTCAGGAGCCATCAGCCGTGTTGGAAGCGGGTTCAGATGTTGGAGTAGCGTCTCGTAGAATTCAAGGTCTGTCGCATCATTGACCGTTTCTCTTCATAGCGGTGGCCTACAGAGAAGACCGGGGGCCAAAAAATGGATATTTGGGTTATGGAACAGCCAACTGGGAAGGGTTGGCGATCGACTGGGATCCTTTGCGGCTAAAGCCTCGTGTTTCGGAATGAAAACCTAACACACGTGGTATATGATTATGGCTATATCCATGGGTCCACAGGGGAAGCCGGAACCATATACCTCCTATCAGTACGAGGAGACGAGATGAATACGAACGGAATGTTGAGCATCAGCCTGAGCCTAAGTACTGAGTGAGGTTGAATTTACGGAATGTATGGCAGCACGTGTCAATCATCTTGATTTAGATTTAGATTTATTTATCAGATAAAGCGTCCCTTGGCACGCTTACACACTACATCATGATCACAGTCCTGTTCCTATGGAATCATCCTCTAAAGGACGACAATGAGGTTCTCAGGCGTGTTAAAAATATCTGAGCCTGCGAGCCATTTACCGGCTTCCGGAAATACCATCAGTCGATGATTACTCACGCTGGTGTGAACAACAGCATTTGAAAACCCAGTTAAGTAGACGGTTTATTCAAACGTTCGAGTCCGGTAGATATCATCGTCACACCAAGCGTATATTCCAACATGTCCAGCGCAGCCCAGGGCCTCCTCTTTGTTCTCGGCCAATGCGAGCCCGATGTGTCCACCAAAGAGTTTAACGGTGGGTCCTTATTGATGATTTATTACCCTGGTCTGATATAATGGTGTTCGTACAGACTGGTATGATGGAGAACATGCTCCTGCCAGGTTGACAGTACCCGGCATTACCACCGCTATTCGGTACAAGCAAGTAGATGGCGAAAAGCCAGAGTGGCTTGCACTCTACGATCTCGCCTCCCCAGAGACCACTAAATCCCCCGCTTATCTCGAATTGCGCAACACGGCGTCCGAAATTGAAAAGGCCCTAATCCCTCGCCTCCCGGTACTCCAACGTCGCATCTATTCCCTCATCGCACAATCTACCAAACCGAACCTCCCATCAGCTGCCTTACCGGGCAAATATCTCCTCATGGTTCTCTGGTCCGTTCCTGCAGACCTAGATGCGGAGTTCATCAATGGTACGAGGAAGAGCACATGACTGAGATCTCCAAAGTACCAGGTTGGCTGAGGGGCAGGCGTTATAAAATAGTTGATGGCGTTGACCTGAGTGTGAAAGGAAAGGGTCCCACTATCGAGGGCTGGGATTATCTTGTGATGCACGATTGGGAACAGGGTGGTTACATGGAGACCGAGGAGTTCAAAGGCGCTATTTCAACTCCTTGGTCAGCCAAAATCAAAGAACGGGTCAATGGAGTCCTCTTGAGGCCGTTTGAGCTTCACAGAGACTTTGGGAAACCCTAATTATCATCAGACGAACTTATTTATAAATCTTCTCCAATGAAAGCTCGCTCAATCATAATGTATCGCTATTAGTAAAATATAAATAGCGAAAAATCTTGGTAGCAGTAGGGATTTCGCTTGAGCTCTCGAAATCGGTATTCAGGTTGTCTCTACTGAATCAATGCTTGTGAGAATCAGAGCCCATCGGTCATCGGCTCGAGTCGGTGTTTGTTACCAGGGGTGTCCGAATAATTGGGGAACAAAACGGCCCGACTAAAGATTCATTCAGAGCAGGGATATCTCTCTCAGAGATATTTTAAACTAAGGAAATCTGAAAGCCACTGAAGAATTAGAGCACTAACGGAAACTTGGACTTAACCCTTGACACAATGAACAACCCCGGTGGAAGGCATTCATCGTACCCAGCCCAGGAAAAACCATCAATTGTGATCGGTGAATGAATGTTTGAGCCACTAAAAACGACCTCCGAGGATGGAGCCTTGTTGATGAAGTAGTGCAAGGCAATTCAACCGACTAGCAGCTAAAAGAGGAGTGAGGCAACACATACATCTCTATATTGAGAAAAGATACATAGTGGTAAGAAGTAACATAGATGGGATTACGGGCATTGAAGCCTCAGGGTATGCAAAGAGCAGAGAAGGGGCTCCGGCGAAATGATACCAATAAGGGATGTTTGTGGGTATGCAAACTGATTTGCAGAGATCATGACTCATAAGTGTCAAACGTGAATGCAACATTAAAACCGGAAATAATTAGGAGGATTTCTTGGCCTGGTTGGCACGCTTGGTATAGATCATCATTGTGAAAGGGCTAAACCACATGAGAAGGAATATGCTAACTAGAGAGGTGGGTGCTTACCCTTCAAAGCGGAGCGCAATGGTTTACACAGCCCAGACATAGAGGGTGATGAGGACACCAGCAGGCTTCTCGTACAAGAGGGCGGTAGCAAGGAAGCAGAGGGTACTTCCAACATACATCGGATTCTCCAGAACATTGAAGGGAACCTGAAAAAAAAAAATACAGCAAAAATCAACAACCTGTCATGAACCACGCAATCACTCTCACTTACCCAGTAACTCAATGGTACATCAAAATGCCAAAATAATCACTCAAGAATGTGTCAGTGTTTTCCAAAGCCCAAGTAGAAGTGATGACAAATAATTGGCCCAAAGAAAACAAAACAACTGGAACATATGTCACATATGGCTCAAGCAGGAGAAGAATACTAGGTTGATCCGCTAGCACTTCATAGTAGAGTGAGCCCCGGAGGATGCCGCCTTTCAAGCCAAGAGCTAAGACAGTAAGTAGAAGTGGGGTATTTACCCACAAGTACCAGAAACAAATCCGGATTTGTGACTGCCAATGAAAGTACACATGAATTAAATCAAGAATTAAATCCAGTGCCTGAGTCATGACCCACCACTGATTCTATCCAAGAATCAAAATCCACAATTGGTTTGATGATGGATAAAGGGCTTTGGCCTTGAATTAGAACCAAGAACAGCTGAGGAACCTCAAAAACAATTGAGTTCATGTCTCATGATCATTGTACAATGCTTAGTTCGTGACAATGCCCCTTGATTCTTCATTGAATCAATTGTCTATTTCATTCCTGGCATGGAACATGTGGTATGTCATGAATCAAATGAAGAATTAATCTCATAGATTGATTCCTTAGTACCTTTGTGACCGGCCACTGAACTAGCCTTGTCTCTAGTGAAGGTAGCTTTCAAGTCATGTTTGGCCCATCATTTGCATGAGCCTGTTTTTGATCAGGCAAGATCATTTCTCACGGCAAATAATACATAAGGACAAAGTTGTTGGAATTATATTAGCTACTATATTTGGGCAATCAAAGAAATGCCCCCATCTCCATTCTTGTTCCATAGTATATCTTATTGTTATTCTATTATCTAAATACAGTAGAGTAAGACATGTATTCCTCACTGCTTTGCCCCCAAATACACCCACTTTTTCATCCTCTCACAAAAGTGTATGTCAAATCCATCCCTAAATATTGTCAAGGTGAGTAAAGACTTGGTAATGAAGAATCACAGTCAATCATAAAGGCACCAGTGGATGAATTCAGAACAAGAAACATGTAAGGATAGCCGAAGAGAAGTATGTGACACACCTCAACCTCATTGAAACAGAGATAGCTAAAGAAGATGAACTGCACGATGTGTCCACAGAATAATGCTGGCAGCACAGTGAAGTTGGTCAGACTGTTACAACTTTACTCAGTTCCAGTACTTCCCATGTCAATTTCTATTTTTACAGCTACCTCACTCCTACATCATAGTCTATGTCATGATCTATGTCATAGTTACCTGAGTCCCCTGACTCATACTTACCCAGGTCTGCTTCCATCTTATATATATAGACTCCTAGGTAGAGTGTACTCCTTACGCTTTACCAATTGTATCTTTTCCTTTCTCACTCTCAAGTCTTTGCCAGAGTTGCAACCTGAGTTCCAATGAAGGTTGTAACATTTGGTAAAGTGTCCCCACTTACTTTGCAATGGAGTATCACCGATATCACAAGCGATACCAATCACTCAAAGAAGTAACCAAACAATGACAATGGTTACGCACGATAGCATCTAATGCTGAAGAAGACTTCCTTGCAGAAGAAGATGCCCAAAGAGAATGCAAAGCCAAACAAACAGAAGAACCACCGATCACAGACAAAGAAGAATCCTCAGACAAAGAAGAAGAAGTAACTGACAATGGTGAAGAAGCAACAAATGAAGAAGAAGAACAACCCACACCACCCAGAAGCACACACCTCAAACAAGAGGTAGAAAGATTAGAAGAAGGACTCAGATCACTGTGAATCAGCTGAAGAAACTCAAACAAAATGATGGACACTACTACCCCCTTGTTTAACACCAAATCCTTGGTCCCAGAACCAGGATTCTTTGATAGAACATGATCAAAGTTTGAAGACTGGTGGAGATCAATGCTCCTCTACCTCAAATTCAACAAAGTCAATGATGTGGACGACAAAGTAACAGCCATAATATCATGGCTCAAAGGAGGCATGGCAGGAGACTTTGCTCAAATAGAATTAGATGCCCTAAACAATAGGGCAGACACCACAGACTGGAATGTACGGAAAACAAACTTCAAAAGACTCTTCAGCAATGACACACTCAAAGTCAATGCAGAATGGAGAATTGAGAGTTTTAAACAAAACAAGAAACACACAGCTGACTTTCTAATCGAATTTGAAGTCCTCAAAACATAAGCAAAAACCAATGAAACCCATGCCATATTTTTACTAAAGAAAAATATATGCGCCGATATCATCAAAGCTATCCTAGGGTATCCTCCTGAGTCAATCCCAAAAACCTACACAGCATGGAAAACAGCTGTACTTTCTGTAGGACAGGGCTTTGAATCTACAGAAAGGAGCGACATCCACACTGGTACAGGAATAACATACAGGGAGCAGGCCAACCCATGGAAATAGGTCCCCAATTCAGACGATCTCTCCCAAAGTACAACAAACAAGGAAAACCCAAATGCTACAACTGCAACAAGTATGGACACATGGCAAAAGAATGTAGACAACCAAAGGCAGAGGGATGCTACAACTGTGGAAAGAGAGGTCACAGAGCCAAGGAATATAGAAGTCCAAAAACAAAAGTTAGAGGAGTAGAGGTGGAAGAAAAAGAGGAAAAGGAGGATTTTCAGAATGGCTCAGAGTAGGCACAACCTTACAAGCCCATGTAACTAGAGGACCAAAAATGAATCATTATACCATCCCCCAGCGAAGGAACTCTAAGCACGAACTAACAATATGACCAACGATCGAAACAAAAAACAAGAAAAGGATCAAAGTAACAGCCCTAGTGGACTTAGGCTATTCACATACAGCGATCAACAAAAAACTAGTGGAAGAAGAAAAGATCCCAATGGAACAAATGGAATGACCCCTACAAGTTTTCAATGTGGATGGTACACCAAACGGCCAAGGAATGATCACAAAAACAGCCCCTATCACACTAAACTCTAATGGACACCAAGAACATATCCATGCAGTAGTCACTGACTTGGACAACGTGGACATCTTCCTGGGACATGACTGGCTAGTCAAACACAATCCAGAAGTAGATTGGAAAGAAGGAATGGTATGCTTCACAAGATGCCCAGACAGCTGCAAAATCAACCATCAAACAATCCCATTCACCACACACAACTGACGATTATTCCCAAAAGAGCTCACCACAGAAAATGATGACATGGAGAAGGAACCAGACCCAACCAACCCTGAAGACCTACCAGACTACATACGACCATTCACATACCTGTTCAACAAGAAGAAATTTGAATCACTACCAGAAAGGAGAGAATGGGATCATGAGATCAACCTATTGGACAATGCACCCAAGGAACTAAATGCAAAGGTTTACCCCATGACACCAAAGGAAGAAAATGAACTACACACCTGGATTGATGAACAACTTAGAGCAGGACTGATCACAGAATCTAAGTCCCAATACGCCTCCCCATGCTTTTTCATACCAAAGAAAGATGGATCACTACAGCTGGTACAGGATTACCAATGATTAAACCAACACACAATCAAGGACAAAACACCACTACCCCTGATAGGAGAAGTCATTGACAAATTGAAAGATGTAAAGTACTTCAACAAGCTCGACCTCATCTGGGGATACAACAATGTCCAGATCAAAGAAGGAGATGAATGGAAGGTGGCATTTTTAACAAACAAAGGACTCTTCGAACCAAAAGTCATGTTCTTTGGAATGTGCAACTCCCCAGGAACGTTCCAGAGAATGATGACAAGCATATTCCGGGAATTAATCCATGAAGGAGTACTGGCCAACTACATGGACGACTTCATAGTACTGGCTTCATCCACGAAACAACTCCAAGAATGAATGATCCGATTCCTCAAGGTTGCAGAGAAACACAACCTATGCTTCAAACAGTCCAAATGTGAATTCAATGCCACAGAAATACCAATCCTTGGAGTATGAGTAGGAGGGGGAGAAGTGAAAATGGAGTATGACAAGGTCTCAGCAGTCAGAAATTGGGAAACACCAAAAAACACCAAAGGTATCGAAAGCTTCCTAGGATTTGTCAACTTCTACAGATGATTCATATGAAACTTCAGCCACATTGCAGCCCCACTCAACAAACTTACTGGGAAAGGAGAATGGAAGTGGGAAGAAGATGAACAAAAATTGTTCGATGAACTCAAAAGACTAGTCACAGAGGAACCAGTCCTTGCCCTACCACAATGAATAGGACAATTCAGAGTAGAAGTGGATGCATCAGGACATACCATAGGGGGGGTACTATCACAAGAACAAGACAAAAAATGGAAACCCATCGCATTCCTATCACAAACCATGAACCCAGCAGAACAGAATTATGAGATATACGACAAGGAACTTCTAGCAATTGTGGAAGCATTGAAAGTATGGAGACAATACTTACTAGATGTAGAAACCCAATTCAAAATATGGTTGGACCACGAAAACCTGAAATACTTCAGGGAACCCCACAAACTAAATGGACAACAAGCACGATGGTATTTCAAACTCCAAGACTATGACTTTACAATCAAATACATCCCAGGAAAGACAAACACAAAAGCAGACATACTCTCACAAAAAATGGGTTTCAATACAAGAGATGACAATAGAGACATTGCATTACTAGGGGAGAAAACATTCATCCAGGGAATAACAGGTGAAGAAGAAACCACAATGGAGATTGTCATACTATGCAACACACACTTCCAAGTGAAAGGGGATGAAAACATCCTGAAAAGGATCTGAAACCACACAACATGCAAAACAATGTTCCGAGAAGCCCAGAAAGATCCGAAAACAGCCTGGGAAGAAGATGGAATCCCTTACTTCAAAGGATGAATATATGTACTGAAACTTGCCAAATTATGAGAAGACATCATGATCACACACCACAACAACCCAGACGCTGTAGAGGTTCTTTGACATATGGATATAATGTCAAGTGGAGTACTAGCTAGGTAGCTAGAATGTAACCTCTAACGAATTCGAGGGAAGTATGAGAAGTTGATGAGGATTTATGTAATTACTGCTGAATAATGCGAAATGTGCGATGGAACTAAATGCTGTTTTATTTACTTTGGGAAATTCTCGAACACTGTACTAGGATCCTGATTAAGTGCACAGTTTGCGACTCTTAGTTGACTGCTATAGCTAAGATCTTTTATCCTGAAGCCGTCTCTGTCTCCCTCTAAGGTCAACTGGACCTTGTCTATAATCACCCACTCAGTCACACACTGGCACTGGTGCGGTCTATACGCTTTAACTACAAGCTCTCTTAGCTTGGTAGCTACTTCGCTGTGACGCTAGGTCGAACTCGAGACGTCTTGGGATATTTGTTATAGTGATGCCGGCCCGGTCCTAAGCTGGCGCGATAAGTATCGAGTTGATCTTATCAAAGGGGACTCCTTCTCGGTAAGCGACAAAGTCGTTTACTAAGTCAGAGTTATAATACGGCGATTATAGAGTTAAGACTTTGGTAATTGAGATCTTAAAGCTTAAGTTCAATTCGACTTTGTATAGATAAAGGCTCGTATTGAGTCTCCACCTAACCAAGTAGAAACGATGTTTCTCCTTGGTAGATGTCGACGACTTATATACGATACAAGTCGGTATCTATTATTAACTAGGGCTAAGGGCTTCTAATGAAAGAAGAGAAGCATACAGCTTCCTTAACGCTAATTAAACTATATAAGACGCGATCTGTCAAAGAAGCTTTAGAAGTTCTTCTAAAGAAGTTCTTCTTTGATCATCTGATCGATCACAAGATAAGTCCAAATATAGCGCCGCTATATTTAACAATCACATGTCATCAAAATACAAACAAAACCAAACAAGTCATAACGAGTCATAATCAGACAAAGTAAACGAGTCAAAACAAACAAGAAAATATAAGAACAAATAAGAAGAAAACATAATTGCGATATTACTTAAGTAAAGCTAATATCGACTTCGTGTTATAGATGGAACAAATGCTAGATATAATCAATATACATAACATTATCCCTTTCCTAGCTAAGATGTCCACATCTTAGTAACTATCTAAGTCACTAAGGTAAATTACCTTCACCGTCTATGTTGAAGTTGGCTTCATCATCGTAATGAGATTTGTAATTGCCATCTTTGTATGGGGGTGTAAGGGGGCGTTCTCCTTCATAGATGCGAGAAGTTCGACCGTGATGGGGACGTCCGCTCGGACTGCGTCCTCGATGGTTTGGATGGGAGGAACGGACTGAGGTCTGGAGACGACCATATTGTCTTCCTCGTGGTGTGGGTTTACGACCTCGTCGTGGCGTAAAAGTAGGGTTGTAGGTTGGGCCGAGGGAGGTGGTGTTAACGGCCGTGGATGTTGGATTATGTCGTTCGGATCGAAGTCCGACGGCATCGGTGATGGGGGCGCCGTGATTGCCGGTTGGTACACCGGACTGTCGGGGCTGTATTCTGGCAGATCCAGAGATGGACTGCAGAGCAAGAGCCTTGGCGGCATCGACTCCTTCGGTAATTGAAAGTGCTGCCAGGGCGACTGGGGGTAGATCCCGTCGAGCAATTCCTTTATAAGGATTTCGGGAACAATACTTGGTGAAATGGCCGGGGGCGAAAGTGTCGCACCAGGTGCAATGATATCCCGGGCAAAGCGTCTTGATATGACCCATTCCGTGACATATGTCGCAGGTTCGACTAGTACGTCCAGGGCGAGTCGCGTCTCGATTGGTATTTCGAGGAGGCTCGTTAGTAGGCGTTGGAGGGGGTGTATTCGGTAATATGGCATTGTGTGTAGCCACATCATGACGTTGTTGAGGTTTGACGCTAGGTGGGGAAGTTTTTCCCTCGTCATCAGCTGAGGCGCGCTCAGAATCCTGTGCACGTCGCTCTGGAGCTTGTTGACGCTTGAGCGTAGTGAAGTAATCTCCGTCCAGGTCGGTGCGTTGGATGCGTCGGACGATGTTCTGAGTATAGGGACCCCTAGGGATATGGCGTGCCAGGTTACTAAGATGGAAGTCCATTTCTTCCTGGAGACGCTTGTATTCACTTCTTGCAGAAGCGAGAGCATCAATCCGATTCCCGATGTTGTAGACATATGAAGTGAGTCTAGGATTGCTGCCATAGGCGGACAGAAAGTCAATGGCTGTCTGTTCTCGAAGAAATGCTCGTCGTAGGGTGGCATTCTCTTTATAGGGTGAAGAGTTTTCACCGCTAGTGTCTCCGCCTGCACTATCTCCGGCAGGGGATTTGGTGCCTTGTTCTTGCGATGAGGCAAGACCAGGACTTTCTTCGACCTTGTTCGCATCGTCGATGGTGTTGGTTGGTGTAGTAGGAGGGGTAATAGGTGAGGGCGATTCGCAAATAATAGTTCCAAAGACTGGTACTGTTGGTTGTTCACTGACTTCTGAAGTAGTCATTGAAGCTGGGGAATGTTAAGAGAGATTGTGTTGGCTTTTATACTCTTGAATTATTTCTTTTGAATTTTCAAGATTTTTCTCTGGTTCCCATGAGTCTTCAGTTGGTCCGTATCCTTTCCAACGAATTAGGTATTCTATTTTTGTTCCAGAACGTAGTCTGCGAGTTCTATGGTTTAGGACTGCTTCGACTTCGTATTGTTCTTCTCCTGAAACTAGGACAGGTGGTGGTTTAGGGTTGTGTTTACCATAAACGTCATTCTCAGTTACTGGCATGAGAAGTGAAGCGTGGAACTTGTTGTGAATCTTCCATTTTTGTGATAGTTTGAGTTCGTAGTTGACTGGAGAGGTCTTTCTAATAATAGTAAATGGACCTTCTCTTCTTTGATTAAGCTTCTTAGAAGCATAGGGTAAAGGGAGATTTCGGTTATCTAACCAAACTCGGTCTCCTACTTTGAATGGTGTCCATGGTTGGTTCTTTCTTTGAGCCATCATGAGACGTGTTCGTTCATGTGCCTCTAAAGCTGCTTCTCGGACTTGTTCCAAGAATAGAGACTTCTCATTGATAGAAGGTGTGTCTGTCTCTATGTCTGAGATAAACGCTTGTGGGTTATATCCTAGGATTAATTCGTATGGTGAGTGTTTTCTTCCAGAATGGGGTTTCGTATTGTGTACGAATTCAATCATTGGAAGTGCTCGTTTCCATATGGTTGGGTTTTGTGATGTGTAAACTGCTAAGTAAAACTCGATTTCTTGGTTGTACCTTTCGGTAGTTCCGTCTGTCTGTGGATGGTATGCTGTAGACAGGGCTGGGGTAATATTGAGTTTTTCATATAGTTTTTGCATTGATTTAGCAGCAAATCGTGGATCTCGATCAGAGATTATTTTATTGGGTGTTCCGTATTTCGAAAATACTTTGTCAATGAGAATTTCAGCAATGCCATCAGCATTTACTGTCTTCTTTGTTGGAGTTAGGATTATCCCTTTCGTAAGTCCATGGTCCACTATGGACAATATACAATCATATCCATCGTCGGGTGGTAGATCTGTGATAAGATCCATGGATATTTGGGAAAAGGGCCTTGTGGAAGAAGGGCCTTTAATCGGTTGCATTGGTGGTTTAACTGGATGGCGATTGATTTTGTACTGTTGACAAATAGGGCATCCTTTCACGTAGTTCTGAACATATGTGTTCATTCCAGGCCAGTAAACTAATTTAGATAGTTTACGGAACGTTTCAGCTGTTCCTGGGTGTCCTGATGTCTCGTGATCGTGTACACATTGTAGAAGTCTTCTTTTTAATTCGGCATCTTCAGGTATCACATGTCTTCCCTGATATTTATAAATGCCATCATCTTCTGTGAATCTTTGAGATGGGTTGATCTCCTTTTGTTTATTTTTAATTTCTTCTTTAATTTCCTCAGAAAGGAAGTTAATGAATTTTTCTGATGGTATCGCAACTAGATCTTCGTTATCCTTTCCATCTGGGACTAGGTCTGGTCTTCTACTCAATGCATCGGCAAGAGTATTTTTGTTGCCAGCCAAGTGCTTTATGGAGTAATGGAAGCGTGTCATATATAGCATCCATCTAGCTTGTCTTCGATTTAATTGTTGTGGTTCTCGCCATCTGGTGAGATTCTCGTGATCAGACCATATGATGATAGGGTGTGCTGATCCTTCAAGGTAGTGTCGCCATTCCTTTAGTGCTCTAATAATAGCAAGGAATTCTTGGTCAGACACATGATAGTTTCGTTCCGCAGGGTTGAGGGTTTGTGAATAATAAGCCACAGGGTGCTTATCTCCATTTGAATCTCTTTGGAGTAGTACTGCACCAGTAGCAAATGCGGAAGCATCACATTCGATTTCGAATGGCTTTGATTCGTCAACTATTTGAAGTATAGGTTGCTTAAGGAATTGTTCCTTGAGCTTCTCAAAGCTTTTCTGTGCTTCTGAGTTCCATTCGAATTTCGTTGTTTTATGAAGTAATGCGTTAAGTGGTTGTGCGATAGCTGAGAAGTTGTGAATGAATTTGCGATAGAAGTTGCAGAATCCAATGAATTGTCGGATATTTCGGACAGACTTGGGTACAGGCCAATCCTGTATTCCCTTAAGTTTAATGGGGTCCATCTCGATAGAGTCAGGAGTTATGATAACTCCGAGGTACTCTAGGCGTTGCTTCTCGAATTCGCATTTCTCAGTTTTTAAATACAACTCGTTCTGTTGTAGAATTTTCAAGACTTGTTTAGTAAGTCTTTCGAGTTGTTCCTTTGTTTTTGCATGGATAAGGATGTCATCCATGTAAATAATGACCCCACCTTTCTCAGTAAGGTCTTTAAAGATGTGATCCATCATGGATTGGAAAGTAGCAGGGGAATTTGTCATTCCAAAGAACATGACTGTGGGTTCATATAACCCATTTGGAGTGCGGAATGCCGCTTTCCATTCATGTCCTTCATGGATTCGGACATTATTATATCCTAGTCGGACATCTAACTTGGTGAACCAATTAGATCCTTTGAGTTTATCCATGATTCGTGATATGCTCGGTATTGGGTGAGCATTCTTTATTGTATTCTTGTTAAGGAATCGATAATCTTGGCATGGATGTAAGTCTCCTCCTTTCTTTCCTACAAAGAAGAAAGAAGAGGCCATTGGTGATTTGGATTTCCGAATATATCCCTTTCATAGATTTTCGGAAATAAATTTGTCAAGTTCAGTTCTTTCCTGAGGTGTCAGGTGATAAACTGGCATTCGTTTGGGTTCAAATTCAGGTATAGTCTCGATTTTATGATCCCAAGGACGTCTGGGTGGTAATTTCTCAGATTCATCTTTGTTGAAGACTTTGAGAAACTGATGAAATTTCTTTGGTACGGCTTTCACAGGGTCTGATTCCCTTTTAGGTTTAGTAGCCGAGTTGTGAAGTTGTTGTGATGTGTTAGACTTCACATTGATTTCATAATATAACTGATTGATGGAATCAGTTTTCGCTTTGGTTAATTTGATTGTATGAGAATTTTCATCTCGCCAACGTAATGACAGTTTCTGCCAATCAACGTCGGGATTGAATCTCTTTAACCATGTGATTCCTAAGAATAGTTGGTTTGATCCAAGTTTGACTATTCTTGGTGAGATTGTCATAATTTTGTTGTTCACTTCTATTTTTAATTTTGTATAGTGAGTACAACTTCCTGATAGGTTTTGTGTTCCATCGGCGTTACGGATTTTGATTGCCTTTTTCATCTTGAATTTTGGCAAGTTGTAGGTATCGACTAGTTGTGGGTCGATAAATTCTCCACTAGCTCCTGAGTCTAGTAGTGCTTGTAGATTGTGTTTTGCTCTAGTTGTATGGAGCAATATTGGTACATGTACTGTTAATCCTTTGTTTGATTGAAGATCGATGATGTCTATCTGATCTTCGTGAGTACTCAAAAATTTTCGTTTGAGTATTCTTGAAACGGGTCGTCTTCATCACTAGCTTGTTCTATTTCGTAAACCATGGCGTCTGGATCTTTCCTTTTAGGCTTGAAAGGTCTACGATTCCCTTGTTTCGGTTTGGACTGGGACTTCTGCGTCTGCTTCGATCCCATGTTTGTCTTTCCTCTTGACTTAAACCAAACCTTCCTTGCCGGACAAGATTTAGCGAAATGTCCTTTCTTGTGGCAGAAGAAGCATTCTCCTCTCTTGAGTGCAATTCTTTGTTCGTCGGTGAGAACATTATTGATGATGTGGGAGTATAGTGACCCATAGACATCTCTGTCTGTGTTGCTTGGTCCTTCATTGTACGTTTGATTGATGTCTTCTCCTTCACTCTCCTCCTCTTCAGGATTATCATCATCCTCTGCACCAAGTTCGTATATACCTCCGTCGTCTGCTTCCCGATCATCTTCGATTGATAATCGGTATATTCCTCTTGATATTCTGTCGATATCCATGTCCCACTCGGATCGTCTGGGTCTAGATAGGGGTTGACTATAGACGTCATTATATCGTGGTTGGGATCCGTGTTGTCTACTATTCTTTTTGGTCTTTCTTGATCTATTTGAAGATCCTGGATTAGAATTTCCAATGCGGTATCTCTTTTGCTCTTGGACAACTTTGTATGCCTGTCTTGCAGCTGTTTTCCATTCCGCGAGGGTTTGGGGGTCAGCTCGGATTGCTTCGAATCTGACGTCGTTGTCAAGTCCTTCGGCGAAGTAGGATCGGAGAGAAGTGCTGTCAGTAAGTCCTGCACGTGAGGCGAGGACGGAAAAATTGGTGATGTATTCTTTGATGTATTTGTTTCGTTGTCTATAATAGCGGAGCTCTCTTTCAGCCTCAAAGCTCTGTTGTGTTGGAGCGAATGACTGTTCGAGCGCATTCTTGAACTGATCGAAGGTGTGTGGGGTGTATCCTGCTTGGGTAGCTGCAGTTGCTTGACTAAGTCTGTAATCCTGTTGCCATAACTTGGCAGCTCCATCGAGTAATCCAAGGGTGTAGTTGATTCTTGATTGGTCATCTGTGACACCATATGAGTCGAAGTAGAGTTCGACTTCGGCCATCCATGGTCTGTAATAGCTTGGGTTGCCATCAAACCTGTTGGGCTTTGGGTACTTAAGCTGGAATCCTGCTTGAGGTTGTGCCATTGGGTTTGGCGGGGGGTTTGGATTAGGATTTGGTGGTCCTCCTCCTGGTCCTCCTAGTCCTCCTGGTCCTCCTGGTCTTCCAGGTCCTCCAGGCGGATTACC
This sequence comes from Leucocoprinus leucothites, assembly GCA_013368445.1. Lineage (NCBI taxonomy): Eukaryota > Fungi > Basidiomycota > Agaricomycetes > Agaricales > Agaricaceae > Leucocoprinus > Leucocoprinus leucothites. The sequence goes on from JAACJO010000009.1 coordinate 526,990, forward strand.
TCCGGGACTTGGTGGTCCTCCTTGAGGATTTGGTGGTGGCGGTGTGGGACTTCTTCGGTTTGAAGAGCCTCCTGTGTTGGTGACAACTGCCTTTGCTTTCCCTTTTGTTTGGGTGTTAGTGGGTACGGTGATGGTGGTACTGGCTGTAGTAATGTTGGGATTGGTTGTTGGTAAGGTACTGGTACTGGCAATACCGGTGGGGGAATTGGTAAAGCTAAAGGGGATAGGGTTCGTAATGGGACTGAGGAACCTTGGGCTATGTCCAAAGGCTGGGCTCGAGGAGTAAGAAGGGGGTCTATCGAGTCTGGGTTTCTCTGGGGATTTAAGTTTAAGATTGTCAATTGCCCTTGCGAGTGCTTCTGCTTCCTCTTCTGTTCGATTTCCTTCAGATTCTTGTTGGCTTCTTTCTCCACTATCTGTTCCTTCTTCGTCTTCTTCTTCGTCTTCTTCGTCAAATTCAGATTCTTCTGAACTTGGAGTGTCAATTTTGGGCTCTGAATGATTGTCTTGTGAGGTGTCTTCGGTTCTTGGGGTAATGTCAAGGATTGGTTCTGGTTCGATGGTCCTGCTAGATTCTGCAGGGGTTTCTGGAAATGGAGTTTGTCTTCTTTTTGCTTCTTCAATGTACTGTTCTTCGGTAACGTCTCGAAGTTCTTCAAGACCAGCTCCTCTTTCAATTTGTTGTTTGACAGTTCTGTGAAGTTGCTTGTGACCAACTGCTGCGTATTCGGCTTCAAGGACTCCTTCTTGTTCTTTCTTGATTGGGACGTAGGCAACTTTCCCTTCGTGTTCTTTGATGTAATAAAATCTTCCTGATCCTTTACTTCTGTAGAACCTTGTTCTTCGGGTTTCACTGTAGTAGGTACTGTAGGATTCTTCTGGAAATTCTCTTCTTGCGAAGATTTCAACTTGTCTTGCAAACTCTGTTGGGTCCGTTGTGGACTATGTTTATGGGTGCCTATAGAGACACCTGGTATGGTCTTAAATGGTAAATTGTCCTTAAGACAATTATCACACTTGCAGTTTGATTCTGCCGTAGTTGGAAAATTAGTTTATAGTCGCTATGGACTCACCTTTATAGTCACTAGGACTGTGTATTTATAGTCTCTTAAGACTTTCAACAGATAAACTGTCTTCCGAGTATTTACCCTCGGGTCTGGTATTCTTCAGAGATATGCCAAATTTTCCTGGCAAATTTCTTCCTTCCGAGTATCTACCCTCGGGTCTGGTATCTTATTTGAGATTCAGGTACAACGACCTTAGCTCTCACAAGCCTCCAAATGTTTTAAGAGCGTGGGTAATCGCTCAGATCAATAAGAGTGATCCTCAACTATTCCACTAGTTGGCAATGTGTGTCGACCCTCTCTTCGTTGTTATGCACAATAGTTTTGGGACAGCTTGTGCGATAACCGCGATAACCCAAATCGACAGTGTTTGCAACGTTGTTGGGTTACTGGGCAAAGTAACGGCTCTGTGCTAACAGAGAAGGATCGTTTCTACTTAATGTTATAGTGATGCCGGCCCGGTCCTAAGCTGGCGCGATAAGTATCGAGTTGATCTTATCAAAGGGGACTCCTTCTCGGTAAGCGACAAAGTCGTTTACTAAGTCAGAGTTATAATACGGCGATTATAGAGTTAAGACTTTGGTAATTGAGATCTTAAAGCTTAAGTTCAATTCGACTTTGTATAGATAAAGGCTCGTATTGAGTCTCCACCTAACCAAGTAGAAACGATGTTTCTCCTTGGTAGATGTCGACAACTTATATACGATACAAGTCGGTATCTATTATTAACTAGGGCTAAGGGCTTCTAATGAAAGAAGAGAAGCGTACAGCTTCCTTAACGCTAATTAAACTATATAAGATGCGATCTGTCAAAGAAGCTTTAGAAGTTCTTCTAAAGAAGTTCTTCTTTGATCATCTGATCGATCACAAGATAAGTCCAAATATAGCGCCGCTATATTTAACAATCACATGTCATCAAAATACAAACAAAACCAAACAAGTCATAACGAGTCATAATCAGACAAAGTAAACGAGTCAAAACAAACAAGAAAATATAAGAACAAATAAGAAGAAAACATAATTGCGATATTACTTAAGTAAAGCTAATATCGACTTTGTGTTATAGATGGAACAAATGCTAGATATAATCAATATACATAACATTATTTCTTAGATTGACTAGTAGGAGTCTTTCCTGTTAGAGTTCTCTTAGAAGGTTGATCACTTATTCACTCAACAAATGCTTAGTTTGTGGTCTGTACACCCTATAGCACTATGGAGGCATAGGATTCCTTGCCTATCCGCACGCTGTTGGGCCCTTTTTATATTATTTGAGAGATATGAAAATAGACGAAATATTCTAGAAAGAAATAGGTATGACTCGAAATTGACTAATAGAAATTGACTGAATTGTCCTGGATTCGACTGGGTATACTTTTACGATGCGACACCAACCGGTAGGTCCGTTCAATTGCTAGGTTGTTGTATGGGTAGCGGAGTAGCTACCACGCGAGTTTCTTTCATTAATCCTTTTTTAATCATGGGTAAGCATTTCGGCTGTGATATTTTCTTTAACCGAGGACCCCTGACACGTCAATGCGACCATTGGTTTGCTTTGGCCAGTACAGTTGGATGACTGAGCAGTGCAGAAATGACGTAGCTAAGCAGCAGGGTAGCTAGGTTCCTGTCTTGTACATGTGGAAAACGCGGATCGTTGTCTGTTAACTGGTCCATTGGTTCTTCTGATCCAGTTCTAGACCTTGGTCCTTATTTTTAGATCGTTTGGATCATTCTCGGTGCGGAGGTTTCCCTCGAGTCCTAAAGCGGTAATTCGGAGATGCGGTGTCCTGAAGTCGAGGGTTTGAATCCCCGGAACGGTTCACAACAGTGGACAGCTGTACTAGATTACCAGTCTCACCTGCCATATTGGTTGACCGTATTACTTCTTAGTAAGTAGCTTTGTAGCTACACCGCTATCGCACTATAGGGCTCTTAGGCATAGCATTATTCTTTTATAATACTAAGTGTGAAATCGCGAAATTATTAGTATTTCTTGTTTATTTTCGGTTTTCGCGTCACAATGCAGGACACCTGGGCCAGCACCGCATGATTGACCTAATCAAAAGGACCTTCTGGTGGCCATCATTACGAAGCGATGTCAAGCAATTTGTCAAAGGATACCACACATATCAGCAAAATGAGGCATCACACACCCAATCAGTGGGACCATTACATCCACTGTCCACACCATCACAACCATGGGAAGAAATCAGTATTGACGTTATTGGACCACTCCCACCATCACAAGAAAAGGATGCCATCCTAGTGGTAGTTGACAGGTACTCTAAAATGATACAACTCATCCCCACAACAATGAACCTGTCATCAGGAAAACTAGCCGAAATCTACAGAGATGAGATTTGGAAACTCCATGGGATCCCCCAAGGCATTGTCAGTGACAGAGGACCCCAAATCGCATCAACATTCATGGAAGAACTATGCAAAGCACTGGGAACAAAATGAAATCTCTCAATAGCCTACCACTCCCAGACTGATGGACAAACAGAATGAATTAACTGGGAAGTTGAAACATTCCTACAACACTACATCAACTACAAGCAGGATGGCTGGGTAAGGTGGCTCGCAACAGCAGAATTCCAGTATAACGACAAAGCACATTCGGCAACAGGCCAATCTCTGTTTTACATCAACTATGGGCAACACCCATGGAAAGAAACCCTGACAGTTAAAACAGAGATACCATCCCTGGAAGAATAGTTAAAGCAGCTGGAAGAGACAAGAAAGGAAGTATTGGCGGCATTAAACAACAACCGAGAGGCAATGGAAGAACAACACAATCTGCAAAGGGGACAAGCCCTCAACCTCAGGGAAGTCATGTGGGTTGAAGGTACCCACATCACAACCAGCCAACCCACAAAGAAACTTGATCACAAGAGATATGGACCCTTCAAGGTTAAAGAACCAATCGGAGAAGGAGCTTATCGACTAGAACTCCCAGAAGGATGGGTAATACATGATATGTTCAATGAGAACCTCCTGACACGTCACCACAGACCGGAGTTTGACACACAAAAACTTCCCACTCCACCACCACCTGACCTCATTGATGGAGAAGAGGAATATGAAGTTGATGAAATTCATGGCCATCGGAAGAAGGGATGTGGCACCCAATACCTGGTACACTGGAAAGGATATGGGAACAAACATGACCAATGGGTAGTGAGGTCAAATTTAGAACATGCAAAAGATGCAGTCGAAGATTACCATCAGAAGGTTCTGGGATGAAAACCTTTAAAAGAGGGGGATAAAACACCAAAGTAATGCATCCCAACCAGACCACCACAACACTATACACCAGCTACATCTACACTCTAACAACCTACCTCGACTCCAACCAAGCTATCATGTACCCAGCCACCACCTACCCCTCTACAGATACAGTTATCCGACAAAACACAGCCATGAGGACAACTCATACCACCTCTACCACCAACACAACCTCCAATGCCATTGCATACCTTAACATAGAAGACATCAACAAATGCAATGAGGCACGAAAAGATGGCCTCATGGAATACAATGTGACTATCGACGCAATCCAGAAGCTCATAGCTATTGAGGATCACATCAACTCAATTAATGAGATAGCCACAGAAGCAGTATCCCTCCTCATTGGCATTGAACCTTGACTTGTTCAACTCCTCTCCCTCAAAGACGTTGATAAGAATGCTACACAGACCATCAACAGACTACAAGGCTTGCGTTCCCACAACAATACTGAGTACATGCATGAACTTCAGTTCAAGCTTGTCCAACAGTTGGGGAAATACTGGTACCTCAGTATCACTGACATCCATGATCATGTTGATGAAATCCAAGCCTCTTACTCTCACACCAACAGGATGAGAGAACTGATACTCACAGCAAGACGCTCCCCACCATCTACCACAGTCAATGAACGCAAACGCCCTCACTCCCCTATGCCATCTACATCCTCAAGCTCTCATTTCCAACTATCATACAAGTCAGCCGACAAACCTATACTCATGCACCTACCAGCCAATAACATAGCTGAACCCCCAATTGAACCTGCATCAGAACCTGCCCTATCCCAAGAAGCAGAACATCTGATGAAATACCTATGCACCTACCAACACAACAGAGGGGTCACCTGGTTCCAACCAACAGGATTCAATACCATGAAAGATGATGGTGAATCCAACACTACCTATTGGGATGACATCATGAACACCTTTATAGCCTCCCATGGCAATCTTGAGATCTCCCATAGTGGATACTCCATTGAAGGCTTCCAAGGCGGTCCACCAAATGCCCCTTTCTTCATAGTCGCTGTACCTGACAATGGAGGGTTCATCATTGGTCCCACCAAGAAAGCAATGGCCTGTGCTGCCATTGAAGGTTTCTGAAAAAAGGACTTACAACTCACCACTTACACTTCTATATGCCATACCTTACACAGACATTTACATTAGTTCATGAGGACTTGAACCATAGAAAAGGGGTAATATTATGACTTTACTCAGTTCCAGTACTTCCCATGTCAATTTCTATTTTTATAGCTACCCCACTCCTACATCATAGTCTACATCATGATCTATGTCATAGTTACCTGAGTCCCCTGACTCATACTTACCCAGATCTGCTTCCATCTTATATATATATAGACTCCTAGGTAGAGTGTACTCCTTATGCTTTACCAATTGTATCTTTCCCTTTCTCACTCTCAAGTCTTTGCCAGAGTTGCAACCTGAGTTCTGACAAAGGTCATAACACAGACCTTCATTTCATGAGTCAGTGCATATTCCTGACACATTGAGATGTATAATGTACCAAAACATGACGACCACTCTTAGAGAGATAGATTACTACTGAATGGAAGTTGCTTTAGCTACACAGGGCATTGAGGACTACAGCAGAAACAGTGATGAAGGAAATGAGAGAGTAGAGCTGAATGCAATGGGCAACAAGGAAGCAGAAGAGTGCATGTATTCTCTGACACAGAATAGCATCCACAGGTGACATTCTGAGCATCAGGAAAAAAATGGATTCACAGTAAGGGTCTATCAATGCTATTGGCTACTGTCATTTCAATATATGGAGTGTTATCAGCTGAAATCAGATAACTGCCCTTATAACTCTTAATATCACTGTGTAGCTTTGGCCATTTAGAGTAATTTGGTGCCATAGTGGCACAAGTTCAACTTAACTATCATCTTGGTACCCTCCAGTCATGTCTAGTAACTCTGTAGTCCTTGTATATTTCTTTATAGAGGACTGCATTACAGCTTGAGCTTGGTGACTATAAATCAATATGATCCCAATTCATCTCACAATTACCTGACTGAATAGTGTCCATATCATCTTGTAAACAGGTAGAGAACTCAAACAGTTTCACCAGGTTATGCTGCTCCAATGGCCTCCGACTGATACTAACAAGGACAAACAAGCTTGGTGATTGTAAATCAACATGATCCTAGCTTGTCCCACAAGTACAGGACTGAAATACTACCCACACTGTCAGGTAATTGAGTGGGGGATCCATATTGTTTCACTGAGTTGTGTCATATGAATGCCTCCTGACAGATATCCACAACAACAAAGCACCTTGAGCAATAGGAAGCATAATGATGTGTAACGAAAATCAACAATAACTACTAATAAGACTGCAACCTAATGTCAGTTTAGTGATCCAATGCTGAGATCTGCTCCTTGCTTGTCACATACAGACAGGAATAGATAGGAAAAAAGATTATTATTCAATATGGATTGGACAGGTGACAACTTGTATATTACAACAAATACATTATCAAATTTAAGTGATATGGTTAGCTAGGCAGCTGTCTCAGTGGTAGTGGCTGTATGTTGTGACTTGAGCTTGTTGTAAGACATGTGAGTGTTGGAGGTAGTGACATGATTGGGAAAAATTTTCCTGGAAAGCCAAGTCAATAGAAAAATGGCAACAGTTGTAATGGTAACTCACTTGTTCCAGAAGGCAATAAGGGTGTTAATGTGATGTTTTGAAGCACTGTTAGGAGTGTCTTCAAAATAGTCTACTAGGAAATTGTAGAAGACTTGGAAGCTAAAGCTGTTGTAGTTCTCAGTCCACTGAACTGCATTGGTGAGGTTGAAGACAAGCTGAAAGAAAATACATGAGTGAGACAATCCTGGACATCCAAGTTTACCACTCACAAGAGTAGCTGCATATGTGATTGAGCAACCAGTGACCCTGCCATCCATTTTGAGAATAGATGCCACATTTGCTCAAGTGGACTTGTGCTGCTTCATAGCTTGGCTAGGGTGAGCAGTTCCATCCTCTGTGGCATTACCAAGCTCAGCTTCATTGAAAGTTGGTGAGACAAAAATTGAATAGTAGGCCTGATTGCATAGATTAGCCATCTAAATGAGACTACCAGATTACAATAACACACCATGATCAAGAGCTCACCACATAGAAAGCCATCCTCTACATTGTTTGTGTCACCTAAGCCTTTGGGTATAGATACCATAAAAAGAAACTCTCATTAATGTTGAAGAATGAGATCCTATTACAAATACTAGCTTAAACTCTTGAGAATCATATGCAAGGCATCAGCATCAATCATAAATGGAGAGAAGCTTGACACCTCTTACTTGAGGTCATCCCAGTCAACTTCAATTGGGGACAAAAATCTCCCACACATATCATGTTGAAGACCACGGTTCATGCATGACTTTAGATCAAGTTGATCAAAAGTCCCATACTACTTGTTGAGGTAAAGAGCAAGATCAACCTTAATTTGACAAATGTCATCACTTTGTGCAGTATTAGTGCCTTTCTGAAGCTTTGAGAGCCAAGAGTTAGTTATATGGAAGTCAAAAATAAGAAGAAAAATATACTACTATAGCTGTGTATGATTGCAATACATTGAGATCTGGGTTCTTGAGAATGGTTGTAATATGAGGAACAGCCTTGGCAAGCAAGCCAAAGGCTGAGAAGAGTCAGTTACAGCTGGGAGATGATTAATATAGATCAGTCATGCTAGATGTAACAGGGGAACCATACCTTTGAGCAGATTCATCATCATCTTCATTGTCTAGAGAGAGTAAAGTATCTGAATCCTCAGACTTGAGTATTCAATAGTCAGCCTCTCTGGTAATAGCCAGCACACTATCAAAGCATGATACAAGATGCTGGATGGCATGTCCAATGGTCCTTGTAGTGCTATAGGGGGGTTAAGCAGATAGATGTATTGTAGAAAAAAGTAATAAAAACATACACTTTTTGTTTCTCGCCCTTTAGAGCTTTGGCCTCAGCAAGCTGCTGTATGTGTTCCTGAAGCTGGCACTGGAGTCTTGCAATTTGGTCTGTTGTTTCAGTGGGAGGGGGAGAAAGAGAAGGTGCAGAGCAAACCATGGGGGTTGAATATCATTGAGGGGTTTGAGTTGGTCTTGAACATGGTATATGTAGGAGTAGTGGAGCATAGAGTCTGGAACTGTGCTTGGGAGCTTCAGTTGTCTGTTGAATTCAACCATTGGTGGTGATCTGTGTCTGGGTCAAGGGTTTTTCTAAAACTTTAGGACACACATATAATATCAGGAAGCCCAATGTCTTTTGGGCCATTTGTTTAATGATTGGAATGCAGAGATAGTGGCACATGACAAGAATCCAGGGCCTAATGCATAGACTATGACACCATAAATTAAGGTTCCATTGTTCCAAATAGGTAGTAGATGTTTCTTGTCCAAGTTGAGTTATGCTCACCAGGTTGAGGCTCCTGAGTAATAATGAGTGGATGAATTATGAGGATCGGCACTCCATGTTGGGGCCTTTTATTATCAATAGCAGACCATCACACCAGGAATTAAAGCACCTGACAATTTAAAAGACACTTACTGCTTAACTTGAATAGTGATTTCTAGGGTTGAGCACTGAGCACTGAGCATTGAGACTCTGGGATAATAGGACTGGATGAAGTGTAAAATCAACACTCTACTCCTTTCACAGTCATATGCTCAGTTGATGTGCTATGATGTGACTTGTGTTGTCATTAACATTGAAGCTTCTGAGTTGCAGCATTGGTGTGTCAATCCAGTAGCTCAGTTGGTCTGTGATGAAAGGCAGTCCCATGTGGGCATAGACCTTGTTGGCACATTTGTATAATGGGTCAATGTAGGAAATTTGATTTACTATATACATTACAAGAGACACATTTCAATTGCAAAGTAATACTAGTACAGCCTGAGGGAGTTTTAAACATGGACATTATTTAGAAAGTATCATCCAATTCAACGGAAGAGATGTTATTGTCAGTAGAAGTGCAATCAGATGTAGTCTTGTATCCTGTGAACAAGTCTTCAGGGAACAAGTAGGGCTTAAAAACATTACCACAGAAATCTCCCTCATTGGAAACAGACCTGACATGGCAAATGCATCTGGGGGACTGGTCAAAAGCAACAATTGGTTTCTTAGGAGTGACTGCAGCCTCCATATTGATGGACCAACTGTATGCAATAAACCAGTCATCACAAGCTTTGTGACTTGGAAGGATGTTACCAGCCTCATCAGATGTCTATGGAAATAGAGAGTCAGACATTGTCTTAAGATGGGATAACTCAGAGCCCACCTCAGCTGGCTTATTTGCAGTGTTGGGTATTGAAATAACACAATTGGGGGGGACTGGCAATATTGCTGACAAACCCTCTTCCACTGAGATGGCTGCTGTTGGCTTTGGCAAAGGGGTTAGCATTGATGGTAGCTTCTGGACAAATGCTGCCATGAATCTTTCTTCAGAACTTGGAGCCCATTAAAGACATCTGGTTTGTAGTCAGAGAAAATTACTTTGCTGGTATTGGTGATGTCTAAACATAATTAGTAGGGATTAAAGATGATTTATAGATCATCACATACCCCATTGAGCATACAACCACTTGAGAGGTACCTTCTTCCAACCCCTCCTTGGACTGGGATTGCTGGCAGGAGTGGGGCAAGCATGAAGAACAAGCTGGGCAGTGTGGTGAGGGATGCTGGAAGGGTTAGAATAGGAGCAGGAGGAGTGGGGCATGCTGGCTATGTATTGGTATGATTCTGTTGGTTAAGATAGTTCAAGGTGGGGGCTCTGGATGCAGGGAAGCATCCTTAAGAATGGTAAAAGAATTTGAGAACTTACCTGAGCAGAGCACTAATGTTTGTTCCAGGAGTTACTCCTAAGAAATTCATGAAAACCCTTTTAGTGAAACTGCCTAGTATGTCATTGACAAGGTAGATATTACATGCTGCCATTGGATCAACAGTGGAAGGCACTTGCAAGCACTTTTCCCCTAGAGCTAGGGTGACAAGAGCTGCCACTAGGGTGGCCTAGAGCATTCAGAGGCCTATATTTCAATGGTCCAATTTCCATGTATTACTGCACAGAAGAGACAATCTTAGATAAACTTAAACAAAAGCAGTCACATTGGGCAGAAGAAATGAATGTGGACAAAAGTGGGAGCCTGGAAAAGAGAACTCAATTACTTGAACAGCAAAATCAGGAACCTGGAAAAGAGAACTAACTTACTTGAACAGCAAAATAGGAAACTTCAAAGAATGTCAAAGATCCAGTAAGCATTTACTGCATATTCAGACCACTGATTATTGAGGGGAAGAGAGTAGGCTGATGAGCACACTAGTAGGATCTGGTCAATGTGAGATTGAGTCATTGACAGTCAGAGGCAGATTGTAAATTGCTGACAAATTATTCTCTATTCATTGAAACTCTTCACATGGTACTTACATTCAATGTTCAATGTTCAACAGTCACCATGCCCTTATCAAGTATCCCTCAAGATCTCTGAGCTTTGCTAGTGAGAAATAACTAGCACTAGAAAATATGCACTCCCTACCTTCCCATGTCAGTGTTACCTGCTGCTCTCCTGTGGGAGGTACCACCCCAGGTAAGTGCCAGTCAGTTCTTTCAATCTTTTGCATTCATAGTAATTGTTTCAAGGAGTCTCATACTTACTGGCTGTGCATTGTACTCAATTGAAACCTCAAGCCCCCAGTGGTGCCAGGCCAGGCTCAAAACTACACTTGTGTTATATCCTGCACTGCATCCTATACCAAGTCCTCCTCCCTTGTCTGACACCAGTGGGTGTGTCCTCATTTCTTTCATATCCATAAACAATCCCAGCAAGCATGGTCATTTCAGAAATCAGATACATTCCAGACCAGACTCCTGTCCCTTCTCAAAGGCAAGGGTCAATCAAAGGTTTGTGTTTATCATACCTTGTATTTGTTGTATACTGAATGATTTTTCAGACACCAATTCCTACAGCTACAAGTACAAGTAGACTGTAGTCCTTTGAGACTGACAAGGCTGATCATGCTCCATCTCCTGTTACTGACTACCTTGATGATCATGCTATCAATGCACCTCTAGTCTCCAAGCCCCTCAAAGGTCCCACTGTGGCATCAGGAAGGCCTTGACTCAATTACTGTACACCAGTGCATCATCAGGATGTCCTCCCAGAGCCTCCTATCCCCATTCCAGTTAACCAAGGCCCAGTTACAGAAGGAACAAGCCAAATTCAATGCATCAATCTACTTGTACATGACCATATTAAGACTGCTGCCAATTATTTTGGACTATGGCACTCTTATACAAGTTGTCCATCCACTAATCCAGATGGACAACTTATAGTCCATGAACTATCAATCTCACATGTGCCTTCTCCTACCACTACAATGCTTCCAAATTGGCTTTCTTCTCTGGAGCCCTCCATGTCCAAGTCATCTAGACCTCAATATTGGCTGTTTTCAAACAAGTCCATCCAGCTCATCATATCATGGCTGAATAATGGCTGGTCTTCAAAGTCAGAAACAGAGGTTAATTTGTTAGTTTGAGACACTCTCCTTTCCCCTGATTTTCATATGGAGGATCTGGTGGATTTTGATGCATGACAAGAAAACCAGTGATTGGACCAGGCACTTGCATCATCAAATAATCAGAGTCAATTCAAGGAATCCCCAGTTGAGATCCTGGTCCCCTCTGGGGCCTATGGTGTAGCTCCATACAAGTATAGTGTACCTGGCTTGCTACATCAAAGCCTTACTTCTGTTATATGTAACACCTTTTCTGATAACAATGTACACCTCCTTTACTATTCCCTGTTCAAACTTTTTTGGCAAACTGCACCCAGTAACACAAATTCTGAATGTGTTTATAGCAAGTTATATACACCCAACACATTTCTGGAAGAACATGAGCACATCCAGGGCTATGGGAATCTCCCAAACAATAATTTGAAGTACAACCATGAGAGAGTTGTTGCAGCCATTATGTTCTCATCTGATGCCACACATCTTGCTGAGTTTGGGAACACAAAGGCATGGCCAGTGTACCTAATGCTTGGTAACTTATCAAAGTATGTTTGCTCTAATCCAGAGTTAGGTGCAATGCATCATTTTGCTTATATCTCTTTGGTAAGTGCATCCAACTATGCCCAGTATTGAGCTTTGAAATAACAGAGTTTTAGCTTCCTGAATCATTCAAGACATTCATATCCTCTTTCCATCCTGCTTGGTGGACTCAAAAGTCAGATATCATGGCCCATTGCCAATGTGAGCTTTTTCATGTAGTGTGGTACAAGTTACTTGACAACGAATTTATTAGTGCATATTGATATGGTGTGGCTGTTGGGTGTATAGATGGAGTTGAGAGGTGCATTTACCCTCATGTATTCATGTACTCTGCTGATTACCCTGAAAAGTAAGATTTCTGTGTATACTGCAGGTTTTAATGCATATTCACTGGTCACCTAGGGCTTTAATTGCAATGATCCAGGACAAAGGCCTATTTCCATGCCTGCATTGTCTTATTCATCAGACCAAGCTGCAAAATCTTGGGCAGCATGAAGACAGTGAAATCCAAGGCACAAATGCCCATACATATGAGCTGGACAAGATCAACCATGCTCACCAGGCTATATACAGACTCACTCACCCCATTCATGGTACTGCTGTTGAAGGCCTACTTCAAGATTTTTCTGGTGTACCTACGATAGTGTGTACAGCATCTTTTAAATTAGCTTTCATATCTTAACTAACTACTTTGGTCAGAATGCTTTTATTAATTGTATTGGTGAACAGTTCAATCTATCTTCTATGCTGACAGTCAATTTGCTCCATGAGGTTGAATTAGGAACCTAGAAGAGCCTCTTTATGCATCTCATACAGATATTGCACACCTGTAGTAACAATTCAGAAGATCTAGTTGTTTGCTTGAACAAAAGGTAAGGCCTCAATGATGCAAGGGAAGGGAGACATGCTTATCATGATATTCATTTGTTATATAGGTACCAACAAATTACTGCATTTGATGAGGGTGGTATTCACTGCTTTTCATCTAAATCCTCAGAAATGAAAAAGATGGGAGCATGAGACTTTGAGAACCTGCTATACAGTGGCTCAAAAAACTGTCCCAATGTTTTCGCATTTTGGACATATTTGCTAATACCAGGGCAGATATATGGCCTAGCATCCTGAAAATATTCACACAGGTACCTTGACATATTGGGAGCATATATTCCCATGATCACATGACCTTGTCCATCAATGAATTAGTAATGAATTATTAAAAATATCTACTCATTGGGACAGTTTTTTGACCCCCTGTCAGCCTCCCAGTATCTATCTTGTAACATGCCAGGGGAGCATCAGGGCAGGTGTGGGAGTAGTAAACAAGATCATGTGACCTTGGTTGACATGTTGAGATGGCTACAACTGTCTTTCTTCCTGCCACTACATCATGAAAGCTATCTCCTCTACCTAATACTCCCAAGTCACTTCTCTTCTCAAAGATGGCTATTCCTTGTGCCATATTGAACATAAAACTGGTCTAGGCAAGTCTACTATTGGGAGGATCAATAAAGAAGTTGATGGGGACAAGGAAAACAACAAGGGAGGACGTCCTTCCAAGCTTTCTCCTCATGATAAAAAAGCAATAATTCACCAAATAACCTCTGGAAAGCTAGATAATGCTGTCCAGGCTACAAATTTCATTAACTCTACTCTGTCTGACCCTGTCACACCCCAAACTGTCAGAAATACCCTTCAGGATAATGGATTTTGCTCTGTAACCAAGATCAAATGACCTCTACTCAAAAAGCAACATTGTGAGGAATGCCTTGACTCTGCACATGAACATAGGAATTGGACAGTGGAGGACTGGAAGAGGGTGTTGTGGACAGATGAAACAAAGATCAACAGGATTGGGTCAGATGGAAAGGTGTATACCTGGAAGGAGAGGGGGGAACCACTGTCAGATAGGACCACTCTCCCTACTGTCAAATATGGAGGAGGTGGTAACATGATGGTGTGGGGGTGTATGGGGTGGAATGGGGTAGGAAAGCTGATTGAGGTTCAAGGGAATATGGATGCAGTGAAATACTGCGAGATTTTGGACAATGGGGTGGTGGAAAGCTTTGAAAAGTTGGAGATAGAGGAGGAGGAGAGGATATTCCAGCAGGATAATGACCCAAAACACACCTCAAAACTGGGACAACAATGGTTTGTGGACAACAACATTCAAGTTCTATCATGCCCTGCACAATCCCCTGACCTAAATCCCATTGAACACCTCTGGACCTACCTGAAGGACCAGCTGAAGGCATATGAAAGACCACCTAAGGGAGTATTTGAATTGTGGGAGAGGCTAGTAGAGGAGTGGAATAAGAATCCAGCAGAAAGGTGCCAAAGGCTGATAGAAACCATGCCCAGAAGGATTGAGGCAGTTGTCAGGGCAAGAGGAGGTCATACAAAGTATTGAGTAGGTAGATAACAGAGGGTCAAAAAACTGTCCCAATGAGTAGATATTTTCGATAATTCATTAATAATTCATTGATGGACAAGGTCATGTGATCATGGGAATATATGCTCCCAATATGTCAAGGTACCTGTGTGAATATTTTCAGGATGCTAGGCCATATATCTGCCCTGGTATTAGCAAATATGTCCAAAATGCGAAAACATTGGGACAGTTTTTTGAGCCACTGTAGGTATGGCTACTCACAGTTCCCCTTCTATACACACCCACAGTCTAATAACTCCTTTCAGTGTGCTATTCCATGCTTTGAAGGCCTATTACCAGATCCTCATAACTCACTCATCATGAAACTCCTCTATTGTCTTGCTGAGTGGCATGCACTTGCTAAATTATGAATCCACACTGATGTGACTCTCCAAATACTGAGTCAGCTCACTCAGGAGTATGGCATCCTCATCTGATGGTTTTGTGATCAAACATGTACTGCATTCATGACAGTGGAGCTTCCTTGAGAGGCTGCTGCTCAACAGCATCAGCAAGGTTTAGGCCAGGTTTCAAATATAAGTGCTAGTTTGGAATGTTGCTTGAAGCCATTCAACATATCAACAGTCAAACTTCACTTCATAGGTGATTATGTAGCCCACATACAGCATTTTAGCACTACAGATTCCTACTCAACCCAGCTTGTACATTCCCAGCTGATTTATCTATGTCTTTTGCTGATACTAAGTGTTCAGGGTGAACAAGCACATCACACTGTCAAATGGCTATATGGCTTGACAAACAAGAGAGACCCCATGCATCAAATCAGTGCTAAATATGCCTGTCAGCAGCTTTTCTGTGAAACCAAGGTGCAAGAGAAACAAGAAACTACTCAAGCTGAACATATAGAGAAACACTATGTGGTCGCACACTATACTGATGACCCCATCAACATTTATGACTTTGTCTAAGACAACACTGTCTGAGACAACACAGATCCCACAAAGAAGGTATGTAATTCACTTAAATTTAGTGACTTTCCTAACATTGTATTTTTGTAGGGCTTTATTTTAAAGCTGAAGGATCACTTACTAGGTCATATCCTCAATCACAAATTTGATGCAGACATGTATGATGATTTTACTGAAACAGACCATAATGCTATACAGATCCAGAACACCATCTATTGTCATCAAACAATCTGTATCAATTACATGACTTATGACATTTGACATGACTATGATATCTTGAACCCATGAAACTGTCCTTTTTGCATGGTTGCCTCAGCAGAATCTGACCTGACTGAAAACACCCATCCTTTTTGGTACACAGCCATTATTGGTATTTTTCATGTAGATGTGCAACACATAGGGCCTTGGTCAAGAAGTACTGGCTGGAAAACAATGGATCTCCTATGGGTTCAGTGGCTGGAGGTTGAGCCAGATCACTGCTCTGGCCATACTCTTGCTCAACTACCAAAGTTTGGTTTTGTTGAGCACTCTGATGAGTATGTGTTCAGCTTTCTCAACCTAGCACATGTAATCCAAGGATGTCATTTGATTCCAGCATTTTCTGGAGGACCCTTTTAAATTATGAGGGAAAAACTGAGGCATGGCCAAATAGCAAGGTTGAGGATTGGGTCAATTACTATGTTAACATGTAGGTCACTTCACCCTCTTGTTCATCATTACATGAGTTGATAGGCTGATCAATAGGTTTGCCAATTGTGATATGTATATGAGGCACCTTCAGATAGGTATTGGCTATTAAGGTGATCATGCCCCCAACATGTTTCAAGGGGCAGAGGATC
Source organism: Leucocoprinus leucothites (assembly GCA_013368445.1). NCBI lineage: Eukaryota > Fungi > Basidiomycota > Agaricomycetes > Agaricales > Agaricaceae > Leucocoprinus > Leucocoprinus leucothites. Next base: position 543,606 of record JAACJO010000009.1, read on the forward strand.
ACAGTGCATATGTCTTGCATCCAATTAAGCAGGAGGCAGGTCACCACAACATGGAGGAAAGCTTAGAATGTAGTAGAGATATCAGGGATACAGAAGGGGACAACTTTGAGATAAATGAGGGGGCAAATAATGAAGAGGCTTCAGATACTGAATCTGTTGCTTCTGAAGATGAATTAGAGGCTTATGATGCCTTTTAGGCAACAACAATACAGGCTGATGCCTGTGACAGTGGTCTGAACTGGCTTGAGTTTACTGCTGTAAATTGTACTCAACATTATTTATTGCTTTGGTTTGATGAGTGCTACTGTACAATGAATCAAGTTGAGGTAAATTGATTAATACAAAGAGACCAGTGACATCAAGTGCCAATTGGCCTCAAACAATAATCAAAGGAACTAGCCAGTGGCAACATAGCTTTGTTATGATATAAATAAGAATTCATATCCTGCAAAGCTTGACAATTTGGTTTTGGTATAATTTCATTTGCAATGCTATACTGACAAGTCAAGGAGGTACAGTCATGCATTACAAGCCAACTATCAAGTGAGTATCAGTCTGTCATGATAAATATATTTTGTGAGCATTTATATATCATTGTGATTAACCATTGGTCACATGCAACTGATGAGACTTAAGTTAACAACACATTATCTATTCTCTTCATAATAGTTATATCAAGTGAAGTGAATATCTGATTATGGACCTCAATATAGTCCCTGATCAGATCAACCCAAGTCCATCACGGTTAAAGCTTAAATCACAATTATAGAAATTTCCTGATGCTGAACCAGTTGAGTGTGTTGAGCAAAGGGTAAAGAACTGAAGGGTCCAGAGGCTTTGTAATGAGCTATAATTTCCAGCTAAATTAGAGATAGCTGATAACTGTAGTTGCTTAAAGTTGGAAAAGTGGAAAGGCAGGCATGGCTTGGTATCTTGTCACCCTGTGCAAGCATCAGAAAATCCTTTTTTTTCTGATTCAGCCTTTTAGCTCTCATCAGTGAACAGCAACTTGTCAAGCCATCATAATACCTGATAAGAGATTATAAGACTGTGGCTTGTCTTTTTTAGCTTCTGCTGGGATGTGGGAATCTAGCATTTCATACACAATAGGCTATCAAGCTATATTGACTCCATACAGGTCTGCCATTTTCTCATAACAATAATTGCTAGTTGAAAACCATTATACACTGCTAATCAGAATGTTGTTGAATGATCACAGACTCATAGTAGTTTATCATTTGTCCCCTATATGGTAACCCACTAATAGATATAATAATACGAGTTTTTTTACCCGTGCCTTCGGCATGGGGGCTGTGTGATGTTTAATCTGAATTTGAAAATTAAGATTAATTTCTGAATTGTCCACCCACCATAGACTTTGCCCATGCCTTGGGTGCAGGGGGAGGGTTTTCTATGTAAATCTTAGTTTGTGAGATGATTGGCCTTCCTGTGCCTAAGTCTATGTCAAGTGCCCATGTGTGCAAGGCAGGTAATGTTTATTTTGCACTTATCAAGTGCTTAAGTGCCAGTATACAATCTGATCCCTTTTGAAATACATTTTGATTTTTAAGTGTGGACAAGCACATTTCCCGCACTTATTGCATGTCTAAGTGCCCATGCCCATGCAACATTAAGTCCAAATTTTGAACTTGAATAAATCTGAGGTAGAAGCTCTCTCCTCTCCCTGTATGTCCAAATTTAATTGGTTTGTGAGATCACTGACCGCCCATACCCAAGTCCATTTACATGCCCATGCCTATGCCTATGCTCATGTGGTGTAGGGACTTTGATCTACTTTCTCGCGCTCATTGAGCGTTTAAGCGCCCACATGTGCATGTTGTACATTAGAGTAGGGCTATTCATATTTATCACATAAATTTAAATTCAACTCAAATACTCAGAAAAATTTAATCACTACATGTGGATAAGACCCCCCTCTTTCTTGTGCATCTAACCCCTACTGTGAGTGGATGTGATATCTAATATGTAAGGTTTCTCATGTCTAAGAGCCTGTGTGCATGCACAATAGCCTGGGGCCCCCATCAGCCCCAGCCTGGAAAAGCTGGGTTCAAACCCTGTCCTTGATTGTGGACTACATGTTGACACCATGTGATTTCTACCACTCGGAAGGAGGAAAGCAAAATGGAGGCCATTAAGCTGCAGTGCTATGTGCAGCAATGCATTGTGTTAGGTGTAGGAAGGTAACCCAATAAGGGTACTAACACCAACCACAGCCATAAGGGGGGTCTGGGGTATGGAAGTAGGGTTATGTGATGAATGATGGGAGCCTTTGGCATTTTGGCACTGATATACCAAATTCACACTGACTACCAACCTACTACAAACCTAGAGAATGAGGTGGAACTCCTATGAAATCTGGTACCCAGCAAAAGGGCCATCTGCTGTGACCATCTCCAACCATCCACTCAGCAACTCACTATCCACATTGGTGCAGTGACTGTGATGATAACATAGTGACTGAAGATATGGGACTATCCTCCCTTCATTACCTTTGGAGCTAGGGTATATAGATAGATATTGGGCTATGCCTGGGGGTCTGTCTGTGTACATTACTTGCTGTAATTAGCGCATGTTCACTTGTCCATGGTTAATAAATTGAATCTCTCTCTCATCAGCCCTATTGATGACTTTCTCATGGCTGATGCGTAAATAAGCGCTCATTGATGCGTTCTGATCCAGCCATCAGTAAGCTTCTTGTGCTTGATGCACACACATTTCACCCTTCAGAGCTCATTTTCTCATGCTCAAATGCGAATTCAGTGCTAGAAGGCGTGCAAATTACCTACCACCAGCCAGTATGAAGCATCCATCAGTGCTACAACATCAGTGGCAGCCATTTGGACTGTGGGAGGCCCCATCACTTACTTTCCTGTGCCTGTATGTGGCACAACACTTACAGCGAGAAAGGGTCCAAGCTGCTGACATAACCCATGGAAACTTGAGCACTTGTCTTGGTACGGTAGTTATGGGACAACTTTGCTGACCAATTGCTGACCAATTCTGACTAAGCTTACAAATCCTTCCCCCACATCCCATTCTTTATAGATATGTTGAGGTTAAACATTAAACAATTGGCACAACACATCACAAGTCCACAGTCATCCTTTAATCACCATACTCACCATGTAGAGGGCATGCTCAACTATTTAGCTGAATTTGGTCTTGTACCCTAGGTAGTTTCGGGGTCCTCTAAACTTCATAATTATATTCTGATTAGTCTCAGTAGAGGACTAGGTGGAAATGGCACTCCAAGTTTAGGTAGTACAAAATGTATAGAGTGAATGTATTTTGGTGCTGAGTCATCAGGGACACAACCCCGTGAAAGTGCAGGGTGACTCAACCTGTAGGTTCCTTCCAATGGCTGTGGCTTGAGCTCAGCATAAAAAGAACCTCCCAATAGCCTATATACATTCAGTTTTACCTCCACTCATCTCTTCTCACCCACCAATATTGGTTATCCTCCAACCTTCACAAAAGGTATGCCACATATGCAACAGATGTCACATATCTAATTTGAACCATCTACCCCCCCAAGCTTATTAACTCAGCCTCGATCTACAGAACCCAACAACTTCAAGTTAGTGTAAGTCAGATTTTCTAAAGTGTGTTCACACATCCTTTGTTTGACTCAGATATTCTAACTTATTTTTTTTGTTACATTATCAGGTCTCGGCAGTCAATGAGTCAGGTAAGGGACCTCATTTCGAGGACTGATGGTGGAGTCATCATAATTATAGTAATAGCAGTAGTAGTATTATTATTATTATCATGGCCCTTGATTTTGTGATCTTGTAGTACCGAGCTAATATAAAACACATCTCCCTGCTAACTCTCTCAAGCATGATTTTCACATTCTGATATGCAGTGTACGGGTACAAGGATGGTGATTGGCGGTGATCTCACACAATGCCAACCCAGGATGATCTTGAATGACTCTGATCTTTGGTGAAAAAGTGGTATATGAGTTTCAGTGTATGATACCATTTATGAAGAGGGGAGGGCCTGGCGGGGCATGATGAACACCTGACAGAATCATAGCAGTTATGAACTTGTACAAGCATGGCAGCATATTATTGGGAATATTAACAAAACACCGCGTTGTCGGGGTTTAAAATCCCCATCATCAGATTATGAGAGATTTTACCTCAGACAGTATCCCGACGCCATCTGACAGCCTCAATAGACCACCCTTACCGTGACTTTCTTTTTTTCCTGATGAGGAAAAGAGAGTGGCTGTGTCAATGAGCTCTAGCAGCGAAGATCTTAGCGAAGCACGGATCTGCCAAGGACCCCGTCCTGCTTTTCTGGGAGTAGCATTGACACCCTTCCCAAATTCTTCCTCTGGTTTATATATAAAACTACACATATGCTTCAATTTTTCCCCAGAAATCCGAGTCCGAGACTCCCTTTGAAGGTCGAGGGCCACGCCCCCGAGAGTCTAATTTTCTTCCCCGGCCTACTTGCATCATTTCTAGTTGTTCCCTTACTTCCAACATGCCCTACCTGCAGACCTCCAAAGACCCTGCGAATAGATTCAACGAGCGAAAGCAAAATGAGCCGCCGCCAGCAACTACAGCTATCACTCCCGCACATACCCTTACAAACGCTCAGCGCCCACCAACCAACTATCATCTGATCACACCTAGCAGTTCTACAGCTTTGGTCTCCAGGACAGGCGATTACCCTTTTGGAGAATTAAACGACTTGCAAGTATCACGATTCCAACAGGCGCAGCACCTAATCAGCCCCCCGACCAAGGTCAACATAGATCAAGACGGCAATAGGCCTTCTAACGGTTTGGGCCATTCCGAACCTCCGGTCAATGATTGTGCGAACGTCAGGGACAACACACTGATTATCACAAATGATCGACTCAAGGACAATGTGATGTCACCTTCAAATAGTTAGTAAACCCAGCTCTGTTCCATCGCTTATGCATTTGTTAATAGACTGTATCCAGCATCGAATCAATTACAGGGAGGTGACTTCTTCCATAGAGCCTCGAATATTGCGTTCAGCGCCCCAGTGACTATGATATCTCACACTGTTGACTCGAAAGAGTCTAGATTGGGTATGTCACCTTAGCTGGCCAACAATTCATCAATAAAGGCTCATATCCTTCAGTGATACGACACCTTGCAGACAGAGGGATGCCTGCAGCCATACACGATTCATCCGCTCGAGCATACCCACCACGATGTCACGAAGGCACCCGCATGACACTACGAAACAGTATTGTTAACTGGTGCAACAATCCTGACCGCCGGCGGAAAATGCGGTGGTATATGGGTCCAGCCGGCGTCGGGAAATCGGCCCTTGCTCAATCCGTCGCTGAAGACTTAGCAGGTAGAGGACTTCTCGGCGCTACCTTCTTTTTCTCTCGTCTGGCCCAGCTAGATGATCCCGATGCTGTGATTCCGACACTCGCCTACCAGCTCGCCATGAGGAACCCCGACTATAAACACCTCATTACGCAACGTCTAGGAGATGACCCATTGATGCTCACGAAAAATCGCTCCACGCTTTTTAAGGAGCTCATTGTCGATCCTTTCCAATTGCTCGCGGCCTCAAATCGAAGTGCTGTGGAGACCCCATTGCTCGTCATTTTGGATGGATTAGACGAATGCAGGGACAAAGAGGCACAATGCGAGCTGATCCATCTTATAAACAATCATATGAGGCGGGTAGCAAACCTTCCTCTGCTTTGGATGATCTGCAGCCGCCCGGAGTGGCACCTGAAATCTATCCTATCTGACGTGGATTATCCCGTCGATTGCGAACAAGAAGAGATCAGCGTCGACGACAAAGAAGCGCAGGCAGACGTTAGACGCCTTCTTCAGTTTGGACTCGACAAGATCCGTAGGCGGTACCATCTACCGCTCAACTGGCCCTTGAAAGAACAGTTAGATCTTATTACTAGCACAGCGTCTGGTCACCTTGGTTTTGCTTCATTCATCCTTCGATTCATTTTTTATTTTTTATTTCTTTTGTGGAGCATTAGATTTTCGCCGCTAGCCATGTTAGCTCTCAAGTCTCGCTATAAGTAGCTGAGCTTACATACTCCTCCCGGGAAAATGCTTTGTGCACGTCCGACGTCGTGTCGGGCAGTGTGGGCTCCTGTTTTATTTATTCCCTGTCATATTTCAACCATAATACTCACTACAATGCCGGGACAGAGAGCGCAATTCGAGCAATGATCTTACCACATGAAGGTGCTAGAGCACCTAGCACACCTATCTGGGTACCCAAGGATCTAAGGATTGCGAAACCACAAAGGCTGTACCAGGCAATGGTAAATACACGATCGTTCAGCGGGTCAGCGCTTCGAGTGATGTCTCGATCGGAAGCTGAAGATATGCGGCAAACTCATTCGCGACGAGCTTTGTGGCAAACAGCTGAGAAACACGCAAAGATTTCAGCGCGAGGACAACTCAGGGGGAAAGCGATCGGATAGAAGGTGTAGCTAATGATCAAGTCGAGGGTAAGATAGCGAATACCAATAGTACCACTGGACTGAAGCGTCAGAGTGCTGACTAAAAGGATTCACCCCTAGATACAATGAAGAGCAATACCATTCACATGCACTCATCGTGAAGGTCATCGATTGCGATTAGTGGATGAACGTTTGAACCATTAAACACCCAAACATGATCTAGGAAGATGCAGCCATTTTGATGAAGCAGCACAGAGCAATACAGTTGCATCTATATCGAGAACAGATCGTCATGATGAAAAGAAGTAACTAGATGGGATCACGGGCGTTGAAGCCTCGGGGTATGCGAAGAGCAGAGAAGGGGTTCCGGCGAAATGGTAGCAACTGATGAGAGTTGGAGGGATACTTGTGGGTATGTAAATCGATTGCGGAAATCGTGACTCGTGAATGTCAAACGTGAATGCAATGCCAAAACCGGAAACGATTAAGAGGATTTCTTGGCCTGGTTGGCGCGCTTGGTATAGATCATCGTTGTGAAAGGGCTGAACTACATGAGAAGGAATACGCAAACTAGAGAGGTGAGTACTTACCCTTCAAAGCGGAGCGCAATGGTGTAGACAGCCCAGACATAGAGGGTGATGAGGATACCAGCAGGCTTCTCGTACCAGAGGGCGGTAGCGAGGAAGCAGAGGGTACTCCCAACATACATCGGATTCTCTAGAACATTGAAAGGGAAGCTAAAAAGAACACAGCTAAATCAGTAACCTGTCAAGAACCACGCAATCACTCTCGCTTACCCAGTAACTCGATGGTCCATCAAAATGCCGAAATAATCACCCAAGAATGTACCGGTGATTCCCAAGGCCCAAGTAGAAGTGATGACAAATAATTGGCCCAAAGAAAACAAAACAACCGGAACATATGTCGCATATGGCTCAGGCAGGAGGGGAACACTAGGTTGATCCGCTAGTGCTTGGTGGTAGAGCGAGTCCCGGAGGATGCCGAAGGAAAAGATGAGGATGGCAAGGAAGTAGCAGCCATAACGTGGATTGTTGTTGAATAAACGAGTTATGGTTTTATTATGATACTCTGTCAAGAAGATGCTTTGTCAGAAACAAGCCTTCCTGTATGTTCGGGAATGGACGATTACCGTTACGAGCAACAAAATTCCAAGCGGTTGGGTTAAAGGTAATAGATGCCAATACGATGAGCAATGATTTTTTGTCAAAGGCAGTGTTCGTGAGGAGCATCGAGACCAGTTCGTTCATCTTAGTCGCCATATCGATGGTGAGGGCCTACCGTTTGGTGCAGCACGGTGCGGAGCGCTGTCGAGATTTTTTACTCAATGCAACGTGGTAAGTATTCGAGGGAAATGCTTAGTCAGCTAAAAGAATCATGTGATAAACTAATTTTGGCAAGTGACTTGCCCTTCCTGAATCGGACCGATCCAAAGTCGGTGACGTCAGGGCTAGATCACTTATACGGTCATCAATCGTAAGTCAGAACCTACGACCAGTACATTAGGCAAACATGACCTCAGACATTCCATCATGCTTTATCCTTCCTCTAGATTGGTACTGCGCACTTGTAATCCTGTTTTAAGAGCCTCTCATATCCCCTCTTCAGCCAGTCGCTCTGTAACGAGAAACTCCCTGTTTTTGTCAAGAACCATGGCCACAGTTAAAGGATTTACATTGAAAGAAGCTATCAAAGACGACCACGATGAGGTATGTAACAATTTTCAATACGATATTATGCAAAGTCTAATCAAAACTTGAAGATGTACTTATATTTCGACGAATACAAGAAAAATAAGGGCAATGCAGAGGCTCAAGCCCGCTGGTCTCGCCTCTTTACCTGGGAGATTGCGCGTCATGCTGTTGGTGAAGAAATAGTCGTATACCCGCTGATGGAAAAGCACCTGGGCTCCAAAGGAAAGAAACTTGCCGACGGTGATCGCTCAGACCACCAGGTATGCTGCCTCATTCATAATTTACTATTCAGCACCTGAAAGATCACATCCGAAAGTATGTCAAAGAGCGACTCTATGAGTTGGAGGGCTTGACACCGGGAACGGAGGAGCATGCATTAAAAATGCAAGACATAGTGGACCACTTGAAGCCCCACAACGAGAGCGAAGAGAATGAAGATCTTCCACTCTTGGAGGCCGCTATCGGATCTGATGAGAGCAAACGGGCCGCGCAGAGCTTCAAGAACACCAAGAAGTTTGTTCCTACTAGGTGAGATCTCTCACCGCTGATGATTGTTCTTTGCCTTGACCTCCGAGTAACTTAGGGCCCACCCTGGTGCTCCCAATCAACCTCCATATGAAACCCTTGCTGGTTTCCTCCAGGCTCCAATTGATAAACTCAAGGATTATTTCTCGACTTTCCCAAGTGCCGAAGAGAAACAGGAAGCGAAGCAGGGCCTGAATTGATATGATTGACGATTAACTCTGTAGGCGATGTATCTGAGTCATCCTGGGGAATTATCAACACTGTATATGTAGCTTTTGACATAACAAATGTAACTTTGGCGCTCCTTTTCCTAAGCATTTCAGTCCATTAGTGTTACGTTTTTGGGTTTGAATCATCAGGCTACGCTTAGTTAAAATTTCGAGTGTTTGATGTCATTTCTATTGTCATTAAACTGTTATGCACCCACTCCTCGATATCAGGCCGAGCCCCGTCGGCTATTGAACTTGTTGGTAAACATCACGAGGTACTAGAGGGTGCCAGTAGATTTTTCGAGTTCATGGCTATCTCCCGACCTGTCAACTGCTTAAGGCACGCAGTGTGGCGGACAGCTGCAATATGTATTGAATATAATTGAAATCCCAGGTTGCTACCTCGGAACTGGCAGGGTCTACTTATATGAACTAGCGCGTTACGGTACAATTCCCTCGTAAGCAAGTCACGCGCTTCCAGCTTCGTCAGCACTTGCTCAGCGCTCAGTTTTGATAGATGAGACATCAAGAGGTTGGGCTGGAGGGACGTATTAGCGTGCCGGACCGTGAAGTGAGGAGCCGCCGGGTGGGCGGGAAACTCACTTCGTGTATTTATTGTTGAGTCTCGCAATCGATGTCTGAGTGCCACGGAATGACATGCATTACGGGAGAAACTATTAATATAACGGACTGCCTCGTACGCAAAGTATCAATGGGTGGGCGGGAGGGAAAGAAAAGGAATTAGTTTAGTTTTGTGTCGATGTTGCGCTGATTCGCGAGATGTTTGTAGAGTAGGAAGGGGAACAAATTCGAGCTCCGCTTGCCCGACGCTGCTCTGCTGGACGGCGGGTGCCGGCAACTTCCGTTTGCTCAAACCTTCGACAGCGCCACCGATATGTGAGTTTTTCATGGTATTATGACCCTGAGCTATGGATAGTGGAAAAGCATAATACGTACAAGGTCATGCGAGCATATAAGACTATAGTGCGGTAAACAATGACTATAAGCGCCCCTTTGGTTGTTTTCACACCGATTTCTCTCCCCCATGTCCACACTCTCAGCTACTAATGCCGCTTCCTTGTCCTTATCGCAAACCTCAGATTATGACCTAGTTGTCTTAGGCAATGCGAACAAATTCGTTGGAGTTATGAGTATAGGAGGAAGTTTTGCATATGTGTGGGTGGTTATGGCGATTCGTCTTTGATCTTAGGCAGAGCCGCTAATCCCAGTGACTGAACGCATTTGATAGACTGTATGGAGTTTCATGTAGTCAAATAATTTGGTACTTCCGGTCGTACCCTCAAGATCCCTTAACATTCAAAGCTTTCGTGCGTTCACGTTTACTACTTCGGAATTTCGCAATGCTAAAATGACGAGCAGATCGGGTTCGTGGGTCTGGTAAGAACACCTCCGAGCTGGGATGTTTGACTGGCTCTCAACACTCACACGATGATCAATAGATTGATTCGATGAACCTGCTTTGGACGATATGGGAGTTATACTGGATGATGATCCTAAGGGGTATTGACCAAGATCCCAACTTTTTCGTTAACTGCGATTTCTGGTGCGGCCTGTTTAGTAACTAGTTTTCACAAGCATTCATTCACTGGATTCGTCTGGGCAGGGCAATTAACGTGCGTAAACTAATAATTTGGCTAGCCCTTCTTGCTGCTTATATTAACATCAAGCTTCAGGCTGTACTGATCCTAACTGTAGGTGCTATGCATTTCATGAGAGTATTCAACTAATGAGCAAATTTGTGCAAGGAACTTAATTGTGCTCTCGTCGAGCTGTAGGTTCCGCATTCATTCTCATTTCCTGTTTCGCAGCTCAGATGTTTCCAAATTTAGGTTCTTCATATTGCGAATGTGGCGCTGTGGGCTTTCTATCGTTGTTTTTTTTTCTCTCCCTCTGACTCACAGCGTTCATTAGTTGCAGAGAAAAAGCGACTAGCTATTTTTGCGGTACGTCATTTGAAGGCGAGGCAGGCACACTATCTCACTCTTTGGCCTATCAGTTTGTTCCATATATTTTCTCAACAGGTGAGTCGAACAGGTCCAGTTCGAGTATTTTGAGATACATTCTGACTGGCTTAGGTTTCAACTTCAGTGAGTTCCACTCCATTTCTGTATTAATAACTCATTTTGATGTGGGGTGTTGCAAGGATACATTAAGGGAATGTGCGTCTTTTTTGGCCTGTGACTGGTCTGTCCAATATCTGAACATGCATACGACAGGATTGAAATCCCATGCTACCCGGAGATGTCGGTCAACAGCGTGCGTTCCCTCCAGAGCTAGTCGTGAAGAAACGTCATTTTTATCTAAATGTTGCCAGATATGGTTGATACTTGCTTACAGCCTCAAGATACTCTCAGACGGAATAATCGCAGGTACAATGACTTGGTTATTGTACAACAGGAGCAGGGGGGTCCGACAAGAGTGAGAACCCTCATGGTCTAACATCATACATACCGCTGATTAGTATATCGAAGTGGAGGTATGATACGAGTGGTCCGGGAACTAATGTATTGGACCCTGAGTACAGGGATTATCTTGTGGTAAGGGCGGATGAAACCCGTGTTCTCTCTGCCAAATGCCTGATATTTTTTTTCGCTCGCGCAGGGTTTCAACGATAGTCCACGTTTTGACGGTTCGTGTATTACTTTTCCTGAGAGAGTTAGCGTTCTCTGAAAGTTTGCGTAGTACACCCTCCTAGCGGATAGTCTGATTTCAGTGGGAATATTCCTGACACGGAGTCGCAGTAAGTCGTCGAATGTTTATTTCTAAAGCTAGCAATCACTCAAGAGTCGCTATTTATTAAAGTCTATGTGATTGCAATGTTAGCCGTGTAGGTCACCCTGGCTAGGAGAACAAATCCTGACTCCTTGAATTAACCACTTCATTCTGGTAGAATAAACGATCGACGACGAGTCCGAGAAGTTATCCAACAGCCGGAGAGCATCTCGTTGAGAATAACAGCTCTTAAGGCACCAGCTCCCTCACAGTTTTGGTCCAGCATGGGTCCTCGATCTCAGGTGAAATCTGACGCCACAGGTATCCAACGGTGCCTGGTTCGCCGCGATCTTTCACCAGAGCGGGAATAAAATACGAGGACTAGGTGAGTCGCTTCAAGTTTGGTTCACTGACACTGCTACCAGATGCTCAACATATGCTGCCAGTGTCTAGCGTTTAAGCTGCCCTAATGTCTATATCGGTTGTTCTAGGTTTGATCGTCGAATCGGCCTCAACTACAGTTGGCAACGATTTAATAGCCTCAAATGAAGAGAAAACTTCAACCTGCCGCCAGTGAATCTGGCTGCATCTAACTTTGTACAGTGAAATTAATTCAGAGAAATTTGGACGATTTCATATCAGCCAAGTTCTACTTGGAAGTAATTACCATTGGAAGAGGGCTCAAATGGCCATCACCTGCCTGGGCGTAAATATATGATAATGGTGGTACAAAGTCGAATGTCGACGGTAGGGAAGTGTCGCTACAAGCACAACACAAAGGGTATGGGGCATAAGAGGAAGTGAAGCTGTTGCAAAGAGATGAATAAAATACAAGCACCGGGCCATCGAACTCGAATGTGACCAAGTCAAAAATCGATAGGCGGGGGAGGTTTTCGGTAACTCATGGCCCTCTTCCTCTCCTGCTCAGACTTGCCCACGACCATAGAGCGGTCCCATCCCGTATAACCCTTCCTTGTGCTCCACACCTTATTTGCGTCCTCCTTTCCAGCTTCGCTACTAGTAATTCCATCACGAACATGCCACGAAGTTTGCACCACAACAGCAGACTTCTTACTCAAAGTCGAAGTTCCAAACCCGAACCCTTCGAAGGAACTCGTGCCATGCTCCTCGGGACTTTCCACGATAACGCGAAGCTGCCTCTGCGATGGGTGCTTGGGAATGGATGAGGCGGGAATAACAATTGGAGGGGAGGGGGTTAAAGAGGATATGGACTTCTCATGCTTCTGCTTCTCTTGACGCTTCGCGCGATGAGGAGTAAATGAGCCCATAGAATCACGAGCACCAACGATCTTCCCTGGGTTCCCCTTTTTCGTTCGAGGAATTACAGTACCTGCCACAGCGACAGGGGTAATACCGGATGGAGGAAACTCCTCAGTGAAATTTGGTTCGGACTCTGTTGAGAGCTTGGGCTCATGATTCTTGTCTGGGAACACGAGATGAACGGGGACTTCATCTCCCAACATCTTTCGAATCCTATCCATCTTCTGTCGACGAACAGTCGAAGGAGATGGAGCATTAAATGAAGCTTCCATAGAACCATCGCCCCTATCGGAGGTAGAGTGACGGGTCGGGTGTAACGTGAATTTCATATCGCTCGCTGAGCAGACTGTCGTAGAAGCAGTGTCGTCGAAGGAATGCGAGCGAGTGTGAGAATCAAAGGAATTAGACCTCACAGAGGCTGAAGTGGAGGATGAACAGGAGCTGATTGAGGAAATAGGAGATGGTGGAGAGACGGCCAGCCGTAGTACCGGTACTCGGGTATTTTGTGAGTCAAAGTGATCTCCCGCACGACCTGCAGAGCTCGGTCTTAGGCGAAGAGAGCTTTTTCTGGAGTGTGACGGCGACGTAGTCGAGGGCTTGCGTTCAGGAGAAGCGCAAGCTGCGTAAGGATGAGGGGCGTAAAACGAGCAGCTCGAGGAAGACCTCGAAGAGTATGAATCCACAGAAGACTCAGAAAGGACAGGCGAAGGGGCCTCCTTCCGCGGTGGAAGTTGTATATGTACTGGCCCTACAAACCGAAATGAAAAGAGTGACTGGTCAGTCTTGTGTCCAGCGAAAGAGTGGAACAATGACAGTTGGATGAGAGAAGAGAGAGGAAACGTGGAATGCTTACCCAAAATACCGACAATGTCCGTGTCTAAAAGGTGTGGAGTAGCGCCAAGAATTTGGCGGAGCTTCGTAGTTGATTTACGCAATTGCGCGCGTTGCTCGAGCGTCAGAGCATTCGTGGTAGGGGGTGGCGGTGGAAAGACGACGGAGTTAGTGGAAGGTAAAGACACAATGGATGCCATGGTAGTCAAGGGTTTGGTCTTGCACTGAGAGGGCGAACGAGAAGATGTATTAACTAAAATTGTCTCCAACGCCCGCGCAAGAAGGCAAGCTTATCGATTAAAGAGTCGTAAACAGAGAAGTTCGGAAGGATCACAATAATGAGATGGTGCTAAAGGCGGAAGCTGAGTAGGATGGGTACAGCACTGTGGTCGTCAAAAGGGAAGAAGATGCGGATAGAGGTTGGCGCTAGGAACCTCCAGAGACCTAACCGTCGAGGAAGTAATGGCAGTCCGCAGTATATAGCTGCCTCGGAACCGTCGGTATACATAGCCTGGAGAACAAAAAGGAGCACAGGCGTCAAGAAGGCGATAAGGGGGATCACATGAGAGGAGGTGAACAATTCTGAATGTGGTGTTACATTCTTGCGTCAAGAGCTCTAATTGTTGTAGAAGAACAGAGACAATAAGACTCCGCAGGGTTGCTGAAGACAGATAAAAATAGCAGCAATGCCCATGTGTGGAAATCTCTCACCAGGGTACAGACTCCCCGAGAAGTCCTAAAATCAGACAGCCTTGGTTGGCATCCTCACACTCATAGGGGAGGTGATCAGAATAATGACTTCCAATAATGATTACATATTAACATATTATACTCGAGTACATTATAGGGTATCCAACGCATTTAATAGAAATCAAACATCTCGCCGATAGCATCCTGGACACCTTCTAATCGACCTATGTCGTGATTACCAGCGGCCGTCTTTAGCATAGCTACTCGGCGCCCACCAGTCTTCTGATCTATGAATTCTTCCCAAGTCCCAAATCCGGCGATCGAAGTCGTTTTGACAATTGTGCTTCGACGTTCGGCCCTGAGATCTTGCTGGACTCCATATTGATCCCAGCTGTGACTTGAGAAACGATTTTCGGACAGGCTTGGTGCTAAAGGAAGATACGGATCCAAAAACGCGTCGAATAGGGTACTTGTATGGGTGTGGGGAATATCCCAATCATTTTCGCCGTGGGCGAGGAGAACAGATGTCTTGACGTCGGGAATGAGTGTAAGGGTATCGAATCGATGCTTGAGGGACCAATTAAGTACCCCTGGGGTTGAAATGTCAGGTTAGGGTGGATAGAGGCGCAGATAGGTGACTTACGCGGAGCAAATGGTATCACAGACAGGGGCTTTAATAGCGGCAGGAATCCGAATAAATAATATTGATCCATCAATGTCCGAAGAGAAGAAAATGCCGACATCAAAACAAGGCCCCTAGGCTCGATCGCATCTCGAGCGAGGTCGGCAGCGAGTAGACTAGCAATCGCAGTTCCAAGACTGTGCCCAACAATGAGGACGTCTTGAGGCTTTGCACCCTGCAACATGAGGTAATCCCAGGCTGCTCGAGCGTCTTTCGCCACGCCGTCAACAGTCGGATGTCCAGCGCTATCACCAAAGCCACGGTAGTCAACGGTGAAAACATTGGCGTCAAGTCGACCAGTCAGGCCAGTGTAGACAGTGACACGAATGGGGAGAGCGCGGGTGCCTGTGTTGCCATGAAGGAAAAGGATGGTGGGCCTGGTTTTCAAGGCAGAGGGAATGCTGGCGTTTTGATCGTTCCGCGAGGAAGAAAAGAGAGGGGTTTGATGGTGTATGGAGTCCGCCAAAATGAACCATGCGCCGAGAGTGGTATTATCTGAGCTCTGTAGTTTCATATTCACCGTCTTTCCGGCTAAAACTCCATCAGCCAAGTGGTCGTGTGATATGTCATGGCAGGACTCACGAGCCAATCCATAGTCCTCAGGATGGTCGAACTTATTGTAGCCAAAGAAGTCAATATGGTGCGCATAGGTGATACTTTAGATCATCGTCGTCGAGGTCGAGCAATATGAGCGCTGGCGTAAAATTTTTCGATGTGACAGAGCTCACTATGTTTGGACAACAGGAATCATAACAAGCCCAACAGCAGCCAGGTACGACAAGCCCAACCCGAGGAGTCCGACTAGAACGACCCTGGACAGGCCACGGTACAGGGCACTCGTTTTTTTCGACATGAGTGGAGGTGGAGAGGGTGAGAGTACTGAACAAACTAAGATCCTGGAGCAAGCATAACCGCTGGAATCAGTTTAGTTTGTTGCTGGTGATGATCGTTGTCGTGGCACGAGACCAGAGTGTCCCAAAACCTGTGTGGCCTTCAATTGTTGACGTGTCGGATCTGGGAACCAAACAAATCGATCTGTCTTTGTTTATTCCCCTCAAATAAAGTTAAAAACATGCTCGCTAGCGGCGACCATTGAGGGCAACATGTTGTGATGGTAACGCGTAAATGTGAGGTCTCCAGTGCCTGTGGATCTGGGATCGACCGACAGTGGCGAATTTGAATATTCTAATTTCATAATAGATCGCCAAGAGCGAAAATGTACCATCGCACATGTCAAATTGCTGGAATGTGGGATTGCTGCCAATATATCACGAAAATCATAAGAATGCGTTATTGCTGGTATATCACAAAAACCAGGAATTTGACATGCTGCCAGGTTTGACCGATCCCGAGTCACTGTCATATCACGATAATCATGGAGATTCCGGATTGAGAAGGTTATTTCACGATCGACGGTGAGAGCTTGTTACTTCGCCTTGAGCTCGCCATGTCCCCGCTACCCAAAGAACTGCCTCTTCAATATCGCCATGTCCCTAAGCTCGTCAGCGCATACGATACCTGCCTAAGAGTCGAGAAAGATCTTAGGCGGGCCGAGAAAATCGGCCAAGACGTTACGAAGCAGTTGGTCTACATTCGAATCCCCGGCTTCCTCCTGCACCATTCACCCTCACACCAAGGATTGAAGACGGTCGAAGTAGAAATCAACGCATGTGCCGGTGAAGACACTCGACTCTTTCAGCTTGGAAAGGACTACTTTGATCATTATATCAGGGCCTGTATGTTCTCAGATCTTAGCCCCAAAGCCCTTTTTAACAGGTCACTTAGTCAGGGCTTCTAAAGGACCCATACCAACCCCTTCCAATTATCCTTCTCGCCCATCCTTTGGCAAGATAGCAGATATGATAAATGACACCCTAGTTGAGGCACCTCAGTCCCATGCCGATGCCAAGAAAAATGCCAGTCTTGTTTTCGTTTTGTGAATAATCTCACCTTGACGTCAAACAGGCCCTTATCCGCGATAATTTTCGTTGCTGCGTAACTGGAGCTTATGATACGAAGTCGGTTATGAGGAACAAAGAGCTAGAGCAGATATGTATTGACGAACCGAGTGTGTTGGTGCGCGACACTCAATGCACGCACATCTTCTCAGAGTCCTCAAACGCAAATATTGAACCGGCTGAAGCCGAAGTTTGTCACATCTTTCAATTCTTTATCGATATTTAATATCACCTGGTCTCTTACTAGCGGAATTATGCCTCCTCAATGTGGGCAGTCATGACACGTTTTGGCTATCATAGTCTCCCCGATGAACTAAACGGTCCCAATGTTCACCGCTTAGAGAATGTGATGACCTTGGAGCCGAACTTCCATGCGCTCTTTGATAACTTACACGTTTGGTTTGTTGAAACGGTGTGTCTGTCTCCGGTTTTGTATGCTTGTTCACCTACCAGTGTCTCATCATCTCTATTTTCAGGATGAAGTCAACAAGTACAAGCTTGAATCCCGGTATCAGTTCCTCATAAGGGAATATCCAGAATTTATCAAATTCACCTCGACAAGCAAAAATTTACCCCTTCCATCTCCCACCTACCTCTGCATCCACGCAGCGTGCGCTAAGATTGTGTATTTATCAGGAGCAAGCGAGTATATAGACAAGCTCAATCGAGATCTGGAAGATAGCAAGGTCCTGAGCCCGAATGGGTCCTCCTCGGAGACATTAGAACACGCTCTTTTCCAAAGGCTTCACGGATCCGGATCTACTGTTCGAAGCTGAGCGCCGAGTAATGAGTAGTCTACTTGATCAATAATAGGACAGTCCTGAAGGATTAATTTATCTTACCATCATAGACCACCATTTTTTATCCTCCAAGCTATATATATATATACTTGTGTTAAAAACAGATTCCCACTTAGTCACCAGTTCTGCACTGTACCGTCGCGGCGGATTTCAGGCTCTTAATGTCGAAGCAGCAACGGGGAGCGTAGCGGTGAAGGTAGACGACGAGGTCAGTACTCACTTTACTAGGCAGTTAGTCTGTTATGGGAGTATGTTCGAGGTAGTAGTTGCGACTGAGAGTATAGAATTGACTGTAGAATATCGGAGAAAATACAGGGTATTTATACTAAAGTGTTCGAATAATTCTACTATAAAGAGAGTATTACACCATCATTTCGAGGTGGTAAAGGGTACAGGTAAAACATATAGTAAAACATGTATAGTCCACACGAAGTATCAGTGTGTGAGCATAGTGGTATCTATTAATAGAATGCATATGTCATAATTGAGAGTGAACACTAACATAGCAGCGTGTAGACGCGCACGTGATTCAACACTCCTCCTCACTCGAAATGGCGGGAGATGCATAATTGAGTGACTATGAAAGCGCTTCGTTTTAAGCGGCTATTAAAGCGCTAAAGAAATTCGATACCCAGAGAATAAACAAATTTATTGAAGAGAATTGAACCGAGGTTTTTCGTCAGAATATCGGCAGGGTTGTTTGAGCCCTCGATAAATTCCAACTTGACGGAACCTTCTTCTACGATATCTCGGATATAGTGATATCATATATCAATATGCTTCGAGCGTTTTTCTTGAACAGGGTTCTTGCTCCAGAAGATAGATCCGATATTATCACCATAGAGGATTGGAGCAGGTATTTTGAAACCTATCTCTTCGAGAAGTTGTCGAATCCACATCAGCTGGCGGCTGCAATCAGATAGTGCCATATACTCAGCTTCAGTAGATGACAAAGCGACAGTTTTCTGCTTGTGGCTAAGCCAGCTTACAGGTCCATGTGCTATTGTGACAAAGTTACCTGTGACAGATCGTCGAGACTGTCCGTCTTGCGCCCAATCACTATCAGAACAAGCAATGACGGCCTGGTTAGAAGCTCCATCAAAGACGAGTCGATAATTGCGCGTTGATCGCAAATATTGCAGCACATGGAGTCCAGCCCGGAAGTGCACATTAGAAGGGGTGGCAGATTGCTGGGAGAGTTTGACAACTGTGAAAGATATGTCAGGTCTCGATCTGATCATAAGATACATCAGCGATCTGACTAACTGTTGGTAACGAGTCCTAAACTTAGGATCTACCTTATCGACATAGGGTTCGAAGATGAATCCGGATGGCAGCGGTGTGTATTTCATGCCTTTGGGAATCTCAAACTTCTCAAGAACCTTATCGAGGTATTTCACTTGATCTATATAGAGTTTTCTCTCTTTTCAATCGCATGATATATTCATGCCTAGGAACTCGGAAAGTTCACCTTGGTCACGACATTCCCAAGTAGTCATGAATTTTTGCTTCAACTCAGAGAGGAGCAGGGAATT
The DNA here is from genome assembly GCA_013368445.1 of Leucocoprinus leucothites. NCBI lineage: Eukaryota > Fungi > Basidiomycota > Agaricomycetes > Agaricales > Agaricaceae > Leucocoprinus > Leucocoprinus leucothites. The sequence goes on from JAACJO010000009.1 coordinate 563,016, forward strand.
CTTATTACCCATAAAAAAGACATCATCCACATAAACAACTGCAAAGACTCGCTTGCCGGTCTTGGGATGGGTGAAATGATAAATGCCAGCGTCGGACTTACAGCGCTTGAATCCAAGTTTCAGCATCGATGAAGTGAGTGCTTTCCACCAAGATAAGCCAGCTTGTTTTAGACCATAGATCGCTTTGCGTAATCTCCAGACTTTCTTTTCATGGCCAGGAAGTCGGAATCCTTCTGGCTGCTCCATATAGATCTCTTCATCCAGATCGCCATATAAATAGGCTGTTTTGACATCAATAGAGTGAAGGTCAAAATCCTCAAGTGCTGCAATGCCAAGAAGTAGGCGCGCGGTCTCATATTGGACAACTGGAGAAAAGAGTTCATCGAAGTCGATTCCCTCGATCTGGGAGAATCCTTTCGCAACAAGGCGAGAGCAATATCGATTATCGGACTTGATGTTGTAAACCCATCTATTTTTAATAGCTCTTCTTCCTTTTGGGAGATCAACGAGCTCATATACACCTCGCTTATGAAGCGTGTCTAATTCCTCAAGCATCGCTTTTTGCCATTTGGTTTGAGTATCAGCATCTAAATTCACGATATCTCAAAACTGTTCGGGGACTGGCCCGTTGGCGCGTTGTGCGAGAAGGAAATCAACTAATTTTACCCCCCCTTCCTTCACGAACTTCGCAAAATCGGTAGATGACGGTTTATTGTCGATACTACTATCTGGGTGAGGGATATTCCAATTTCGTAATCTGTTCCGAGCTTCCTCATCGGAAATTGCTCCAGGAATAGGTCAATATTGGGCACGATTGCATGGTAAGTTAGGATTGAGTTCCCTATATCGTTGGATGACATCAAGAGGGTCGCTCCTATCACCATACACATTTCCTGGTCTGTTCAGAGGTTGAACATTTCGCCTAGGACAGCTATTTTCACATTCGGTGACCCAGTGGTCAAGCCGTTCTAGTGCATCAAGATCATCCTGGACCAAAGGTCGCGGTGGCGGTACCTCGGGTGGAGATGGAGACCAAGCACGTTTACATGGACCAGGTTCCTTTCGCGAAGGTCCAGGAGAAGGAGGTAACTCAACTTCTTCTTCCTCTTCTTTTGGATCGCGATCTTCAGGATCAGCGTAAGAAAGAGGTGGGCTTGGCGATCTAGGAGGTGAAGGTGTTTTAGGGCGTGGAGGAGCATGAGGTGAAGGCGCACGAGGCGGCTCTCCTCCTCGAGGTGTAGACGGATGGTCTATATTTGGAACATTCGGAATAGTCGAGATTGGGGGAATCTCAGTGTGAGGCGGCTTGGGGTAAACCGCGGGTTTTTGATCTGGACATTTAGGAAACATCTTTTCATCAAATATGACAGTCAGCGAAATAAATTCAGCATTCCCTCGAGTATGGCAGAGAAAGATGTAATTCTTCTCCTGATCATATCCAATGAAGATCATTAGTTCAGATTTCACAGATAATTTATTCGGGTGCATTTCATCCGGAAGGAACACATATGCGGCACAACCGAATACTCGTAGGTGACTGATGTCAGGTTTATGTCCATGTACTAACTCAAACGGAGTTTTCCATTAGATGCGGTTCATCGATGTGCGATTGTAGATGTGAGTTGCGGTGTTAATCGCGAAATCCCACCATGAATCTGGAAGACACGCGTGAAGTCGCATGGCTTGCGCCTTCTCATGCAGTGTTTGATTCAATCTTTCTGCTCGCCCGTTCTGTTGATGGACGCGGGGCGCACTTGGTGTGAACTCAATTCCTTTCACCCTAAGATAATCTTGCAGAGTACCTGCTACGAATTCTCCTCCTCGATCGGATGTGAATCGACAAATTGATTTGCCAAATTGGTTCTGAACATAAGTTAGAAGCTCAACCATGCGGGGAGCTGCTTCAGCTTTTGATCGCAGAAGCACCACATGGGCAAATGAGGAGTAATTGTCCAATAAGGTCATGACCCATTTGTACTTATGATAAGATATGATGGGGAGCTCAAAGAGATCACTGTGAACGTGCTCAAAGGCTTCTTTGGCCCGAATTGGGTTATCGTTAAAGGGTTTCTGGTGCATCTTCCCTTTCATGCAGCCTGGACAAGGGCGCGAATGATTGGGAATTGAAACCTGAGGTCCATTCAGCGTGGAGTCAGTAGTTTTGCTCAACACGCGATTAGATGGATGTCCTAAACATTGATGCCAGATATTATAGTCAGGATGCTGAGCGACGTGGCTCAAAGCATTCGAATGTACAATTCGACATCTTACTGTTTGTAGCATAGGCTGCCACTCAGAACGAGGAGCCGCTGACAAGACGGCATTGCCTGACTCATCCCGAAAGATAGTACCATGTTTATCAGCCTCGCTGCCCAACCCGGATTCCAGGAGTTGACTGGCAGACATGAGGCGATCGTGCATACCCTTTACATAGAACACTGGAGACAATGAAGTCGTCGCAGTGATCATTTTTCTGTTATCATGGATCTCGTGTTCGATCAGGACAGTGCCTCGACCCGATATGAATAGGGGAGCGTTCTTGTTAGCTGTCTAAATTTCACCAAATTTTCCCATTTCGATTGTAGAGAAATCATCTAAATAGGGTGTGAAATGTGCGGAAGCACCCGAATCAAGAATCCAAGAAGCAGCCCGTGAAGGCGCTTTCTTTCCCTTACAGTGGCAACATAGAGCTTTCTCACACTTAGACAGATTTACACAGCGCGGCACAGAGGTCAAATCACAATTTAATAAAAGCCCCACAGGGGTGACCGAAATAGTGCGCAATACAAAGCAAGTATATACAGGAGCCGGAGACGACATAACTAGTCTGCGAAAATGTTCAGCGTGGCCAGGAGCTGTTATAGTGACGCCGGCCCAGTCCTAAGCTGGCGCGATAAGTATCGGGTTGATCTTATCAAAGGGGACTCCTTCTCGGTAAGCGACAAAGTCGTTTACTAAGTCAAAGTTATAATACGGCGATTATGGAGTTAAGACTTTAGTAATTGAGATCTTAGAGCTTAAGTTCAATTCGACTTTGTATAGATAAAGGCTCGTATTGAGTCTCCACCTAACCAAGTAGAAACGATGTTTCTCCTTGGTAGATGTCGACGACTTATATACGATACAAGTCAGTATCTATTATTAACTAGGGCTAAGGGCTTCTAATGAAAGAAGAGAAGCATACGGCTTCCTTAACGCTAATTAAACTATATAAGACGCGATCTGTCAAAGAAGCTTTAGAAGTTCTTCTAAAGAAGTTCTTCTTTGATCATATGATCGATCACTAGGTAAGTCCAAATATAGCGCAGCTATATTTAACAATCACATGTCATCAAAATACAAACAAAACCAAACAAGTCATAACGAGTCATAATCAGACAAAGTAAATGAGTCAAAACAAACGAGAAAATACAAGAACAAATAAGAAGAAACATAATTGCGATATTACTTAAGTAAAGCTAATATCGACTTCGTATTATAGATGGAACAAATGCTAGATATAATCAATATACATAACATTATCCCTTTCCTAGCTAAGATGTCCACATCTTAGTAACTATCTAAGTCACTAAGGTAAATTACCTTCACCGTCTATGTTGAAGTTGGCCTCATCATCGTAATGAGATTCATAATTGCCATCTTCGTATGGGGGTGTAAGGGGGCGTTCTCCTTCATAGATGCGAGAAGTTCGACCATGATGGGGACGTCCGTTCGGACTGTGTCCTCGATGGTTTGGATGGGAGGAACGGACTGAGGTCTGGAGACGACCATACTGTCTTCCTCGTGGTGCAGGTTTACGACCTCGTCGCGGCGTAAAAGTAGGGTTGTAGGTTGGGCCAAGGGAGGTGGTGTTAACGGCCGTGGATGTTGGATTATGTCGTTCGGATCGAAGTCCGACGGCATCGGTGATGGGGGCGCCGTGATTGCCGGTTGGTACGCCGGACTGTCGGGGCTGTATTCTGGCAGATCCGGAGATGGACTGCAGAGCAAGAGCCTTGGCGGCATCGACTCCTTCGGTAATTGAAAGTGCTGCCAGGGCAACTGGGGGTAGATCCCGTCGAGCAATTCCTTTATAAGGATTTCGGGAACAATACTTGGTGAAATGGCCGGGGGCGAAAGTGTCGCACCAGGTGCAATGATATCCCGGGCAAAGTGTCTTGATATGACCCATTCCGTGACATATGTCGCAGGTTCGACTAGTACGTCCAGGGCGAGTCATGTCTCGATTGGTATTTCGAGGAGGCTCGTTAGTAGGCGTTGAAGGGGGTGTATTCGGTAATATGGCATTGTGTGTAGCCACATCATGACGTTGTTGAGGTTTGACGCTAGGTGGGGGAGTTTTTCCTTCGTCATCAGCTGAGGCGCGCTCAGAATTCTGTGCACGTCGCTCTGGAGCTTGTTGACACTTGAGCATAGCGAAGTAATCTCCGTCCGGGTCGGTGCGTTGGATGCGTCGGACGATGTTCTGAGTATAGGGACCCCTAGGGATATGGTGTGCCAGATTACTAAGATGGAAGTCCATTTCTTCCTGGAGACGCTTGTATTCACTTCTTGCAGAAGCGAGAGCATCAATCCGATTCCCGATGTTGTAGACATATGAAGTGAGTCTAGGATTGCTGCCGTAGGCGGACAGAAAGTCAATGGCTGTCTGTTCTCGAAGAAATGCTCGTCGTAGGGTGGCATTCTCTTTATAGGGTGAAGAGTTTTCACCGCTAGTGTCTCCGCCTGCACTATCTCCGGCAGGGGATTTGGTGCCTTGTTCTTGCGATGAGGCAAGACCAGGACTTTCTTCGACCTTGTTCTCATCGTCGATGGTGTTGGTCGGTGTAGTCGGAGGGGTAATAGGTGAGGGCGATTCGCAAATAATAGTTCCAAAGACTGGTACTGTTGGTTGTTCACTGACTTCTGAAGTAGTCATTGAAGCTGAGGAATGTTAAGAGAGATTGTGTTGGCTTTTATACTCTTGAATTATTTCTTCTGAATTTTCAAGATTTTTCTCTGGTTCCCATGAGTCTTCAGTTGGTCCATATCCTTTTCAACGAATTAGGTATTCTATTTTTGTTCCAGAACGTAGTCTGCGAGTTCTATGGTTTAGGACTGCTTCGACTTCGTATTGTTCTTCTCCTGAAACTAGGACAGGTGGTGGTTTAGGGTTGTGTTTACCATAAACGTCATTCTCAGTTACTGGCATGAGAAGTGAAGCGTGGAACTTGTTGTGAATCTTCCATTTTTGTGATAGTTTGAGTTCGTAGTTGACTGGAGAGGTCTTTCTAATAATAGTAAATGGACCTTCTCTTCTTTGATTAAGCTTTTTAGAAGCATAGGGTAAAGGGAGATTTCGGTTATCTAACCAAACTCGGTCTCCTACTTTGAATGGTGTCCATGGTTGGTTCTTTCTTTGAGCCATCATTAGACATGTTCGTTCATGTGCCTCTAAAGCTGCTTCTCGGACTTGTTCCAAGAATAGAGACTTCTCATTGATAGAAGGTGTGTCTGTCTCTATGTCTGAGATAAACGCTTGTGGGTTATATCCTAGGATTAATTCGTATGGTGAGTGTTTTCTTCCAGAATGGGGTTTCGTATTGTGTACAAATTCAATCATTGGAAGTGCTCGTTTCCATATGGTTGGGTTTTGTGATGTGTAAACTGCTAAGTAAAACTCGATTTCTTGGTTGTACCTTTCGGTAGTTCCGTCTGTCTGTGGATGGTATGCTGTAGACAGGGCTGGGGTAATATTGAGTTTTTCGTATAGTTTTTGCATTGATTTAGCAGCAAATCGTGGATCTCGATCTGAGATTATTTTATTGGGTGTTCCATATTTCGAAAATACTTTGTCAATAAGAATTTCAGCAATGCCATCAGCATTTACTGTTTTCTTTGTTGGAGTTAGGATTATCCCTTTCGTAAGTCCATGGTCCACTATGGACAATATACAATCATATCCATCGTCAGGTGGTAGATCTGTGATAAGATCCATGGATATTTGGGAAAAGGGCCTTGTAGAAGAAGGACCTTTAATCGGTTGCATTGGTGGTTTAACTGGATGACGATTGATTTTGTACTGTTGACAAATAGGGCATCCTTTCACGTAGTTCTGAACATATGTGTTCATCCCAGGCCAGTAAACCAATTTAGATAGTTTACGGAATGTTTCGGCTGTTCCTGGGTGTCCTGATGTCTCGTGATCATGTACACGTTGTAGAAGTCTTCTTTTTAGTTCGGCATCTTCAGGTATCACATGTCTTCCCTGATATTTATAAATGCCATCATCTTCTGTGAATCTTTCAGATGGGTTGATCTTCTTTTGTTTATTTTTAATTTCTTCTTTAATTTCCTCAGAAAGGAAGTTAATGAATTTTTCTGATAGTATCGCAACTAGATCTTCGTTATCCTTTCCATCTGGGACTAGGTCTGGTCTTCTACTCAATGCATCGGCAAGAGTATTTTTGTTGCCAGCTAAGTGCTTTATGGAGTAATGGAAGCGTGTCATATATAGCATCCATCTAGCTTGTCTTCGATTTAATTGTTGTAGTTCTCACCATCTGGTGAGATTCTCGTGATCAGACCATATGATGATAGGGTGTGCTGATCCTTCAAGGTAGTGCTGCCATTCCTTTAGTGCTCTAATAATAGCAAGGAATTCTTGGTCAGACACATGATAGTTTCGTTCCGCAGGGTTGAGGGTTTGTGAATAATAAGCCACAGGGTGCTTATCTCCATTTGAATCTCTTTGGAGTAGTACTGCACCAGTAGCAAATGCGGAAGCATCACATTCGATTTCGAATGGCTTTGATTCGTCAACTATTTGAAGTATAGGTTGCTTAAGGAATTGTTCCTTGAGCTTCTCAAAGCTTTTCTGTGCTTCTGAGTTCCATTCGAATTTCGTTGTTTTACGAAGTAATGCGTTAAGTGGTTGTGCGATAGCTGAGAAGTTGTGAATGAATTTGCGATAGAAGTTGCAAAATCCAATGAATTGTCGGATATTTCGGACAGACTTGGGTACAGGCCAATCCTGTATTCCCTTAAGTTTAATGGGGTCCATCTCGATAGAGTCAGGAGTTATGATAACTCCGAGGTACTCCAGGCGTTGTTTTTCGAATTCGCATTTCTCAGTCTTTAAATACAACTCGTTCTGTTGTAGAATCTTCAAGACTTGTTTAGTAAGTCTTTCGAGTTGTTCCTTTGTTTTCGCATGGATAAGGATGTCATCCATGTAAATAATAACTCCGCCTTTCTCAGTAAGGTCTTTAAAGATGTGATCCATCATGGATTGGAAGGTAGCAGGGGAATTTGTCATTCCAAAGAACATGACTGTGGGTTCATATAACCCATTTGGAGTGCGGAATGCCGCTTTCCATTCATGTCCTTCATGGATTCGGACATTATTATATCCTAGTCGGACATCTAACTTGGTGAACCAATTAGATCCTTTGAGTTTATCCATGATTCGTGATATGCTCAGTATTGGGTGAGCATTCTTTATTGTATTCTTGTTAAGGAATCGATAATCTTGGCATGGACGTAAGTCTCCTCCTTTCTTTCCTACAAAGAAGAAAGAAGAGGCCATTGGTGATTTGGATTTCCGAATATATCCCTTTCATAGATTTTCGGAAATAAATTTGTCAAGTTCAGTTCTTTCCTGAGGTGTCAGGTGATAAACTGGCATTCGTTTGGGTTCAAATTCAGGTATAGTCTCGATTTTATGATCCCAAGGACGTCTGGGTGGTAATTTCTCAGATTCATCTTTGTTGAAGACTTTGAGAAACTGATGAAATTTCTTTGGTACGGCTTTCACAGGGTCTGATTCCTTTTTAGGTTTAGTAGCCGAGTTGTGAAGTTGTTGTGATGTGTTAGACTTCACATTGATTTCATAATATAGCTGATTGATGGAATCAGTTTTCGCTTTGGTTAATTTGATTGTATGAGAATTTTCATCTCGCCAATGTAATGACAGTTTCTGCCAATCAACGTCGGGATTGAATCTCTTTAACCATGTGATTCCTAAGAATAGTTGGTTTGATCCAAGTTTGACTATTCTTGGGGAGATTGTCATAATTTTGTTGTTCACTTCTATTTTTAATTTTGTATAGTGAGTACAACTTCCTGATAGGTTTTGTGTTCCATTGGCGTTACGGATTTTGATTGCCTTTTTCATCTTGAATTTTGGTAAGTTGTAGGTATCGACTAGTTGTGGGTCGATAAATTCTCCACTAGCTCCTGAGTCTAGTAGTGCTTGTAGATTGTGTTTTGCTTTAGTTGTATGGAGCAATATTGGTACATGTACTGTTAATCCTTTGTTTGATTGAAGATCGATGATGTCTATCTGATCTTCGTGAGTACTCAAAAATTTTCATTTGAGTATTCTTGAAATGGGTCGTCTTCATCACTAGCTTGTTCTATTTCGTAAACCATGGCGTCTGGATCTTTCCTTTTAGGCTTGAAAGGTCTACGATTCCCTTGTTTCGGTTTGGACTGGGACTTCTGCGTCTGCTTCAATCCCATGTTTGTCTTTCCTCTTGACTTAAACCAAACCTTCCTTGCCGGACAAGATTTAGCGAAATGTCCTTTCTTGTGGCAGAAGAAGCATTCTCCTCTTTTGAGTGCAATTCTTTGTTCGTCGGTGAGAACGTTATTGATGATGTGGGAGTATAGTGACCCATAGACATCTCTGTCTGTGTTGCTTGGTCCTTCATTGTACGTTTGGTTGATGTCTTCTCCTTCACTCTCCTCTTCTTCAGGATTATCATCATCCTCTGCGCCAAGTTCGTATATACCTCCGTCGTCTGCTTCCCGATCATCTTCAATTGATAATCGGTATATTCCTCTTGATATTCTGTCGATATCCATGTCCCACTCGGATCGTCTGGGTCTAGATAGGGGTTGACTATAGACGTCATTATATCGTGGTTGGGATCCATGTTGTCTACTATTCTTTTTGGTCTTTCTTGATCTATTTGAAGATCCTGGATTAGAATTTCCAATGCGGTATCTCTTTTGCTCTTGGACAACTTTGTATGCCTGTCTTGCAGCTGTTTTCCATTCTGCGAGGGTTTGGGGGTCAGCTCAGATTGCTTCGAATCTGACGTCGTTGTCAAGTCCTTTGGCGAAGTAGGATCGGAGAGAAGTGCTGTCAGTAAGTCCTGCACGTGAGGCGAGGACGGAAAAATTGGCGATGTATTCTTCGATGTATTTGTTTCGTTGTCTATAATAGCGGAGCTCTCTCTCAGCCTCAAAGCTCTGTTGTGTTGGAGCAAATGACTGTTCGAGCGCATTCTTGAATTCATCGAAGGTGTGTGGGGTATATCCTGCTTGGGTAGCTGCAGTTGCTTGACTAAGTCTGTAATCCTGTTGCCATAACTTGGCAGCTCCATCGAGTAATCCAAGGGTGTAGTTGATTCTTGATTGGTCATCTGTGACACCATATGAGTCGAAGTAGAGTTCGACTTCGGCCATCCATGGTCTGTAATAGCTTGGGTTGCCATCAAACCTGTTGGGCTTTGGGTACTTAAGCTGGAATCCTGCTTGAGGTTGTGCCATTGGGTTTGGCGGGGGGTTTGGATTAGGATTTGGTGGTCCTCCTGGTCCTCCTGGTCCTCCAGGCGGATTACCTCCGGGACTTGGTGGTCCTCCTTGAGGATTTGGTGGTGGCGGTGTGGGACTTCTTCGGTTTGAAGAACCTCCTGTGTTGGTGACAACTGCCTTTGCTTTCCCTTTTGTTTGGGTGTTAGTGGGTACGGTGATGGTGGTACTGGCTGTAGTAATGTTGGGATTGGTTGTTGGTAAGGTACTGGTACTGGCAATACCGGTGGGGGAATTGGTAAAGCTAAAGGGGATAGGGTTCGTAATGGGACTGAGGAACCTTGGGCTATGTCCAAAGGCTGGGCTCGAGGAGTAAGAAGGGGGTCTATTGAGTCTGGGTTTCTCTGGGGATTTAAGTTTGAGATTGTCGATTGCCCTTGCGAGTGCTTCTGCTTCCTCTTCTGTTCGATTTCCTTCAGATTCTTGTTGGCTTCTTTCTCCACTATCTGTTCCTTCTTCGTCTTCTTCTTCGTCTTCTTCGTCAAATTCAGATTCTTCTGAACTTGGAGTGTCAATTTTGGGCTCTGAATGATTGTCTTGTGAGGTGTCTTCGGTTCTTGGGGTAATGTCAAGGATTGGTTCTGGTTCGATGGTCCTGCTAGATTCTGCAGGGGTTTCTGGAAATGGAGTTTGTCTTCTTTCTGCTTCTTCAGTGTACTGTTCTTGGGTAACGTCTCGAAGTTCTTCAAGACCAACTCCTCTTTCGATTTGTTGTTTGACAGTTCTGTGAAGTTGCTTGTGACCAACTGCTGCGTATTCGGCTTCAAGGACTCCTTCTTGTTCTTTCTTGATTGGGACGTAGGCAACTTTCCCTTCATGTTCTTTGATGTAATAGAATCTTCCTGATCCTTTACTTCTGTAGAACCTTGTTCTTCGGGTTTCACTGTAGTAGGTACTGTAGGATTCTTCTGGGAATTCTCTTCTTGCGAAGATTTCAACTTGTCTTGCAAACTCTGCTGGGTCCATTGTGGACTATGTTTATGGGTGCCTATAGAGACACCTGGTATGGTCTTAAATGGTAAATTGTCCTTAAGACAATTATCACACTTGCAGTTTGATTCTGCCGTGGTTGGAAAATTAGTTTATAGTCGCTATGGACTCACTTTTATAGTCACTAGGACTGTGTATTTATAGTCTCTTAAGACTTTTCAACAGATAAACTGTCTTCCGAGTATTTACCCTCGGGTCTGGTATTCTTCAGAGATATGCCAAACTTTTCTGGCAAATTTCTCCCTTCCGAGTATCTACCCTCGGGTCTGGTATCTTATTTGAGATTTAGGTACAACGACCTTAGCTCTCACAAGCCTCCAAATGTTTTAAGAGTGTGGGTAATCGCTCAGATCAATAAGAGTGATCCTCAACTATTCCACTAGTTGGCAATGTGTGTCGACCCTCTCTTCGTTGTTATGCACAATAGTTTTGGGACAGCTTGTGCGATAACCGCGATAACCCAAATCGACAGTGTTTGCAACGTTGTTGGGTTACTGGGCAAAGTAACGGCTCTGTGCTAACAGAGAAGGATCATTTCTACTTAATGTTATAGTGACGCCGGCCCGGTCCTAAGCTGGCGCGATAAGTATCAGGTTGATCTTATCAAAGGGGACTCCTTCTCGGTAAGCGACAAAGTCGTTTACTAAGTCAAAGTTATAATACGGCGATTATGGAGTTAAGACTTTAGTAATTGAGATCTTAGAGCTTAAGTTCAATTCGACTTTGTATAGATAAAGGCTCGTATTGAGTCTCCACCTAACCAAGTAGAAACGATGTTTCTCCTTGGTAGATGTCGACGACTTATATACGATACAAGTCAGTATCTATTATTAACTAGGGCTAAGGGCTTCTAATGAAAGAAGAGAAGCATACGGCTTCCTTAACGCTAATTAAACTATATAAGACGCGATCTGTCAAAGAAGCTTTAGAAGTTCTTCTAAAGAAGTTCTTCTTTGATCATATGATCGATCACTAGGTAAGTCCAAATATAGCGCAGCTATATTTAACAATCACATGTCATCAAAATACAAACAAAACCAAACAAGTCATAACGAGTCATAATCAGACAAAGTAAATGAGTCAAAACAAACGAGAAAATACAAGAACAAATAAGAAGAAACATAATTGCGATATTACTTAAGTAAAGCTAATATCGACTTCGTATTATAGATGGAACAAATGCTAGATATAATCAATATACATAACAGAAGCGCTCACATGGGAGCGGGCTTGAGTGGGGTGACAGGCCCTTTCTCGGTCGTGCTGTGGCATCACCGTATCAGTGTTAATCCAATCAGAGATAGAAGAAAAAACTTGCGTTGTCCACAACCCAGAGGTCCACCCATCAGAATCCTCCCCTTCAGAGTCGGATTTGAGCATCGGATCAGCCGGAGGTGTCATCCTCGGCGACAGTGGGCATTCGTCCATATCTCCTCCATAATAAGGAATTTCCTCAATAATGGAGCCCGTCGTTTCGGCTTCGACCGCGAGGTCGGCGAGCCTTTCATCCCAAATCTTCAGCACTTTATCCTTGGTAGTTTTCGAGCTTCTGCGACGATATCCCTCAGACTGAGGAGATTCAGAGATTCGCTCCTGAAGCCGTGGTGTATTCTTTCGCGCTTCTGCAACAAGGTGGCGTGTGGATGACGAAGGGCTTGCGTTAGCCAGTTCTGCCATCGAGGTGATCTGGTTTGCGAGGAGAGGACGGTTAGCGATAGGAGGGGCAGCGAAACCGATGGCACTGGAAGCGCCATATTGAGGAGCGACGGTGGTGACTCCAGAGGAGTTGGAGGTGTCGGCATTGGTCGCAGCTTCATTAGCAGCGCCCTTACCCTTTTTGCCTCCTCTCTTACCGCGTTTTCCTTTCTTGCCATCTCTGCCGGGATTGCCAGATTGGGTGTTACCAGGCTTCTGGCCAGTGCCCTGATTAGGAGGCTGCTGCTGCTGTTGCTGCTGCTGGGGCTGTGATTGAAACAGCCCTTGTTGTTGTCCTTGCCCCTGGCGTTGTTGATTGCCAGGGTTCCGGTTCTGCTGCCATTGGCCATTGGAGCAGCCAGTGCGAGAAGCGGAAGCAGTCATCTTCTGGGACCAAGCAGCCTGGATGGCACTACGGACCAGATCCCACGTGAGTTGGGACATTTGCATTTGGTTCACAAGGATTGACTGTGCTAAGGTTTCCATCTCTTGCGGGACAGCACGAAGCAGAATCATGGCACGGATCACCTCGGGAAGTCGTGCAGTCGCGCCTTCAATCCGAGTGAATAGAGATTCAAGCTCAGCAATGGACTGAGCCAGATCCATGTTTCCGGAGAGAGACCAGGAGACGGCGCAGACGAAGTCGCCATAGACAGATGCAGGACCCTGGGTGCTGTAAAGGCGTTGGAGTTCGTCCCAGGTGGTGATGGGATCTCCTTGGACGATTAAGTGGAGCATGGAATCTGGGACAGCTTGAATAAGCATGCCAATCGCAGATTGTTCTAAAAAATTCCTTTGACGCTCTTCCTCAGTTCGAAGCGCATGGGAAGCGGAGGCTTCTGCAGCATTCGTAACATTATTGTCAGCGTCCATGACTGGAGCGACAAGAGGTGGGAGCGGGGGAACCATGCCAGTTGTGACAGTCCAACCCGTAAGAGGGGTTCCAGGGGTCGTGATCATGGATAGGAATCCCTGCATCCTCATGGACCAAAATTGGTAGTTCTGGGGGCCTTGAAGGACGGGGATGCGAGAAGCTCTGTTGTTGATAGAAGACATTCTGAAAGAAGTTGTCAGTCAACATTGTTCATTAGAAGCAGCAGTAATGCGCTAATCGAGCAAGGTTTTGAACCCAAATCGCCTAAGGGCTAGGGTAAGACACAGAAATGAGAAGGGATGCTGGGCCCTTTACAAGGTACAGTGGTGGCGCTAGGAAGCGGCCTTCCCATAACAGGTCGATCTAGTCCTTCTCAGACATCAAGCATAGCGAGCTAGTCAGCTAGTGCGATATCGAGCTGGCGATCAGGGCCCATAACCTGTCGAAGCAGCAACGGGGAGCGTAGCAGTGAAGGTAGATGACGAGGTCAGTACTCACTTTACTAGGCAGTTAGTCTGTTATGGGAGTATATTCGAGGTAGTAGTTGCGACTGAGAGTATAGAATTGACTGTAGAATATCAGAGAAAATACAGGGTATTTATACTAAAGTGTTCGAATAATTCTACTATAAAGAGAGTATTACACCATCATTTCGAGGTGGTAAAGGGTACAGGTAAAACATATAGTAAAACATGTATAGTCCACACGAAGTATCGGTGCGTGAGCATAGTGGTATCTATTAATAGAATGCATATGTCATAATTGAGAGTGAACACTAACATAGCAGTGTGTAGACGCGCACGTGATTCAACACTTAAGAGGTGCTTTACGACTTCAAAGACATGTATGCGAGCCAGGCGATATCATTGCAATTGAGAGATGTTTGTAATACTACATATGATGATGATGATGATGATGATGTTGATGGTGAATAACGATAAACCCCGAGACCCAACGATACTACCAATACAGAGAGAAAGAAAAACAAAGTCAATGCACTACCGATACTGCAAAGCAGCAGTAGTAAACGAGCGATCAAACTCCGGATCGTCAAAAGCCCCACCAGGACTAAATTCTGCTCCCTCATCCGAGTAAAAGTCCATATCCTCGTCTACATCCTCTATCCGAAGCTCTTGGACATCGAGGTACCTCAGAGACAACGAGCCGCACTCCCGCCTCCTCTCATCAACGTATGCAACAACGTCATGGCATTGTACAGCGTGATCGGGATCGACATCCCCAAGAGTGAGTTTTTCAAGGCGAGGGCATGGGCAGAGGATGGAGTTATGGGTGGCATTGAGGGCGGAAGGAAGGAGGGAGGGGAGAACTTCTTCGAGATCCATAGAGTTCACGGAGAGGTCGCGGAGGCGTGGGACCGAGCTCAAGAAAGTGTTGAGTGAGCGCTTTCCTGCCCGTACAGACGACAGGGAGAAAGAATTCAGGGAAGGGAATGCAGCACGAGACGATGAGGAAGTTTTTGATCCAAACTCGCTGAAATCGCCAGTTGCGAGGTACGTGAGAATAGCACCAGCATCCACCTCCTCGGGCTCAACTTTGTAGTTCGCGTCCTCAAGCTGGAATGCCCTCGTATTAGGGGCATTCAGAAGCTCGAGAACAGTCTGGCACTCAGCCACATCGTGGTACCCAAGGGTCAAGTTCCTCAGCTTGGGAAGCGAGACCGGTCGATAATCATGGTGGACCAGTGTCGCATCATCATCGAGGTCGGTCACGATCGGGCCAGACCCAGAAATGCTGAGCGTCTCAAGTTGGTAACTCGAGCTCAGAATCTGATGGAACTCTTCTAGAGAGGGGCGAACGTCGCGGCTGTGATAATCAAGCTCCAACGATGCCAAGCTGGCGCCATTAGGCCGCCGCGAGAGCATTAGGCCGAGCATTGACCAATCGACATGCACACCCTGGAGCTTAAGGTGGCGGAGGCTGGGGAGAAGGTTGCCACAGTTCCGCGTGGGAATACTGCGCTCTTCGTGACTGAAAAGGGGTCTGTCCTTCATGGTACTGGGATAGAAGCTGTGCGAGAAGCTCGCAAACTGATTACAGCGAGAAAGGGCGAGGTACTCGAGTCGTGGTGCACCCTGGGACATGAGGAAAGGGTTGATCTGACTGAGACCAATGAACATTGGTGCCCACACATCGGCCAGGATCTCAAGTGACCTCCACCGATGAATATGAGGCAGAAGTGTGTTCACGGCATCCAGCATGTGGTGAGGAGAAAATGGTGGCCAATAGACTCCGGCTCCGCAGTGGAAGGGTGCACTGGGGGAGAAGGGGGAAGAGGTAAGCGATCATCACACTACACTGTTATTAACAACACGCACTCAGGTTCAGCTGAACCAAAACTCCAGGCCGGGTCTCGGGCATCTATGAGAATATCGAGGGGATACATCTGCGATCGAGCGAGGTAGAGATTGAGGAATGAATTGTCAAGGTAGCTCCGTCCGTGTTCATCCTCCATAATCATCTCCAGTGTTATACACAGGCTAGTCCATAGTGCGGGGGTATTGAGAGCAACATGTCTCCAATACCGACTCACGCACGAAACGGCAACGGGAACCTTCACGGTGGTCGTATCAAAGGTCGGGCGAGAGAGGGAATACCGGCTAAACGAGTTATCCTCCTCTCCATGGGTCGCCAACGAGAAGATATGGGCCAGGAGCTCAACTGGCAAGCTGTTAGAGCAACTCATAGTAAACGGGACCAAAAAGAGATACAGAGGTGGGAGAGAGACGAGGTGAAATGAGATTCTGGCACCGGCACATGGTATAAGTAGCCCCTCTCGCTTTTTGTCTCGGTGGGCACCCTAGAACAAAAGAAATGGAAATGATGATGACGAAAAGATCAGCCAATCCCAGATCGGGGCCTGTCAGATTTAACCCCACTGAGGCGCTGGGCTTATTGTTACAGAAACGAGACTCTCCGTGTGAGTTTCCACAGAAGCATCCCCTTCACAATAAGCCAAGCGCTACGGCCCTGCGAGAGCAATAAGCGTGTCGGCCAAATGTATTCCTGCACCGTATTGCGCCCGAAGGGATATTCAGTTTTCGTCACGGTTATTTAGTATTTGACTCTACGCGTTTGAATATGGTTCAAAAAACAGCATCGGCAACTCGGAACGCGCCGTCGGGCGTAGAGGGAGGCTCAGTGACAGTCAGGTAAATCAAGCTGGGACCTCAATTACCGAGCTCGGAGAAGTGACTCATTTCTTGGAAGGATTGGGGGATGGGTAGGCTGAAAGGAATGCCTATTCCAGTCGATGTCCAGTTCTGATGCGGTTCGTCGAACATTGTTGTTGAACAAAGGAAAGGCCAAATCCAGCCATCGACGCTGCCATCAAATTCCATGCACGTGGATCACGACCACTGTCAAGGAAACTTCCGAACCCCTAACTTCATGGCTAATTATGCAAAAAGTGACTACAAGCGCCCCGCTGAGCTATTACGAGAGGTAGGTAACAGTCTGTAACCTTATGTACGCCGTATACCTTGGCGACGATATGTCGGCGCACGGCTCTCATGCAGCCAACAATTCACAAGCTGGACCCATTACCAACCACAGCTTAGTTCACCACGTTCTCGTCGGCGTCCTCGGCTCTCTATCTGGTGCCTGCCTTCCCACCCAAGATATGAACGCCTATTTGAAACATCATCACCAGCTCGATCCACGAAATAGCGCAGACCGACCACCGCACCTAGAGACTTATTGTCCCTCACAACCACCACGAGTTCGCCGAGATATACCCAACATTTCTCTCATCAACCCTTCACAGCGGTTTCTACGGATTTAACCTTAACGGACTAAACAAATCCGATCGTGATGGATAATAAATAAGACAAATATGACTACAGTTGATAATATAACAAGGGTCAGAGCTACACATTAGTCCCTACAGAGTCACCAAACCACAACTAAGCAAGAGCCCAGGAACTCAAGCCATCGAAGAAACAAAAAAAATCGAGATAACGAAAAACAAAAAGAGTCGAGGTAAAAACACAAAAAGCGAACAAGATAGTCAACAGTGATCCATGCGATGAAAACATATATCCATGATAAGATGTAACCCAAAAAACTGGATAACCATTCCTCTCATATCGTCGCTATGGTGAGGTCGTCATTCCATTCATTTTCATATATCCAGGGCCACTATATCCTGGCGTACCGGGAGGAATCACATTCCCACCTCCATTCTGTCGATCGCCAGCCGAAGATGGCGGCGGTTGCGCCTGCTGGGATCCCGGTGCCTGCTGCTGAGACGGCGCGCCAGCCATATTGAAATCTGGTGAGAAAAGCTGATTGACATCCACTCCCGCGTCACCAGCAAAGAGGGCCATCATATCGCCATGTGACATATATAACTGCTGAGGGTCCTCCTGTATCATGTCCATTCCCATGCTAGTTGACGTACCGAGGAAAGATGAGGGTGCACTGGGTGGCGGATGATTTGTATCATTGAATTGAGCCGATGATGGCATTTGAGGTCCCGATGAACCTGACGCCGTGGGAGGTACGGGTGCGAATGATGAGCTGGGTTTCGAAGGTTCACCATTGAAAAATTCGGAAGGTGAAAAGGCTTCTGGACTGCTGTGGTGGGAAGGTGAATCCCCACTGTGTGTCGAACGTGGTGCCGAAGGTGCCTTTTTGCGAACAGGTCGTATCCAGGCTGGGCGCGACGATGGGGCTGGAGTGTGGTCCTGGTGATTGCCATTCGTGAGATCCAGGGGTATGTGCGTTACTGTGAAATAGATGGCATGTCAACCTTTTTCCTAAAAAATTGGCAACAGGAAATACTTACAGCGGCAAAACTCTTCCATGAGATCGCCTGAACGGAGGCCGCACACATAGCGACCACTAAACCTACGTAGGAGTCCAATACAGGACCGCAGAGCATCTAATCCGGGTGGTATCAGATGTTGTAATGTTTCTGTTTTGCACAGTAGTAAAATGGCGACGAGTGTCCGTCCAGCCTGGGTCAGTTGGTGGATCACATGTACTCCATCTGACAAACACTACTCAGTATGCAACATAAAAATAGGAGAGATGGATACTTACAGTAGGTCATGAGCCCCTTCTTGGCAATGTTGACATGCGCTGCAACTATCTGGAGAGCAGCACTATGAGCCGCGACAAGTGCCTCTTTCTCTGCATCAGTCTGCTCCTCTTCGTGAGACCCATTCGTCCTCTCGGCTACATACTCGGAAAATCGATGCCGATAGATCAATAGTCGCACGAACTGCTCAGCGCAATGTAATCGCTCGGCCTGTGTTATCCGGATCGTGTCTTCACTCGCCAGTGTCTCGGGAGAGTGCGCCCAATAAGTAGGAATCTCTCGATGGAGTTCATCCATGAGTGCTTCTTCTTCCCGCATCGGCTTGAATTTCCGAAAACCGTGAAGCACATTTGTTGCCCTTAGCAAAAAGGAATTCGAGTCATCAGATTGGCGAGCAGGTGGGACGTCCAATACTGATTCAAGCACAACCATGATCCGGAGGGAGACCACAAAGGCACTCATCCTGCACTCTGTACCAGGAGGTGGTGTTCCAATTGCTTCTCGCGTGATGTATTCATCATCCACAGGGGTGGGTTCCGCAACGTCGCAATCTCTCAGGCGGAGAGTGGAGGGTCTTCCAAAATGAGCCCCTAATTGTTTGTCCCAGATGTAAACACACCAGAACGTGCGTTTCCGGACCTCGTCTTCGATTGGGTCGAAGAGATCATACGTATCTGCGGAGCGGTGGAGTCCAGCATCTATACACATGGTTACAGCCTCGGCAAGCAACGCAGCAGCCCTCGAGATACGTCCAAGGCCTACTGCATAGACACCAGCAATGAGATTGGCTTGGATGTTGTACAGGGTCGGCCGGTCCGCAATAGGAAGAGTCCGGAGCCGACTAAATAATTCAAACCAATGGACGCCGGCGGATATGCTATCATTAGAATGAGCTCGCACACGAGGATCATCCATGTGTCGAGAGGCGAGGCAGCAAATGGCAACGATAAAGGCAGCGAATCCCGGTTCTCCCCATTTTTGTGGATTGCCGTAATCCTGTGAGAGGGAGAGAGAAAAGAGGGAAAGTTGACGTGAGATTACGCTCGAAACGGAATTAGATAACAAGTTTTGGAGACCTACAGCCAAAAATGTGGGAACATGCAAAAAGGGAAGGATGTAATATGACGTCGACAAGTAGCATTGCACCAGACTGTCGAGCTTATGAGTCAAAGCAGCTGAAAAAGCATAAAGGTGATACATACCTATCCATTAACTCCGGAGCAATGTAAGATGTGATGAGCTTCCATAACGTTTGAGGGTTCATGTCCGCGCGACGCAGTGACCGGTTAGGGAACCAATTCGAATTTGTTGCATTAGTCGCCTTGTCTGCGGGATGAGAAGAAGACATAGAGTCGGACCGTGAACGGCCATCTGTAGCGACAGGACCCTGCACAGGCGCATGCCGCTCGACTAGCAGATCGAGAACAGGAAGCCCAGAGGTTTCTCCCTGCCAACGTGTCACTCCTTCATCATCGAAATATAGATATGATGCGGTTAGGGACATTCGCGAAGTAACCTCTGCCAACTGATCCGGGTTCTGAATTTGATTATAGGAGCCATAGGAATTGCCGAAGAAAGAGCCAAAAGCCATTTGTGGACTCTGCTGTACCTCCTCGAGCTTGTGATCGTGCGTAAAGTGCGCCGAGGGGCCAGTGAGGGGGAAGACATGAAGCGATGGAGGGGGCACACCAGCAGGGATTCCTGATGGGTACGCGAATGGAACTGTCGGACTAGAAGCAGACTCTTTCGAGCTGAAAGAAGAGGAGCTTGGCGTAGCGATACCTCCAGCAGTGAAGACCGCAGGTGGAATAGCTTGAATGAGAGTTTCGAGATGATGCATGCGGTCCTCCAGGGTCGCAGTACGCCTGTTTACTCAACAAAATCAGTGATAAGATACAATCCCCCCAAGATCCGCCCAACACGTACTTTGATTTGTGCGGGTGTGTTCTCTTCCCCGGCTCCTCGAACGTACAGGCAGAGTTCGCAGTGAGGCAAGCCTGGCATGGATGTCCCTCATCGCATTTGATTCTCCTCCGCCTGTAAAACGTTTCAGAGACCGTGCTGGCATCCTGCGCGTAGCAAAGAAGCTCACCGACATCGGTCACACGCCCTGTAGGGGCGACGGACAGAGCAGTGAATTTCACGAGGGAAGATAAAGCGGAGCAACCGACGCACCTGCTTAGCTTAAAGCGCCGTTCCTTGAGGATAGAAGAGGAGGAGGACGAGGCCTGTGGCTGCTGTTGCTGTTGCTGTTCCTGGCTATCTTGGGTTGTGGTGGGGGGCATGATGGCGGAATAAAGTGAAGGAGCAAAATTCGAGAGCTAGAATTTAAGAATAGACGACAAATAAGTCCAGAAACAAGCGTCTCATAACGGCTCATAACAGTTAACCGAATTTACCCGACTTGTCCTTTTCTTTCCCCCATTTCCGACTGCGATCTCCACATCCCCCCCTCTCAAGAACATGATTGTCGTGATTGTTTCCTCCCTCATCGCACAACAAAAACAGCCTCGTCCAGCCCTTCTCGTTACTGATTTTCCTCATTCTCTGCCACCCCCCGCATTTTCTCCCTTATCTCCTCATTAGGTTGATTGTGACGCTCGTGTAGACAACCGGGATCCGGGTCTTCCCTTGCCGGCCGAAGGCCCGAAGTGCCATTGACCAATGATTTCTACAACAATTCTGAGATAAATTCTCCGCGGACGTCAAATCTCGGTAGCTTCGGTTCACAGTTGCCAACAATTGACCACACTATTTAAGCGCTTTAAGCTCTCATTTGTTGCGAGATTGTGCCTGTCGATGTGAAAGGATTTACACCGTCGGTGTTCAAGACCACGGCAAAGTCCGTCCACATTTCAGTCATCGATGATCTCATTGGTTAGATCTGATAAACATATACTTTACGGATGAGCTCCTCATTCTCCGCAACATCATCGCTCAGTACATGACTCCGGAAAGTAGTGGGGGTACTCTGACCACTTGTCATCACGCTGGGCTCTTACCGCCTCAAACTTGATAGAACAGATCGCAGCGCTCGAATGTCCGGTGACAAATATGACAATGGGAAGTTGCGACAGCTGGTATCAGGTATCAAATGTATAAACAAACCGAGTAGATGCTATAGATTAACCGAATGTCCGAAAGCTCCGAGTGAAAGACAGTCGCTGAAAGAAAATGAATACAGAGAGAAAGGTATTCTAACGAAGGCCGAGAGAAGCAAAGAAAAGGAAAAAGAAGAGAAAAATGGCATGGGATTGGTCGACATTCTGGCATATTACACATCAGCACAATGAAGCAATCATCAAATTCCTGTAAGTTGTGTAACCGAGAGAGAAAAGAAACAATGTCTAAAAAATCCAAAGCAACACACGCCCACGCAGCATCTACTTCCTCTCCACCCATCTACCATCTATCACATCGCTTGTCCCATCTCCCACGTCTCCACGCTCACTGCGGCACTAGTCCGTTGATCATGTTACTGTCCACCCTGATCCACAGCAATGTTTTGTGTCGCCACGACGCCATAAATTGTTAATACAAGAGTATCGACAATGAATAACTTTCACGTGCAACATCAACACTATGTTCCGAATTTTGAAACCTAGCTTGCTACTTCCAACGCTTCGCCTTGAGCTTGCCATGTCTCCGCTACCCAAAGAACTACCTCTTTCATATCGCCATGTCTCTCAGTTCGTCAGCGCGTACGATACTTGCCTGAGAGTCGAGAATGATCTTACTAGGCGGGCTGAGAAAAACGGCCAAGACGTTATGAAACAGTTGATCTACATTCGAATCCTTGGCTTTCTCCTGCACCATTCACCCTCACAGCAAGGATTGAAGACAGTTGAAGTAGAAATCAACTCATGCGCAGGCGAAGATGCTCGGCTCCTTCAGCTTGGAAAAAACTACTTTGATCATTATATCAGGGCCTGTAGGTTCTCAGATCCAAGCCCTCAAAGCCCTCCTTAACAAATTACTTAGTCAGGACTCCTAAAGGACCCATACCAACCCCTTCTAGCCATCCTTCTCGCCCATCCTTTGATACGATAGCAGATATGATAAACGACACCTTAGTTGAGGCACCTCAGTCCCATGCCGATGCCAAGAAAAATGCCAGTCTTCTTTTCGTTCCGTGAATAATCTCACCTTGACGTCAAATAGGCCCTTATCCGCGATAACTTTCGTTGCTGCGTAACTGGAGTTTATGATACGCTCTCTGTTTTGGGAAACAAAGAGCTAGAACAGAAATGTTTTGATGAACCGGGTGTGTCGGTGCGCGACACACAATGCGCGTACATCTTTCCAGAGTCCTCGAACTCAAATATTGAACCGGCTGGAGCCAAATTTTGTCACATCTTTCAATTCTCTATTGATATTTAATATCACCTGGTTTCTCACTAGCAGGAATATGCCTCCTCAATGTGGGCAATCATGATGCGTTTTGGCTATCATAGTCTCCCCGATGAACTAAACGGTCCCAATATTCACCGCTTAGAGAATGTGATGACCTTGGAGCCAAGCTTCCGTGCTTGCTTTAATAACTTACACGTCTGGTTTGTTGAAACGGTACGTCTATCTCCAGTTTTGTATGCTCGATCATCTACCATCGTCTCATCATCTCTAATTTCAGGATGAAGTCAACAGGTACAAGCTCGAATCCCGGTATCGCATCCTCATAAAGGAATATCCAGAATATGTCAAATTCACCTCGACAAACAAAAATTTACTCCTTCCATCTCCCACCTACCTTCGCATTCACGCTGCGTGTGCCAAGGTGGCGCATTTATCAGGAGCCGGCGAGTATATAGACAAGCTCTATCAAGATCTGGAAGATAGCAAGGTCCTGAATCCGAATGGGTCCTCTTCGGAGACATTAGAACACGCTCTTTTCCAAAAGCTTCATTGATCCGGATCTTAGTGTCTTCGGGCGGCTAACAACCGGCTTGCGCGGGCGTTCGATGTTCAACCCCAGCGTCAGTAACTCGGAATCGCCGCAATCAGGCTTCAACGCGGTATGTGAGTCAAATTCCTGATTTTGTGGTTTACCACCAATATTAGTTAGATCTAAAAAAAAACACAAACCTACAATGAGCTCCTCAGTCTCAGCAACACCGCCCAGTACAAGACTCCAGAAAGCAGTGTGGGTAGGTTAACCAAGTACACCACTTGTCAACGTCGCGCTGGGCTCCTACGGCCTCATAAACCTGACAGAACAGATCGCAGCGCTCGAATATCCAGTGATATATATGACAATGAGAAGTTGCGACAGCTGGTATCAAGTATCAAATGTATAAACAAACCGAGCAGATACTATAGATTAACCGAATGTCCGAAGGCTCCGAGTGAAGGACAGTCACTAAAATAAAATGAGCAGAGAGAAAAAAAACATTCTAACGAGGGACGAAAGAAGCAGAGAAAAAGAAGAGAAAAATGGTATGGAATTAGTCGACATTCTGGCATAGTACATATCAGCACAACGAAGCAGTCATTGAATTTCTGTGAGTTGCGTAACCGAGAGCACGAGAAAAGAAACATGTCGAGAAAAATCCAAAGCAACACACACCCACCATCGCGCAGCATCTACTTCCTCTCCATCTATCACATCGCCCTTCCCATCTCCCACGTCTCCACGCTCGCGGCACTCGCCCGTCGATCATGCTGCTGTCCATCCCCATGTCCCATAACCGTATCATCATCATCACCACCATACTCTCTCCCTCTCGCCGTCTCTTCCGAACTCCTCCCATGCGTCGTTGATGTCATCTGTGACACCCTCTGCTGATACATCCCAGGCTGACTTACAGCACTCTCATACCCACTAACACTCCCACCGCGCACGCCACCATGCTGATGCTGATGCTGCTGTTCGTCCTCCCCATTCCACAAATCACTCTCCGCAGTCGCATAGGACGTATCCGTCGTATACGAACTTGCACTCGGCGCTCTCGCATCATGTCCACTCTGATAATAATGCGTTTGCTGTTCAGATGACTGAGGCGTCCTCACACTCATCTCATACATCCCCGGCTCCACCTGCTCAACCCTACTCCTACTCGCACTCGCACTACCCCCACTCAACCGTCTCATCAACTCACCCGCAGGTCCCTGAGACCCCGGAAGCTGCAACAGCGCATTATTCGGCTGTTGTATCGAAGGCGGTGGATGAACCATCGAATTACTCCTCGACGTATAACTTGATCTAGGCGGAGGCGGTGTCGTCGTAATCTCCCCAGAAGCAAGTCGATACTGCGTCGGAGGCAATGGCGACGGGGGCGGTATATCTGAAGCAGAATAATATGATGGCTGCGGCGACGGTGCATCAAGCCTCGTAGCACCCATCGTAGGCGGCGGTGTCAGAAGTGACTGTCCACCATAATGAGAGCTCGACGCCGCGGATGTCGGAGATGGCACACTAAGTAATTGTCGTGATGAATGTGGCGGTGAAAGCTGTGACTGTCGAATCTCTGGAGTTGTAGGTGAGATAGCTTCTGTCGATGTTGGTTCGTAAGCATTATGTACTGATAGTTCAGACGTTGACCGACTGTGCTGCTCGTGGAACATGGGCGCAGCTTCTAGATTGCTGGGTGAAAGATCGCGGTCCTTGTTCTTCTTTTCTTTCCGATGTTTGATTCCTAGCCTGTCTTTGAGGTCACCCATGACCCACATCTCTCGAACGATGTCCTTGTCTAGAGGGAAAAACACCGTCGATACAAATTTGACGACGAAGCGAGGTGCTAAGAACAATCAAACATTAGCATTAATGAACATAATAAAGAAATAAATAACGCACCCAGAGCGAGTAAAGCGGTAATCACAACCGTCGCCCAAAACTGAATACCACCAAACAAAATCAACACCTCATCCACAAAATCAATACTCATAAAGAACGAGTAAACCAATATCCAAAGCAACATCACAAGCGTCGATCCAACCACCACAATCCACGTCATAATCGTCCAACTAAAAAAACCCATCAACACCCATACCAAAAAAAGCCAAAGCAAGAGATCAACTCACTAATGGGTATTCAACCCAACATACGTATTCGCCGAAAAAATCGCAGCAACAGCCACCGTCGTCCCAAAATCCGCCAACGAATCAATCCCCCTCCCATTCCACGAATTCGGCGCTCCAAGCGTCCAAGCCAAGTACGGAATGAAAAACACAATCGCAGACTGATACAACCCATCTCCCATGTACAACCAAAATTTGGTCCGGGTGTACTCTAGCCCGCGGATACCGCGAACATAGAGCTGTGGGAATGCAAGAGCCGCTTTCGAGTTGATGTCTTGGTCGAATGCTGTTAAAGAGAAGAAGAGCAGAGGTGTCAGGGAATGGGAGTGAGTAAATGATTGAATGAATAGGGGGTGGCGTACCTCCGAGCACGATGACGGGAAGTGATGTGAATACAAGGTTATACAAGAGGATGAATGTATATTGATACAAGTATGTTGCGTCGAAACTAATCACACGACATTAGCACCAGCACCAGCAGCATAAAACCCAAACTCACCTGTTGAAAGGCAAAAACCAAAACATAGCAAACGTCCAAATAACATTCTATTCCAAAAAAAAAACATATCAGCAACCCAGATCACTTTCCCAAAACACGTCTTCACAAGAACAACAACGATCGAACGAACCTTGTAAAAGAAATTACTATGCATGTCAGCCACACGCTGATACGACCAGCGCCCATGAACCAGTAACAGCTTTGTCAAAAACCGGAACTGCCCGAACGCATAATCGGCCGACATAGCAGCCTGTGAACCCTCCAATCCAAATAACCCACACCCAATATTCGCTTCCTGGATCATAGCAACATCATTGGCACCATCACCAATCGACAGTGTCATCGCATTCCTTCCTTGCTTGACCTACAACAATCATTTCATTAACAGCTGATAATAATCTCGGTGGGAAGATAATTGCACATACGAGATTGACAGTGAGTGCCTTCTGTGCTGGAGAAACTCGACAACACACGACCGTTTCACACTGCGTGCCAAGGTTAAGGAACAAAGGCTTGAGCTCAGGTGAAAGCGCATGTCGGAGCGTATCTCCATCAATGACGACCGCAAACGAGGCTTTCGTCGTCCCAGGCACAAACCCTCGCTTCTTGGGCTCCCACGACGGCGGACCGAGGACAGAAGCAATCTTGTTAAGCCCAGCTTCAATCTGCGAGCGTGCCTTTTCCGATGTGTCTGCAGAGAGAATCATCAAGTCCATGTCGTTCTTGAGCAAATTGCAGCTGTATCCAATCTCAATCGCCGTTTGTAGTTTATCACCTAGTTCACCAAACTCAGTAAGGTCACAACTTGGGAAAGAGACATTCCCACCAGTCAAAATCCACAACTTAATCCCGGCCCTATGCAGCATCTCGATCGCCTCCGGCACACCCTCCTGCAACTTATCCTCCAACGCAGTCGCTCCCAAGATATACAACGAATGCTCAATCAACTCATTCGCCTTATCAATCTCCTCATCCCTATTCTCCACCGCACTTGTCGCAGCATCATACGTCCTCACCCACCCCAAATACTCCTCCTCATCCAACTCCCTATACGCAATGCACAACGTCCTCAACCCATTATTCGCAAACATTTCCATATCTTTACTCGTCTGCTCTTTCAACGCGGGATCATGATCCTGTGCTAATCGCGCGTAGATCACACTATCCGCGCCTTTGCAGTAGAGTATGAGTCGACCGTCTGGCGTACGCACAACCACGCTCATCCGTTTCCTCGTACTGTTGAATTCCAGAACTTTGAGCAGGGTATACTTCTCTATCTGACCCATCACCTCAATATCCATTGTGTCCTTGCTCTTGCTCACAAACGGAAACCCTGCATCTCTTGCAGCCGAAACCAGCGCAGCTTCATCCGGACTCTCGGCTTTATAATTCAACAGATACGGTTCCGTCGTGGGCTCAGGTCGATCTGCAAGCACCGTATGACACAGCGCCAACGCTCGGAAGAAAGCAATAATATGCCCCCTCTGCTCTCCCTTCCTATCCGCCATATCCTCTGCCAATTTCGGCGCAACAAGCGTCACCTTTGCAGGCTGCAAATACCGATTCTTAAACGTCCTCTCCATAACTGAAATCATCTGTCCCTTGAGATTATCAAGTTTCTCATTGAGCTCCTTGGGATCGTACATGTCGGATTTACCCTCGCGGGTGGCTGCACCACGCTGAGCTTCAGTTACGCCTTCACCGTAGGCAAC
Organism: Leucocoprinus leucothites; assembly: GCA_013368445.1. Taxonomy (NCBI): domain Eukaryota; kingdom Fungi; phylum Basidiomycota; class Agaricomycetes; order Agaricales; family Agaricaceae; genus Leucocoprinus; species Leucocoprinus leucothites. The sequence goes on from JAACJO010000009.1 coordinate 590,441, forward strand.
CCCGTGGATGGAGCATTTTTGGAATTCCATGATGTTTTGAGTTAGAGTGCCGGTTTTGTCGGAGAATATGTATTCGATTTGGCCGAGGTCGTCTGAGATGTTCCAGGTTTTGGGGACGCAGGGGGTATTGTAGGGTTCATAGTACATGTCAATGTCTTGAGAGATGAAGTAGGCTTGGATGGTTTTGACAATTTCAATGGAGATGTAGAGGGAGATGGGGACGATGTTTTGGAAGGCGATGAGGCAAGATCTATAAAGCAAGTCAACAACGACGCTTGAGTAACGGAGAGAAAAAGCACATACGCAAAAGTGATGATTGCATTCAACACATACGAACTCGTAGGGTCAGACCCAATTTCATAAAATTGAGCGCTAGTACCCGTTTTCGCATCTTGAAGACCATTGAAAATAGCCGCAATCAGACACATGATAGTGAGGAGGACAAAGTTGACAATGACGTTGAAGTTGGTCTCCTTTTCGATCTTGCTTCGTTTGGACGGAGTCTCTCCACCATTGAGCATGATCTTGGTATCAGAACCCGTAAAAACGACCAAACCGATGACCCAATTGGTATTGCGAAGGGCACAGCCGCGAAGCAAGAGTTCATTGATAGTGACACCTTCCTGCTTGTCTTCTCCTGTTTCGAGGCCCTTGTACCGTATCACACCATTGTAAAGGTAGAGATTCTGATGTGGGGGTTCGGAGTCGAGGTAGAATGATGATTTGAGGATGTCCTCTTCCGATGAGATGAGTGAGGTAGCCTTGACAGCTCGACGAGGCTTCAAGTTGGTCTCTCCGTCCAAATTCTTCGTTTCCAGATAGCACACGCCATCAGGATCAGAAGTCGACAGAACAACAATATCCGCCGGTACTTGATCGTTATCCCGTAGCAGTACAACATCCCCGACCTCCAGCTTTTTCCACAACGTTCTTTCCCAACGCGCAGAGCCAGTGGTATGTCTCCTCCAATCCACGACACCAATGCTCGAACGCGAATGTACGGATTGCTGGTATTGAGAAAGCGAGCCGATCGTAGGATACTTGCTGAGGTGGGCAAATTCGGAAGATTCCTTTGTCGTATCTGACAGCGAGACCTTGGAATGGTCATTGATGTGCGCAGTAGGGGGGTAACTATGGGAATCAATGCTCTGGATATCTTCCAGTCGGCGCCCACCAGCACCGCGTCCGAGGTCGACGCTACTCTGATTGTTGTCGCTCGTGTACGTGCTCGCGTCGTCTCCACCTTGTTTCAGCTCCATACGTAGTTGCTGCCCAGCCAACCCAGCCTCCCGTTCCCGCAGCTTCTGCACTCCTTTTGTGACTTTACCGGGAGGATTGATGCCAAGGAGCTTTTGCAGCCATGAGCGAGGGTCCGAAGGTTGGTTGACGTTCTTCCATCCACCATCGAGCTTAGTTGCAGCAGATGTGTTAACTTCTTCGTCGAGAACGCCTCTGCGGTAATCTTCAATACCATCTTTGATGGCTGTGACGGTCAGAATGAAAGCGAGGGGAAGGACAGCGATGGAGCCAGCGGCTGCACCAAAGACAGGGAATACTGCGGGAGAGTGAGACAGTAGCCAAGATAACAACACGGAAACACGCACATTGAAGGATGACAAGGGATAGGAAGAAAAGATTGGCGACGCTGAGGATAAAGTGAGATAAGAGTTCATTTGGCTGGCAGAGGGACGTACCGTCGAAATTGTTCATAGAGATTTTTAGGAATGAACGTCAAGATAGTGTATTCTGCAACCGAGATTAGTGCAAGAGGCGACAACGAGGCAGAGGGACACGCACTAGTCGTCCGGACTTTGTTACGCACGTAGCGAGCCTTGGGTTCTCCATCTGCAGCAACCTCACTGGGAGAAAGCGGGTAATTGACATATACATTTCTGCGCGATCCTGGAATCTCCTTGGAGGGAGCAGGCGAGTCCGCAGAGACGACCGAGGCGGCCTTCTTTTCATGATGTCTGCGGAAGAATCTGGAGCGCTTCTTGTGCATGGTCTTGCGTCGTTCCGCACGCTGTTCCGAGCGAATGGATTCTGCGATGGCAGATGCCGCCGTACGGACAGTGCGTAGACGCAGCTCGGGGTCAATGTTCTCGTCATTCTCCTCGTCTGTGTCAAGGTCGTGGTCGTGGTGATGGTGTCGTTTGAAGAAAGACATGAGCTGGTCGAACGCAGTCTCTGGCGATTATTGCTAGCACCGAGGGCCAGCACGGCGAAGCAGGGTCCGGAGGAGGAAGATTTATGGCTAAGGCTTGTACTTGGTACGCCGTCAAGTTGCACAGCGGGGTCATATCCTCTGCTGTCTCCACGGCACACTTGCCTATTTTGGACAAGGGACCCCCGCCACTCCAATCAATTTCTTCGTCACAGCCTTTGTTCCTGCCCTGGGCCTAGCTTGTTCGTTCCAGCATAGCCCGTCTACTCAGTTCTTCCTCCAAGCAAATGCAGAATCTGCGGTGAGCACTGGCATGCACTAGCGGACACCCACTCGCAACTTGCTGCTCTCGTGCCAAGTAATGATCACAAGCTGCCCCTGGCTCGCCGAGATTCTCTCGTTATGCGGCTGACATCACTGAAGGTGACTAAATAAAATCCTGCCGCCACTGGCATCTCTTTTGCTTCGAGAGCTTCTGAACAAATTTTCCTCTGCAACCGAGCGGAATATTAATCCTTCGTGCTGTGCGCCCATGAAACGACTAGCCGCTAGTGCACGGCATGCTCTCCGGCGTCATCACTATTCCGCACCCGACTCAGCGCGGGATATCTGAACCATACTGTGCCTTGGCGGAGGCTCTTCGCTCACCAGCTTGAAAAGCAATCACGCGCATGATATCCAAATGACAAGACCAAGGCAAACCTGAGAAGGGCTCGTGGACCCTTTCTCGCCGTCCGGGGAACCGGGACCCCAGACCACTCTGATCAGAAGAGAATCAGAGCTGCTCCTATTTTGATCCCTCGCGGCATCAAGCTTCTTTGAGATACCTCGTTCATCTGTTATCCTCGAAATTAGACAACGGTGCGTATAACTGCGCTTAGTGTCCACGCGACATGACATTCAAGCTCTATCTGTCTCTCGATTGCCTATCTGTTTCCGCTTGTACTCGCACGACCAGCCAAGTGTCGTTGACATTCATTTCAACAACACTCTACGTCCACGGATTGTAACATGGTATATTGGAGATCCGTATGTCGCTACATTACGTATCTCCCTTGTCACCATCATTAACCGTCGCTTCATCATCCATCAAAAAGCTATAATACCACTGACAAACTCAGTTATCTTCAGCGGATTCTTAATACATACTTGACCAGCTCTGGCATACCCTCACACACAGAAACGCCACTCGATCCTCGATTATTCCTTCTAGCGATGTTAGCGCATCAACAATTGATGCCCAACACTTGACCAAGTTTTCTATCAAGTAGATCTAAACAAAAGCCGTCCATCCACTCCCAGCCACTCATCCACATTCGACGCGGCCGTCCCTTTACCCACCTCAATCATCTGTCACTTGGCGAAAAAAACCGGAACCACAAACCCGTCCTCCGAATAACATGGATACCACAAAAACCTGTGCAAATCACATCATAATTCCGGTATCTACCTCGACCACAGCCACGAGTACCAAGCATCCGCAGTTTAAAGGTCTGATAATTCCTCATATCGGACCCCAGAGGACTCTACCTTCTAATACGACTGCGCAGCTTGGCTGCGACGAACATCCGAAACAACTTGATTAGTATTTTTTTACCCCGGTCAAAATATAAATCCGTCTCCGATAATACTTACCAAAGATTCTATGGAGTTCGAACGTCTACAACATATCGTACATTTCTCCGAGTTCATTATCTCCCAAATATCGAGCGGAAGAAACTCACCTCAGCCAACAGCCTAGATTTGGCTTACAAGTAATGCTCTTGTACGGCTCTTCGTTACCGTGGATCTTGGTCTGCCTAGCTTTTGTGTCGATTGCGAGGAGCACCGGGCGTCAAGTATCTGAGTTACAGGTTTTCGGAGTAAGTCTCACGGACCTTGCGAGCTCACCTTGTGTGGATCTATACATTACCCAATTTCCTATGCTACGCGAGCAACCACTCACTCGACTCAGTAATGTGATCACGGGACACCAGAATAAATTGGTACACCAGGACGAATAACCCGCAACGGAGGGCTAGAATAAACAGAACCATCTATTGTGCTTTAATAGGACTTCAGCTTGAATGCAAAGTCTTCCCCATTCGAAATAAAAAAATTCAAGACTTATCAGTAGACCGGGGAGGCCATGAAGAATACCTGAGGTTCCGAGTTGACCAATCACAAATCCCATCTGACGATTTTCTGCCAAATGTCCCAGCAACACAACTCGGTAAACACTACTGTTCTTCAACCTCTTCCTCGATATCCTTCCTCTCCTCCGGACATTGGGTATCCTGATTCGGTGAGTGCAAAACTCAAAGTCATCCCCGAGGCAAGCGATGCCTGCGAGGACGTTGATAAATCACAACTTTGAATGAGAATGTTTTAGCAATTACCAACCAATCGCGTGTGAAGCTGAGAGTATATATCGGGATGAAATGATTACAATGTTCAGGTAGATAAAATTAAAACCGTAAAAAAAAAGACAGGAATCCCTATCACTTGGATGCCCACTGCAGTCTGTCCTTTGTTCCTTCAAGTTTTGTACATCACATCCCACAAGACGCCAATGGGGTTGAAATGACAACCTTAGTGGCGAAGATGAGCATCATGAGCATCAGAAGATGCCAAAACGTTTCTTCGGTTCCTAGTATTCCAACTCCTCGGTAAGTAGTATAGAAAAATGAAAAGGAATAAGCAAACCCACCAGTGGATCGCGAAGCCCGTAGAAATGCCTTAGGTTAAGACCGATGGGAATTCGCATCTGGCGCACTTCCTCAAAATGTCCTCTGAATTCCCTAAGACACAAATTATACTCCTCTTCGATCTTTTTCTCCAGATCCGTCTTTTCCTCTGGGCTCAGGTTTTCGCTTTCCAGCTGCTTCAGGAGCGGCACCATATACTTCTTCTGATCTTCTGAAGCCTTTATGAGTTTTGCACGCACCAATTTACCTTCTTCCGTCTTGTATAATTCGGTATACAGTTCACTAATGTCCTTTTGGATCAATTTGACCCGTCTGTCTTCCTGAGCCTCGCTGCTCTCTTCTTCAGCCCTCAAACACCACTTCAAAATTCCCCATGCCTCAACTGGATGATATCCACCCAACTGACAGAACCTCATCCCAGCGTCCACATCCTCCTGTAGCTGCTGCTCAATCCTAAGCAGCCTGGCCCAGCGTGTATGTGGCCCAGCCTTCTCCCAATTGACTGTAAGAAAGGCTACATGTTTCATGTTCACCAAACCTTCAAAAATAGTCTTCAGGCTGTCCCACTTCAAGTTATCCGGCTTCCTGTCACCCTTGCGAAACCAAGAATACATGGCAATGTCATGTACCCAGACATGGGCACTCAACTTAACACCCTTCTTTCTCCTCGATGCCATTAGTTGTGGGTAGAAGATCAAGGAAGGCTATCCGTGAGATGACTTACATGCATGCGAGGAGGTATTGGAGCCCTTGCTTGGTCCACATATCCAGAGTAGCACCCAGTCCAGGAGAAGGCGCCGAAATGAGAAAAGTAGGATGCTCCGACGTCGGGTGTTCGAGCTGGTGGACATGAAAATTGTAGTCAGTAAGAGAAGTGGTAGTTCGCGTGAGAGTGTTGAATAACTCCAAGAGTATTATAGAGTCAGTGTGATCTCGGACAACTATAGTGCAAGTGCTTACGGGTTGGCGCTTCTGGCACGTAGAAGACCAAAGCCTGGAATGACGGAGCCAAAGGGTTACCACTAAGGACAACTTGGATAGTAAAGTCGTTCCATACTTACATGAAGACAATAGCATTTCTCTGAATCACGTTTGCAACTTTCTCTGCCGATCCAAAGTGTGACATCTTGAGTAGCCAAGGAACAATGTAAAAAGACAGCGACACCACGAGAGGAAGGAAAGACGACGATAATCCTCACGGCTGTGTCGCTGCTCATCTACTCGTCATGATGTTTAGGCTGGTATCATGATGTATATTCATGCCTCCAAATCAGAGCAATGATTCGAAGCAGTAGCACCAATGTATCTATATTGAGTCAACCGGCATCTGTTCAAGTTTGACAAGAGTTTTGGTCCAAATGAGTCCTTGATATCAACCGGTACCAGAGATCCGCTCCCTGATCACCTCTGATCACCGCCAGTATTGCTTTTCCCAAGAGAGATACTAGAGCACAACCTCTAATATATGATAATTACCTTGCCGGTTATTTATTTATGTACTACACCAGATAGTCCACTGCCACTACTGCGTTCTCTACCCAGGATGATGCGCCGAACAGTGACTTACACTGGAATTAGGCTCCCGAGACCCCTCAGCCATACTCCTCCAAAATCGGGATCCAGCTCCCAGAGGCTCAGTTTGCTTATTTGTTGTTACCCGCAGGGATATGGTTTCAGGTCCTTCAAGAACCTCTCGATGCCGTCTTCTGTCGTTCACCCTGTATTATGTTGCAAAGGTCAACAGGTCGGCTGGATAATGATGGTCAACAAAGACTTACACGGCCATCATTGCGATGAAGTAGACTACCACAAGAATATCAATAACGAAAAGCGTGCTGGAGATGCAGAGAAGCTTTACCTCGTGAACGTATCAGGTAGGAGCCTGGGCCAACATAAGTTGCAGAGAGGAAAAAATACTGAAGATAATCTCAAAGTGGGCACATGGCCAGTTATAAACAATGCGCAATCACAACATACCGTAAGGACGTGAAACAAAGTTGAGACCCTATTCATTCCAGCGTCAACACACCCATCAGCAATTGCTGCCACTCTGACGGAACTTACCATAGCAATAGACCGGTGCTTACAGACCAGTAGATCAATTCTCGGATGACCCGGATCGTACCTCCACTGCGCGAGTTCAATAATTGGGGTGACAGCGGCACACTACCAAGAAATGGTACTTACGACCTTCGAATTCCTCGACTCCGAGCCCAAAGAAGCCAAGTCATTGAGCCTGCGATTATCCCGTCGGTAAGGATCTTAAAGGAATAACACAGTATGAGCCAGATCTGATGGATATTGAGGTCGTTTCCACGATAAAACGTGAGATGAAAGGTAGAACATACGTTGTTGACGAGCATATCGGGATAGCATGAGTGTTTAAACCTTTCTCAGAATGAGTGATCTGGCCAAAGGAAAGGGTGCGATGGCTCACATCCCGCGAAGATAAACTAGAGTTATCGACATCCAGTCAATAATCGCATCGTATCCCTTAACAAAAACATGACGCTACCTATGTTGAAGACTAAAAGGATGAGCTTCATTCAGAGGATGTTTCAGAACTAGTGGGAGACCACTCTGACACTAACCGGCAGATATGGTATATGGCAAGAACTGTTTAATATAAGCCCTTTGTAGTTAAGATGTCCTAGAAACACTCACTGCGAGGAAGGATAATCGTTTCCTCTCTGCAACTGGGCTTCCCGTAAGTCAATCTCAGCATATACACAATGCAAAAGGTCGTACATCGCCACATGCGCATAACGAAGAACCTAGGAGCGTGTCATGAAATGAAAACGCAGGGAGTGGTAAAACTCACAGTTCAATCAGGCAGCAACACACTTCCTACATGTCAATTGGCATTAATACTCGAGACAACATCGGTCTAGTATCAGCTTAGTCCTCACTGTTGTAACAAGTATTCCCTAGCCTCCAAGGTTAGCATACTATGGAAGGCATCATGGTCACACAGCGCACATTATAGGACCTACAAGGCGCCGCCAATCAGGAAAAAACAATAGTCACGGTGCTGAGCCAAGAACTTGCCAATGATCACAATATAAAAAAATGTAGGGATCCTCCCCAACTCCCCGCCTAATCAGCAAATAGTGTGCATTTGCGACCGTAATGAAAAATGTTACTGTATCAAACTAAATTCACAGCGATGGTCAATCCTAGCATCAGCAAAGAGAGACAGCAAGTAAGCATACACTCCAGATGAGCATGACCTATATACCCCAAGCGATGGTTTAGGTCACATCAAACAAAAAAAGTTCAACTAACTCACAAAGAGCTTGAATGCGAGTGGATCTCCGGGATAGGACCTGAGATACCAGATTGTCTGGCTACACGACACCCCATAAAGCCTATCTCAGTATGGAAGCACAGTGAGTGAGGTAAGAGGAGCTAGGAAAGGGATACTGAAAGAGAACAGGTCACATACATGAACGCAAGCCCACCAGCTACAGCGATCACTCCATAAATCAGATCCACAGACACTGGAATTTCTAGGCTATAGATGGGATCAAGAATTGGCGTCGACGAGGGAAAGGTCGTAGACATGATAGTCTGTCACTTGAGAGCATTGTGAGCTCCGTTGCAGGACCAGGAAAGCGAAATGCGGTGGCAACTCACGAGAATATGAAATCGACAACATTCAGGAGCTCGCGCTACAAGCACCAGGTTTTTATAAGCGCAGCTACTTGGCCTAGAACACGATAAACATGACACAATTGCAAGATAGTGACCACGACCGCGGCTCTACGTTCACGCTCAGGGCAGATTAGAATTCAAACGCTAATCCACAGTTACTCGTACGGCATAGCATTCACTACCTTGTGTCCTAATTGCGTCCTTGCCATCTTGGTAGGCACGTATGATAGTCCATTGATATCAGCGGAATAAAATCCGAGTATCGATAACCAGTAAGAAGTCGCCAGATGTCCACTGCTAAAGAAATCCACAACTCCTGTGTGATGCCTTACTCATTTGAGGTAATGATAGCGGGGAGACGAATTTGTTTGTCACCCGTAAAGGGAGTGAGGGTAAACTAACCCTGAATTTTCCCACAGCCTAAAGGGCCCGAACTCAAAGGTTACATAAAGCGCAATAGACTAGGGCCGCTGATACTTAATGAGTGTCGAGTTGCCCGCCATGACAACTGAACAGATTTACCCAGAGAGCGGTACTTTACACGGTGGTCTCTGGATCAAGAAAATCCCGTCAAAATACACATCTTATCAAGTTGCAGAATACCTTTCGGCTATCGAATACAATCCATTGTATGATACTAGTGCCACTGTATCGGGGGCCTTTCCAATCAACTTGGAGACGCTTGAACAACTCGTACGACTCCACCTACTCACCTTTCCTTTCGAGAATACTGCGATGCATTAGTAAGTGGTTTTTTCGCAATTTATATCGCAAGCGACCTATCATTTGCTGAGGCCTGTTATCTATATCTCAAGTACCGCCGAACATGATATGGATATCACAATTGACGGTCTCTTTACTCGTTTCGTCAAGCACAAGAGTGGATCCTACTGTTTTGGTCACAACCGCTTAATGTTGGAAATGCTCCGCGGGCTGGGATTCAGGCAAGCCATGGCTCTCCATAACGAACATCAAACCACATTTCTAACTAAGACGTACCCACTAACAGAACTTACGCTGTTGGTAGTCGGATGAACCGAGCGTCCGCGGGCAGCCCATACCATTTTAGCGCACTGGTACACATGGTCCTACTGGTTCAACCATCACCTGGGAGCGACAACACGACATACGTCGTGGATGTGGGTAGCGGATCCTCATGCCTCATGCGACCTCTACTCTTATCGGCTGATCCCAGCAATTTCGTCTTGGGTCTCACGAAAACTGAAAGGCATCGCTTGGTCTTTGAACCACCTCCGGATACCAGCCTTGGTTAGCGTTGATCCTACAAGATAATATCAAACGACTGATTCTTCCCCCCATTCCCGATCTACTCTCACCTACAATTTCAGCATCGTCGTCGGATCTAGCGAATCGGGCAGGTGGACAATGGCACATCGAAGTAGGGCATCAGAAGTCCATTTCCTCATCCATAGCAGAAGCCAGCGAGCCCGAAATTTCCTGGTACTGCCAAGTGGCATTCAAGGAATCCTCCGAATTCGGGGAAGAGGATATAATCTATGCTTCTTTCGCGGTGGCTCACCGTGCGTATCCGACGGGTTTCTTTTGGAACAACATTACCTGCGTCAGAATATTTACTGTAGACGATGATCTTGGGAACCAGCAGCTGGAAAGAAGCAAACGACCCATGTATAGAATAATTCTGCATGGGAATGAAGTGAAGAAATCATATGGCGCCCAGTCGGAAGTTATTAAAACATTGGGGAGTGAGATGGATAGGATCAGAGCTCTGAGGGACATTTTTGGCATTAAATTACAAGACAAGGACGAGATACATATTAAAGGAAGGGCAGCCGCTTTGAAACTAGATTAACTACTGGCTTTCCATGGCTCTCGTGCCTTACGGCGGGCACGAGACTCAGTTTCCGTAGGTGACTTCATATATAGGTGCCTGACCACCGAACTTGGGCGAAGGCAAATTACTGCCGTCGACGTCAAACCCTTTATTGGTGCTGTAATACTATAAGTACGTGACATGAAAGGGTCTATGCAATTGGATATGCTCTAGTTTTTGAGTAGTGGTAATATCAAATAACATATACGCTCCCTTTTCACTTGCTAACCTCTGACTTCTCATCAAACTCATACCCACTGACAACTTTATTCCAAATCGCCCTCGTATCAATCTCTGCATCCAGTCTGCTCGCCAACAAAAACGCGCCACTTAGTTTCCTGTGTAATTGTACAAAAAAATACTTCAGTCAATTATCCATCCACTCAACTTGCAGTAATCTCCGTGTCATCAGCACGAAACGACACCACAGACTCGGCAAAGCAAGAAACTTGGAACTCCTCTCCCAAAGAAAGGAAATTCTGACAAAAACACTTACCGATTCAAACTATAAGTCTCCCTTGGAGGCGGCGTCAACCTCTCCCTTAACATCACCGGAATAAACTCCCTGATCTTTTTCGTAATCTCTGCCCATTCACCTCCAGGGCCAAATGCAAACGGCTGGCGCGTGGTGGGCTTGAACGGTGTAGAGAGGAGCGAGAGAGAGGTCGTGTGTGCTTGGAGCATTACCTATGTGGGGTCAAGGTGAGCATATACATGATTTTGAAAAGGAGAGAGCCAGGAAGAGACGAACATCACTTTCTTCGCCTGTCAGATACCCCAACCGCAAACTCCACTCCTTCATCCCCTTATGATCGTCTTTCGTTGCTGCTGTTAGGAGACGAAGCCAGTTGTCCATGAATGGTTTTGTATATGACCTCGTTGCGCCGAAGTCCACAAGTTCAATCTGCACGAGATGAGCGAAGCGACAAGAAGAAAGAAAAAGGAGACAGACCTGGCGTGTTTGAGGGTTCCATAAGAAATTTGTCCAGTTGGGGTCAGTTTGCATCGTTCGGAGTTCAAATAACTCTTTCAGACAGAGTTCAATGACCCTCTCCGCAATCTATAGCAGGAATCCCTTTTCAGAACTCGAGAAAGAACTCAAATAAAAAAATTTCTTACATCATTTCTATCCTCCTTCGTCAACTCTAACCTCTGCGCCTCTCCAACACTCACACCCTCAACACGTTCCATCACAAGCACACCCTCCGTACTGCCCTCCCAAACCCACGGAACTTTAAACCTCTCATCATTTCCCAACCACTCCTTCCTTCCAAACTTCCGCAGATAATCTGCTTCTCTCTTATACGAACATTCATCCGCAAGTTCGGACTTCATGACTTCGATTGTCCGATCTAGGAACATTCCTTTTGGCAAAATTTTCGACGCGGTGAGGAGCATACGGACATAAGACAAATCGGAGGAGATTGAGTGCCGGATGTTTGGGAATTGCACTTTAACTGCGACTGGGATAGGTTCATTAGGGGAGGAGGATGAAGAGGGGTAGGTGGACGTGGCGCCAGGAAGAAGCATAGCGGAATGCACTTGACCAATGGACGCAGCGGCGAATGGTATTCGATCAAACGACGCGAAATACTCTGATTCCCAATTCGGACCAAGTTCGGACGAGAGCGTTTGGGTGAGCTGAGAATCTGGCATGTAGTGCGCGCTGTCTTGAACGCGCCGGAATATCGCATCTACGTCAGGCGGCAGGAGGTGTGTGTCTAGACAAAACAAAAGCAGGCTTAGAGTTCCTTTTGTTGATGAATATAAGCAAATTCATACCCTGTATACTGAGAAACTGCCCTAATTTCAACGCCGCGCCACGCATTTGGGCCAATTTTGACACAAGCCTTCGAATATTGGCTTCAGTCATAATAAGTGATCCCTGAGCTTCTGAGCTACTCCCTGTACGACGGAGAAGCTCAGTTGCAGCACCATAGCCTAACGATGCGGCCAATCCTGAAAGAAAGTAAAATAAGGAAAGAAGACGGAATCTAACAACTGAGTATGACTGACCGCCATAGTGGAATAGACGCCCGATACGAGAAGAGGGTACTTTGGATGACTGGAGCGTACGTGGATGCAGAGAGACTGATGAGGTGGGAGGAGCTGCCACAGTTGGATCAGGTATAGGTACAGAAACCGATGGACCTTGTACTGGAGATGCATTGACAGCGCCTGCTGCCTCCAGACTTGGCTTTGGTACAGTTTCCGTCATCTCGAATACGGGATTATTTGCGACAGTGGTTGGAGATTTCGAAATGTCAGCAGCCATGTCCCGGAGCTTAACCTGAATGGGCTCTGGGATCGTCACTAGAGTTTCATCGACGCTTACTACCCGCTCCATTGGTCGTTTTGTATCCTTGAGCCTAGCATCGACCTGGTTGCTGACGTCTGCTGCGTGTTCCGCCTCCCGCCTCGTCGTATTCGCCGAAAGATCGACGCGTCTTCGGTTCCGAGCCTCGGCAGCAGTGAAAGCACATCCTGGGGCGACCTGAGCTGCCTTATGTCGAGCAATTTTCGAGGCAATTTCTGTAGTCGTGTGAAGCACGCATAGCCAGTTATAAGCTGGGCTTGGTGGCATACGCTTGATGAGGAGATTTGGGTGTAAACCGGCTGGGCGATTCGGGAAGATATATTTGGTTCGGAGGTTAATGCCAAATATCGGAAAGCCGCTTGAAGCGGCCTATGATAGACGCCCGTATATTCACAATCTACGCCACTGCTACATTACCACCGCCCATTCCACGCTCAGCATGTAGCCCTGTAACATTGGCATCCGGCTCTATTCACTCTCCATGTTTTACGGTTGAATGAACCCGGCATGATATAAGATGCATGGCAGGCACTTGCAGCTACATATTCTACTTTCTGTCCCGTTGTATTCGTCCATCAATTCGCTTTTGCGCCTCAATAATTGCAAAATATCCTCGAACAACCCATATTATTTTATGTTGTGTACTTCAGTCATTCGGAAGGTCTTGAGAATGGTGGGGAAAAGGACACTGTAACTCGGGATCTCAGATAAACAGCTCCAATGATCATCGACTCTCATCAGCGGGACTCAGAATTCTCTTTGATACTCTGTCGACACAGCGTACATAAATATTGTAGGATATATAATACATCAAGCTATAAATTCATCGGGTGAGGCTGATAACAGTCCCTCTGACCGTCAAGTCGAATATACTGAATAGTGAAATCTCTCACTCCAACTTCACGCTCAATCGGAGTTTCACGACTTGCTCCCAGCTTCATTGGCCTCCACATTTAGTGCCCCCTCCTACCCCGAGTCCGACGTTCCTGGTTTGTGCGCCGCTTTCCCAAATTCCGTTCTATACGTAGAAGCGACCTCTTCATCTTGCCGCTTGGGAATGTTTTGAGATCAAAGTATAGCGGTGCATGTTCTAGAAGCCTACAAGTGTATCATTGAGGACTACAAACCCAGTTTTTTTCCGAGGCAGAGGAGAAAGCAAGACTCACCATTCTCCACGGACTTCTGTTACTGTCCTGAGGAATGGCCTAGTTGTTAGCACGAATTCATGAAACAGCAACCACTCCGGTTGTGTCTTCAAACCACACGAAGGGTGCAAACCAACCACCTGATAGAACCAGTCAAGTCAGCTCATGATCCCAGCGCATGAAGGTAAATTTACTTGGTGATCCTTAACCGTGGTATAACTGACCCGGGTCCCGGAACCCTCCCTATGCGCAACTTGCATAAAGAAACCAGAGACCAATGCTTTCCTTACGTTCAAAAACAGCTGAGTCTCATCATCCAACGAGACAAGATCAATATCTAGACGTTCCATGATCCGCTGGAGTTGGTTCCGTACGTTTTCAGCTTCCGACAGAGTTCGTTCTGAAAGATAATTCATCCGAGCCCAACTTTCATCGTACTTGTCTGATACCAACAGTCCCTACAGTCAGATATGGTGCTTCTGCCGATTCGAGATTGGGGACTCACTGAGGATGTAACGATTATATACATTAAGTAGTGTAAGATGATCACTCTCAGGTACATTGAACATCTCTTTCGCGGCGTCGGCCTCACGAACGTGATTTCTCGGCCGTTGCCAGATGTTGGGCACATAGAGCGTGGCCACGATCGTCAAAATCTCGTTGCTACATCCGAACTCTGGGCTCGAGATTAAGACCTTCGCGAGCTGTTATGAGCGGACATTAGGAACAAATGTACTCAGTAGACAATAACACGTGAGTAGTTACCTGAGGCTCGAGAGGAAACTCAGCCATGAGTTTCCCAAGAGCAGTCAAGTTTCCATCGTCATCCATAGCAGCCAGGAAATTCAGGAGCTCGAGGGCCCGCATGAGCGACTCAGGGGCGGGAGCATCAAGATAGTCGAACTGGACGAGATCCTGTAAACATATCCATTGTCAAGACACCCGAAAACTATTATTCATGAGTGTCGCATTCACCTTGATACCGAGATTCACTAGCTCAAGAACGGTAGTCGCCAGATTACTTCTCAGAATCTCAGGATACAGCTGGTCCTCGAGCTCCCTGATGAAGTCCTTTTCTGTGTACAATCTGAAGCACTTGCCGGGTCTTGTACGGCCAGCACGACCGGCGCGCCGTTGCGCAGAGGCCTTGGAGATTCGGCTAACTAGCAGACTCTCAAATGCGTATACGAGGGTTATAGATCTTCTGTTTTGCGAATCCTGGATCAACCACGTAAACAATACCATCAATAGTAATTGATGTCTCGGCAACATTCGTTGAAACGATGACTTTTCGACCAGTGGTCCTCCCTCTCGTTGTTGTTTTGGTGCAGGATCAAATACACGTTGCTGTTGTTGAGGGGGGAGCGACGCGTAGAGAGGGATGCATACAAGAGGTCCCATTGAATCAGGATCCTTGTTGAGGGAATCGTCCGCCTCCAGTTTGAATTTCCTACAAGCATCCTCAATCTCTTCCTCTCCAGTCAGGAACAACAAAATATCTCCAGACTCCTCCGATTGGTGGATCATTAAAACTGTACAAACAGCACACTCAAAATAATCCGGCTCTGGAGCCTGTGTATAGAATATTTCGACGGGGTGTGTGCGTCCAAGTGCCTTAAACAAAGGCACCTGCCAGTGAAGCTCGGAATGCAAGGAGAAATATTTTTGGAACTTGACTGCGTCCAGAGTGGCGGACATAATAATAATTTTGAGGTCTGCACGACGCTTAACAAGGTCCTTGAGGAGGCCGATGAGGATATCGGTCGCAAGAGTACGCTCATGGGCATCATCGAGAATGATAGTGGAGTAATGCTCGAGGCTGTTGTCATGCATGGCTTCACGGAGAAGCATGCCATCAGTCATGTATTTGAGAAACGTTGTTCCAGGTTCTGTCATGTCCTCGAAACGGATAGAATAGCCGACATGCCCCCCAAGTTGAACTAGACTATTATTAAGTATGCTGCCCCGCTGTGGCTATGTTTGCAGTATTACTTACCATCCATCTCGTCCGCCACGCGACTCGCGGCGCACACGGCAGAGAGTCGTCGAGACTGGGTACAAGCAATCATCCTGCCCCGAGTATGAGGCAGGTCAGAAAATGCCACAAACTGTGGTATTCTGTAATGTACAGAAAAGTTAGTGAGGGCTCTGCCAATCGTTTGAAATATAACGGACTGTGTAGTTTTTCCGGATCCCGTCTCTCCAGCGACAATAATGACCTGGTTCTTGTTGAACTGTAGTATCATTAGCAGTGTCAGTGAGCATGAATAGGAAATCATAGAGGGTGTGCCGAGGACAAGGACGGAAGCTGGTCCCTGGAAGAGCAACCACACCCTCCTCAGCTTGAGAATCATCGTGAAGACATACCATCTCCATAAACTCGTCCATCTGCGCAAACACAGGCAACTTTTTCCGCGTTTCAAGAATCTTCTTGTACCGTGCTGTATGAGGTGCCTTTAAAAAGGGGTTGAGGTCGTGGTCCTGGAGTGGGCATGTCAGTGCTGGGCAAATTACAGGAAACATAGACATACGAGTGCTCTACGGACATCTTTACCCTGGACCTCGCGGGGGAAAAGGCTGTAGAGAGGCTGAGATATTGACGAGTCCGGCTCTAAATTGAGGTCTTTCAGTTTCTCCATCGCGACCTTGATTTCCATATCGGCACCTGCCATGGTCCGAATCTTGTCTCAAATTCCTTGTGTGTTGAGTATTTCACAAATCCAGAGGAGTTAGAGTCTCCAAGAGGTTACCGTGTGGACGAGACGTTCCCTGGGTCCACAGATCAACTACCTTGGGGCATTCCACGGTGCAAAAGAAACGGAGTGCTAAGCATCAAATCACAGAGGAGTCACATGGCCCTGATTCTAGTACTACTGGTCCTCCCAGGGCCCAGTGAGCGAAGATTTTTGACCCTTGACCCAGTATACGTCTGGCTTTAGCTTCTGCCAATGGTCCGACCTTTATTGGTTAGAGTACCAGCGCATCTCCCTTTCCATAATCCTGCACCAGCTGTTTCGCCTTTAGGGCCAACCCGAGCTATACTGGACGTCTTGCCTCATTCAAAGAAGACTGTCAGAAGAAGGAAGGATACCAGCGAGGAGTTCAGCTATCAGGGGTGCTTGCAAAGTTTGACTAAGGATCTAGGGATGAGATATTGTGTTTAAAGGCTGGTAGCAATCATCGGAAAACCAAATGCTAACCAGGCGGACATCTCTCAGTTTTTCAACTTTTACTTACTCGCTTCACCAACGGCTTAGCAGCTCTATCCTGTTTATGTTAAATACGCTCAATTGCCACCCCATCCAAAAAAACACGAATTCGTTTTCAACGAAATTTCCTGAGTTAAACCTATGGCCCTCTTCTACTGCAACGGCGTCAACGGCTAGCTATTAGAGTCGTATAGCCTGATGACTTACATCCGACAACAAAAAGTCTACGCTATGAAACACCCCAAACATCTGCGTATGTACAAATGATAATCTGACATTGCACTATTGAGTTATCGAGCTCTCAGCTCGGGACGGTGATGTACAAAATATCGAATAGTGGTACGATCAGGTTCACAAGAGCCCTCGGTCATACTTCTCCAAAATCGAGATCCAGGATTCAAAGTCTCAGCTTGTCTCTGTGAGTTCAGCGTGTGCAGAGAAATTCGACCGGGCCTCTCAATAGCTTCCCTGTATCGTTTCCTGCTGTTGACCCTATAAATATACCGACATAATCAGTAAACCAACCGCTGAACAGTTGGTTTCAGAAGACCTTACACCGCCATCATCGCAATGAAGTAGACTATTTTACAACATTAATAAAAGCCGGAATGAAAGTGCATCGTGACTCACTTCGTGAACGCGCTATGTAAGTGCCTGGACCAACATAAGTCGTTGGGAGGAGAATGTACTGAAAGTAACATGTCCATAGCTGAATTGTATTGATTGGCGAGCTATGACGGCATACCGTGAGGAGATGAAATAACGTCGAGACCCTAGCCATTTTACAGCGTCAGGAAGGAAAATTCTGTCGCCTCGATGGTACTGACCATAACAATAAGCCTGTGCTTACAGACCAATAAATCAACGCTCGGATGACTCGGATTGTGCTTCCACTGCGCGTTTTCAATCAATGAAGGAACGGGACATCCTCTCAAGCGTTTACTTACGACCCTCGAATACCTCGGCTCCGGGTGTGCAAAAGCCAGGTCATTGCCCCAGCAATGATCCCGTCAGTCAGTATTTTGAAACTGTAGCAGAGTATAATCCAGTTCTGATAAACGTTCAGCCGGCCCGTGTAAGAGTGGGACATGAGACGGGAAGGAGAGCGTACATTGTTGAAATTCAGTTCAGGATAGTGTGGGTATTTGAACCTTTCTCAGAGAGCACATTCAGTAGCTTCGCCAGACGTGAGGATTTGTGAGCTTACATTCCGTGGATATAAACTAGTGCGAACAGTATCAGGCTATTTCCTACGAGCAGAATCATAGGACGTGGTCTCACCTACGTTGAAGCCTGAAAAAATGAACTCCGATCAGAAGAGAAACACCAAGAGAACACTCTGGTACTGACCAGCGGATACTGTGTATGGTAAAAACTAGCTCAAATGAGTCGTGGATGATTTAATATGTTAGGAACCGCTCACCGCAAGAAGGGCCAATCGTTTTCTCTCTGCAACTAGGCTTCGTTATCAGTCGATTGCAAGGCATAGAGAAAGGCATTCATACATCGCCACATGCGCACGATGAAAAAGCTACCAAAGTGTCACAATCGAGCTCAAATCCCATGGAGAGACTCACAGTTCAACGAGGCAACAAGTTATTTCCTGCGCGGCGATTAACAACAAAATTAAAGTCAGCCTCAGTCAAATGAGTCAATCGCAGCTCTCACTGTCGTGACTATCATTGCCTAAATCTGAATGTCAGTCTTGTAAAATAAAGATTGAGTCATTAAGCGCACGCTATACGTCCTACAGAGCCGGTAAGCAACTGACGGTAACGGCGGTGAGAAATCAAGAACTTGCCAATGATCCTGATAAAGAAAATCTTGAGGTTCTATCCCAACACCTCGTCTAATTAGCAAATAATATGCGTTCACCACTGTGATAACAAGCGTTGTCGTGTCAACCTAAAACCGCCGCAATCGTCATTTCGGGAGACATAGGAGCTAATCTTCTGAGTGAACTTACGCTCCAGAGGAGCACGACCTGAATCGAGCACTGTTCAGGCTACAAAAAAGCGCAGCCAACAGAGATGCTCACAAATAATTTGAAAACTGTCGGATCCCTGGGATACGACCGAAGGTACCAGAATGTCTGGTTAGATGATACACCGTAAAGGCTATATTGATGGGAATCAGAGTACCAATAAGAACAGGGATCGAAAACAGAGCCCACGGAAGAAGGAAAATAAGTACCCACATGTACGTGATTCCACCAGCGACAGCAATCACCCCATAAACCAGGCTTATAGGCCAAGGAAATTTTGCCTCATAGATAGGATCAAGGGTAGAAGTCAGCAGCGGAAGAGGCGTAGACATGATCCTTCGCCACGAGTAGGCATGAGCAGCTCCTTGGAAGGCGGATAGTAAGGGAAGCTAATGGCTGGTGGTACTTGATGAGTTATGGACAAAGCCTGCAGCTGGCGCTCATAGTGAAGCACGACACCAGCTCCAGGAAGTAGGGAACCATGACAATAAATTACCCAAACAGTGAACTTTAGTCCCGGGCGGCCACAATTCAGGGTCGATTTAAATTTGAGCTGGTCTACTGCCACGCAAAACTGATACCAGCTGTGCGATAGCTATTAATTGAGTTAATATTCCATCGGTATATGTACGTGTCGCCATCTTTCACAGATTGGCAAGGTCACCGCAGTTTCACGGAAAGTAGCAAATAACCCTCACTTGAGCAATCCGGGAGTGGACTCTGATTTACCCATGTCAAATGTTTCGTTGTCGTCCGGTTTTGGGTTTTCCCGAACCAATAGCTTCTGCGATCCTTACCCGATTATTGAGTACCACAAGCTAGAGGACTAAGCATTCTTGGTTAATATCATTTCGAAGTGCCACTAGTCAAGGTAGTCAAATCGAATTGAGGGTACGACGACTGGAGCTTTCGACGCGGGATGATTTGTTGATTGAAAACCCAATGCTGGCATAGAAGAATGCTTGCTTTAGGTCCACCGTCAACTTAAGGAGAAAGTGAAGTTGAATAGACCAACTTCGGAGCCGGGTAGTCCCGGGCCGTCTCACGATGTCAGTAGCAAGGTTCTGTTGTGGATGCAACATCTGGGAATAAGCTGAGTTTCTTGATACCTTGCGATTCTCAAGAAGTCCTGTCCGTAGTCGTCTGAGAACTCATAGTCAGCTGGGAGTTGGGATCGGTGGATTGAGCGGCTTGGAGAGGCCAGCATGTTTTGTTCGGAGGTTGATACCAAACATCCTCCAGGGAGCCCAAATCGACTGAAAATCCATCCCTCCACATTAACTTAACCATGACATTGTACCTAACCGCTCTGCCATTATTCTACCAACATTCCATATCAGCAGACATACAACCCTCCCCTTGCCGTTGCAGGAAAAACTAGAGTCAAGACTTATTAGTAAGCTTAAGCTCGCTATTCGCCACCGAGGCTAGGCTAGCGGCCTCTCCTTCGCTTCGCCTCGCACCATCTTATGTACGCTACCACGCGCAACCATTCACCCCAAGGATTGCAAACAGTCAAGATTATTCTCCCGGCAGATAGATTCTTCCAAGTTCCCAAGCACTAATGACATAACCGACCTCTTGTTCAGTGTATCTGCCTGACAGACTCGCGCGGCGCTCGGGTAGCCTAGTTATATTTTACCTTTGCTTCACCGGTCGTTGATCCATCCGGCTGTATAGATTCATCCCTTTTAATCTAAAGGCTCCTCACCTCTTATATATAGAGGCCCGATGGTGAGACTGGACAATTCGGAATCCCTCAAGCCTCCTAAGTCTCGGGAAAACACATTATCCGCTTCTTGACCAGCTAATGTCTCAACCAGACGAGTCCCAGGACCGAATTCGCGTCGCCATAGTGTACGTACTCTTACCGTACACACCCCTTTGGCTGGACTCCTAGCATATACCCCAGCTTACTCTTTGTTATCGAACATCACCTTACATACAGTGGCGCAGGGATAGTCGGCCTCATTCTCGCAGTAACACTCAACACCTTCGACACTGACCACAAAATCTCAATCGACATTTACGAATCATCCTCTGAACTATCCGAAATTGGTGCGGGCATTAACATCTGGCCTAGGACGTGGCAGATATTTCAAGAAATCGGGCCGGGATTGGGGGAAGCTTTGAAGCCGTTCTTTGATCATTTGCCTGATCTTGAATTGAGTACGTTACAGTAATATTCACATGAGTTGGCCATTGGGATTTATGATGAGTGTATAGGAGCGATTTTTGAAGTTCGGAAAGCCGACCAAAAGGACGGCTTCAAAGTCAGGGATGTCGCAACAAGAGGTACGTTCCATCTTTCCCGGATTGCTTCCCTCCTTACCTCTCCCCACTCTATGGCACTCCTTGCACGGTTCAGGTGGAGCACTCCGTATTCACAGAGCAGACTTACAACGCTGCCTCCTTAACCACCTTCCGTTCCCTTCCAACCGTACAGTACCGCAGAATAGTCTCTGTACACTTCATCTCTCGCACCGCCTAATTGACTACACCGAATCAAGCCCGGGATCCGTCACTTTACACTTCTCCAACCAACCTTCAAAAACTTGCGACATTCTCGTAGGCGCAGACGGGATCAAATCGACCATTCGCAAGATTTTCCTCTCTCGCCTTCCTGACTCGGAAAAATATGCGAAATGCATGGATCCGGTATGGAGTGGTGCAATTGCGTATCGGGGTTGGTTGAGAAAGAGGAACTGGAGCGCGTATGTCCAGGGCACAGGGCGTTGGGTCATTCGGGGTTGATGGTGCGTCCTGCTCGCTGTAGACTATTCGGCCTTACAAGGCGTTAATGTACTGTATAGTACTTCGGTAAAAACAAGGTATGCACACTAGTCTTAATTCAGCCTTCTCCCCTGCATGGGGTGGGATTTAATTCTTGAAATCTCCAGCACACCGTAGTCTACCCGATCTCAGGCGGAAGATTCATTAATGTCGTAGCAGCAGTCCACGATCTCTCGAAAGATGGTGCTTCGTGGGACGGCAATCGACCATGGAACGAAGCAGTTCCTCAGCGAGAGCTCATGGACCATTTTGAAGGCTGGGATGAGGAGTACCAGACGCTCATTAAGGTAAATTTGCGTCTCATGAATCATTGGTGGTGGAAGCAAGTTCTGAGGAGAGTTGTTTTAGTGCATAGAGCAGCCAACGAAATGGGTCCTACAGCGCATGAATCCTTTGGATGTATTTGCGAAGGGAAGCGTATTTCTAATGGGTGATGCGGTATGTGTTGCTATCGAATGTGAAGTCGTCTTGACTATTCTCATTATTCATGTTTTGCTTGAAAGGTTCATGCAATGGTACCTTACCAAGGAGCAGGGGCAGCAGTTGGAATAGATGTACGTCCTCGTCCTTCCAGCCCTAAATCCGTTCACCCAGCTCGCTCGGTTCACTCACCCAACCTTCGACCTTTTCATTCAATCAGGACGCATATATCCTCGCATTCCTCCTCACACACTCTTCCACCCCTCGCTCCATCTCCCCTCAATGCCTGAGTAACATCACCGCCGCTTACAACTGCACATGCGTTCCACACGCCCACTATCTATCCAACCTTTCAATATCTCAAGGCCGCCTTAACACTCTTCAGTTACCCGAATTCGACTCTTATAGTGAAAATGATGAGAATATTCCGAGGGAGGCGTTGGTAGAGGTGTTTAGGAGGGCAGAAAGGAATTGGTCCTGGACCGTGAGTGACATTGGGGAAGAAAGGAGGAGGGCGGAGGAGATGTTGCCGGGTCCAGTGAGCGGGATGAATGGAGAGAGGATTGTGACGAGATTGTAGAGATTATTGTATTGATGGATTTAGGGTTCATCATATGCGGGTGTCGATGGAGGCTTGAAAGTGGGTCATAGCTGTGGATGGAGATATGAAGCTGGATGTGAATGTGGGTTCTGGTGTCAGTTTGACAATACTTCATATCAGTAACGAGATAAACATGCTTAAGATAGCCCCGGTCAATTACAGTCCATGATCTCCACGAAGCCACCGGCTTCTAGGTTATTTTTGGTGCGCCTTGGGCGGTCAAGAAGGGGAGATAATCAACTCAGCAATATATTACTGCTGTAAGGAGGTCACTTGTTCTTCTAGCATGTGCACGATGCAAGAGAAGCTTAGCTAAATGTCGCTTGGAGTCCTTCCGTTTGTTTCCCATCCTCAGGGCATCTGTGCCTTGTATAGCCAAGCGCATCTTCGATTATCCGGTGGGCGTTCAAAGCCAAGGAGTTTAAATCAGACTACGGAACAACGAGAAAGTGGGGAAACTCGAATGCAGCCTAGCGGCAGCCGACCTTGAACTACTCACAATACTTAACGATGACTGAAATCCAAGGGGAAAGACTCAAGATAGCCATTGTGTGAGTGCATCAACTCTGCCATTAATATCCATCCTTACTCACCGTTGTGTGCATAGAGGCGCTGGTATCGCCGGGCTATCACTCGCTGTCGCAATCAACGCACTTGACCAAGACCACAAAATTGCGATAGATATATACGAGTCGACGCCGGAATTATCAGAAATCGGTGCCGGAGTAAATGTCTGGCCACGAACGTGGTGCATTTTTGAGAAGATTGGCCTTGGCGAGAGTTTGGCTCCGTTGTTTGACCATCCACCAAACCTTGAGCCAAGTACGTACCATGGCATTTTCTTTTTGATATTGGATTGCGTCGCTGAATGCTACTTGTTAGGGGTGATCTATGAGATTCGAAAAGCGGATCAGAAAGATGGATTTCGAGTAATGGAAATTTCGAAGAATGGTTAATAAACCTCCGATTTATTTCTCTCCGAAATGATGTTTTGATCTGACGATTTTATCAGGTGGAGGCCTCCGAATCCATCGAGCTGATCTTCAACGCTGTCTAGTAGACCATCTTCCTCTTCCCAGCCATTCCGGTACAAAAGCCAACAGCAGCTGTACGCTTTACCTTTCCCATCGACTCGTCGACTACACATATCAGCCATCATCCGTCCTCCCTGCCAAGAAACCAGTAGTCCTCCATTTTGCTGACAAGCCTTCGCGGACTTGTGATATACTGGTTGGCGCAGACGGGATCAAATCCACGGTTCGACAACTATTTCTTACTAGGCTGCCTAATGCACCGGATTATCAGAAATGTTTGTCACCGAGGTGGTCTGCAACAGTAGCATATCGCTCGCTGATTGAGAAAGAAATGTTGAGGCGACTTTCCCCAAATCACAGAGCCTTGGATCATCCTGGAATCATGGTGAGTGTTATATTTGCTTGAAATGATATAGAGCTGGTGCTGACCCATACGGCTGCAGTATGTTGGGAGATATAAGGTAGACACACGATTGAGATCGTCCACGCCTTATTTTCTAAATTTCTTTGAAGCATGCAGTGGCTTATTCAATATCGGGGGGAAGGTACCTCAACATAGTAGCCACAATACACGATAAGTCGAGAGAGGGAACAGCTTGGGAAGGTCCATGGAACTCTGAGGTCTCAAGACACGAGCTCCTTGACCAATTTCGTGGTTGGGATGAAGAATTTCAACAACTCTTGCAGTGCATTGAGCGACCAACGCGCTGGGCACTCCACGATATGCATCCTCTTGATACCTTTGCGAGTCAGCGAGTACTTCTGCTTGGTGATGCAGTGAGTAATAACTTTGGGAGAAACTTTACAAGCGCCCTAATATAAAGTTCAGGCTCACGCAATGTTGCCTTATCAGGGAGCAGGTGCAGGTGCTGGGATAGAGGTAAATTGTCTTGAAATGATCGAGATCTGTATATCGCTCACAGACTCGGCCATTCACTGCTTAGGACGCTTATATCCTCGCAACACTTCTCACCCATCGACTGACGTCTACCTCATCATCGCCTGACCACTTGAGCAAGCTCATAGACATTTACAACTGCATCCGTGTTCCATCTGCGGCCGCTATGGTAAAATCCACTGTCACACAAGGAGCGCTTTACACTTTGGCGGTTCCAGAGCTTGACGAGTACAAAGAGGGTGATCATATTCCATTTGATAGATTGTTGGATGTGTTTCACACTGTGGCAGACAACTGGTCATGGACGTCATCAGATCCTGAAGAAGATCGGAGGACTGCCGTTGAGCTGCTTCAAAGAAGCTGTGGCCAGGCGAGGCTGTAGATATCACTCAGGCTGCTGGAGAAGGGGACCCGTCGATGTTTGTATTTCTATCTCTTTATAGCTGTTCTTTTGATAAGTATTTGCGTGTATGGTTGAATACGGTCCTTGAAACGATTCACCCAACAGTCGATATCATGTGCTTAGAGGTGCAACAAGGGCCAGATGGGACGGACATTTCGATGTTGATATATAGAACGGATGCAGCTCGGGTCTACTTGATATGGGCCAGAAAACCTGAAGTCGAAGAGGAGGAACTTCAGCCAGAGATTTTAATGATCAATCGATCAATCGAAGCTGAACTGCTGAAGTGCTGACCAGTGGCTTTAGGGTAGGCTCGCAATATGTTTACTCGACCACACTGAGCAGAACCTATAAACCAATCCCGACCAAGAACTCTGAGTCCCAGCGGCAAATAATGGCTAAGCTTAACGCTCACCTCAAGCTGGCCCCATTTCTAATCGGTTCCATGTTGCCGAACCACTAGCTTCCTTTGATCCTTTTACAGTGAAGTCTTCCTCAGTCTGTCATTCTATTCATGTCATCACATTAGCCTCATTCCACCCATCCGAGAATTCTCTAGCCCCATGCTCCACAGTGATGGCTTGGAACCCCTTCACGGATCTGCACGCCTATTCATATCAATTGATAGAAGACTGGCCTCCCAGGGCACGGCGAAGTATTTGACCAGACCAACAGGAGGTGGACATTCAAACTCGAATATATCTTGCTTTTAGAGCTTGAGCCTCAGCTCTCCGATGTCGGCGATTATGCTACCCCAGCGAGTTCAGCCCGGAGCCCCGGATATGGACAGTCAACCGTGCTAGCCTTTCGCTCATATTTCGGTTCCACGGTCTTACTAAGTCTGCTCTAGCAAAGGTTTATGCACTTACACACTCGGAATGTCTGACCATAGAAGGTTACCTCCATGGTATATATGATTCATGGGTCTTTGAACTATTCTTGAGCAAGTCTTTCCCAACCATCCTTACCTGATAACTGATGCCCCAACAAGAACGTATTCGAGTGGCTATTGTGTACGCATGGGCTTCATTCACTTTTTCTTCTTGATTTCTCATACCGGAACAGAGGTGCTGGCATAGCTGGCCTTACGCTTGCCGTGGCCCTCAATGCCTTCGACTCAGAACAGAAAATCGCTGTCGATTTATATGAATCTGCACCTGAGCTTTCAGAAATCGGAGCTGGCATAAACGTCTGGCCGAGGACATGGGAGATTCTCAGAGAGATTGGCCTGGGGGACGCATTGATTCCACTCTTTGATCATTATCCTGACCTCAAACCACGTATGTGCGCCATTTGACATGAGACGAAATATTCACATTACCGGTTCTCAGGAGTAATCTGGGAGATCAGGAAAGCAGACCAGAAGAATGGGTTCAAGGTTATTGATATCATGCAGAATGGTAAGTCAAGATGAATAAAGACCAGTATGAAGGTTTTGACTCTTATACCCAATGAGGCGGCGCACTGCGCATCCACAGGGCGGATTTTCAGCGGAGTCTTATTAATTATCTCCCTCTGGCCGGTTCCGGTGTACCAGTAAATACCACCTGCACGCTTCACTTGTCCCATAAGCTCGTGGACTATAGCCTCTCCATCTCATCCACCGCTTCCTATCCAAATTCTGGTCCTGTAACACTCCACTTTGCGGACAAGCCGAGCAAAACGTGTGATATTCTCGTCGGGGCAGATGGAATCAAGTCAACCGTTCGACGACTGTTCCTTTCGCGACTACCGAGTCCCGAGAGGTATGTCAAATTCTTGGATCCCATACGGACTGGTACGGTTGTATACCGAGGGCTTGTCGATAAGGAAGAACTGAGGAAAGCCAGCCCCGGTCACAGAGCTCTAGATCATCCCGGACTTACCGTAAGCTCTTGGTTCTTTTTTTCGTCGATACTAGTGGTCATACTCGTGCTGACCCGGATTCCAATGGTGTACAGTATGTCGGAAAGGGCAAGGTGAGAAGGCATTTGTACTTGGTGGACGCTGACTCAAGCATATTGCGCATGATGGATTAGCATGCTGTGGTTTATCCGGTCTCCGGAGGGAAATACGTCAATGTGGTTGCTGCTGTCCATGACAAGTCGAAGCAGGGAACTACTTGGGAGGGACAATTGCACCAGGAAGTATCCCAGAGTGAGTTTTATGATCGCTTTGTCGGGTGGGAGGAAGAATTCCAAACGCTTATTCACGTACGTGGTTTATATCTGAAGAAGCAGGAGCGTATGCTAACGAGGTTGACTGAACTACCAGTGCATTCGGCGACCAACAAGATGGGTGCTACAGGCTTTGAACCACCTGGATATTTTTGCGAAAGAAAGAGTGTTTCTGCTAGGCGATTCTGTATGCTTTGAGTAGACCACATTGACCATGCGCACTGACATGGTATCACGCAGGCCCATGCAATGGCTCCTCATCTAGGTGCAGGTGCATCAGTTGGCATCGAGGTATTCGATCATTAGTTTCTTCTACGCCCGATACTCATTCCATTGTCATATTCAGGATGCCTACATTCTTGCGTCTCTCCTAGCCCACCCATCTATCCCCCACCCCCTCTCAATGCAACATTTGTCACGTATCACAGACATCTACAACAACACTCGAGTTCCGCAAGCCATGAGCAGATCCAAGGCATCCTCTGATCAAGGTCACCTATTTGCACTTTCCGCTCCCGGTTTTGAACGTTTTGCAGAAGGAGATGATGTTCCTCGAGATATGCTGGTTGACTTGTTCCATCAGGTCGAAGAAAACTGGTCTTGGGCAACTTCCAAGGCAGATATAGATCGGAGGCAGGCGACTGATCTATTGTTGGAAAGCAGAGCACGTTTATAATTTATACTTGATGCACTGGGAGCTGGACGCTTCGTTCCTGTGCCATCGGTCGGATCCATTGCCACGCACATTTGGCCAGTTCGCATTAATTCTCAAAGCATGTACTCCGAGCTAGAAGCAAATATTTTAATTCAAACTTCGTCGAATGTGTCCAAACAGCTCCAAGCAATTCAGTCTAAATCTGGGTTGTCTGTCCCAGCCTTGTCCTCTGCGTCCGCCCAACTCACCACCATTCTGTATCAGGATCATCAGATAGGTCGCTAATGTCCTATGTCGACGAGCAGCAAGACTTTAGGTTGACTTCAACTGGTCCGTCTCCCGTCCCCTTCGGCGCACCCGATCCACTTCGTATTTTGCAAAAGATGAGAAGCCTAATGTTGTCTGACCACCTGACCACTGTCCTATCCAACTCTCGCTTCCTCACTTCTTTAATCGGGCCGCCTGCTTGAATTTCTCACCAGAGGACCACACGACCTATTCACCTACGCAAGACTTTACATCAAGTCGAGTTCTAGAAATCGGGGATAGAATAAATTACATCCGACTTACTTCCTCTCAGATAAATAGCTTTGGGATTATGTGACCGAATAATCTCCCCCCATGAGCTTTACTATGGGTGGAATCAACAAATTTTCAAGGATCCGCCTTTGCGTTTCGCTCGTGGTTGGGATTCTTCATGCAAGCGGGCAGAGCACCAGTGGCTCTCATGCAACTGCTACTCCGTCTGCAACATCGAGTCACCCCACGACATCGGGGTCTTCCATGGTCTTGACATTGACGCCGACCCCGATCAGCACAGTAACAGCTAGCAGCCCAACCATCTCAGCCACGCTCTCTGCAAGCTTTCCTCCTGTTGGTTCGGTCCCTCGAGATTTCTCTCCTCAAGGTCTCGAGCAACTGTGGAGTATCGTGCGTCGGATTTCATCTTTATTTCATGCAGATGTGATCTCACTCTGATATTTGTCTTCGCTCGGTCGTCTTGAATAGGTCGGTGGTCCGATAGAGTCTCCCCCATTCACGACGACTGTTGCCCCATCTCTACCGATTCCTATGCCGTCTCCTCCTCCACCACTTTACCCATCATGGTTTGCACCTGAACCCAAGAATATCATGCCAAAGCTCAAGCTGCCAAAGGGTTTCAAGTTTGGTGTCGCGACAGCGGCATATCAAGTTGAAGGCGCTGCTAAAAGTGAAGGCAAGGGTCCGACCATGTGGGACTGGAATTCTCGTCAACCTAATGGCGTTGTTGATGGAACTACTGGTGCGTACATCTCTGTCTGATGTGTTACATTAGTTAAAGTTTGTTGTTGTGCAGGTGACGTTGTAGACCTCCAATACTTCTTGTATAAAGAAGACGCAGCGAGGGTGGCTGCAATTGGATTGAATGCACACTCGCTCTCGTATATTACATTACTCGTCCTACTTTGCACGAAGTCTTACTCTTCCTTCAGGATCTCCTGGGCCCGGATCTTCCCTTTCGGAACCGCTGATTCTCCTCTAAATCAAGTTGCCCTAGATCATTACTCTGATCGTAAGGACCTTGATACTCTCTTTCTTTCGCAGTGAGCTTATATCCTCCATCAAACAGTTATAGATGACCATATTGCGAATGGTGTAGAGCCGGTGGTGACACTTTGTAAGTGTCTCGTCCTAATCAAGCTCTCCTCGTATAGATAATAACGTTTTCATTAGTCCATTGGGACGTCCCCCTTGCCTTGCAAGTCTATTACGGAGGCTTTACTTCTCCTGAGATTGTGGATGATTTCGTCCAGTAATTAACTATCCTTCGCCTGTCCTGACTCTTACTGACCAAGTAATCTATTATCCAGTTACGCTAGAACTGTCTTCAAGGCGTATAATGGGAGGGTTAAGACATGGTACACTTTCAATGAGCCCCGTGTCTATTGTGGCGAGCTAGGGGGATATCCTTTCAGTGAGACTCTAATTGATGATCGTGTTTGTACATCTGCTGACTGTCGCCCCATCCCATGTCTCTTGAACAGATGAAACTCTGCCTGAGGGAATGAACGCCACTACCGCAGTCTACCACTGCTCATACAACCTCCGTTCGTATATTCCGCCACTAGCTTAATGGAGAGTTATTGACATTGCAATCGCTCTTACAGTCAAGGCTCACGCTGGAGCAGTAAAAGGTAGGGTGATTCATAGTGATAGATGAGCTGCGCGTTTGACTCCGTTCATTCAGCATTCAGGGAGATGAAAATAAAGGGAGAAATTGCTTTCAAGAATGACGACTTCATGTAAGGATCACTATATCACAATTAATCAACGCCCAGCTAACACTTCTCGATAAATCAGTGGCATGCCATGGAGAGCAAACAATACTGAAGATCAGGAGGCTGTAGAGCGTCATGCCGCGTTCCGTATCGGGGTCTTCTCCGACCCAGTCTACAAAACAGGCGACTGGCCGAAAATAATGACTGATACCCTCCCACCGGAAATTCTACCAAGATTCACAGACGCAGAGAAAAAGGATATACGAGGTTTGTACCAGTACTCCATATTTTGACCTTTTGCCAATCTGACTTTGAATCAACGTTTGGTTCTCAAGGCACAGCTGATTTCTATGCTATTGACGCATACCGAACATCCTGGGTCATCGCACCCGATGACGGTATCGAGGCTTGTCTTGGCGACACTTCTCACCCATTGTGGCCGGAATGCCATGATATCAGGAAGTTTGATTCGATGGGAGGATGGGCAGGCGGCCCCGAGCCTGATCCTTTATCCGAGGCGTGGCTGCAAGCCACACCTCAATTCCTGAGGCAATCTCTTAGGGAGCTTCAGAGCAGATGGCCAACGAAGAAGATGGTGAGTAATCCAATTGTGTCGTGGGGTCAGACGTTGTTTGACCCTTTCTCCGGCAGTATATCTCTGAATTTGGCTTCGTGGAGCCATTTGAAAACTTGAGGAGTCCATTATTCCGAATCACTGAGGACGTGACAAGGACAAGTAGGCTCTTCATTTGTTCCTTCATGCCGTACTCCTCATTTCCATTCAGATTACTATATGACATATCTGGGAGAAATTCTGCTAGCCATTCACGAGGATAAGCTTCCAATCCAAGGCATATTTGCATGGGGTGAGTCCTTACTGGGCTCTCATCAGTATTCAAGCTCAACCTGCGGTAATCCTAGCCATGATCGACAATGCTGAATGGGGCTCTGGAACCAGCGCTAGGTCAGTGACTAAATAGCGTCCCTCATTGCTTACACTCATTCCTGTTTCAAGATTTGGGATACAACATGTCAACTATACGACGCTCGAACGACATTATAAACGTTCTGCATTCGCACTCTGTAAGTCACTGCGACTCACTGGACTTGAATTTGCACCGAATCGAGCCGCTTTTCATCATAGCCGAATTCTTCCAAGCGCATAAGACCGAATAGGCCGAACTAGAGGTGTCATATTTGGATGCTCCCTGTAAAATCCTACATAGGTCAATAGTCTCAGTATCGTGGTTCCAGGACATGACTTTCGGTGTAACGGTGTGTGGTGGATCCTAAAACGTCAAACACACGATATCGGGAGAAAAACGCGTACGATTAGTTGTACACTGCTATATAAAAACAGAGCTACAAATTCCACACACAAAGAACTAGAGCAAACAGGAAACAACACGAACCCCCATCCATCCAATCCTACACCTGGGCCAGCCAAAGCTAAAACAATCCCGCTAGGTCTGCAAATGGATCCTTGTTCTGTGGCTGAGCCTGCTGCTGCTGCTGCTGAGGCTGAGGTTGACTATTCGGTCTCGGAGCACCCATCATAGTCGCACCCATACCTCCAAACATACTCGGCATCGGCGGTGAAGCGCTAAACGTCGATGGTCCAGGATTCGGAGTCGTAGGAAGCATAATAGCAGCAGGCGGCGTTGCACTCTGTCTACTAGCCCCCTGGAAAGGCGACGATGTGCCGCTTCCGGTCCCACCGCCAAGTCGTAGGCCGCCAAATCCATTGCCATTGTTCAAATTGGCTGCTGTGGGCATAGGTGAATGTGTTGAGATTCCGGGAGGAGATGGGCTGGTAGCGTTGCCAAAAGCTTGTTGATTGGACATGGTAGGTGGTGCGGGTGAAGCGAAGAGACCTGCTAGGTCGTTGATTCCTCCTCCTCCACCGCCGGCATTGGCTGCTCCGGGAGCAGATCCATCGTCGAAATCGATCAATGAAGCGCCTTGTGTGTTTGTTGAAAGTTCGGAAGGTATAGGGTTCGCAGCTGCGACAAAGTCGCCTTTCTTGAAAGATTCGTATCGTCCCAAGACGGTGTTGATTTGGTCGTTAATCTGGAGGAAGGTATCGAGTGATTCAGAGTCGTCGTTTTCGGCGTCATTAATCCACTTTTGGATTCTTGGGCGTGCGGATTTGAGGATGGAAGCAACTTGCTGTAACGGCGTATACGCGTTAGTTGTAGGCGAGGGTCAAGGGAGATGACCAACGATTCAAGGACTCACATCGTAAGCGTCCCCCGTGACGAACTGGTTGGTCCCTTGTTGTTGATCGACATTATCAAGCATCTCATTGAGTAAGATGACTTTTTGCTCAAGTTTATTGAGGTCATTGAGTGCCTGTGCTCGATAGTCAGGCTTGGCATCTGGATTGGCACCGGCAAGCGATTTCATGAGTTCTTGGGCTGCGGCCAGATCTCGAGGTGTGCCGCGCCTTATTAATTCCTGAAGCTTGGCGGACTGGGCTTCACGATCTTCCTCTTCCAATTCTTCTGCTGATTTAAGGTTCTGTAGCATGAGGCAATGGTCATCGTAAGGCCTACATTCAGATTTCTGACAGGCTCTGCTGCGGGCAAAACGTACCGATGCATTCTGCAATGAGGGTTGTCGACCTATCTCTCTGAATCGATATCCCTTGAAGGTCAGCAGTCGATGCATATCCCGGATATTCCCTAGATCATCTTTCCACCTCGATTCGGTGCAAATTCCTTCCTTCCAGCCATGTATTAGGTCCAGAATGCGTGTCATGATAGGATTGGGGAAAGGTGGTGGGCGTTCAGGAAAGCGCCGGACGAGTTCATTGAGAAACTCTTTGGTAGATATTTGGAGATGAAATGGGTATCCGCAGGATTGGACAAGTGTATCGAGGAGGGAAAGAGAAAGGAGGGCAATGTGTGGGTTTCTGTGGTTTGAGAGCCTAGCTATCATCATTGCGGCATCTCGGGGACTATATTTTTGCAAAATGGTCAGACGCGATAGAAATAAGACAATGTAAATAGCGCACTTGTTGGCTTTCTTCTTGTTGATGTAATCCGCAACCTCGAGATGTAGTGCATAGTTTGGTTCGTGCAAAGACGGCTCACAACAGCGAGTTATGAGAACTTCAAGGGGAGAAGTTCTCATCCAGCTTGATCCCGTCGCAAGCATGATGGTTGACCCAGGAATCTGTGCAGAGAGAGAACAGAAAGCGAGCGAGATCAAGTTCCAAGGTAGAGGCCAACAGACAAACTGGCAAGCGTGGCACACGAAGAAATTGCCTTTTTTGGTATATCCCAATGTCAAAAATATGTTTTGACCGAATCACGATTCGTGCTGCTTCCTCTTTTCGTTGGGTACTCCAAAACCCGTCGGAACTGAAATAAATACAAGATTCGGGTAGCCACAGCTGGCCAAAGCAACAGCAGTAGCTTAGCAGACGCCCTCAGAATTGATACAGCCACTTGCCGGACATGATGCGGGCGACACGGAATAACCAATACCCTGGCGCTTCCAACCCCACGTAAGCCGAAACTGCTTTATGCCTCGTCTTGCATCACCTCTTCGTACAATCCGGGTCGCTCTCTTAATCTGCGGTGAACTTCCTCAAACTCTTGTGGCCAGTCATGGCGATTTTCATGCTATCTACCAACGATGGCTAAAGAACTCCCTACCTCGTTATCCTGGTACTCGATTGGTTATGCACGGGTATGATGTTGCTAGGATGAAGTATCCCAAGGAATCTCAGTTATCAAAATATGACGCTGTCATGCTCACTGGATCCCGTATGTTCTCCGAACCATAATTTTCTTGGGTGACCTTGAGGCTTATATGAGCGAACAGCGTCAGATGCGTGGGCGGACGAACCCTGGGTCAACCGTCTCGTGTCTTTCGTTCGACATGTTGGCGACGAACATCCCCATGTCAAGATATATGGTATGTTGGTCCGGGCCTGACCTGGAAATGTAGTTACATTTCTGAAATCCATGCCTTCTAGGTATCTGCTTCGGCCACCAGATCGTCAACCGTGCCCTTGGAGGTACTGCCCAGCGAAATACTAAAGGCTGGGAGCTAGGGAGAACGACCGTTCACACAACAGATGTCGGTAAGATGCTATTCGGGGTTGATAAGCTGGTAAGCTGCCTCTCTCTAAACGAGGCCCTTCTTCTTGCCTGACCGCACCAAACTCGTTTCGACAGGAGCTTCAACAAATACACCAAGACCACGTCCCAATCTCATCTTTCCCGTCCTCTTTATCCTCAAACGGGGTGTACCCACTAGGATACACAGACAATACCGACAACCACGGCCTCGTGAAATTTCATTCACAATCCCCAAACTTCACAAATTACTCCAATCGTCACAGCAGTCATCTCGCAAGGCAGATTCATGTAATGACCGTTCAAGGTCACCCTGAATTCAACGACACTCTCGTAGCGGATATTACGAAGGAACTACATGATGTGGACTTAAACGTGATAGACCTGAGGAAGCAATGCAGTAGCGAGGTTGAGGACCCTTCCCATGATACTTCGCGTATCGACGGGAATGAAGTTTTAGAGGCATCTAAGAGGGACGATGGTATAGATGTAGTTGGAAGGGCATTCTGGAGATTGTTTGGCGTTGAAGGTGGGAACATAAGAAAGAGAAGATTTAATATTCCATGACAATTACGCCCAGAGTTCCGGAAATTTGTTGTTTTAGTGAGCGATTGGCTCGAAGATGGTGGAAACAATAACGCACCTCGACATCAAACATACTGCCAGCGAGCCATGATCGATGATCGGTCGATTCTGCGCCGATCGTGGGGGCGGGACCATGAGGTCAGGGTTTGACTGTTATTCGTGATCAACGGACTTGCGGCGTTGAGGGAAGGATAATGTTCAGATATTATGTGCGAAGATTCTATCCCGCACTGCAGTGCACTGAGCACTCCCAACCGAGCCCCAACCCCCGTACAATCGTCTAAACGACAACCACAGGACACATATGCAGGAATCTGGCAGAAACAATCCAGCCGAATTCCATGCAATAAAGGCAATAAATCGGTCTGGACAGCGCAGACTCAACAGGGCACCTGAGCATGAGGCCGGTGACATACATACGTCTTTACGAAACACATCAATACCCAAAGTCAAAAATCAACGACCCGCCCGCGGCCTTTCCCGAGCACGGTTCTCATAGAAGCATTGACGCGGTAAACAAACCAGTTCTCTACAAGGAGAATATCTGCTGAATCTCTACAACTACTACTACTTTGAACTTGAAAGAGCATAAAGTACTGACCGTGGACGCAACAAAGAAAGTCAAATCTGGGAACTCTCGATTCCACTAGTGTCAAGGTGGTCAGACCATAAACAGTTAGCGTTTGAGTAACATTCATTCCGAACACCAGCCCTGTCTCACCGACGAACGCCGGTCACGCCCTGAACCATTCGGTCCAGCCAACCTCAGTGAGTTTCCCATCTCCAAAGCTGAAATCTTCTTCAACGTCCAACCGCTATCTACAAGCTTTCTCTTACCCTTAGTGCAGTACCCCGATCTAGAGAGCCATTCACCAGACAGTGGACACAAGGAAATTCAGGGACAAGCCTCTACTCAATTAAAATTTCTTATGGCCGGCCACCAACCCTAATTTTGGAACAAACGTAAATCTATTGCTCACCTCCTGGCGCTAGTGAAAACGTTAGTCTCGAACTTGTAAACATTTGGACAAGATAATTTTTCGAACCTAAACTCGTGCTCCGAGTCAACAGGAGACTCAGGGTTACAGGATGCCTATATAAGCCAGTGCTCACCAGCTCTCCAATTCTCATCGGTTCTTCGCTGCTTCTCTCTCTCTCATCTACTCGACTTTCGCCTTAGTCCCAACAACCTTTACATTCTTTCATATCAACAATGCGTTCCTTCGCTGCCATCGCCACCTTTGCCACCCTTGCCTTCTCGGCTGTCGCCTCTGCTCTCCCAGCTTATGGCCCCGGCTCAAACACTCCCTCGAGCTACGGCTCTGAGCACCACGGACACGACGTTCACACCCCTGTGACTCTCCCTCACTATGTAATGTTATATCTTTGCATTGTATATTTCTTTGCTGAGACTTTGTTTATAGGGTCGTCGTGACGATGCTTCAACTGCTGTCGGCAATGATCAGCTTAAGGATGCGAAGGCTAACGTCCCTGCCCCTCCCCCGGCCCGTCTCCCCCGTGCTGACGTTCATGTCACCATCCCCGAGATCCTCGTTGAGCTCAATGCTAAGATTCTTCCCCTTTGCCAGGACCTCAGTAGGTTTCTATGTATTAGTGCATGTTTGGCTGAGTAACTGATTTTGCTTCAGGTGTCAAGGTGAAGGCCGCTGTTGATGTTAAGGCTGCTGTCGATGTCTCTGTCAAGGTCCTCGCTCAAATCAAGGCTCTCATTGTAGAGGCTCAGGTTAAGATTGAGGCTGCTGTGACTGCCAACGTTGATGGTATCCTCAAACTCAACGGCAAGGTGCTCACTGTCCATGCCGTCGCCCAGATCTGCGCCGACCTCATCCTTGTATGTACCTATATTTTTGGGTCTGAGATCCATATACTAATCCCCTTCATAGGCCATCACCGCTGTTGTCCGTGTTATCCTTGAAGTTTGCGTCAAGGTTGATATCAACGCCATCCTCGCCTTGGTCGTTGACATCTCCGTATCCATTGCCGCCATCATCACCGCCATTGTCAAGGTCTCCGCCAACATTGTCGTTGAGATCACCCCTCTGATCAAGGTCTGCGTTGATCTCATTGTTGACCTCAAGCTCGACGCTCTTGTCAAGGTCTTGGCTCTTGTTAAGGCTTAAGTTTAGTAGTGGAGTTTAGTAGTTACGCGTAGTACCGGTGATTCTATCATATTTGGAAGGACGATAGTCCAGAATACCCCAATAATTTGGATTCATTTTGGAGTTTTTAGTCTTGATTCCAACATTTGAGTAGTTCGTCGGAAGATATCGAGTTTTGACCATTCAGAGTCTTTGAAGGTAGTAGTTGTGTGAAAGTCATGAATATTCCATTCAGCACCATGGTTGTATGCAATTGGTTTTTGCCATGTATTGATGTTAAACTAATCCACTTGACGAGTGATATTATGACAACCAATTGACCCAGTCACTGCCTTTACCTTGGATGATATTTGCAACGTTCCTAGCAATGTGACGATCGGCTTGTTCACTTGCGTGAAGTTCATCATACCTAAGTCAAATTTCAGCCCATATAACTATGCTAATGCTGACTGGTTAAACGCACCATAGATAGCTGTCCCACTCAGGACCTTTGGGTACATATGTACAATTATTGTCTGTTGAAGGACCGATCTCATAAACACAAGTCTTGATTGTACCAGTCACGTTTGGCGGAGCGGTACCGTTCAGGTATGCGCCAGGATTTGAGATAATATCAAGCCACATTGAATGAGTATCGTAGATACCTGATTGGCGTCACGGGTTTAACGTCCTTCATCGATCAATGAGCCAGCGACTCACCGACATGGGCACCAGAGAGCCTCGGTGCGAGATTCTCGAGGAAGACCTTTGTGAGTTCGTTCACGGAATCGACAAGCTGACGGATCATGTAATGCCACTCTGTGGTGTTGCGCTCGAGGTGCCAGTAGTATGATGGGAAGGGGTCAAGGTCGTAGATCGGGGCCTTTTCGAGCGGGAATAACTGAAGTTCGCGGAGTGAGTTTGCCTCGGCCTAAAACACGAAGCCCAGCGCCATAGACTCACATTATGGAACAAAAAGTTTCTAGCACCAGCATCGTATAATGCCTGCACAGATCCGACCAAACAGTTCACGACATCCGTCACAGATGCATCATTACTCGCAGAAATGATCGAGTTGGGACCGATGTCGTTCGTTCCCATCCAAATCGTGTACAGCGTCTTCGATTGGTCAATCGTAATGCTACCATTAGCTAGCTCTGCCTTATACGTGGGGATTTGCCAGTCGACGAGGGAATTGAAGGGTCGGGGCGTGAGGGTGTTGGAGCAGGTCGAGCCGGACCGGGCAAATGGTATGAGCTTTACTCCGGTGTAGGCTGCAACATAGTCTGGCCATTGAACACCGCCGTTGAAGACCCGAATCGTGTCAGTGGTGCTATCACCAAAAGTAACAAAAGTCGTGATGTCTCCGTTTTGGAACGGCCCGGTATTGCCTTGGGCTTTCACAATGGCGGGAAGAAGAGGGAGGAGAGTGACAGTGGAGGCGACCTTCATCTTGGAATCAGTGAATCCTAGGCGCAGGTCCAGGGCCTATTCTAGACGAACCGTAGCTTTTACTCGCTTTTTATCCAGTAGAATCGCCTGTAAGGGGACAAACCAGGACCCCCTGGAAGAGTCGGCTCCGCTAGAAAGCGATATAATGTAGGCTGTAACGGCACCCTTTAACGATTGTACATGTTGTCTTGGTCATACTTTTGAATCGCCCCGCGGTGAGAGTCCAAGTCCTTGGGATTGTCATACATATTTACCGACGCTTCGTATATGATACCTATCGAGGGAATCAAAGTTGACAGTCGGACATGGGAAGATTCTCCCCACCATCCAAGTCATAAGTGGAAGTATGGTAAAGAAATTGAATGCTGACAAGCCCCACGTTTACTTGCGGCCTAATTGCCCACCTGGGACAGCGGGAGCGAGACGAAAATAACATCAGGAATAAATGGTGGCTGGATGAAGAACGAGGTGAAAGGTACGGTACCAGGCATGTTTGACAGTCAGGAAGATTATCATCCTCGGAGTACGAGAAGCAAGTCGAACTCGGCGTTCGTACGTCGTGCCTGAGTGTACCGAATGCTGGCGCACATTCCAAAGACTGCTGAGCGCTGCGTCCTGGCGGTGTACTGCAATACAAGTGGCCAGGCGATAGTCCAAATGACCTACAGTCAGCTTCCTCCGTTTTCG
This sequence comes from Leucocoprinus leucothites, assembly GCA_013368445.1. NCBI lineage: Eukaryota > Fungi > Basidiomycota > Agaricomycetes > Agaricales > Agaricaceae > Leucocoprinus > Leucocoprinus leucothites. The sequence goes on from JAACJO010000009.1 coordinate 629,582, forward strand.
GTCAAACACAATATCTGGACGCCAGGATCTGATACCGCTGCTACACCATAGCTCCAGTAGGTTGACTCCGGGAGGAACATATTCTAAACTATCAATCAGTGGAGACGGGTACAGGTATGTACAGAGCGATGCAATCCAGAGCAACGATGTGTATCGCTCATGAGACCGAGAAACATGAGAGTGACTGGCGCGAGAGTAGTGGGCATGTCTTGCCGAAACTTGTCGCTCCGGCGGAAAAGTAAACAGACCTGTACCGGACATCACAAGTCGGATTTAGCCGCACACCTCCACCCCCTTCCAAGTCGTCATCAAGTCCGATCAGCGTGATCAAAAGGCCTACTGTAAAGCTCAAGTGAACTTCATTTCATGAGTACACTCCTTCTGTTCTCATTGATCGGCACTCACTTCTGCTGCTCTGTACCTGTACTCTAGGATACGGATCAGTCTACCCGGGCTGGTGCTTTGACATGGATTGATCTACATTAACTCGTATTGAGGGTATGGACTGCTTGTCATGGATCTGTACCAGATCATACCTAAGCTCTACTCCCCATGGAATTCAGGATCCACATGCTCCAACGTGGGTATACCGTCAAAGTGGGACGGGGGCGAAGCTACCTGGGCCCGTCTGAATCTCTTTTCTCCCTCTGAGATCCAGACTCAGTCATCTCAGTTTTTGGCAGTCTAAAGCTCTCGTGTCTGGTCGTATTGAAAAACCATTACGTTCGATCTTAATTCATACAGCTCCTTGAGGGTAATCGCCGATCCAAAACTTTAAGATGTCCCGACCACTACTCAAGTCCTAATGTTCACTCATCAGTAGACAATAACCAGACATTCTGTATAGCGACTCGGAGCTGAATTAATGCCCCAGTCAATCGCTGCTATCTCACGACGGCGAATCCTCCGCCCTTGAGTCAGTCAACCCGGGAGCTACAGGCGTCAAATTTCCTGGGGCAGGGCGAGGACTTGCGCCGGGGGGTTTAAATATATTTCCTTCCAGTTCATGAGTTGACGCAAATGGCTGGTGTTTGGCAGTGTCGTGCTATGGGATTTTGGGATGTCGCCAAAACGGTTCATAGAGTTGCCATCAATAATATCATGATAATGACGTTGAGTCAGCTTCTGCCATCAAACACCTCTCGATTCGAACCATCATCTTCCGAGATCTACACTCTCTTCTGAGATCCCCAAGTCTACAATCTTTCAATTTACCCCCTTCTTACAATGAATTGCCCACCCATCTCTAAAATATTCCACAAAAGCTGAAAACTTCAGACTTGGAAGGGAAACTGTTTCGTAACTTTTACTACCTTTGATTTACGCACTGAAAAACGACAATTTTTCGTAGTGGAACTAAGCAAATACATTGCTGTAACAGACTATCTCAGCTCAGCCAGGTCACCCATTTGCTCCCCTTTGCTTTAATGACATTTGCGATTTCCCTTGCCACGATACGATCAGCTTGCTCGCTGGGGTGCAACTCGTCAAACCTGCCCATTTCAAGCTGTTGAGCGATTTATTGACCTCGACCTGAAATACGTGGAAAACGCACCACAGATAGCTGTCACGATCGGTGCCACCCACAAGCGTACACACGTTTTCGTTCGAGTTGCCAACTTGGAAAACACAAGTATTCACCGCTCCCGTCACATTAAAAGGAACAGTGCCATTCAGATAGTTCGCAGGATTGGCGAACATATCTGCGAAAAGACTATGCGAGTCGAAAAGTCCTGAATGGGTGGCAATGTAAGTTTCTGAGTGGCTACTTTAGGATCAACTCTGACCGATGTGGGCACCATGCAGCTTAGAAGCGAGGCCTTGAAGCATGATCTTCGTCAATGCGTTCCCAGAGAGAACAAGTTCACGCATCATAACACTCCATTCAGTGGTGTTCCGTTGGAAATGCCAAAATTTGTTTGGCCACGAGTCGACTGCATACAGTGGGACTAAGTTCAGGGGAATCATCTAGCAGTGGATAGTGTGTTTAAAGCGATTCATCATATCACTGAGTGGTTAATAGGACTCACGTTTTGGAACAGGAAATTTCTTGCCCCATTGTCGTACATGGTCTGTACCCAGTTAACAGCGCATCCAGCGACATCGACATTCGAAGCGGAATTGCCTCCTGTTAACAAGGAGCTAACCCCGACGTCGTTCGTCCCTATCCACAAGGAGTATAAAGTGCTTTCCCCGTTGACCTTGATAGCTCCTGTTCCTTTGTCACTCAAGAATGCAGGGATCTGTGACTCGAATACAGGAGGGAATGGTCGGAAAGTGATGTTATTGGAACAAGTGGCGCCAGATTTCGCATAGGGAAGAAGTTCAATATTGGCGTAATCGGCAACATATACAGGCCACGGAGTACCTCCATCACTAATTGATACGACGTCGGTGTAACTATCGCCAAAGGTGACCAGAGACCTGATCTGGCCCTTGTGGAAAGACTGTCCGAGGGCTCCAGCCGAGAGGATGAGGATAGCACTGACGAGTGCTGTAGGCTTCATAATCTCAAAGTGGGCTAGATATTGCAAATGTAGGTCGCTCGACCGTTCTTTTATGTTTTCATTTCATCAGAAAGGCGAGTTATGTGCGATTTCATGTTACGTGTAAGTATATCTTTCGCTTCTTAATTCTAAGCTCATATCTAACATAAAATTTCTTACCCAGACTCACAGATTTTTCTAAACCGAAAACTATGAACCCCGCCGAGAAGCGCAGAATACAGGCACGACGGGTCAGGTGCGCAACCCGCATGTGTTTGTGGGAGGCACTACTGCGCCGGTCCGCTATGCGTGAGGTGAAGATAATCTATCAGAAAAAGCGAAACAACATGTGCGACGTAGCTACATCTTCTTGACAATTAAGTTGTCATTGACATACTTGGATAGTTATTAGTAGTTGCTCTACCAAGACAAGGCAAAAATCCAGTCAGTCTTCGTGAAACCTGATGAAACGATTACAGGGACGGTATCCGTGTTCTTCTGTTCGACACACATTTACCGATAAACCTGACATTGCCTGCTTACATTTCTCATGGGTTTCTGTTGGTGAGAATATCCATTTTTTGTCGTTGTGCTCAGTGCTAATTATATCTGATCATCCGAAGTGGTCTAAGTTTGGGCTATCACGTCTTGGGAGATCAGTCAGCCGCTGATACCTGAAAGACTCGTTTAAATGGCTGCTCTTCTGACTGTGCTCGCCACTGCTAATTGACTCATCTCTCGGAATGTGTCACTTTTACTCGGGTGACGTGAAAGGACCGGGAGTCAATAGTCCGAACGGTGGAGAAGTTTCAGCAGTTCTGCCGCCCATCTTTATATCTGAAGGGTCAAGGTGACTTCAGTAAAGCCTGTGTATGTATCTACGATGAGCCCCGCTTGACAACTTTGATACCCAAGCAGGCAATCACCGGTCGAGGATATCAATGTACAGTCGCTTGCGAACGATTAATTATTGCCTCAAGCTCAGCGACTCCCGACCACCGCGTTATAATGGCTTCAGAACTTCAAGAAGTATGTAACAGCCAATAATAAGTAACGGAAGCTAATCATGAAGTCAAAGAAACTCTATCGCATACCTATAGAGGGGAATCCGAGTCGCAGCGACCGGGAAAGTGACTGGCTTCGGAGCTTATTTTTGGACGACTGATTACTTTCCTACTTCACAAAATGCCTACTGACAGCATAGGCTTCCCATCAGTGACTCAATTGTTCGACTCCACCCTTGCAACTACTGGGACATTGAGCCTGGGATACGTTTAGTTTTGGCTCCTGGTCCGGCCGTCGATAAGAGTTTTGATCTCAGAGTAGTAATTTGCTTTCTTCCTCGGCGCCGATGCTTTAAACACTGTAAGTAGTTCCATAATCTGAGCGTCCAAACGTTCAACGTTAGACCCTGACTCTATGGCCTAGGTGGGTCTACTATTTCTCGTCTGCTGATTATCAGTTCTGACAACGTCTAACGCATCGATGCCCTCCAGTCTACTAATGCGTTGTCAGTTTGTCTTGTTCGTGGAAGGAAGGAAGCTATACTTTCCACGTCGTTCAGCGTACTTGATTCTCCGTCCCGCGGCTGCGAGAGTGATTCGTAGCCAGAGTCTCGCCCTCGACGGCGAATAGTCAAATTAACTCACGTCCAAGGAACTCTCCGGAAGGAGAAATTATTATGGTCAGTCACCTGATGCTTCGGAGCTCAGTGCACACCGTAGCTGTGTTCCTTGAATGTAAAATTCAAATAGACTGGACCACGTTGGGCGCCTATTCATCCTTCACTATCGACTCTATTGTGTATCGGCGCCTGACAATCATATTTGTGATATGCCACATGGAGGCATCATATGATATAAATATACCCCTTTAGCAGTGGCCCATCGTCTTCTGCGAGCTCTTGGCTTCCAAACGCAATTGACGAATCTCCTGGACGCGTCAACTGATTCAACGCCTCGGTTAGTCGAGGAAGCTCCACCACCCAATCAAGAAAGTTGCCGCCAATGACTATCCAGCCGTCCGTTCTGCCCGCCCATCAGTGCATCCTTACATCCCCTTCTGCCACTAGACACTCCAAGAGCCGGAGCCTTCCAGGCCCACATCGCCTTCTGACTAATTTTCCCCACTTCCATCTCATTCCCGTACTTCCCTGTTACCTGGCCTTCTCCCAGCGCATCTGTCTCGGACTTCGTGTTCGGCCAACTTCAAAAAAAAGTATATATGGAGCTGAGAGAGACTGCTTGCCTTTTTCCTTCCCCTTCAATCACCCCCTCCTCCTTCCCAGAGCTTGTCTCCCCTTTCATCTCTGTGACCGGCAAAGTGCCGAAATACACGCGTAGACCACGTTCAGTTTTGACGTTGTCGCTATCCACATGTCAAATATGATCTACCAGTTGTCCCTTTATCTCATAAATGGCTTTTCCGTCCATTTATCGCTCTCCCCTCCAAATCCCCCTGTCAAAAGACAGGACTGCTGTACAGGCACTCCAGAAACAGACTCGCTTTTCGAAAATCGTGTTCAATACGTGACTTTTCTCAGTAGAGTCTGTCTTTTCAATCATTCTGTGCTATTTTGATACTGACGCCACCACTCCGACACCAGGCTTCCGTGTGGTTCTTCACATGTTTAAATACAATCGGCTTATTCTCATCACACAATTTCTCCCTCTCACCTTGCACAATTACGCGGTCTAGTGGCTCAAACCGCGCCCTAGGCCCAATCCACCCAATCTTGGTTATCGGCGCGGCTCTTACACTTTTCTCTACTATCTTACGATTATGGTATGCAGACTCTTTGCTGTGTTATAAATAAACCTCCGCCGTGCTCATTTTATTTTTCTCCAGGTGCTATAAAACCCTCGGCCACCTCTTCACATTCGAGATCACCATCCGACCCAAGCACGAGCTGATCACACACGGTCCATATGCCTACGTCCGGCATCCAAGTTACACCGGTGTCTATCTGACTCTAATCGGTTCAACATGTGTTCTCCTTGCTCCAGGCACCTGGACAGCCGAACAAGGTGTTCACACTCCCTTTGGGGCACTATTGTTATACCTCTGGCTTCTCAAGTGCACATTTGCCTTCCGTGGTACCGCTGTTCGGCTTAGAGCCGAAGACGATCTCCTGCATGCCAACTTCGGGGAGGAATGGGAGAACTACGCGAAGAGTGTTCCATTTAAGCTCATTCCATGGGTTTATTGACGTACATTCATCTGGTGAGCTCTTTATCGCGTCGTATTACATGGCATCATCACTCAACGATTTCTGTAGGGCCTAGTATCCGATGGTTAGGAATAAACTCGACCGAAGCTCCACGCCGACGAACTTTTCGACGGGGGAGTACTTAAGGCTTATCATAATATACAGAGAGCAAGGCCACATGTGCCAATAATGAAATTAAAAAGCATGTATGATACAATGGTGTATCTATTTAATCATATTTTCGCATTGTCTCCTCTAGCGCATCCATATCCACATCCAGAGAAATGGCATCACCAAAGGAGATGTCCGCATCAGAACTCGGTGGCAAATCCTCCATTTCCTCATCACCGGACTTTGCGCTAGGGGTATCGGTAGAAGTGGGGGGCGAGGTCTTCGAAGAGGCGAAAGTGCGTTCACTGGAATGACTGGACGGAACAGTGCTTCGTGAGGAAGAAGTCGCAGAGGGCGTTGATGGTGGTGGCTGCGAACTTGACAATACAGGTGGTCGAAATGACTTCTGTTTCGTTGGAAGCGATGCCTTGGGCTCGACCCCGGCTATTGATGGTTTGTGGGGTGTTGAAGGAAAAGTATGTGTTCGTCGCATCCCCAGTGGGGGTAGTCGTGACGCGTTGCCAACCACACGATTTTGCGAGAGAGGTAGTGTTCTGAGATTATGACGATTAGATTGATGTCGATGGACTGTAGGAGCAGGGGAATCAATCTGCAATGACGAATTAGACGTAGACGAAGATTCAGCAGGTGATGATGCTAGAGAGGCGGAGATGGTGCGCTCAAGCTTGAGTCTTCGTTTTTTGCGTTCTGTATCAAGAAGAGGATGTAATTTTGGAGTTGAGGAAGGTGCAGAAGGACAGGTGGGTGTTGAGGGAGGATCTCTCGACTGAGAGGACAGTTTGGGTTGGGATGCCGGGCCGGACGGTAGGAGGGGGCGGTACGATTTACGGGTTCTATTGGCGAGACTGTGGATGAACTTGGTGGGGGACACGTGGTGCAGCTTGCCGTGTCACCGAGGATGCAACAGCTGGAGGCTTCGCTTTTAGGGGAGGGACTGGTGGAGGCGGCATGATTTCGCAAGATGAACTGGGCGGATCAACTTCCATTGCATTGGAAATCGTACCGCCTGACTGACCATTACGACTCTTGGGACGCCCAACAGAGCTTCCAACAAGAGGGTCAGTATTGGTCGAAGTGCAAGACCATGCTCCCACTTCTCGTCCCTTCCCTTTACCAGAGCTCTCAGAAACTGAGCGAATGCTCGAGTTCACAAGAACATCGTGCTTGGCTCGTTTGCCACTAGGACCAGAGCTGCTTGCAATCCTTTTGGACGGTGGCCGTCGTCGAAGACTATCCCTCGACGTACTAGCGTCACTACGTATACCACCGTCTATACGTTGAGAGATCCCCTTCAACATACTGAGAAATTGATCAGGATCCACCACAGGCTGCGCGTCTACTGCTGGCGAGGCGGAAGGCCGCGACTGCCGAGCCCGATGATCAGATGAGCCACTCCAGCTTGAAGCAGGACTCTGATTATTCAAAGCAGACGAACGTGAAGACCTCGTGTCGTTGACGACTTGCCGACTCGATCCCTCTGCAATTGCAAATGAGTGAGATGACCCAGATGACGAAGTGGATGCGTGGGCAAAGGAAGTGCCGTTGAAGTGGTTTCTTGATGTTTCCTTTGCGAAATCTCTGGAACCTTCAAATCGCATAAGTCCACTATGTCACAAAGGAGGGAAAATCAAGACCGACTCTGAAAGTCCGATACAAAAGTGGCTTCTGATAAGAGGGAGTCCAGTGCTGCACATGCGGTTTGCGATCCTTGCCATTCGACAGAATCTGATGCAAATGGTATTCGAGTATCATTGCTGATGTTGTCTAAGTCCATAGCTAGATTTTGAGTTGGGTATGTCCAGGTGGCAGCTCTCTTGAAATTTCACGAGAAATCGCGTCAAACTTGGTGAATAAGAAAGGACGTCACGATGAACCTCCTAGATGATTTGATGGCGAGAAATTTCATCGTAAGTCCTATTTGTTCGTAACTCCACCCGAAAAGTACGCATATATTTACATAAGACGCACCTCAGTAGCAGGAAAGGGAGGGAGAGCAGCCAAATGAGTGATGGTAAATAGCAACATCGGTTCCAAAGGCTCATTAGCTGTGACGCGAGCACGTGATTCAAAAGTATCAACAGGGTCACGCGTCGCCCAAATTGGGAGGACATCACGAAAGTTAAATATTATATTCGAAGAAGAGGCGAAGATAGTACACTAAATTGCAGAAAAAGGCCAACGAGAATCGTACAGGTTATACTCAAGGGCTTGAACATCGGAAGATGTGGGGGTTGTGGTATAATCGTAGAGCAGCTGGTGCTCGTGCTACATAACAGGGGTTGGAGAGAGACTGGCAATGAAATTCGCAACAGCAGTCCAGTATCCATCTTGTACACACGTATCATCTTAAAGTATGAACATGTGAGCGCCGCATCAAACAAAACACAGAGCTGGATAGGACATACTATGACCACCATCAGGAAACTCGAGGTACTTGGTGCGCTCAACCCCAGCTTTGTATTCCTTACCTCCTAATGTCGTCTTTTCGTCGCGTTTGGCGAACGCTTCAAACAGAGCTCGCATTTGTTCCTTTGGCACGATTTCATCTTTCAGACCACTCAACATCAAGATCGGTGTGGAAGACGGTATCTTGGGAACTTTGGACATCGAATCCCATTTTTGGTGGCACAGAAAGGCGAAGGGACGCAAGAGAGGAAGAGTATGAGGGATAAGATTCGGGAGGGAGGTGAAAGTGTTCTCAAGGATGATAGCTGTGATCTTTAGCAGGGCGTGAGTCGTTCAGCGGGCAAGACACTTGGAAATATCGGCGCACCTTATCGGGATTCTTGCTGACCAGGTCAATCGACACTGCGCCTCCAATGGACTGACCGTATAGGATCTATGGATTGGTCATTCACAAATGGAACACCAAATAAATCAAGGAAGACGTACAACGGGGGACAGTCTGTAAGCCTCACGACTCCATAAGTAATCCAGACCAGCCTGAGCATCTAGCTGAAGGCCTATGAAATCGAGATGGTGAGCACCTCATGGGATGAGATGGAACATGGAAGGGAAGCTGACCCTGCTCGTTAGGCGTGCCCTCGGATAGGCCATACCTAAGTGCACGTTGGAAATCAAATCAAGACTCTGAAGCCACCGCGACTCACCCTCTGTAGCACATCATTAATACATTGCATCGCATGCGAAGGAAGAACACTTTAGCGAGAGGTATCCGATGGCCGTGGTTTCCAGCATTTCCATGAAACATAATGATCGTAGGGCGGCTTGCGACGAACTGTATATCATTTGCGCCCATATAAGCCCAGCCGAAAGGCTGACCGCAGTCGACATACCTCCTCTTCGGAAAGACTGGTATCAGAGTCCTCAGGGAGTTCAATAGCGTTAGGGTTTGATGCTATATCCTTGCTCTGTTGCAGCATGTAGCATCGTAGAGTCACGCCATCTAAAGTTTGGAGCTCGAGTTCTTCATATGGGATACCGTGGTCGGAGGGCTTAGCCACCTCTGGATCATAAGTAAGCGAGCGGCTAAGTATACGAAATCCACCAACAGCATACCAGTTCGCGAGCCAGGAGGAAACACCGAGGGATAAATTAGATAGCCTTGTCCATACCACAGGAGCCCAACACCTTGCATTAACATCAGATACAAGAGCATTCAGTTGAGCTGAGATCCGAAGTCGTACTCAGTGTTGAAAGACCAGCTGCGGTAGCAAGCGTTCCCTGATCAAGACAGGTCGTTATTGTTTGGTTCAGGTACCAAGAACTATTCTATGAAACCAACCTTTGCAAAAGACTCTAACGATGGAATGAAACTGGCCATCTGGATTCTGAGGGAATACGTCACTGAATGGTATGATGGTAGGAAGTCAATCCTTGTTGGGCCTTGTATGGCAAAGGCTTTACTACCTCTGAAAGAAGCATCTCTTTGGTGATTGACTCCAACCCGCTGGCTAGTTCACTCTTGTTTTGATGTCAGTCAGCCTCGCAGCCCAAGAAAGAAGCATCCGACTAAATCACATGAAAGGCTCGATTAGTCCCTTATCGGCGACGAGCAGTCAAGCAAAATTAAAGCCGACAACGGAGTTGAATTCCAGCGCCAGCCCTTGTTTTTGTTGGAGAACAAAACATCCACCGATCATTGTTCCCGGGAAAGTGGCTGGCTTCACGGAGAAGCTGTCCAAACGTGAGCGAGTACGTATCACGCTAGGGAAATCTGACCTTGGAGGTTACGCAATCTCTGACGCGCTTATATCGCTAGTCCTATTCTGGTGTAATACGGACCACTCCACCCGTTGCGAGCTCCGTTGTTAACCTTACGACCCGAGGAAATAAATCATAGGTCAGTGAGGGCAACATTTCAGAAACGACACAGGTCAACTGGGGGCTACGATAGGGCTTCTTACTCTCGCTGAGGAAGAGAAATAATTATCAAGGGTACACATACTAATTTTTTTTTTCGGGGCTTCTTTCAGCGCTCAACCTCTTATTCGGGCACGTTGTGCATGGAAGCTGATGGATTACATACAGACACGGAAGGGCAAGACCATTATAGCTTAGCGCATAATCCACGGGTTCCGCTAGCTTCTCTGCATTGATGAAGTCCACATGCGACGCGTCCCCACCTCACGCGTCTACTCACCCTTGACCAGTCCAGAAACGAGCGCAAAATCCTCGTTTGCAAAGCATTACTCCTCAGACGCGTAGGCTTTGGTGTTTGCGCCCGTTATGGGATCAATAATACCCCCATAAATTTATTGGCCGTCGACCACTTCAGGGTCTGATCGACTGTCAATTCAGGGTCCTATTTTAGCACGTAAGTTTCTATTCTTCTTCATATCTTGGCCTGAACTTAACCTCATTTCTCACTCCCTTGAATGCGTGAAATTTTTTTTCTTATGGTGTGCTCGGCGCGATGCGGGTATGGGACAATCAACAACCGTTTCAGGATCGGCCTCCGAAAACTCTATAAAACCAGACGCACACTGCAGTCCAATCTTTATCGGATTCACCTCGTTTCCAGCTTCTACTCCTCAGCCTCTCTACATCTTCTTTTCCAACCCCCCACATTCTTTTTGAAATGCGCTCCTTCGCTGCCATCGCCACCTTCGCCACCCTCGCCTTCTCGGCTCTTACCTCGGCACTCCCCACCCCCGGTGGTGTTGCCCCCGGTAACAGCGTCACCAACGCCAACAATGTGAGCTTTCAGTATAACGTTGATATTTCAAGCATGCTAATACAGTTGTAGGGTCTCATTCCCGCGACTGTGACCGCCCAGGATATCGCCAACAACCTTAACCATGTTGTTTCTGGCAACCAGGTCAACGTTCTCAGCAACAACAACGAGGTTGAGAACAAGCGTGATGTTGCCGACACTGTCGCTGGCCTCATTCCTCGTGGCGGCCGGGGTATCCCTGATGTCATCGTTGATGTCAATGCCAAGGTCCTTGTTTTGATCAAGGATTTGAGTAAGTAGTGCTACATTCATCGTTTTACTTGAGCTTACTCTTGTATCAGCCGTCAAGATCAACGCTGATGTTGATGTTCACGTTGCCCTTGACCTTGCCCTCAAGGTCTTCGCTGATATCAAGGTCCTCATTCATGCCGCTTGTGTCGAGATTCAGGCTATTGTCAAGGCCGATGTTTCTGTCGCCCTTAACCTCCAGGGTGTCGTTGTTGACATCAAGGTATTCGCCAACATCCTCGCTCAACTCGTCAACGTAAGCTCCTAGTCTTTTTGTTGTTTTAATACTTACTGACATCTCTTTAGGCCATTGTCCTTGCTGTCGCCCTCGTTGTCAAGATCTGTGTCTCCATCGATGTTTCAGCTCTCCTCACCATCGTTGCTGATATCGTTGCTGATCTCGCTATCATCCTCGGCATCGTTGTCAAGATTGCTGCTAACATCGTTGTTGATCTCCGTGTCCTCCTCAACGTTGTTGTTGACCTCTGTGTTGACCTCAAGCTCACTGCCCTCGTCAAGGTCTTCGTTAACCTCCTCGGCATCACCATCAAGGCCAACATCTCCCTTTAAGTACCTTGATAGTTTATGTAGCTGCGCGATCACATAAAATTCTGTTGCCGTACTCTAGTATTGCTTAAAATCTACCTTCTGGTCATCTATCTTTGTGGTATAAGGTTTTAAGCTGTTAGGATTCACATTTCTCGGTGAAAATTCGTTGGCTGTAATTTTTGGTTTGTTTGACCATCTGCTCTTGGTGTTCCATTTTGCTTTCTGACATTTGCGCAATTTGTGAAATTGCGCTAGAAGTTTGATTTTGATCTCACTCTGAACTGATGTGTTGTTCACGCTCCAAAGACCCTTACCTTCTGTCTCGGCTTGAGAGTTTCCGACGGGAAAGGAAGTCTTCACTCCAATCCTGGTATCAATCGAGCACTTGTCAACATGTTTCCTTACCCACACAAGTGGCGCTGCCGTACTGATCTTCTCGAGAAGTAGTATACTTACTAAACATGATGCTCACACACGCACCCCAATCCTGAGCGCCACAGAACGCCCGAACACGCCGCTCAGTGCCACACACCGGGCCAATCATGATAGAACACTTAGCCCCGTTTTGAAAAATCTTTCAGAAGCTTTCAAGTGATTGTTTTCACCATCGAAAAATGGCACCATCTGCCAATGCGCCCAATAGAAACAGAACCGGGTTCTGATAATACTTGTACTCGGGACCGACAAGAATCATATCAACATGTCTGACAGCTCAACTCCAGGATTTGTGAGTGAGTGAGCGACATCATCAGCGCTCGAAATTCTAAACCCATCGGCCCCTCAACTCCCCAATTCTCATCCAGTTCGTACCCTTAGAATTCAAGCAAGCCTTCCTTGACCCGTCGACCGGTGATGCTTCAAGGGAACAAACAATTCAAAGAACTCAAACACGGTCAGGCTTACACGGCCCACATCAAGGTTAAGGGAAAAATCCCACACCTAGCAGCTTCTCGGCATCAGCGCGCTCGACTCCCGAGCCATATTTCAAACAACCCGACTAATCGGGATCATCCTTTCTTAAATTATTACGAATACCTGAACTCCAACTGCCCGTTGCTATGTGCCCTTCATGCTGCCAATGTTCCTTAGAAGGGAAACCGAAACGAATGAAACGAATTTAGTCTAGTTTTTATGTAGCTTAGATAGCAATAGCCTCATACGCAAGGTCAAGCCACTATTGAAATATTGAGATTTGAAAGTTAAGCGTCACGTACGCGTTGACGGCCTCGTTCTCACCACTCGCTCCACCTTCCGATGTGTCCGCCTGTTCGTGGCTCCCTGAACACTTGAGGTTTAGGATGTATCCGTTTTCGCTGAAATCTTAATTTCCGCTGAGAGCACTAGTCGCCCTGCCATGGACCACAAAGACCACTTTACACAAGGTACCTTTTCCCGTGGGGTTGAATGGGTATAGTTCGCTGAGAGCGAGCGAAATTCCACTCACTGAATTCTCGCCGAAACCTAAACACTTTTACATCAACGCAATAATACTAGAACATCCCAACTACTCCTCTCACGCAAATCCCAACGAGAGCGAACCAAGAAACAAAAAAGCCCATCCAAATCATGTATACCATATCCAAGCTCACATCCATAAAAGAAAAAGAAGAAGAAAATGTAAGTAATGAAGGATTGAAATCGCAGAGAGAGAAGCCCGTGTGATATACGTAGTAAGTAGTAGTAGGTAAGTAAGCAGAAACCATTAATTCCATTGTGTGTGCACGAGCACACACAAGAAAAAGGAATTCAAATGCGAAATCAACGCGAGAGTATGAGGGGGAAACGATGACAGAAGGAAAAGAAGGAATGTGAGTATAACGCAGGTCAGTCATCGTGAGTAAAAATAATTCCGAAAACAACGGTTGAAGAGGAAGAAAGAAAGAAAGAAAAAGGACGGTGAATACTCCATGTTCTGTCCACTACCCAAAAACCAGCTACACGCCCAGATTTTACACCATCAAAACAAGCAAGTACACAAATCGAAAAACATATGGACAAACATAATCGCGACCAAGTAACCAATGAAGGAGGGATAAAATCGTGGTATCTTTTCCAGTCCACGCCCAGTGACAAAATCAAGAGTAGGACAAGCCGGTAGAAGAAACAAAGAAATCATCAAATCACCAACCAAAGGATGCTATTCCAGTCCCTCAAATTCAACTAACGCCATTCACCCCAGCACCACTCCCAAGAACACCTCCGCAACCAGGCGCAGGCGAACCCCCAGCATCAGCAACTTCCTCCTCCTCCCAAAGCGTCTTCCCCTGCCAACACTCAGGGAACGGATACCAACTTGGTCTCAGTTCATATATACCCAATATCCCCTCTGGATCTTCATCGTCCGAGTCCCAGACTTCGTCTTCGGGCACCTCCTCTTCCTCCTCTTCTCCTATTGAATCTTCTTGTGTTGCAGAAGGGAGGGTGAGGTTGGTGGTAGAGGATGCGAGAGTGGATGAAGCAGGAGGAGAGGTAGCGTTGTTTGTCGAGGTAGCACCATCAGCAAACGTACTTGACGTTCTGAAATTCATGAAATAATCCTGCCTATCTCCTGTACCACCACTGCCAGTACTCATCGGCGCAGGCGACGACGCCAGTGGCACCGACAAGTTACTCCCACTATTATTTCCACCAAACGCAGCAGCAGTGGTCGAACTAATACTTCCACTCATCCGATGATGCTGATGATGTTGAGTATGATGTGGCGGGGGCGAATACGCCGCCGTTATAGGACTCGACATCGTAGATATTTGGGAATCAGGTGACGACATCGACGTGTACCCACTCGTCGATTGATACATGTATGATGTCGTCGAGCCTGGCGAGAACAGGCTGCCACCCGCACCAGTAACACCAGAGGAAGAGGAAGCGACAGCGGAAGCAACACCAGCGGCAAACTGCTCTCTCGCCAAAGCTAAGTTCTGATGACTCGAGGGATGAGAAAGGGGCGTGGTTATACGTGAAGGTGTTGTCCCCGAAGGAGTCGTGTGGATAGAGGCAGAGGATGTGGTAGCGACTGATGTACGACGAGTAACTGTCGCTGAACCTTTGTTCACTGGTTCTTCGGCCTGCTTCAACCCAAGTCAGTAAAAAAAGACTAAATCCGCATAACATAACATGCAAACGGCTTACCATCTCCTCACCCTCCTCACCACTCGCGCTACCACCACTTCCCTCCTGTCTTCTCCTAGCCCTACTCAACGCACCAGCCTCCTCCCTCTGCTTCAGCCTCTCCAGCCTCTTAACTTCCCTCTCCTCTCTCAACCTAACCACTTTTTTCTCCCTCCTCAACTCCCACTCCCTCTGCATCTCCGGCGTAAACCTCCTCCTCTCAATCTCCCAATCCAACCATCTATCATCCATCCGATGCGGACCCGGGCGTTTGCGGTATTCAAAGCCAACACGTGTGAGTTGGCCGAGTGTTTTGGCGAAATAGTGTGCACACTTTTCGCGTTCCAGATGCCATTTCGGTGTTGTTTGGGTATTTGAGCGAGAGGAGAGGGAGGTGGACATGGTGTGGAATGTAGATGTGCTGACGCCAGAAGACGTGGATGCGGAAGGCGTGATTGGGAAAGGTGTAGCTAGCGTGGTCGGAGATACGAGTGTAGATATGGTTGTAGACGAAGATGAACTGAGAGTGGCGGCGAGAGTATCGTCGTTGATACCACATATATGTGCTTTGTGTGGTGTACAATCGTGCACTGGTTCTTGTTCTTCGAATTGCACACCCAGACGTAAACTTCGCAGTGTCCGTCGAACCGGTTTCAAATTATTCACATAATCGGACTAATGAAAAAAGAGTCAGCATGGTGACCCACAAAAAGTAAGGAAATACACGTACCCAAGGTGCAACCTCACGTCCATCTTGGTAACCACACTGCTCAACCTCCAATACCTCAATCTTTGGAAACCTTTCCGCTAAAAACTTGCAAAAGTCGGGCTCAATCTTCTCCCCAAGCATGACCCTCAAATGTTTCAACACCTTATTCTTATGTACAACATCAGGCCTCGGAGGGACCACCTCCTTCTCCGACTCCTTCTGCGCATGCCTTGCACCACCAGTGGCACTACTATGATGGTGGTGGTGGTGATGGTGATGATGATGATGATGGTGCCCACCATGCTTCGACTGTGGTTTCGGCGGAATCGTTCTTGGAGCAGGGGTACCCGCAGCCGAAATCTCATTCAACATCTTTTGCAATACGCGCTTCGTAAATGCAACAGCAGGATCAGCAATATCACTGATAGCGAGAATAGCCAGACGTTCGACGCCTTTCATGAAGTAGCCCACTCGGTCGAGGTTGCACGCGTCTGATATGGCAAGACTCTCGATCTGCTCGAGGAGGGATCCGTGATTGCCCTTTGATGATGTGTATTCCGGTGCTGCTGGTATGACTTTGAAAAGGGCATCGCCGCGTACAGGTGATTTGGCGAATAAGAGCCGCAGTTCCTTGAGCCTCGGCATCTTATTAACGACATCCACGAGCTCTGTACCCGTTTGTCTAGGCGGGTGGCCAGTCATAAAAAGCGACTCGAGCCTGGGCCAATCGTGCTGAGCAAACTCGTCGAGCGTGCACAGATCGCCCGAGACTTGGACATGGGTAAGCGAGGTAGGCTTGCCTACGTCAAAGAGGAAAGCGGAGGCAGCATAACGCGCCAGGATATCGTTCTTGTACTTTTTCCTATACTCGCGGGAATGGTAGAGTGCTGGGCTGCTATACCTCGCCTCGTACGGACTCTGACCGACCCTCGGAGCTTCGGCGACAGGGATGAGAAACAGGCGCTCGATGACGAATTCAGGTGGAGATTTTGGGATCATGGAGATGTAGAGCGGGGTGTCTGTCATCCTGAGTTCGCGGACAGAGGTGCATGTGAGCAGTGCATTGAAAAGAGAGTTGGGCGGAAAGAAAGGGCAGCAGATGGAAAAAGAGACGAGTGAAGGCATTCTTGGCAGTGCAGTGGCGAGCTTGTCAGTGTGTCTCGGGTGGTAGTCGCCACCGACGTAGTAGCGGTCTCCCCATCGTGGTGGACTCGCATCAGGCCAATCGTCAGGCCAGATGAGGTCAAATCGTCTACAAATCCAGCATCAGCACATCGCACAGCACGCAGACAACATAGATGATACTCGCGTGAACAGGGGCCAGAGGCTCTCGGGGAAGAAATGGAGGCCAGATTCCTCGTCGTGCTTGTCAGGGTGTGGCCAGCGTACGTGTGCAAAGAGATACGGCAGACAGAT
Organism: Leucocoprinus leucothites; assembly: GCA_013368445.1. NCBI lineage: Eukaryota > Fungi > Basidiomycota > Agaricomycetes > Agaricales > Agaricaceae > Leucocoprinus > Leucocoprinus leucothites. The sequence continues at coordinate 646,615 of JAACJO010000009.1, forward strand.
GTCCCTGAGCTCGCTGTTGGTAGCAGCGAGGGCAGCCAGCATGGAGATGTTCTCCCGCGTCCGCACTGCCGCCAACTTCTTTACCACTGGCAATATTTTCTGAGGCTGCAGCTGGTATTGCATGGTCGAGGTCAATCTCAATTAACATCCCTATTCTATTTATTATTTATCATCACAGGACCCCAGCCACCCAATCTGATAACCCGACCCCATCATTCACACCGCGAACTGCTGTGTCCACTCGCGGCTTACTCTCTGCGCATCTGCCTCGTTCTCTTTATAATGCTTGGCCACATCCGTCGCCAGTGGGTCGTCTGGGTTTGGTGCGCTCAGCAGTGCCTGGATCGACAGGAGCACTGTCCGGATCTGCAGCGCGGGGGACCACTTGTCTACTCTTTTATGTTAACAGTGTACCTAATAATTATCACTCTAATCTCTATACGCACCTTTGAGGATATCCAAGCAAATTCGTCCGAGTTTATCTACAACTGATCTCAGCCTTTTACTTGGTCTGGGTGAGGTGCTACTGACCAATATTGGGATGGTATATCTTGGTCAAGAAACGGACTTTTGGCGGTGCCATCGGATACTCTTCAGGAAGGAACAGCTCTAGCTTGAACTTTCCAACTAACAAGAAACTTCAGAAACACCTCTCTAAATTAAACACAATACCACCTACGTGCAAAAGGACTCCCTTCAGGTCCTTCAATCGTCACATCGAAATACCGCAGGTTATCTTCATGCGGCTCTGCAGAAATTCCTGGCGCAGGATCCGCAACCAGTCGTTCCGTTTCCTGTTGTTTCCAGGCCAAATTCGTTAGTGCGATGTTATCCATAAAGAGATAACGGGGAGGTTGAACCTTGATAATCCTCTGTATGATTGGAACCCGATCAAGATTGAAAGCGTTTGCGAGTATGATCCCATGTGTGCAGTAGAGCAGCCCCCCGGAATTCGAGATAATGGTTCATGCGAGTACGATTGTGCCGAATAAAGTCGTGTGCGGCATCCATATCAACGTGTACAGCAGCGGGTAGGGGTGAGAGGGTGTTCATGTAAAGTGAGAAAGAGATCGCATATTAAACACGCCCCCCAAGTGTCGAAGCAACCCCATAAAAACATCAAACGGTTCACGAATTAGCTATACAATCATCTTATATGAACGCGCACGCACCTTCGGTAAAGACATTCGATCCAAATCTCAACAACTCAAAAATCGGTATATCCCTCGCGTGGCCAACAAAGTCCTCTGTCAAAAAAGGATGCAACGTTTCTTTCTTGAGCTTCCTTTGCACACACACAGGATTTATCTACAATACCCGTTCAACACCGTTAATTAGCACAAAGGATTAGCCATGAGTAGATCGTCCTCGGGATACAAAACAGGTGAAATGGAAGTATCACTCACAAACACACAAATTACACCAATATCCAAGTATTTGGAAGGAATAAGAGGAGCACGAGAGACTTTGAAGGAGTCAGGTAGGTAGACAGGTGGGTAAGCAGCTAACAGCACCGAGCAGGCGCAATGAGCTCGTGGGCGCGTAACCTGCTGACTCATCGTCTTATCTATATTAGTACCGATCATGGTCATCACTAATTTACTGATTCCAGCATTGCTGTTCACAGTTTAGAGAAGGGTACGTTGAGTCAAGAGCAAGGATCGTCTCGGAAGCTAGATATTGAAGAAATTTTCATTTCATTATATTCAAGAATACCTATGAGTCTTCCGGTCAGATTCTACTTGTATCACTCCCTTCACTCGCGAACGTTTGAACATTCAAGATTATCACGCGACGACTCGTAGTCATTCAATACGGTGCACTGTATTTTCTGACTTGCAAACAAATACGGTTAAGAGAACGCAAAACATCTGATCTTTGGCAGACTTGATTGAGCTACAAAGGATAAGTACTAAGCAGTGCCTCAAATTTCATGAAGGGAGTACTCCAAGTTGGAATGAACAAATTAGCCGTTATTCCCATGTGCAAATTAGCCCAGCGTATAAGCTGGAGAGCACTGAGAATTTCATCTGCGAGTTGGTGTCATGATTCCCGCTAAGTTCCTAACCTCCCCCGGGCCTTTTACTTCTCTGGTATTCATTGTGCTCCTCTGTGTACCTGCGGCCTCTCCTAGTCCGTTTACTTGACTCGGCTGTGCAGTCACCATTGTGCCTGGGATATATAGTCCTGCACCGCAGATAGACCATTCCTAGCTTGGTCTTCATTGTACCGATCTATATCCTTCCCTTCTCGCTCGTCACGGTTGGTAGGTTCATGACCCAATTCCCACCACACTGACTCTAACGGGTTGATTCTGGAACAATCAGTCGCAGTTCTATCCATAGCTCAAAGTATAACATGCGGTGAATCAGCCTTATCAGTACTATGCTCGAAAATGCCGCTCTTTCGGCCGCATTGAGGGAATCCGTTATCTGCATTAGGCTCTGAACCAGTAAACAAACTACGTCAGTTTGTCGGAGCTTGAAATTTTGACGTGGTTCTTCAAGTTCCTAAGCATGTACAACTTCCCCGTACAATGTTGCCGTCATTCATCAAGCTGAAAGTACCTGCCCGCACTACTGATAATCTAACTCCACGCCATGAATCATATGGGCTATTCCGTCATCATTGGACCCTGTCAACCTCATAAGCTGATAGAGGAATTGATGTAACCTGGAGCGTATCTTGACGCCTTTTTGATTTGACGTGCTCTGCTGACCTGGTCTGACTGCGGAATGTAGTTGCTTCTACTGCGCCTCAAGCCTCGTGCTTGATGTCATCTGCCTAAGGGTAGTTCTCTGCCCTACTTAAAGCCCATGCAGCTGTTGGACAAATTCAACACGTATCCTCCTTCAGACCATGGCGACGAAGGAACCTACTCGATCCCCCTCGGGATTGCCCTCTCTAGGGTGGGGACACAGTCCCGACGTTGAAAAATCTAAAGATGATGTTTGGAGTTCCAATCCCCCTCAGGTTACAAGTTTCATCGCATGTCCTCGTTCAAGTCCTCATTCAGGGGTTCCAAGCCCTCGTCCAGGAGCTCCAAGTCCGGATCCTGCAACAACATACACATCTCCCATATGTGGGTTCGGCTGGCAGTTTCGGCTCAACGAGAGTTATCATTACCAGACGTCCAAGGGAAACGCCCTGGTGCAAGAGCTTGTAGGGCGGAGAGCCCTATCCTTTCAGCCCCACATGTGCTCTTCAATGCCTCTGCGCAGCGTCAAGGTCACTGTGAAGGCCTCTTATCCCGATGCACTGGATACTAGTAATTCCTCGCACGAGCGTGTATTTTCCAATGTCGCCATTCGAACCTCTGACGAAGGCGACATTGGAACATACGACGAACCACCACAGTATCGCGGCAGGACTCACTTCCAGATCACCATCACCTTTGATCCTTCCGATAAATTATCCTTACCAAACAGCTCCTCGACCAATACCAAGAAAGCGCTTCGATGTTCGCTCGATGCACTTTCTTTTATCGATACTAAGTTCTATCTCTTTTCAAGAAGGGTAAACAGTCGACCCGCCTGCCCGAAGGTGGTATATGCGAAATCAGAATTGTTGGAAACAAGCAGTCCATTTCTAAAGGACCGTGAGTCAGCGCTTCAGCTTTGATCCCATGTTTCCCCCAGCGGGCTGCTGACTTCAATTTACACCCAGTGCTTTCTGAAGGGACAGGGTTTTCAAGCGGTTCACCCTGTGATCTCTCCGAGGATGTTCCAGAAGAGCTTAATAAACTTGATGAAGGTGCATTCGAATATGACTCCGATAGCGACCTCGAGGACGGCGAGCCTGAAGTTGTCGGCAAGGGGAAAGAGAAGGGCTCCGGTTCTGAGGAGAAGTACGTATCGAAAAGAGACTTATCAATGCAATTGAGCCCTGAAAATCATTTCCATCAGGTTGGAGATAGTATCAACTCAGGTGGATGACAAGTTAGCCAACCAGCATCCCGTGAATGGGCGAGCCTTTGCAATCAACGGGACGGCTTATAAGACGTGTGTTGCTCATTTGGTGAACGACTTTGCGCCTGTTTCCTTACTTATCATAGGTGGAAGGCCTTCATCTACTACACATACACAGGTGACATCGTCTTTAATCGACTCAAATCAGGGGAAGGCTCCGTCATATCCAGGCCAGTCGCCAAAAAAGACCTCGATGGTGTAAACCCTGTCAGTTGCTCGCCCAAATCCATGTACCGGTTTGCAGACTATGTGCGTCCCCATACTTAGGATTCTGTATGAATTGGCCATAATTTCTCAACTCCAGGCCGATATCCCGGCTCTCAAGTCGTTGGCGAAGGAAGGAATCAGGAAGAGTTTATCAAGTTCTAATATCGTCGACGAGTTGTTTTCATCTTTCACATATAAGTTAGTGGGCCATACAATTATGACATGTGTATTGCACCACGGCTTAATTCTTTCCTCAGGTATCAAGAAGTCATTGAGCTTGAAGTTGACTTCCTTGTGGCTAACTTCACACCCGGAGTTGCGCGTCGGCTTGATGAAATGCTGGAGATGATAGTTTTAGGAGGTAGGCCTCGCTCATTTCGCGTTCTGGCGTTCGCAATGAGACGACTGCGAGGAGGCAGCAAAGAGGAAGCTTGGAATGCGTTGGATTCACCAGCCAGAGGTAAGAAGAAGAAGGGGAAGGCTCCATTTTCAACTTGGGGGAAAGCCCCGCACGGTCCGCCCCCCAGCACTCCGGGGAATTAGGATGGAACAATTGTACATAATCGCATCCAACTGAAAAACTGAAATGTCCGATGAATTAATGGGCTTCTGTATTTGATGCTTACCACTTTCATGGTTTCTGAACATGTAATGCAGATACTGGATAAAGTACATTGTCGCTCCGGCAGGCTGGTCGCGGGGGCCCAATGCTCGTAAACCCAGATGTATAGTAACTACTCCGAAATTCGAATCGGTACGATTGAAACTTGTTCCATAGCCTAAGTGAGGATTCCGAGAGAATAGTGCGAATACAGAAGGAATAATAGCAAACATAAAATTCAGGGGATACTGGACTCCTCATATATCCGGCACGCCCTCTGGATAAATCTACCTGGACTCTCGAGTCTCCTGTTCAATTTTCTGATTGACCTTCACCTGTGGAGTTGACCAGAAAAAGGCAAATATTCGAGTAAGGACTATCCTTAGAAATGCCGATTTGCCATTTCAACACCCTATGTTCCGTCTCCTACTCGGGACGAGAGAAACAATCGCAGAACTTTCATAGTTCGTTATTCTTACTCTTCAAGCCAGCTTCTACTTTGCACTTCAGCGATTTTGAACAGCTTGGAGCTTCGTTGATGGCACACGCTACGAGCAAAGGAGGGCTAGATTGACCTGAGAAGGATACTAAGCGGAGCCTTTTGAATTTTCGTCAAGGGATCAAAGTCTCTAACGAGTCGAAAATCGTCCATAGCCCAGAAGTTCAAGTAACGTGCGATGGACAAGCTTTGTCGGTATTGTGCTCGCAAGAGGCATTCTTCCGACCGTGTAAAAGGCTCAGGGAATCCGCTATCTGCGCCGTGATTTCGAGACCGAAATCGGCAGACAGAATCGCATCAGATTGTCGGAGCTTGAAATTTCAGCGCATCTTTGAACCGCTTTCTACAACTTCGTCAGATTCACAGGCTGATAAGTGAACTGAAATAACCTGGGATGCATCCCGATACCTTTTGTTTCGACCTGCTCTGCTGGCCCTGTCTTAAATGCGGAATATGGTTACTTCTACTGTACTTCTTCAGCCCCATGCTTGATACCACCTGTTCAAAAGTATACACTCTCCCCTATTTAAAACCAAGACCAGTCCCAGGAAACCTCTATCTCGCACATTGTTCCAAACCATGCCAAACGCTGTTCTCGCAGTCCCAATTTCACCCCCAGCTCAAAAAACCGCCCAAAATTTCAAAGGTGACACCTGGCATTCTAACCCGCCTCAGGTTACAAGTTACATCACCTACCCGCGTTTAGAATCCCCAACCGTTAATTCTCGCACAACCTACATTTCTCCCATATGTGGGTTCGGCTGTCGATTGAACTCTGCGAGAGCTATAATTACCAGATACCGAACTCAAACCCTCCAATCCAAGAACTTATCGGATGGACGACCTTGTCCTTCCAGCCCCATATGTGTTCTTCGATGCCCCTGAACAAGATCAACGCTGTTGTGAAGGTCTCCTACCCCGACGCAAAGGATGCTAACCTAACATCCGAACGAACATTTTCCAAAGTTGCCGTTCAAAGATCCATCCCTGGATCTGGTGAACACAATTTTGGGACATATTCGGGGCCACCGCAGTACAAAGGAAAGACACATATTCAGGTCACTATCGCTTTTGATCCTTTGGATGGGTTATCCCTACCCAACAGCTCTTCCAAATACCAAAAAGGCCTTACTTCGGTCCCTCGATACACCTTCCTTTGTCGATACCAAGGTTTATCTCTTCGCAAGCAAGGTCGACGGTCGCCCCGCTAACCCCAGAGAAATATTTGCGAAATCAAAGCTATTGGTTTCAAGCAGTGCATTCTTGAAGGATTGTAAGCCATTTTATAGCAGCTTTGCCCGAAAGCCATTGCTTACTGCTTTCGATCCAGTGTTGTCTCAGAATACTGGGTTTTCGAATGGCACACATTGCGACCTTCTTGAATGTGTGCCAGAAGAGATAGCCAAGTTGGATGCAGGTGCATTCAATTACGACTCGGATGGTGATTGAAGATGATGAAGAGCCAAAGCCAATCAACTTGAAGGGGAAGCAGAAGGAACGTGCTACTTCCACAGTTGACGAGACAGGGAATGCGTCGAACTTACATTATTGATCCTTGCCGATGGCGATTGAACTTTTTAGTGCGCTTCACCTCATACGACAAAAATTAGGAATCCAGTTGGAAGTGTCACACAGGACCGGGCAATCGCGATCAGTGGGACTGCGTACAATAGGATTTTGCATGGACCTCGGATGATGTGGAAGTCGGACAGGCCGAAAGTACAGGAGCCATATCGCTTGGGTCCTGGGGTGCAACGAGTGTAGGAGGAAGTTTTGACCAGGGAAATGGAGGAAATGTGGGAGAATCGCCTTCGGAATGGTTCCCGAATGCAAAGGCTAAGAGAAAGGTAATGAAGAAAAGGGGAGGGGTATGAGATATCGGCTACGACAAGTCAGCCTATTGACAATGCAACGTGTAGATAGTACGCTTTGTTTCTCCAATATGGAATATAGGTTTGAAAGTGACTGGTGACGGTGAAATATCCCGATTATATAGTGATAGTAGAAGATATCTTCCGATGTAGTTCGGAAGATAGATACCAGAGGATGAACTCCTTTTAGTCGTCTTATCACACTCTGCGTTTAGAGCTACAAGCTCTCGATGGCGGCGGCCACCAAACGATCACCACCACTGGTGACAGCCTAAGTGCTTTTGCTGACCTAGGGTCAATTCCTCAATCCCAGTAAGTTCTATTACTCGGCGGTCAGATTATCAAATCTATCGTTTAAGACAATTACTGTAGACTATCTGGTTGTGGCGTGAAGGCATGGGACTGAAATGGGAGTGCAGGCATCGGAGTTTGAAAGCCTCGACTCGGAGGTGCGTTGGTTGATCAGACATCCTGTTCCAAGTCTTGTCTTCCAATAATACTTCTCCTCAGCTTATCAACAGACTGATGCAGCATGCATTCCATGTTGATGATCTTTAGCCTGATTTTGCCCCTTCACCGACCTTATGTATGGAATGCATTTGCCACGCTTGTGCAAATTGCCAGAGGCCGCATGCCTGGTGTCCTCATAGGACAATCCCCTTTTCTTAAAGCTCTTACCACTCCGCCAAGCATTCACCTTACATCCTTCAGCCATGCCGCCAAAGACTTCTCTTCAAGCTGCAATCCCTGAGCCAAACCCACTTCCAAGAGCCGAAAAATTCAGAGGCGACGTTTGGTGTTCCAACCCGCCTCAAGTCACAAGCTACATCACATGCCCTTCTTCAGAGTCTCCAAGCCTGGACTCTACAACGACATATTTATCACCTATATGCGGGTTCGGCTGGCGATTCGAGCTCGACGAGAGCTTTCGCTACGAGACCCCAAAGTCAAACCCCCAGGTCCAGGAACTCAGAGGACGGACGAAGTTGTTCTTTCAGCCTCACATGTGCTCTTCAATGCCTCTGAGCAATATCGATGCCACTGTGAAAATTCACTACCCAGACGCGGAAGATGCCCTGAAATTAACATCCGAGAGATCGTTTTCTGATATTGCAATACACGCTTCGGATTCAAAGACTCAGGAGCACGATTTTGGAGAATATTATGGGCCCCCACAATATAAAGGAAAGGTCTGCGTTGAAGTCACCATTGCCTTCGATCCATCAGATGGATTAGCCCTACCTAATAGCTCCTCTGCAAACACCAAAAAGGCACTACGGCGGACGTTCGACACGCCATCCTTCGTCGATACCAAGTTTTATCTCTTCGCAGCCAAGGTCGACGGTCAACCTGCTCGCCCTAAGAAATCTTTGCCAAATCAGAATTATTAGCCTCCAACAGTGTGTTCCTTGAAAACCGTATGTCATAGCCCTCCTCCTGATCGTATGCGAGGGACTCACCGTCCACGATTTCCATCCAGTGCTCTCTCAAGACACGGGATTCTCAAATGGCGCACATTGTGACATTCTTCAAGAGGTTCCAGAGGAGATAGCCAAATTGAAAGTGGATACGTTCGATTATGAGTCCGACAGCGATCTCGAGGATGACAGAACGGTTGACAAAGGAAAGCGCAAGGAAGGCGAAGCAGTACCTTGTGAGGAAGAGTGGGTATCAAATCCAACCAATTTCTTTCTAAGGGAGATTCAACACTCACCCTGATTCTCGCTAGGCCGTCGGATTCATCTAGTCTAGGGTTAGGCCAAAAATCAACGGGAGATCCAACGGCGAACGGTCGGGCATTTGCAATTAATGGGACCGCCTACAAAACGTCAGTCCCTACACATCCCCTTCCCTGGTAATCAGGCCTTCAAAAAAGCGAGATTGACCTAGAATTGCAGATGGAAGACTTTCCTGTACTACTTATACACAAACGAAGTTGCGTTCAATGAGCTCAGGTCTCAGCAAGCCCAGACGAAAGCTCAGCAATATAAGTCCGAGCTCGAGGACGATGATTCTATTCGCTGCTCTCCCAAGTCCATGTACCGCCTTGCAGACTACGTTCGTATTCACCTCTTTTGGTTTGGTCTACTTCTAATTGCATCCATCTACTTAGGTGGGCATCCCAGGACTCAAAGCCTTGGCATTGGACGGAATTTGGGATGGTTTACACAAATCCAATATCATCGCTGAATTGTTCTCTTCTTTCACACATAGGTCAGTCGATAACACGTGCGTAAATGTTGTCCCAGACTAATGCCTGTTTTCAGGTATCAAGAGGTCATCGAGCTCGAAGTTGATTATCTTATGGATAACTTCACACCTCAAGTCGCGCGTCAGCTCGATGATATGCTGCAGATGATTGTGCTGGGGACCAAACCTCACTCGTTCCGCGTCCTGGCATTTGCGATGAGGCGATTGCGAGGGGATAGCAGAGAACTAGCCTGAGGCGCACTGAACTCGGACGACGGTATCACGCCACAGGAAACCGAATCATCAACCCCAAGTCCGACTACCCCTCGATCTATTCCAGAAGAATTGCGATCGACCTCTCGTAAGGCCGTTCCCCCCAGTCCGCCCCTCAATCCACCAGAATCTCCCATGCGGACTCCCTCTCCTGTCCAACTTTCTGATAGGTCTCCAGCTGCTTCTGACATCCTCCCCCCTGCTACTGCTTCCCCTTCAACGAACCCTCCCCAGATTCCAAGCCATGTTGTGGGGCACTACAGAGGGTGGGGGCGCGCCAGTTCTTTCAGAAGAGGCGAGCTTACCCTGCGGGGAAGGGGGACCCGGTAATTCGGTGAAGTTGGTCACCAACAAGCGAAGGTCTTTGTACTTATGAATGACCATCTTGTCAGGGTGCCGAATTGTTTCACCCTTTATTCTTGATGGCTATGATCTCTTGACAATGTACTATGTAGCTATTTCATGGGCCGCAACACTGGAAAATCCAAATATATATATACTTGGGGGCGAAACTGTACAGTACATTCACTGACGATGTGGATGAAGTGAAACGCGCAAAATAAAATTAATATGCAGCAATGGGATGTCGAACGAAAGTGTAAAGTTATGCCACTAGAAAACATACGGAGGAAATTCGAAATCATAACAAGTCGCAATGTAGAGAGTATATTAGAAAAAGGAACCATCACCATTAGCATTTCCGTTTTGACTACCTTCAAGGTTTCCGGGGTCACTACTCCCATTGCCCCTCGTTGAGGAGGAGCTGCCAGCGTGAAATCCGGCGTTGATATCGGTCTCACTGGGACCAGAATGAGGAGATTGAGGAGAAACGGTACTTCTACTTGGACCAGCCCCACCACCAACACCATGACCCACTGCGTTTGTAGCCACGCCGCTGGAAGTACTGGAATTCCTCCATCTGTTACTTCTTGGAATATATCCCCTCCAATTCCTACTTCTCATTGAAGGAGCGGGTCGTGGTTCAACATCTACCCGGCAAACAGGACATGTGTTTGCTCTCTTGAACCATGTCTAATGAATATTCAAGCAAGCGTAAGGGTGTGACTGATCCTAAAAGGTAAAATCTGCCATACCTCAAGACAAGGCTTATGCATCCAATGAGGACAGTTCCCTGATTTCAGCACGTCGTCTTCCATTTCGTACTAGAAAACTATCAGTCGGAGTGGTCAAAAAAGTAAATTGGAAATCGTACATCCTCCAAACAGATTGGGCATCTTGACTCGGCTCCCTCTTTAGCCCATTCTTTGAACTTTCCCTTCTTCAGCTTCTTTAGTACAGCTTCAGGTGTTGACCTCTGCTTTACTTCGCCGAGTGCATCTTGCAAGGCCAGAAGACTCTCATAAGAGGCGTCAAACTCGTCGTCATCCTATCCAGGAGCGCAGTCATTAGCGATCGTTCGAATGACCAGAGAGCTAGAAAACACAAACCAAGTAATCCCCAAGTTCCCCAAACCGCCTCGTAAAGCCACCTACAGGTCTCCTCCAACCGGTACCACCAGTCGGGGTCTCGGGAAAGAGATTCGAGGAGTTTCCTCTCAACCGATGCGCCATCTGAGCCCTGTCTCTAATCATCCTCGCAGCTACACTGGGCCAACCATTACCACTGCCAGCGACCGGATTTTCGGCTTGGTTTAAGCTCCCAGCCATGCCAGCGTTTGTCACATTACCGCGGACGTCCACTGTAGGCCTCCCTTGTCTTCTGGATCTTCCATGCCTATTGCTGTCGTTGTTTCTCCCGACTATTGCCGTAGTTGATGTGGTGGTGGAAGCTGAGGAGAGTGAAGTTGACGAGGTAGTAGGTCTGGTGTGACGATTGCCCCAAGCGATAGAGCGCATGAAGGCGTCTTCGTCGTTGGCTACGGACTCGCTCTCACTGTCTGAAACGTTTTCCAGAAATGCTTGCAAACGCCGCATATCCGCTTCCGTGTCCACGGTATTGTTACCAGCATTGTTGTCGAGTAAAGCTCGCCAATCTGAGTTCGGGTATCCGGATCTGTTTCTGGGGGTGACTCCTGTTGCAGAAGGCGCTCTGGCAGTTGACGGGCCAGAGGTTGAGCTTGACCCAGGCTGTGAAGTTGATATAGGAAGTGGATTGTTACTATGCAGCCACCTGGGTACACTCAGATTACTCCTCGCCTCTCTCTGCCCTTCCCTCTCTCGCATACTCAGATAACGTCCAATCGCCTCATCTTGGGACCGGCTTCCCCCACGCCTCTGATCTTGATTTCTTTCTCCTCCTTCAACTCTGCCGGGCATACCTCCTTCCGCCCTTTGTTGTCTGAGCCGATCTAGGAACTGTAAAGACCGATCGACGCTTAAACCGTCGCCTCTCAGGACACGAATCGCATCATGTAGACCCTCAGCCTCTCCTCGCGCTGAGTGATGTGTCCCGGAGCTACCAATGCCGGGTTCGGGAAGCCCAGTAGCACTCTCAGCCCTCTCCGGCGACCTTTCCAGCTGTGACCATGATACTTGAGCACCAACAGACGAAGCACTCGATACACTCGACGACGACGCTGAGAGGGCCGAGCTTGGAAGTTGGCCACTCTGATATGACCTCAGAAGATTCCTCATTCTCTGTTGTCTCCTTAGAAACTCATCCGAATCAGCAATCCACTGTCGAGCTGTGGTTCCCAGCGGTTCCTGAACTTCAGATCGTGGAACTCCCGGATTCGACATTCCAACTTCGTTATGAGTGTTACTCTCGAATGACAGCGGCGGAATGACGGGAGGTGACTGTGGACTTGTAACACGAGGATGAGACGGGGCGGTGAGGGTATACGTAGGGGGTGGTGAAAGTGAGGAGGACGACGATGGGGAGAATTGTGCCAAAGGAGAGGACATTGACGTAGGAGGTCGCACAGAGGCTCCCGGACCTGTATGTTCCCGTGTTCTCGCTGCAAAACCAATCGTATTCCTGAAAGGTCCAGGTGCAAACAGCGTGGGATCAATGATTCCACTCCGTGTTTCAGAGGCATTCGCAGAGGAACTTGAGGTGCTGTTCATCGCAGCGGGTCGAGGCGAAAATAGATCTGGTCGACGTAGATCTTGGCCAGGTGGTCTTTGCTCACCCAGACGGATCACATTAATCGCCTATCAAAACATACAAACAATCAGCACAATTCCTCACGAAATACTTTATACTCACACTTGCATTTCCATCAACCTCTATTTCATCCGAAAGCACAGACTCGTCATCCCGATCCCATCGAAGCATATCACTCAACATCGCATCCCGCATATGTCCTAACCTCTCCGTCAACGATCGTAACCTCGCAGACTCATGGATCATCCCCCCCTCTTCTGAATCATCATCCGAAGTGCGTACAGGCGAAGGCGTCAACCGACCAGCAGAAGGGAAACCTGAAGAAGCCGAAGACGCGAAAGTAGTAGAAGGCGCAGCTGCGGATGTTGGCGCAGACAAAGAGGTAACAGCGGGCTGAGTCGGCTCGGTGGCGGGGCGAGTTGCAGTAGTGCTCAAGTTTGGACCAAGTGTATCAAACAGCTCGCCAAGACCAGGCGAAGGCAACTGAGTATCCAAGAACACAGGTCGGGCAGGCGGATTCAACTGCTCGCCGCCACCCCCATACACCGACGTGCTGGACATCCCAGAACCAGAATCAAGGAAAGAATCTACAGACATGGACGAGCCAGATGACAATGAATCAACTGACGTCCTAGCAATTCTCTGTGGCTGTGGTCCAGAACCCTCTTCAGGCTCGGTGTACAGGCGCATAACGGGTCCATTGCCTGAGCCATCGGGACGTAGCGTGATTCCTTGCATTATGAGCATAGCTTGCTGTGCCGCCATGGGCGGCCGTCTGTTCTCTATTGAGGTATGATTGTTGTTACTGTTGTCCTCTGCAAACGAGGTTCCCTGGGACCACGACGTGCTCCGTCTACGTCCAGCAGTAAACCCAGAAGGAGGTGCAAAACTAGTCGGAGGATGTGCTTGACGAACGGAATGAAGTCTAGGCCGAGGTGGGTGTGGTATAACACCAGGATACATTGACACGCTCATGCTTGAGCCCATTGACCCTGAGCCACTTCTTTCCTCCAGACTCGAACCACTATCACCTTGCTCATTCCTCGACGGAAGCGCAAGCCCACCAGATATACCCATCCTCTCTCTAATCCCACCACCACTCTCTCCATTCCTCGCACTTAACGACCCTCCCGTTCTCACATTCAACCTCCTTATAGCCTCATCTCTCCTCCTCCTATACTCAACAGCATTCTCCGCAACCAACGAATTATCTGAACCAACAACACGCGTCGTGATCCCACTCCCACTCCCACCTGACCCTCTCCTCCCTCTCGACGAAGCACGCAAAGTAGCATTGTTTCCCTCTCGTTCATTGACCGACCCATACCACCGAGGATGCTCGTAATCCGTCACTTCCGTGAACAAGGGTAATCTAGGTGCAGGCGGAGGTGGAACAGACAACGAGGGTGCAGGCGCCGGGGGTTCAAACAACTGAGCAAGAGAATTATTCTGACGCCCAGATGACGCCTCAACATTCGCGGTAGCGGTGGTGGCATTCACGCTTGTTCCTGCACCACTAGTCGCCCCATCTGTCACATCCGTCGTCGTCGTACCGAACACCGAATCTCTCAACCCCAAATCAAGCGACAAACTAGGAGGCAACGCCAACGCACTCCTCTCATTCGACACAGCACCACTCCTCTGCGAGGTCATCGTACCCAAACTTGGTAATCTCACCCTCGAAGACGATGACGATGTCCTTGAATTGTGATTATTGATTGCAGGAGAGGCGTTGTTCCGCGTAGAAGGTGGCGCTCGTGGCGGTGAATGTTGCGATGAAAATAAGCTTGACGAAAATCCAGTCAAGGGGGTATTGGTGGTGGTGGTAGGTAAAGAGGATAAAGATGCTGATGCTGAAGGTAATGTATAAGCAGCTGAGGAAGGACCGGCCTGCCCATGCCACTGTCTTGCAGAGTGTACTGGATTCCAGCCATCATCATTAGAATCACCTAGATGGTTCATTCAGCTGAGGTCCATGTGTAATTCAGTCTAAAAGATCACTCACGAGTAACATGTCGCCTTGAACTCGGCAATCTTGCCCTTCTCGCCTCAATTCCTGTAGATGAACGATCACAATGATGAACGGTAGGTCAACAGGTAAGCCGCGCAAAAAAAACTCACTCGGGAACTCTAGCCTTGGCGGTGCCCTACTGCTCGAAGACGATGACGGCGAAGCAGCAGCAGCAGTGGTAGTGGTAGGTACACCTAAAGTCCAAGGTAACCTCTCCACCTCCCTTCCTCTCTCCGTATCCGACTCCATATCGACGTCCATCACGTCACTTCCTGTCGTTGTTCTTTGACGATCTACGATCACAAACCATGAAATGAGCAAGGTAAAGCATAATCAAACAAGGTAGGAAAAACTCACGAGTGGAAGGTACGGTAGTCCTATCACCACTACTTTGCTGACCACTCTCCCTCTGTTGTTGTTCCTGGCGTTGTTGGGGCAACGCCAAATTCAGTCCAAGATCAGTCGTCATAAGACCTACAAATCATAGACAAGCCCATCAGCTTCAGTCCAACACAAGAAAAACACATTAAAAGAGACTAACCAGACAAAAAATTCTCTTCCCAACTTCCCAGCTCCGAACCGGTAGAGCTCGAACTCCCAGACGAGCTCGAGGCCTCAGCCCCTACTCCATCACCTCTCCTAACAGCCTCACTACCAGTCGACACAACAGCACTTCCTCCATCATGTCCACCAGTACTAACTTGATCAGCAGTCGCAGTAGCAGTAGGAGCACCTCCAACAGCCGCACTCGCAACTCCCACAGTAGTACTCGCACTATCTAACCAGTCATAAAACCCACTCAACGAAGGCGAAGGTACCTCCGGCAACGATGATTGCGACTGCGACTGTGACTGCGACTGCACCATTCTTCCCCTCTCTCCCTCACCACCACTCATCACCTGCCCTATCCCCGAAACTTGACCCTGACCACGTATACTCTCCCTAACCCCAAACTCATCTCGCCTCTCCCTCGTCGACCCTCTACCAAACTCTCTATTTACCCTATGCAGCTCCCACATCCTCCCAGCTCCATAATCATCATAATCGTTCATGTGTGCATCAGTCATAATTGGAGGTAACGTCGGTGGTTGAAGACTCGTGGTGAATCCTCCCATCATAGCAGGCGTAGGACCTGGAATAGAAAGAGGATAACCACTACTACTCGAAACAAGTGCAGTCATATTCGCATTGGCGTTCGTCAAGTCCGAGTTCGAATTGTACGTGGAGGAGTTGAAGTGAGAAGCGTTAGTGCTGGAGGAAACAGTGACTCGAGGGTTCCCAGGGGGACTAACACCAGAACGAATGTGATCAATAACAGATGTAAATCCTCCTGAAGCTGTTGATACTGATCCTGCGAATGTCGAAGCACTAGGAGCAGGGACAGCAGTCGAGTTTGTCGTAACAGGAACTTGGTGAACAGGAAGGGGAGGGGAAGGGAATCGATCAAGAATATATACTCCTCTTTCGTCTTCCTCGTCTTCTCCTTCTACCTCGCTACCTCTCGAACGACGATGATTAGAAACTGTTCTAATCAAATTCGCAACAGAAGCCAATCCGCTTGAAGACGACGATGATGATGTTGATGTCGAACTCGAATCCGGAGCAAAAGCAGCACCAGGACCAATAGTGGTTGCCTCACTCACAGCTTGGGAACGAAGGGGAGGAGGAACAGGGGGAGAGAATCGGCCAAGAATATCAATCCTTCCCTCATCGTCGTCATCTTCTACCCCATAAGAACTCGAACTCGTACGACCGGAAGCAAATCTAATCAGATCCGCAACAGAGGTAAAACCAAACGTCGAGCTTTGCGATGATGAAACACCGGGTCCTGAAACTCTGGGAGGCGGAGGGCGTAGCATCTGATCACGTTCTTCCGCTTCCCTTCCATTTCCAGTGGTAGCATTGCCGTTGTTATTGGTAGTGGCGGTGGTGTGATTGGTGGTGACATTGTCGTCGGTGGCGGTGGTAACAGAAGTGCTCAGCCCCGGAACAAGGAGTGACGAAGGTGATCTAAGAGCTTCAAGTGCAGAGTCCAATCGATCTCTGAACAATGGTGGGTCATGAGTTGACGACCGTATTGAAGCTGATGAGGTTGATGATGATGATGTTGATGCACTTCCCACTTCACCGCCCCCTCGTATCGCTTCACGTTCCTGACCCTCCTCTTCCTCCTCTCCGTCTTCATCGTGTTCATCAGCTTCGTCTTCATCAATGACTCCCCTCCCAAATCCACCCGAAGTACCACTCAATTGAAGTTCAATCCTCGGCGGCCCCGCATCCCTCACAGCTGCACCAACAGCAGCAGCACGAGTTGATAATGATTGGATTGATGATGGAACGGATGATCCCGTCCGAGAATAAGTGTTTGCAGTCGACCCAACCGAAATAGGGGTAGGGGCGGCGTGGCGGTGATCACTTCTACTACTGCTGTGTACCGACTCGTTGTCATCACCATCATCATCAATAAACTGTTCTTCATCTTCATCCCCATCGGGTGCATCAACTTCTTCATCAAGAAGACCTCCTGTTCTTGTTTGTGTTCGTACGGAGCCAGATGATCCAATAAATGACGAAGGTAGACTGAAATTCCGCGCAGGAGCAGAAGCAGCAGAGCTATTGACATCACTCATCGTGGGGCGTTGGATTTGATGTATATGACTATGATGCTGATTCGAGTGCAGTGGTCGATGATGATGACGGCGTGATAAATTGTCTCTTTCGTCGTTGTCGTTACCGCTTGTTGTTGAGTCACCAGCAGAAAGATGAGAAGAATTCAGAGTGGCACCATCACCTCGCCCAGTCAACCCTAAAAAAGCAAACAAAGAGAAAAACAACGTCGTCATCAGTAAACCAGGAGAACAGTGACGCAAAAAGACAAAGCAAAAATGGTAAAATAAAACAGAGACTTACCATGTCCACGAGGATTCATCGTTCCTTCCACCTGCAATGCTTCCCTCTCATCATCGTTATCATTATTGCCCGCTAGCCCTTCTTCTGCAATACTCAGCTCCAAAGGGGGCAATCTCGGAGGAGACGCCTGTGCTTGTGGTCTTAATCTCCTCTGTGCATGCCCATGCCCTAAATCACTCCTGGCAGCACCATGGAGTAAAGGAGGCAACACAGGACTAACGGACCTCCTCAACGCAGCCATCGCATTCTCAAACTCCGTATACCTCTCCATAGTCGCTCGGAACCTATCCCCCTGAGTTCCAGAGTCGGACGGTGCTGTTGAGGTCGCAATAGCAGTACTATGATTGATCGAACCGCCCCGTTGGTTCGTGTTTCCGTTCACATTCGCTTGTGGTGAAAGTGTCAATGAAAGGGGAAGCGGCGGTGAAGGTGACGATCGAAAATCTAATACTGTCGTCATTGTACTCGAACTTGCTGCAGCTGCAGGTGAGGAAGCCTCAATCAAGGGCAAGGAAGGCGGAGTGGAAGGTATCGCTATATTCGGAACAGGCGCGTGTTGTAAGCGAGGAGGGGGAATGGAAATGGGGATGGGAGCGGGAAGCGCTAGCGGTATTGTCGGCGGTTGATTAGCAGCACGAGTAGTATCCATTGTAGAAGTCGATTGTGGTTGTTGTTGCTGTTGAAGATGTCGTCGCACGGACCCCGATACTCCTCCTGAGCGTTGCACTAGCCTCGGCAACGTCAAGCCCGAGTCATCTTCCAAATCGCGCAACAAAAGTCCTTCTCGCGCCCCTTGTTCCGAAGCTGAACTTGCTATTCCTGGTAAACCCGTAGTCGTAGTCGTAGTTGTAGTAGTCGTAACACCATTCAAGTTTTCATCATCATCCAACAGAGGAATATCCGACATCTGAACATCATCAAGTCTCGGAGTCGGTAATCTTGGCGGAAGCGAACTTGGTGCCACTACCTCCATCTCAAAACTTGAGCGTCGCACGGCGTGATACGGTTGTTGAACCCTCGAGGATGAAGCAGGCGAAGTGAAAACACTCGACGTTCCCGAATTCGAACCTGCCGACGACGATGACGATGACGAAAACGATGCCTCTCCGACAACGGTAGTACCAGAGGTGGAAGCAGTACCGCTCCTCTGCCTTTTGCTACCCCTCCCACGCCCAACAATTCCATTCCTAGCACCTCCCAATTCTCCAATAATACCGGTACCAGAGTTGGCACCAGTAGTAACATTACTAGCAGCCGCTCCTCGTCGAGTACTCCCTTCCTCTTCCCCGCCCTCTTCATCACTGTCAGGGCCAAACAATTCTTCAAACGATCTCTTGAACGGCGACGATGTCGATGCTGAAGTCGTAGTCGTAGCCATAGCTGTAGTACCATTATTCATCTCCAATCTCAATTGCAACGCCCTACTCCTCCCTCTCACCGCCGCTGACGACGATGGAGAAACCGAATCCGTAATGGGCATCAGAACCTATTCTCAACAGCTGCTCCAAGAATTTGGGGTTTTTCTAAGTATCCTGAACGTAACCAGCCAAAGGCGATGAGGATGGTGGTGGTAGTAGTAAGCAACGAGAACAATGAAGCCAACGGAGGAACCGAATGAGTAGTATCGCCAACGGGCGGGCGGCCGGGCGTTAGCGTAATAGGTTCCTTGCTGGGCAAAAGTGCCTTGCGTCAGGGACTGGAAGCGCTGATGATTAACAAGTTTGTGAGACTGGGAGCTGTATGGCCCAATGGGGTCAACCCAGCACAATGACTGTCTGTTTACCTGTCTCATAGATCTATCCATCGACACCTCGTTTCTCACCATGTGTATTAATATCCGGCACCTATATCGCTCTTCTCCTAACGATGCATAATAACTATCCCATTCGACTGTGGTATCCAACAAACTACATAACGCTCCAAGCACAAAATAGCAGCGTAATTCAAACAAACAAAAAAAAACATATAAAGCACACAAGAATATACTCCTAAGCACTAAAATTCACAAAAAAAAATAGTCCGTATACCCTCTCACCATCGATCCATCACGCCGTATCATGCCTCTTCAAAGCTGCAGGCCTCCCAGTCGGCAACCGTCCCCTCGCAATCCTCTCCGCAAGTCTCTCAACCATACTCTCATTCGGCCCATCTTCCTCCCCCCTCATCGCCGCCTCCTCCTCCAACGTCTTCTTAATCAAATACTCCATATTAAACCCACCAGGCGGAACTTCTCCAGGCCCAGAAGTCGAAGCCGATCCAGAAGAGTAAATATAGTCCGTAGGCCCACTCCCTCGACGGAATGCAGAACGCATGGACGGAGTGGGGAACATCGCGGGTCGTTGGTTTGTTGTGAATTGAGGTAGGCGCTCGTTGAGGAGATCAGATCGACGCCTATATCGGTGTGCGTGTCAATTCTTATCAGAGGGCGGAATGTCATTGTCACTTACGCATCAGCAAACGACCTAATGCCATTGATCTTGTTGCCCTGTACGCCGAGCACATCAGGTTTAATTCTCGCAGGCCCAGCGGCCTCATCTGGCATGAGCTCCGTTGCACTCTCTGCCTCCTCACTACACGTCCGCAGTCAGCAACCACCATCCTGAAAATTCTAAAATAATGGACATACCGCAACAACTGAAACACCATCTGCATCTTCCCAACAGCCAAAATTTTATTCTTAATCTGCTGCCTTCTCGCAAGCGCAGCTTCGTCGTCATCCTCCCGTTCCTCCTCGTCCGACACTGAATCCGCAAGCTCTTCTTGACTACATATACTCAAAATCGCCAGCAACATCTCCGTAACTGTACACAAATACACGTCAACATCCTTTTACACAGAAGATATAAAGTTGAACACCCACTCTTGGCGCCAACAAAAGGCAAACTCCACGTAAATCCATCCATAAAATTCGGTAACCAGTATGGATGCGGATTCGAATTAAACTGCCTTATCGTTATATTCTTATTCGCATACTTCAGTACCGCAGCACGATTGTGGTATACGTCCAGGTAATTCGGCGCAGAGAATATCGTGATCACGGATGGGAAGTGCTTTTTTGGTGTTTTCTTGTACATAGTGAACCTATAACCAGCATCAGCATGAATGCGATATGCAGTGGAAAGGATGATTCTGCTACTCACCCGGCATCTTGCGCCTCGTGTCCTCTAATCACAGTTAACAAATTATTCCTCTCCAAAAACTGACACACGGCCTCATATCTACACACCACGCGTATAAATCAGCACTCCATCTCATACAGAAAGTAAAGCACAGTAACCACTCACGTATAATTAAACGAGCACCCCCTAGTCTGATTCGGTAAAAAGTTCGAACCAGGCGGAACACCACTCGCTTGTTCCTGGCCAAACGACTGTATAGGATCCGACCATAACAGATCGCACAGGAGGCCGTGCGATCCCGGTTCTTGGAATCGATTCATCTGTGACAAATGGGCGCAATGAGTCAGTCACTTGTAGGACAGAGTGGGGCACGAGTGAGAGGAAGGATATTAACACGTACGCGATCAAGGTCCTTCAGAGTGACCAATGAAGGGGACAACCCTCCATGTACACAGAAAAACTTCCCATCCACCAGTGCGGAAATAGGCAGTGCACAAAAAGACTCAATACAAGCTTCGTACACCTCCGAACTGTACTTGTGCAAGCCTACAGATGATCGTTAGCACCGTCATATGAGCATGCGGGGTAAGAAGCCACAAAGGTGACAGACGTACATTCACGCTTAAACGTGAAATATTCTGTCAAATGCCGACATTCGTGGTTCCCTCGTAACAATATGACTTTTTTAGGATACCAGATCTTGAGAGCGTAGAGGTACAGTAGACACTGGATGTATGATTGGAGCATGAGTGAAGAGCTGCGGATGGAAGAGAGAGAGATGTACCTCGATACCAAAATCTCCTCGATCGACGTAATCCCCAAGAAAGAGATACGTCGTGTCTCCAATAGGTCCCCCAACTTCAAACAACTTCATCAGGTCATACTACACCAACACAATCAGTGACCCAAAAACCTCCAAGATCCACGCGAGGGACTCACATATTGTCCATGAATATCACCGCACACTGCACACAACTCATCAGTCACTCACTACACCATCAAAGATGCTAAAACGCACCAGTCATAGGACTCGAAACCAACACCATATTCGGCTCCTTCCTCAAAACCGCCATGGCAGTCTGAATAATCCACAGCGCGTGCGTTTCCAAGATCCTCCCCTCATTAAAGAAATGGTCCTTCAAATAACTCGCATTGGGCATCCGATCTCCTCTCCCATCGCGCATGAAGAATTCCGCGTCCGTTGGTTTGTGTGTCGCTGGAGGCGGAACCTACAATCAAGGGAGCAAGGTCAGTCTCAATCCATGAGAGGGAGAAGAGATTTTAGAAAGTATAAACTCACACTCCTAACCCTCCTTTCAGTCATACTTGGTCCCCCCTGTGGCGAAGCATTATTCGTCGGCGGTGGCGGCGCCCCAGTCGGATAACTCGTCGGAGGTGGTAACACCACTGGAGAAGCAGTAGGCACACTGGCACCGCTTGGACCCCGACTATGGCTGGGGGAGATAGTTCCAGACGGCGCTGCTCTCTGCTGCGCCTGTTGAATCTGCCTCGCGGCATTTCTTTCTTGTGCTACTTTCGACCTCTTGCCTGACATGACTCTTGTTCCTTCCCCTGGTTTGGTAGTGGAGCTGAAGACGCGGCGGCACTACTTGCTGAGGGGTTGATGAATGTGTTGCGCAGGCGTATAAGATGTAAGCGCGTGGTGGTGGACGTATGTGGGGTGTAAAGTGGACAACACTGGGCGTAGATGTAAGCGCGCGTGTGTGTGGGCGTGTGGGCGCGAGAGATGGGAAAAGACAAAACACTGAGGGGAGATTAAACGTAAATTATAAACCGAACGTTCCAAAGATAGCCAAAACAACACGCACAAGAGCCACGCAGCGCAACGCAGATCTTCAAGCGGTCGTTGCAGAAAGGGTCAAAGGGGAAAGGTGGTCGAAATCAGTCACTAGAGCAACCAACATAAAGCATCTACATCAGCACAACACGCCAATCGCAAATAAACCAGCCCACCCACCGTCTCTCAAATACAACAGTCGATTTTCCAAAGGACGAGAGGGGACTCAAGCGACCAGATAGATACCGACAGACACAGGCAGAAGACGCACCTCGTGCGGCTCTTAGTGTTTGTCAGTGTGTTGATCTTCGGTGCCTATCAAGACCGCTAGACGCCCGTCACTGTGGTCAACGGGCACATAAATCCACCGGCACACCAACAGAGGACAGACAGAAAAGCTCATGAAGGGAAGCGCACAGTGTAAGCAGAAAGAAGGCCCTAGTGATCTAATATGACTTGGTGGCTACCGTATATCCCTCTTTATCAAAGGCCTACCCTTGTAGTCGCGAGGCTGTGCTTCGGCATTAATCCCTATGCGAGGTGATTTTTCCATACAGAACGGACTAATGAGAGTATTTCTATTAGCAACAGTGGAAATAGTCAACTTGCTTTGTTCCTAGAGTGGATAACGAATGGTATGATGTAGGTGTTGTGAACATTGTCTGAAAGACTGAAATGACATATTCTCATTTATTTCTCTGGTTCGTCGCGCACAGCAGAGAGGGGGGATCAACTTCCGTTTGAAGAGGTTTCAAGCTTCACGTGCCGCGCTCTGGCACCATATCCCTAATTCGTGAGTTGGCTACCTCTCATTCTTCCTACTCTCCTGTGGTACTTCAGACAAGTATTTGGCTCAGGCACCCGTTTTTGATTAACTGTTAGCCACCCAGGCCGAGCCGCTTCGGAAAAATCCATGCCGAACAAACAAACAAGAGCATCGCGTCTGTATTTGTTTATCCTATCTTTGTGTATGTTTTCCTGACCCATCTGAGCGCTTCTACCGACATACATCAGCGGTACGTCACTTCCAAAAATCAATTGATGTAGGACTTATTTGTGTACACAATGACAGTTTACCCTCTCGGGAGTCATGTTCCGAATAATCTCAAAGTCAAAGGCTTCCAAATTTCATGCTTTCACGACCAGGGTCCCAGGAATGTCTAGGACTGTCTCCAGTACGACCGAAACAGATAAATATTTCCGATTCACCTCAGGTCGATGGTTGTGGAACGAGCGCGAACGTGCGCCTCTCCTCATAACGTTCACGAATATTCAGCTGATTTTCCGGGGCAGAGAATGAAGTCCGGTACACCCCCTTCGATCCCCGAGAGTTGATACGAGTTTCCTGCAAAGCCACAGGAGCAAGATCGTGTACCCTGTTTACGAAGTTGGAAGAAGGTACGTTTACAAATTCAGAAAACTCACCTTATTGCTGAGGGTGTGAGCAGGTTCTTACAATAAGGCATTTCGCCTTACTCTGGACGACTCGATCAACGTTATTGCTCGTATCCCCTGTCCCCTGGCTGGTCCTTCCTATTTGGTGACTGCGAGCGAAGTCGCAACCCTACAGTTTACCCGCGAAGTGCTCAAACTTCCGGTTCCACGAGTCATTACCTGGAGTGGTGCGGCTCAAGACCGCACCAATAACGTCGGTACAGACTTTATTATAATGGAGGAGGCTCCCGGCGTTCCTTTGGTCAAACGCTGGACGCAACTTCCAACTGCTGATGATGTCCGGCCAGCTCTACAGGGTATACTGGATTTAGAAAGGAAACTTGAGTCTCTTCGCTTCTCTCGTATCGGAAGCCTCTACTTCAAGGAAGACGTCAGGCCCGATCTACGTGATGTTCCTCTACTCTCCGGCGACGTTGATGATGCCACCCTACGGCTCGCAGAAAGGTATTGTATCGGACCATTGATTGACCGCCAGTGGTGGAGAGGTGATAGGGCTCACATGCGCCTTGATCGGGGTCCATGTTTGTAACTCGCTGCCCTCTATAATTTGTATTCTGATCCGAACCACTGCAGGGCCAGATACACTGTCCTATTTTACTGCAGCGGCCAAGAATGAACAGATACTTATCGCTCAGCAATCACAGAAACCGACCCACTACCGTCGCAAGCCAACACACGACTTCCCAACCCACTCAAAACTCTTGTCCATGTATATCGATGCTGCTCCTCATTTTCTGCCAACGGACGACGATCTATGCGCACCAACCCTGTGGCACCCCGATCTTCACTTGAACAATACCTTCGCATCCTCATCCGGACCAGGAGAAATACAAAGTATCATTGACTGGCAACACGCAACGGTCCTCCCGTTCTTCATGTCCATGTCTGTTCCTCCGGCTTTGATATACGAGGGCGACAAAATTGATATACACCAGCCAATCCCTCAACTCCCTGCAAACTTCGAAGAACTTACACCCGATGATCAGGCAGTGTGCCGTCTAGAACTTCGATTGGCATATCGACAGAAATGGTACCAGTTCCGAGTGTCCGGTGATAGCCGCAGAAAACGAGGTTGCTCTCTCCCGCATCTGGAATCCCTAATGATGCTCCCTACCTACGTCACGCGAGCATGGGCCGACGGTATACTTGATTTACGCGAAGCACTGGACCAGGTACGGGCGAATTGGACCACCATCGCAGGGCCAGGGGTGCCCTGCCCCATCGAATTCGGTTCAGAGGAGATGATGGAACACAAGAAGCAGATGGAGGCATTCCAGCGCTATAAGGCTGTCATCGCGCTCATGAATTCAAGGCTTCAGTGTGGAGGAGACGGACTGGTTCTGGACAAGGATTACAGTACATCACAGAAAATGATCGCAGATGTTGAGAAGCTATGGGACGAAAACATAACCGGCTCTCCCTTCCCGTACAGGGATGGAGAATACTCTTTCTTTTTGTCGTAATGATCCTACATGCTATACACTCGCACTTTTCAGCTTTGTTTTATCTCACCTTGTTGGTGTTGAATGAATCCTTGAGAAGGCGAAGGTAACTGCGTGTCTTTTATAAAAGAGCACGTGGGGGAGGGTTACGGTACACCGGTATTCTTACAACAGAATCTTGCTACGTAAGCTCTACTCTCCCATCGTCTGTACTCCAATTTGTGGCCGAACACGTGCGCCCTTTCCAATGTATTCTCTTTGTTGCTAAAAAGCTTATTCTAAGACAAGTCGTCTTCTAGTACGTCTGTGTAATGTCCCAAGGAAAGGATACTAAGCCACTTCAGAACACCAAAGGCTTCATCGAGCATGGATTCATAAGCAAAAAAAGAACAGCTCCGCAGGAGTACAACAGATGGTTAAGGGTGTTTGTAAATGTGAGTATGTTTTCTATGTGACCGTGACGATGTTCACTTTAATCCATAAGACCGGAGTTGCGAATCAGCTCCTCAGCCTGAATGGACCGAGGAGTGATCCTGCACACGAACGGTTCAGGATAACTAGTTAGCATAATCGTCAGTCAACGTACATAGAACGAGTGAAGAAACATACGAAAGCGTCCCATTTGTCATCTCAGGTCTGATTGGTATTTCTTTTCCGTCCTTGTCCAAGCTAGGTCAGACATCGTATACACTCAAAATGTGCGATATGGTGATGAACATAGAATCCTCGGCCAAAAATCTCCCAGGGCAAATCCTCCTTCCATAGCCGAAGGACGCCACGGTTGGATTGCGAACCGTCGGGTCAATCTTTCCGTCTTTGAGGAACCGCTCTGGGTTGTATGTGAGCGGGTCCTCATAGATCTCTGGGTCGTGTAAGATCGACCTAGAAAGGACATTTCAGTTCATGTATTCAATTGGCGAGTCAATCGACATGCCAGGTATTCCCCATGATGATAGTACCTTTGGGTATGTAATACCCATTGTATTCGTCTGCTTCCGAAGCCATATGGGCCAATCCTGAAGGCAAGGAGAGCATCAGTGCCCAGACATTACATAGATTATAGGTACATACCAACTGGTGTTACAGGTTGCCATCTCATTGATTCCTTGACCATTGCATTGATATAGGGAAGGTTTGGTCGATCGTTGAACTCAGGCAATCGGCCACCAAGGACTCTGTCAAGCTCCTCTTGTGCTTTCTTTTGCACCTCTGGATAAAGAGCCATTGCCATGAAGTAGGATTGCACCGTTGAAACGGTCTTGGGGGTCTCATGAGCTAGAGTTAGGCTAGATCTGCGACACCGGGTCTCACCGTATCGGCACCGCCTATGAAGTATTCAGCAGAGTATATCAGTTGCAGAAAGGGAGGGCTTACCAGCAAAAGACATTGCACAAATATTGCGAGCCATGGAATCGCCATCCTGCCAATTAGGCGAGTTCTCATCCAGTAGCTTCTCAATGAGAGCTGTTGTCACACATGGTTCCGCTGTGCCATCTTTCTGTTCGTACAGTCAGCATCCTCATAAACGGAATGACAAAATCCTCAAACCATTCGCTCCTTGACCGACTCCCAGGGCATATTCACAAATTTCCTGCTAATCTGACGCCAGTAGTTGGCCTTTCTCTTCCACCCGGCGCCTGGGACCCACGCAGGGATGTACTTCATAGCGGGGAATATATCAACCAAGAATCTCCCTGGGATACCAGCTTCTGAGGCACTGGAAAGGGCTATCTCGGCCGTCTTCACATACGAGTCATCGTTGTCATCTGAGATAATCATTCCATATGTAATTTTCAGTATGGTTGAGGCAAATGCACTGATTGGTCGGTATCAATGTTCAGGGATACACCCTTGAAGCTTGAGGATTGTGACCTACTGCCGCACATGGAGCATGAAGTCATCAGGGGTTTTGAGGAGCCGACGAAGGAAGGCCCGGGCTGTCCCAACGTAGACGTCGTGGTACTTATGAACGACATTTGGGTGAAAGTGATCATGAAAAGCGCGGCGATAGCGTCTCCAAACTGTACCATAGGGCATGAGCGCAAAGCTCCAATTCCATTCCATCCTAGGCTTATGTTAAGCTCACATATAATTAGTACGCCAATTGAGAAAAGAGCACAGACAATTCAGC
This sequence comes from Leucocoprinus leucothites, assembly GCA_013368445.1. Lineage (NCBI taxonomy): Eukaryota > Fungi > Basidiomycota > Agaricomycetes > Agaricales > Agaricaceae > Leucocoprinus > Leucocoprinus leucothites. Next base: position 674,156 of record JAACJO010000009.1, read on the forward strand.
CAGCATAGGCAAGTGAATACGGTCAGAGTAGTTTGATGACCGCCTCTCAAAGAGATCGTAGGCCTTTTCCAAACTACCAAGAACCAGAAACGGCTGTCAAAGAACCTTGAAGTAAACCATGTCTCCTGTAATTGCTGTCAGATATGAATATAGACCCTACCTAAAGTCATACCGTACATCTTGGACCACTGATCATACGCTAGCCATGCTTTGGATGTGGGAAAGTCCAAGAGGTTATCAATAAATGGATACCCCCTTGGACCAGGTGGTAAGGGTAGATGACTGGGTTTGTGTTTATGCTCTTGAAGCCGACCATAGAGCAGCCATCCCAGAGCCAGACCGGAAGCCCACAGGACTGATGTGGTAGAGAAAAAAGACATGATCATAACCTTTTACCGTGGTAAGGTTTTGGATAGCTTGGAGTTTTGTTGGTCACCTGGCAGTATGAATGTCGAGAAGCAATATTGAATTCCCAAGAAAACGAGGTATCATGAGAAAAGGAACTCTAAACAGAGCCAGGTCCTATGACTACTTGAGAGTATGCCCTGGTGGAGAGGTCAACGACCTTGTCAATTGGGGACAATAGACTGAGACTGGGAAGATTTCTGTCTAGGTCAATGTCAATGGATTGAGGTGGGTAGATAATCCCATTGGTAGTACTAGCGACAGTCTACCGTGGTAGATTCATTCTGGCGAGGCTTTGTCGTACTCTGTCGACCCATCGTCGGGATCGGAAAGAGGTCTTGAATGTGGCAGAAGTGATCCATGATATTCCGTCAACGCATAAAGCATTGGAGGGAAAGACGGCTGGAAAGTTCAAAGAATTGGAAACAACTCTTTGCTCGCGCTCAGGTACATGCCTCGGTCACACCGTGAGAGACTAGCGGAAACCCGTTACAAACACCGGAACCCGTTCAAGTCTGGCAACCTCAGATATACCCTTCCAGAAGACACCTCAAAGAAATACTTACCTCGCCTGTTACCCCAAGTTTTTCCCCGACTATTTACCCAAACTGCAGCGGTTGGGTAAATTCTTCGTCTCAGAGGATCAGGCTCGGCAATGCCAGTTGGCTTGTACCCTTCACTGGTACAACCTCATTCCCCAGTTCCAGAATCTGAGCCGTGGCTCGTCTTCCTAGGTTATCTATCACTTCTGAGGCGCTTACAACATGACGCGATTAGGTGTAACTCCTGATGAATATTGTAATGCCGAATCCGCGCTCAAGCATGGCTCAGTGACGTTCCTAATACGGACGCGCTCAGAAAACTACTGAGCTCGTTAAAATCAAATTACCGACTTGGGACTATGCCCAAGGGTAGTGCCTTTGACTGCGACTTGTTCAACGTACTCTATGAATTTGATTTCAGCCTAATCTTCAGCTATGGTGATTACTCGAATCAAAACTTTCTTCCTATGCTTGCGGCCCACTTGGTGTGTTATCCTCTGCCTGTAACCCTTACCATGGCCCGTTATACTAATCACAACGTAGGCTCAAGACCCTAGGGCCAATCCCAACTTTGTTCGAATAAAGATATAGTCGACCCTATACTCTTCCATCACCTCTCGCTTCTTACGAATGGGAAGCCCGTTGAACCCCTAGTCCTCATAGCTAACGACTCTTTTGCATGTGGAATATCAAGTCCTAACACCAGCTCTCCTACTCAAAGCCCTTATAATACTCCGTTTATAGGAAACATGGGGTCCGCATCAATCGAATTTGCTGTTATGGGAAACAGCTCGAAGTCGGGCCTTGCCTGTATTGGAAAGGACTTGACAAATGCAAATTGGTATAGCTGGTAATTGATGGCAATAGCAAACCATTTGGTTAAATGCCTCATCGCCACCGACTGATCAACAGATATCTAGGTATCAGCATTGAGAGAAGGAGACTGTTGTATAGGCGTATTAGTGTACTTTAAATGTGTTCCAATAACTTGCTGTCGTGGCCCTATTTTCCCTTACCTGTCAAGCATTACCTGTTCAAAACCATGAAATTGTTGTGTTTCATTTTTAGACAGTATTTCTACCACAAATTCAATTGCTTGGCTGCAAAATCAGTAGGTTACTGATCATAATATAATCTAGAACTTTTGTGGTATTGGCTCCAGGCACAGGGCCATCTCACGAGTGCGAGACCCCGAGAATAAAACACTGCCGGACAAGATATGAATATCAATTATATTTGTACACTTTTCATAATAGTAGGAACATGCCCTATCCGTAGAAAGAGGTACGAGTGAGAAGGACGGGGGCTGCGTGGCTCGCGCAATCCAACAAGTATTTTCAAACAAACCGAGTTACCGAAGACGTCCGAAGCTTAGTTTTTGGTTCAGAACACCAAAGACCGCACCGAGCATAGATTCGTAAGCTAAAAAAAAAAAAAGATGAACAGCTCCGGGAGAATCCAATCAAGGGTAAGAAATGTCGTGAATATGAGCATGTTTTTTTACGTGACATTGTTCACTTCAATCCACGAGACCGGAGTTGCGAATTAGCTTCTCAGCCTGATCGGACCGAGGAGTAATCCTGCACGTGAACGGCTCAGGATACCTGGTTGGTATCTTCATCAATTAATGTACATGGGACCAGCGAAGAAACGTACGAGAGCATTCCATTTGTCATCTCAGGTTTGATTGGTATTTCTTTTCCGTCCTTGTCCAAGCTAGGTCGGATATCGTACACGCTCAAAATGTGCGATATGAGGATGAACATAGAATTCTCAGCCAAAAACCTTCCAGGGCAAATCCTCCTTCCAAAGCCGAAGGACGCCACGGTTGGATTGCGAACTGTCGGATCAATCTTTCCGTCTTTGAGGAACCGGTCTGGGTTGTACGTGAGTGGGTCCTTATAGACCTCTGGGTCATGTAAGATCGACCTAGAAGGAACATTTCAGCTCGTGTATCTAATTGGCGAGCCAATCAACCTACCAGGAATTCCCAAAGATGATAGTACCTTTAGGTATGTAGTACCCATTGTACTCATCTGCCTCCGAAGCCATATGAGCTAGTGCTAAAGGTGAAGAACCTATCAATGCCTAGACATTATGTAGAGTGCAGGTACGCACCGAGTGGTGTCACAAGCTGCCATCTCATTGACTCCTTGACCATTGCATTGATATAGGGAAGGTTTGGCCGATCGTTGAACTCAGGCAATCGGCCCCCAAGGACTCTGTCGAGCTCCTCTTGCGCTTTCTTCTGCACCTCTGGATGAAGGGCCATTGCCATGAAGTAGGATTGCACTGTTGAAACGGTCTTGAAGGTCTCATGAGCCAGAGTTACGCTGGATCACTAACACGGGGTCTCACTGTATCAGCACCACCTATGGACTTGCGTTCAGCAGTATGCACCAACCACAGAAGAGATAGGCTTACCAGCAAAGGATACCGCACAAATATTGCGAGCTAAGATTTCGTCATCCTGCCGATTGGGCGAGTTCTCATCCGGCAACTTCTCAATGAGAGCTGTTGCCACACATGGTTCCGCTGTGCCATCTTTCTGTTCGTACAGTCAGCATCCTTGTAAACGGAATTACAAAATCTTCAGACCATTTGCTCCTTGACAGACTCCCAGGGTACATTCGCAAACATCCTGCTAATCTGACGCCAGTAGTTGGCCTTTCTCTTCCATCCAGCGCCAGGGATCCAGGAAGGGATGTACTTCATAGCGGGGAATATATCAACCAGGAAGGATCCTGGGTTGCCGGCTTCTGCGACGCTAGTAAGGGCTATCTCAGCCGTCTTTACATATGAATCGTCGTTGCCATCTGAGATAGTCATTCCATATGTAATTTTCAGTATGGTCGACGCGAATGCACTGGTTGGTCTGGATTAATATCCAAAATTACACCTTAATGATTATGACCTACTGCCGGACATGGAGCATGAAATCGTCAGGGGTTTTCAGGAGCCGACGAAGGAAAGCACGGGTCTTGCTGACTTGGATGTCGTGGTACTTATGAACGATATTTGGGTGGAAGTGGTCGTGAAAAACCCGGCGATGGCGCCTCCACACTGTACCGTAGGGCATGAGCGCAAAGTTCCAAGTCCATTCCATCCTAGGTTTTGTTGAGCTCACGTGTACTTAGTACACCAATCGAAAAAAGAGCACCGACAATTCATTCACCATTGGGAGGCGAACACGGCTGGAGTAGTTCGATGACCGCCTCTCAAAGAGATCGTAGGCCTTCTCCAAGCTGCCAAGAATGAGAAACGGTTGTCCAAGGACCTTGAAATAAATCATATCTCCTGCAATTGCTGTCAGATGTGAATATAGATCATACCTAAACCCTTACCATATATCTGCGACCACTGATCATACACCAGCCACGGTTTGATCACGGGAAAGTCCAAGAGGTTATCGATAAACGGATACCCCCTGGGACCTGGCGGTAAGGGTAGACCATTAGGATTGCGTTTATGCTCTTGAAGCCGACTGTAGAGAGACCAGCCCAGAGCCAGGCCGGCAACACATAGGACTGGCGTGGTAGAGAAGAAAGACATGGTCGTGAGCTTCCACCGTGATGCTTGGAGTTTTGTTGGCCACTCCGTGTGAATGCTAGTAAACAACCTGAATTCCCAAGGGAACAATGTGTCATGAGAAGGAAACCATTAACAGAGCCGGGGTCCCTTAGTTCCTAGAAAGTGGGTATTGGGTGCCCGGATGGAGAGGTCAACGGATTTGCCAGTTGGAGACGTATCAGAAACCGGGAAGATCCCTGTCTGCGCCAAGCCATGATAGATCGAAGTGGGTGTATGATCTCGTTAGAAGCTCTAGTAATAACCCGTGGTGTATTAATGCAGAAAATACCTGTTAAACATCATCTCGCGGAATTGATCATTGCGAGAAACCAAATGAGTGGACTGGGAAGTCGAGTTGTTCGAAGGCATGGCATCAAAGCCTTTGAGAATCGGGCGGACCGGAAGATATTGTTTTCACCGCAGCAGATATGACCCATGATATTCTGGAAACGCGACATACCCGTAAAGGGTTGGAAGGAAAGAAGCTGGAAAGAAGTGGAGATAGCTCTGCTCAAGCGGCCGCTGATGAGATATTATAAGCGAATTCGGGCTACGACCCTCAGCCTCATCATGACGTGAGCCAAGAGTCCCATTCCTTTAGAAAGCGCAACGGAGATCAGAAGTTTAACAGTAGACAGCGACCAACACCCGACTCGAATTCGGATGCATAGTGAGAACGTTCAAAGAATAGGTAGCCCAACTTGATCCCACAACGACATTCCTGATGACATCAATTCCCACAAATTATCGGGGCGATCCTCCGAAGCGGCAATCCCCTCTTAGCTCCTCATATAACTCCAACTTCATATTCTTGCTATCGGAACCCACGAGTCTCCAGCTCCCCAGCCTCACATATGATGGGGAAAACCAATGCAGTTACAGTTGTAGTCGAAACATCGACCGCCCAAAAGTGAACAGCCAGTGCGTCTTTATCGCATCGACAAAAGAACCATCACAGCCTACATATGAATTGCCTCGCTCAGGCTCGTTCCCATATTCCATTCCCACTTTCAAACTCAGAGAGAGAGAGAGAGAGAGAGAGAGAGAGAGAGAGAGAGAGAGAGAGAGAGAGAGAGAGAGAAACATCATGAACGGGCTCAAAGCATTTATCATCGCGTCGTTGTTCGCAGTAGATCTCCTTTAAATCTTCATCAACTAGTCCGGTGCAGGTATGTCAGCAAAATACAAGTCAAATTACTGACCGAGCTTGAATAGAGTGTCGGACAACGGTCTGATGACAGTTCTACCATCAATGGACCTTTGGAAGCATGGGGTGCTCCTACCATCACCAACGATTGAGTCGAAGTGCGTTCCGAGGGTGTGCAAGGTTATCAACTTGTAGATAAATTCGCCTTCGCATCAGTGCGAATATCACACTATACAACTGTATACACAAAGACAAGAAATCTTACATGGAATATATACATCCAATATATACACAAGGCATCATGCGGTCAGATTAAAGTCCATATATCCAGGCGGTGTGCTTGGTCTAGGATCAAATCACAGGCCATCACTACGCACCAACGCCTTAATTATCCACAGGGATGCCCCCCAACTCCTCGTACCCCAACGCCAAATTCAAATTCTACAACCACAAACCCAAGTCAGCAACCAACTCTCACCCACTAGGAACGACACTCACCTGCAAGCATTGCGTAGCAGCACCCTTCAACAAATTATCCAACCCACCCACAAGCACAACCCTCTCCCCACCCGAATGCACCTGGAATCCACCACACACCCATCCATGTCTCCCCTCCACATCCTTCAACGCCGGCACATCCTTCATAATCCTCACCATCCTCTCTCCCTTATACCTCTCCTCAAACAACTCCGCCACCTCCTTCGCTTTAATCGTATTGTTAAGAGGAACAGAAGCTGTAGATATGATCCCAGAGAACCACGACGCAACAGTGGGTATAAAAGCCACTTTCACTTTTTGTTGTTGTGAAGAGAGAGAAGAGAGGTGAAAGCCTGCTTCACGTTCGTGGATGTGGTCTGTTAATGAGTATGGCTTCACACCGCCTCCTAGGATTTCAGGCGTCACTTTGGGTAACGAGATAGGTTCGCCAGCGGAATTGGTAGAGGCGACGGTCCCAGCACCAGAGTACCCGCTTAATCCGAATACGGTGGGTAGAGAAGAGGGATTGAGATGGTTGATGAGAGGCGCTAAGAGCATTTGAGTGGATGTGGCGTAGCATCCAGGGTTGGCGATACGTTTAGCTGTGCGAATTTGTTGACGGCCGTATAGTTCTGTCATTCGTTCGATGTCGAAGATACGGTTTTTTCAAAATTTGTCGTAATATACAACCAAGCAAAAGAAAAAGGAGAAAAGAAAGAAAAATCCAATCAAAAACCTTCCTTGCTGACACAAAACAACTCAAACACGCTCACCAGGCAACCCATAAGTCCAACCATCCTCAAACCTATAATCCGCTCCCAAATCCACAACCACACTCTTCCCTTGCTCACTCTTTCCTTGCGTACCACGATCAACCGCATCCACAAAAGGCTTCACAACACCATTCGGCAGCGCCATAATCCAAGCATCTACTTCTCCATCCTTTTCCATCCTCTCCACCTCCTCTGTGCTCAAGTTTGAATATGTGATTGGGTTCTTGTCGTACCCCTCAAGACGACGTCCGACAAGCTGTCGAGACGAGACGTGTGAGAGGGAAAGGTACGGGTGGGCGTTGAGGAGTGTTGTCAATGCTTGACCTGTATATCCCCTCGCACCAATCAAAGCGACACGCTTCTGCGCAGTCGTATGCTGAACCGGTGGAACAACCGGTTCGGGAGCAACAGTCGCATATCCTCTTTTCGCACCCGCTCCATCGACCAACTTCCTCGCCACAGTTGAATACGCTCTAGTTCCCGAAGGAGTAGCGGGAGCACGATGCGGAGGCGCACTAGGCCCAACCGGCAAATAACTCCTCTCAATCCTTCCCTTCTTCTCAAACTCCTCCACAATCCTCTCAACCTCCTTCACATCCTGCACACCATACCAAAACAAACTCTTCCCAGCCCTCGTAAAGCTCCCATCTGCTCTTTCAAAATGCCAACTCCTGTTCTCATCTTCTGCAGGTGCAGTCCAGAATAATTTCCTGTGATCCTTTTTGATCGCGCTGAACACGTTGTCCACGACCGAGTTGAGCACTCCTGCGCGAGAAGAGAGGAGTTTGGTCATCACGGGGACCTCGCCTTCGGGGTGCGAGACAACGGCCACGACGTCCATAGGTTCGTCGCCGTATATAGTGTACGGAGTCTTTTTAAGGTCGCTGAGTACCCCTGTGACAGAAGCTAAACCAGAAAGAACATCCGGATCCCTATCGTGGATGACTTGACGGAATCGGTCGGCACCGACACCTTCAAGGCTGGAATGTTTGAAGAGTTTGTATCCTCTTCGGATGAGTGTACCAGCTCCAGAATCTGTGAAGAGCTCTTTTTGGAGCGCAGAAGCGGAGATGACGGCAATGGAAGAGGAGCGAGGGAGATGATCGAGCATTTCTTTGAATTCTCGGAGTTTGAGTTTAGTGCCGTATTTGACCCAAGGTTCTTTCATTAGTTGGTCATATTCCTAGTGAAAATTGTGATGAGAATTGGGGTTGGCCCCCGAAATGAGAATTTTACTAACCTCGTCGAGGTTGATGACGTCCAATTTCTCGCCGGTAACACCATGGAACATTCCTCCCTTGTCATTGAGGAACACAATCTTCATCGGCTCCAACTCTTTCGCCAGTTCTCCAGCAGCAATATCCGCATTGACATTCAAAATCTGACCATCCTGGCTTTCCGCCAAACTGGTCAAAATCGGGACAGCACCCGCACGAATAGAAGCCTCAAGAGGCCTCTTGTCAACTTTGGTAATTTTACCGACAAGACCATATTTTTCCTTGTCGAGGTAGTCGGCAGTGAAGACGCCAGAGGTGATCGGGCGAGCTCGGGTGCCTAGTTTTTCGAGTGCGCCGACGAGCTTGAGGTTCTCTTCAAGGAAGACTCGACGGGCAACTTCCAGCGTCTTTGCATCTGCACAGCAACAAAATTAGACACGTCAGTTGACGCCGGGGATAACTGATATATTTCTCACCAGTAACACGAATTCCATCAATGTAATCGGGCACAACACCCTCCCTCTCAAGGATATCGTTCAGCTGAGGACCAGCACCGTGCAAAACGACGGGGTACAACCCAACCCTCGCCAAAAAGCTCAAGCTAAGCGCCAGCTCATCGATTTCATTCAACACAGCACCGCCAATCTTGATGACTGCAAATCTAGCCGGTTGGGTCGGGTTGGACGAGGATGAAAAAATGCGAAGGTGACGCTCGACTTCACGTTTGGTTCCGATCGAGTACAAAAGTCGCATGATAGTGTCCTTATTTTCATGATGAGCAAGAGGGATTTTCGCCTGTGGTGGAATTTTTTTTTCCAAATTTCTTTTAACTCACTCGGTCGGTCTGGGCGACAGATTGGATGCCCCTCGTCAGTGCTGGAGTGGAGCGTTTGACAACCTGGACGGCTGCACGGCGCTGGCCAGCGACGAGGAGGGCACGCCTGGCGCCATTGGCAGAGAGACGGACAAGCTGGGAGGGAATTAAGGGCATGGTGGATGTGGGAGAGAGAGAGTGAGAAAATTGAGGAGATATTATATACTCGTGATTCGTGCGTTAATTTGCGTCTGCCAATGGCCATAATCGCACAAACTACTGTACAGCTACTGCGTTAGACGCTATACTACAAGTCGGACCAGTGCATCCCGTCTTCGCCGCAGACACGCCAATCTCACATTGTCTCTTCTCTTCTCCCGGTCCAGCTCTGCATTTCTTCTGATTCCCCACTGCTTGATCATCATCTGTTCTCTGAGGTGGTTCTGCCATTGCACGTATTTCTCCGCCACTCGTTCATACTTTAGTATCTCCTGCTTCTTCGTAATATCTCGGATGCGCTGTTCAATGCGCTGCAGGCGCTTGGTGAATGACAGCACCATGTGGTCTCCAGGCGCCCAACTCTTTGTCTGCTTCTTCAACAACTGCCGTCTTCGCCGGTACACCCAATGCGGTCCCAGCATGTCCGCAGGCCACCGTTGCCACCATTGTTTGTGGAACCCATAACACGACAATCTCGACCTCGACTCGTCTACTCGGCCCTGTAGTTTACCCGACGTTGCCACTCCAGGGCGCGTCAGCGACGGTGAGAGCAACGACAAAGGCGATGGCGATGGTGACGGTGACGCCGAGGACGGAGGCGCTAGTGCACTGCTTGGAGGTGTCTCTTCTACTACTGGTGTTTCTGTTCGACTGCTACCAACAATCACCCTCAATGCCTCCCTCTGCCGCTGTAAACCTCCGACTACCCTTGCTACCCTCTCTCCCAGAACATCTCTCACACCAGTTCGCTCGCCAGACCCTTCAACTATCACCGCAATCCGTACAGCTATTGGTCCTAGTTCTTTTCGCATTCTACCCACACGCAATGAAAATCGAAGTGAAGAAGAAAAAATGTGTCCGTCAAAGGTCCGAAAGATCTGTTTGATAAATACGCAAGTCTGTGCGCCTCGTCAGCCTCTTGCCCCTCGATCAAGACAATTTCACCGACCTTGATTTACAATGGGATACAAAGTTCGACAGTCCCGAAGGAAAAAAGAAAAAGAGGCAGCCACCAATTAATCAAAAACGCCGCCAAAAACAAGCACGAGTCGCGTCGGTGTACAAAAAACGCGCAAATTCCCCAAATTCAATGAAGAAGTAGGGCAAGAAAAAGTCAACAAGCGACAAAGGAGGTAGAACACAAAGTCAAGGTCGAATCGTCCCCGCGTTTGGCGTACGTGAGGCGAACGAAGGGGGTGCCGGTGAGGGAGGGGAGGCGGGAGAGAGGACAGAAGTATTGGGTGAAATCTGGAGTTTTGTTGACACTTGTGTACAACTTGGCCCCCCAGAGGCTCAATTAAACAAAGGGTGGTGGCACTTCCCCGCGTTCCTCTATTTATCCTCCTCTGGCCGGTTAACAGCGGGTTCACACACACAGCCCAACTAAGTACGGTAACTGTAACTGTTGGTGTGACTGATGGACTGGGAAACTCGGCGATGATGATGACAACCATGATAAGTAGATCATCGTGATGAATATGGAGTCATTTCACATGACCGGTGGGAATTTCTTCAAGATAAGCTGGATGAAGTAGTTGTTGGCCAAGGGTTTGGGAACGAACATGTGTACAGTGTGCTACTGTACTTCTTTGCGGAATGATGTAAACTAGAAATTGGGATGACTTCAGAGTGGAGAAAGAGACTCTCGTTGACTGGTGGATCGAAGTGAACTCGTCAAGGACCAGTCTAGCTCAGCGCTTTCAGCATTTGCGCAGTACTGATGCGCCCATGAAGGTCCGACAATGATTAATCGATTAATGATCTTGCATGATTGGCCAAGCACTGCGCGGCATCAACACATCAATCCTGAGTATACAAATACCAGCCGTTGGAATGTCGGTCGGATCTCAAACCTTCAGGCTCAGCCCCGGCCGAGCTCTGCCGAGCAAGCTTGCTGGAAGCCACCACCCGCAGCAGCAGTCCTCCTGCATGGCAATTGGAAAGACTCCGGAAATACTCGAATATGTCTGAATTTGTTCGGGAGGCTCAGTGACTGCGCATGTTAGGAGACTGTGGCATCGTCTTATCCCTAGGAATCCTATCAAACAAGCAGTCAAAGTAGCTAGTACTTTCAATGGCAAACTTGTATTCCAGAACGGAAAAGCGACTCAACGAAGTAGATACAGTAATAGCAAAAAAGAAATTACAATGAGCGGATTGTGTTCAACGATAACAAGCAAGGAAAGGGAGAAAGCAGCTACATAACAAGGATCGACGTATTGTAAGATTCACTACTCAGAGGGGGAGACAACATGTACAAGAAGAACATATGCTACGAACACCAAAAACACAGAGAAACTTCGAAACACGGGCGTCCATGAGAAAACAAGCCCTTGACCCACTTCAGGCGCTTATCATGTCTCGGGCCTGCAAGCAGTCGCAGAGAGGGAGCGATCAATGTCTGGAACAATTGTAGGTTTGGAGAATTCAATCTCACCTCTTGAAAATTCGGAAGGAAGGGCCCACCCATCACCAATCCCAATGATCCCCACGAGTGACTCTCGTCCCCTCCGCGTTCCTACCGGCAGCATTCCAGTCAGGCCCACCACCACCACCACCTCCACCTCCACCCCTTCCACTCAAATTAACTCTGACTCCGTCACCTTCACTACGAGTGACTCTGGTTCCAGCCGCGACTGCCTCGACGCCCTCGACGCGTGCTACCATTACCGCACGACGATCGTTGACCTGATTTATACGAACAAAATGGGATTAGTAAATGCAATCTGGAGAGGGGAGGATTAGTTAGTTGAACATCATAGTACTCACACTACGGGAGTCAGGAGGCCGGGGTCCATTCTCAACGGGAAGCGCCGTGGTCAAGCCAAAAGCCAAGACAGCGAGATACGACAGTGCAGAAACAATGCGCATGGTGGTGATAGACTAATTCCAAGAGAACGATAGACGGCGCAGCGAGCGACTGTGTGGGGGTAAAGACGTTAAAGGGAGGAAGCACGAGGTCGGGGAGGTACAAGGAACAAAAAGGACTTGAGGGACCTTGAGCGAAGTTATGAAATCCTTTTTAAGGTCAAGGAGCACACGAGTGACGGTGGATTTAGGCCCCAATGCATGTTCTATCCCTTGAATGGTTTAGCTCAAAACCTATTCAAAGTGAGCTGCCTGTTTCTGGCTCCAATCTGCCATTAAAAATTTTTAAAGCTTGCGGCCATCCGCACGTCCCTTTGCCTTAACCGTATGTTTCATGCCGAGAAATTTGAATGGTGTGCGTTGATCTTGACATGGAGGTTAGTACAATTGTAGCATCTCTTCTTGCTCCTTGGGGGACCTTTTTCGGCCCCGCTTGGAAGCTCAAAGTTTGAGCAGACAAGCTCAGGGTGCCCGGATGATGATGGCACTGCACGGTGTGCTGTGCATGATAGGATGCTGTGGCTTGGGTGCTAGTAGGTACGCGTGCTGCGGTAGTGGAAGCCTTGAGGCGCCTGGCGTACTAGTCCAGTGCTGGTGGCCCTGCAGATTGAGATCAGTGACCATGCATCCGCTTCACCAAGTCTTGCTGTAACGGGTATGAAGACCATAACGGGACGACATGAGGGAGGTCGGTACACAAAGTTGGGTTAGCTTGAGGCACGTATAACGCTTTGTATTGAATCACTATCAGAGTAGACATGTGGTTTCCATTGATTGTGGCCCAGAGAGAAGTCATAAGGATCTTTCATCTGAATCTCGTCGCAGAGAGCTTCTCAGGACCTATTGCCACCGGGGATTGCGAGAGACAAAGTCGAGCTCAACACAGAGAGGGTGCAGCAGCACGAAATTTGAAGCCATCCGCCCAAAGCGACCGTTATAGAGGTGACGTCAATCAGAGTGACACACCAATCTCCCAGTCTAGCGTAGTGTATGATGAAATTAAAATAGCATTGATTCCACTCTCCATTTCCATGATTAGGTATCAAATGACTCACTGCCACCCATCATTTGGCGGTTGTCTCTTTGTTCCCAGCGCACCGCCGAACAAAGTTAGGTAGGCGCGCCGAACGCTCGCAATAATGTACACCGATGACATATATAAGATCAGTCAAAGAAGAAGCACCTACAGTACCACCCTCTCAAACATCCCTACAGTGGGAAATAACCGTCAGTTCGAGTGACTTCGGACCAGAGTTCTGGAACGCTACCTGCGGCGAAGCGACAACATCGTATCTCCGTGACTAGATTGACGCGCGGCCCCTGTCCAAGTGGATGATGCGCCTAGCTCGTATATGTTGTGAGCGTTGAGCCGTCGTGTTACTGGGCGCTAGAAGGCTAGAATATGACTTCTCAAGCATCACGAAACTATAATTCTTCCTGCTTGCACGATCCACGGTCACGGTTGTCCGGGTCCTATTTTCCAGGTTTTACAGGGACAGCCAGCTGCCGATGCAAGACGACTGCATGATAGTAATCCAAATCTAACGAGCACAGCGCTGGGATATCATCATGTTTTGGCAAGTGACAGATCGGTATTGACGAGGCGCCCGACGAGGCTGCGACTACCTATTCCAAGCATCTGTTGCTCAGATATATATCACACGGCTCCGTCGTACCTACGAAGATTCAGACTTTGTGCTCGAAGATGCAATCGCAGTCATCCACTCTCCCCGCACCAGACGTTTATCTAAACCACTTTATTCCTGCTCAAGGTATTCAACAGGAAGCAGCGAGGAACCTCAGCTTAGTCGTGCTCGGTGTGAGTCTGAACCCTGTCTTTGACACTCGAATTTTCAACTAACCAGATGGGTTATTAGGCCACGATATGGGATATCCTCATCTATGTTCCTGATGATATCATGATTATATGTCGCAGTCGCCCATCTCTTGTTCTGGTCTGCTTCGTATTTTCGAGGTCAGCTGCTCCCTGGACCCGGTAATTTATGGCTATCACTCACAAAGTTATCAGGGTTTTCGCCTGCACGCTTGTATTGCTTGCTGTCCTGATGTGCAGTACGAATCTTCCCTTTGTCTGAGAAGCACCTATTGATCATCACAACAACCAATGTGCCAGCCCACCCGATACCGGATTGTCATGCAATGGCCATCAGCGTCGCAATCACGATCATATTAGCCATGACCACGACCTCCTTCCTCTTCCTGCAACGTGTCAGAGCCCTCTATACAGAGAACAGTGTCGTGCGACTCGCCTTTACTCTCCTGTGGCTGGCGGTTAGCATTGTCGTATCCATCACAGTCACAATAGGGGTTGGCGCAGCACATGTACCTGGAACCCAATATTGCCATTACTTAGTGGTAGATCGGTACACTGCAACTGCGGGTTTCAGCTGGTTATTTTTTGACACCCTTGTCTTTTTGGCGGTTTCTTACTGGATAATATCGTCGCATTCCGGGCTCAACGCGGATGTTGGGCCCGCAATATCTTGGGTCACTTTTGCGAAAGGACAAGCTCTCCCTAAACTATCAAGGGCCGTACTCCAGGGTGGGCAACAATATTATTTGTAGGTCCTACGTCATATTTTGCTACCCATTGAACAACTGATTAACGTTTGGTCCTTTCAGCATCGTTATCTGTCTCAATCTTCCGTGTGGGATTCTCTTGTCTATCCCATCGGTCCCGTCACCCTACAAGGTCATGATGACTTCACCTCTGATTACTCTAGCGGCATCCATGGCTTGTCGCGTATTCCGTAATTTGAGGATGCAGGATTTCCAGGCCAGCGAGATGCAGTATCAGTTCTCCGACGTTGAATTCAACCGAGCTCTTCCAAGAAGTACCGTAACTCCGGCAGTAGTATGTTCTCTCCCCTCAGGGTATCCCGTCACAGCTACCGGAGCCTCATGAGGGTTCTTGTGCTAGTCATTGTCGATCTTCCATACTTTAAAACTAATGGCATAGATGAGGACAAGGCGCCTGTTGTTGGTCTGGGGTTTTGTGAGTTGTGGGAACTCTTCGTTTCAAAACCTGATGGGGGCGTTTGGGGTGGCACAAGGCTGTTTTCAATATTACTGGGATTTGAGAACATCGTGGCAGATAAGGTCTTCTCATAGGAGTTGAACGTATCATACTACAGGATATGTGTTGTATATGAATATCCGGTTGATCACGAATATGGACCGTGACAGAGTATGCCTGGATCAGGATGGCCAAGGCTATCTTAAGTAGCTGCATCTTGACATGTCAAATATGTAGAACTGGTTAGATTCGTTCGCTCAAAATGAATGACCTATGATCAAAGACTCGGAACGGCGTGATGCCACTCCAATCTCCTAGCGCTCAGAGCCCGGCGGTTTATGACATGGGTTCACAGCTATGCTCTGTGCTTCACAGCCCGAGTTGGATACAGGTACTTGCACCTGAGGCCAAAATTAGTGACGGCGTCAATCATAATAAGGCTCTAATGTGCGGAGTGTAGGGAATCAATGATTTAGGATTGATTCTACTTTCTACTTTGATTTTTTCTTTGGTTAGGTATCATTGTGTCAGTGGTTCGATCATTCGCTGGTTGTTATTTTTCCCCAGGGACCAGGAGACGGGTCAGTAGATGAGCGCACCGAACGCTCACATTAAAATTCAATAGCTTCTCATATACCAAATTCAAGCACCTACATTTCTCATGCTGCAAGCCTCGATCCGACGTAGCCGCAGGGCCTGAGAGAGTGACAGGAAGAGGTCTATGCGTCACGATTCCTAGTATCGTGATAGTAATCCAAGTATGTCTGTTGAAGATGAGAATCAGCACTGGGATGCCACGAATAATGAAGCGAGGCTGACTCGTGATTTGTCTCTGACTCGGACAAGAGTAGTGTCTATTTTAAGTTTTGTCCTCCGAATATTTACTATCTCTTAATGACTTCTCTTAAATAGGGTCTCTATTAGAGGTCGAGTCTGAGGCTATGTCCGAGGTTGCCATGTCCACTTTCCCCAACCCAGACGTCTACCTTAACCACCTCACCTCCAGCCAAGGTGTCGAGTTCGAGGTGTCAAGGAATCTCAGCCTGGTGGTGCTCGGTGTGAGTAACTTCGTCAAGTCTGAGTGTATACGCGCCGCTCATCAATGTGACATGCCTCTAGGCCTTTATATGGGATGTTCTCGCCTACATCCCGGATGATATCAAAATCTTTCATTGCAGCAATTTTAGCATGGTCATTTGCTGCTTTTACTTTTCAAGGTTATGAATCACGATCTAGGCCTCATTCGATAACTAATTTGTTGATAGAATATTCACTTTGTCCCTCATTCTGCTCTCTGTTCTCATGCTAAGTATATCTATCATCTGAGCTCTACCGGGCTACAAACGTTGACACATTACAAAACAGCTAGTCCACTGGAAAATTGCGACGGGTTGTCTGTCAGTATCGGCATCTTATTTGTCTTCACGACGTCCACGACGGCCTTCTTATTTCTTCAACGTGTCAGAGCGCTGTACCCGGAGAACCGTCTCGTTCGATGGATCTTCTGTTTTTTATGGCTAGCCGCCAGCGCCGTCACGTCAATCTCAGCCTTTGCCGCCGGGACAGTTCATGTACCTGGCATTAAAATGTGCATCTACACCAAAGTGGGCCAATTTCTTGCAGCCTCGGGATTTACCTGGCTATCATTTGATACATCTGTCTTTCTCGCCGTATCTTATCGGGTCGCATCATATCATTCTCGCATTGATTCGGACGTGAGAATCTCTTGGAATACTCTTGTGTCAGGGAAGGCACTCCCAAGACTCTCGCGAGCTATCCTTCAGGGCGGACAACAATACTACTTGTAAGGTTCACTGGCCGTCTATACTTAGTTGAAACAGAGTAAACTGATGTTGTTCATTGTGCTATGTAGGATCACCATTTGTCTCAACATCCCAATGGGAACTCTCGTTACTATTCCATCGACTCCAATACCTTATAGACTAATGATGAGCATCCCACTTGTTGCCCTCAATGCCTCGATGGCCTGTCGTGTATTTCGGAATATGAGGTTATATGATTATAAAACTCAAACAGAGTTCGTGCTATCCGATTCTTAATTACATGTACCAGTACCGGTGTCTACAACCAAATAAACCACTCCACTGATCATTCACTGGCACTGGCACTGCGCCAAAGATTGAGACATTAAAAGAATGCGCGTGGTTATTGTGTATTGTGATGTCGATAGAATTGTTTGATCTGATTATTTTCTTAATGTCAGTGGTTCTGAGCGGAGGAGCTTGGATATAATAATACGGCAAACACTTATCACATGTTGAGCGGGGTTTCCTACACAAAGTTGCGATTGGAGTAGAATTAAACAAAGAGGCAGTGTACTCAACAAGGCCTTGGGAACAGAGGTAGTATCAGGGGTATACAAAGATATCGAATCGTATGTCTCGACAGTACTACGACCAACGGAGAAGCTAATTGTAGGGGATTTTTAAGACTTGAATCAAGCCGGTTAGGTTGAGGTCTACGATAATCCTGACGACGACAGTAATCAAGGGGGTAAGCACAACGAGTAAGTTACCGACAATGGTTACAACAAGTCCGATGATGACAGAAAGTAACGCAGAGATGTCCACAATAAGAGTAAGGAGAACTTGAGTTCGGACGGATGCAGTGACCCTGACGACGACGTCGAGCAGTTTGACAATGGTCTGGGCAGTGAGATGTAAGGCTCAAGAGTAGGCAAGTGATAAGACGAATAAAGCTTGACATACGATAATCAGGGTGCCAAGTATTCCAGCAATACCACGAGCATCGAGAGTCTGACCGTTGAGGACTAGAGCGCCACCCCCTCTGACGGAGATGATGGCCCGAATCTCAGCAACTGCGGCGGTGAGCAGAACTTTGATTTGACCAAGGACGGTAATAGAAATGTCTAGAGCGGCATCAGCAGCGATGCTGCCGGAGATCCTGTTCGCTGAGATACGATATCAGGTCGGGTCATCTCTTATTATGCGGGCTGAAGCTTACTGAGGTCCTGAGAAAGGGGACCAATCCTGCCATTGAGCCCATCAAGCACGTCACCAATGCCGCGATTGGAGCCACCATTATTCCCGTTGCCGTTACCATTACCATCGTGGTTGCCCGGATCATTGCCGTAGAATATGTCACGGGTCTCGATGTCGGCGGCAGCGACAGCAGGAGACCTCACCCATTTGGGAGCGGCAAGGGACTACAGTGGAGTTTTGGGGTTAGAAATCTAGTAGCACGAATGAATGGATTGACAACATACATCGGACCCAACCAGTGGGAGAGCAGAGGTTACGGCCGTGAAGGCCAAGCTGGCAAAGGCCGCAATGAAAGTGAAGGAGCGCATTTTCAAAGGAGTGGAGTGGTTGTTGAGAGTCCTGGGGAGGTTGGTGTTCAAAAGTCGTGTTGAATTGAATTGGATGCGCTCGTCATTTTATACGGACTGAGGCCTGCCAACTGCCTATCTGAAGTTCTGAAAATTTTCCAATTCATATAGTTCGCAGTCTTGTTCTGAGTCATTTGTAGTCAAATGAAAAGAACGAAGGACCAAAGCTTGTTTGATCCAGCTTGCAGCTCCTGATCGTTAGTAGCCTGTGAAAAACCCTTTCTGTTAGCAGCGCAGAAGGGATCATCCCCATTTTCGACCTTTCCAAGACACGGACTAGAAGGCATCAGCACCAGCTTCCTTTGAAAGATAGGAGCAACGAGGTTGAACACAACTATTATTCAGGTACGATAGGGCAGAGGGTAACATAGTACTTCCAGCGTAGCCTCGACAGGGTGTTAGGGGGTATGGAAATATCTCTTTAAGCCTGGATTTTGATTTTCAAGACCTCGGCAAGAACGGACAACTTGAGTTCCTTGATGATATCGAGCGCACAGTGGATGAGGGGAATGAGGTCGATGAGGAGGCTGACGACAACCTTCATGACGAGACCAATAATAGCGGCGAGGATGGCAGCAATTTCGGTCACGAGGTTGGTTAGCTCATCAGTTTGGACGGAAATGAGAGCCTTGATCACGAAACCGAGGGCAGTGCTAACGGACTATGGTAGGAAGGCCAGGTTGTTAAAAAGAGAGATTAATGAAAAAAAGTTAGGAGTGAGACATACGACAGTGAGAACAGCCACAATTTGGGCGATGGCATGGGCGTCGAGAAGCTTGCCATTAAGATGGAAGATAGATTGGACAGGGTTTGCGACTAGAGTCTCAATTTCGCCTTTGGCGGTTTCGAGAAGGCCTTTGATTTGTCCGAGAACATCGAGCGAAATCTGTAGAGCTACGTCTGTGTTTTCAGCGTCCGTGACTTTCTCGCCTGAAAAATTAAGCTGGAATTAAGGGCAAGTCGGTGTGTGAATTAGGGTACACACTCAAGTTATGGCAAAGAGGAATGATCTTTTCGTTCAATTGAGAGAGGACATCTGGGATTCCATGGGTGGGTTCATCGCGAGCGCCAAGATGTTTGACAGCGAACGTTGTTGCCCCGGGGTCGCGCTTAGCAACCTCAAGGGCGGAAGCGGCGCCGCCAACCTGAACAGAGAAAAATTAGAAGCTGTATATTCCGAGGAACGGAAGGGAGAGGCATACGGTACGGTGGCTCAGGTATGGGGCTGCTTCAGGGGGTGGTGGGATAGCATCCATACCCGCAATGGTACGAGCAGGAAGGGCAGACGCAACGGTGGCGAAGGCCAGAGAGGCAAATGTAGCAATAGCTGCAAAGGAGCGCATTGTTAAAGGAGTGTGAATGTTAAAGGAATGTGGGGAGTCTGATGCGACGCTGCCAGAAGGCTAGAAAATGGACTGGAGAACGATACCAAAGGTTTGTGAGCGCTTGGACTTTATACCAATGTGCATCCTCGGCTTGAGCTGTCGATTGTTTGTCCAGCTTACGGAACACTGCTGTTCGCACTTTTTTTTTTACGCCATTGTTGGGTTACGTTCTGTCAGGGTAGTACAAGGAAAATTGAAATTTAGCGCTTACAGTATAATGATTATAAATAACCTACTTAACGAGACGCAAAATGCACAGCTCATCCATCGTAGTTGAAGGACCCTCGCGTATGGTGTGATTATCATATGCTTGGTTTGGACAATTGAGGCAACTCAGGGGAAATCTCGGACACCCTTGGGGGGGAAATGGACAATGGAAGCATCCGTGGTATATTTATAGCAAGCGGAAACGAGAGTCATCAGTAACGTCAACACATAGAGTCCGAAGGGACTGCTACCGAACTAGGCTTCGACTGGGCTCATTCCAACGGTGGCCCTGTACGAGGAATAATTCACTATGAAGAGTCAAGTATTAACAAGAAGGTTCGGGGTATTCCAGCAGTCGGGAAGTACAGCCTACGGTGTACCATGGTTCACTGTGGATGCAAATGCGTACTTGCGCCAGCTAGTTATACCTGGAAAGGAAGGCCGTAGCAATCTACACAGCGGCGTTGAAATCCAGAAGTTACTGTCATGCGTTCCTTGCCAAATAGGTTAGATGTCGGCCATTGTCATCACAGAGAACTCACTCTAAAAGACCGCACAACCTAAACAGCTAATGTATACAGCTGCGTAAAACAGAGGAACACCCGATAAAATCGTAAGAAAGATTGGGGAAATTGGAGAAGGGTCAGGCAACAAGTCGAATAAACGCTCATAAACTGTCACGCAACCTTTCAGAGAGAAGACTTCGTGCATCCTAATAAGTACCGAATGATTCTCATAGAAAACTACAGAGTGGTGTGGCAAAGATAGGCTTTTGGGTGAGCAGGAGTGGCGTTGGTCAGATAAGTGAGTACATGCTTGTCTGATTCCTTTGATAGGACCAGCTCGACCTAGATGTCCCCAGAAAAGAGATATGAGCCGAAGAGAAGGGTAGGTGGATTGATACATGAGAGTCTCATACCGCCCCAATTACGAATGGCGTCTGTCATCAACGAGTTCCTCGAGACTCATGAGCGAATCAGTTGGCAAGATCATCTCCAGAGGCTATCTGTAAGAGACCCTGAAAGCTTTTCGTCGGAAAAGGTCTCGATTTCCAGAGTCCGCGTGTATTCCCGTATTCTAGGTATGATATATTCCAGTGATATACGATGTGTACACGCTGCGGCCTAGAGGCATTGAACGTAATTGTGCGAGAATCAATCGATTACAGCGGACCTTGTTAACCGTCGTGTCTCAACTCCAGGCCACGGAGCTTGAGATGCCAGGTTTCTGTCTGTGAAATGACAGTAGAAGACAGGTAGAAGCTGGTGCGGCGTCAAGCTTTCACTAAGGACCGACAATCAGGCGCATCAGTTGCCTTTTGGCGTCAAAGGTGTTGCGCAATAACTACAAACAAAAACGCGGTCAGCGAAATTCGAAAACTCGGTTTCGTTGAATTGTTTGAATCGTATCTTGCTTTCTAGCTGCTGTCTTGACTTTGTACTAGATCTGATGCCTATTTGTCTCTTTGGTGTAACAATCGAACGGCTGACTGTTTGACTCTGGAAATGTCGTATAAAATTCTGCAGCCGGGTGTCTAATTTCAAATTTTCATGTTCTGCAGATACGTTCATCCACTCGGAGTCGCGTCCGGTGACATGGCAGAAGACTTGATGACGATTTCTGGCATAGGAGCATCACTGATGGGATCGTATGAGATTTACCAACACGTATTCACGATTCTTGCATCCGGAAAGGCACTGGTATTGCTCTGGAAGGAGTTTACGGCTAGGCGATGAGAGCATTTGTGTGTGCTGAATTTTTTATGACATGGTATTTTGGCAGTTTGGCAGTGAGTTTGATCAGCTGGTTTTTTTCGCTCATATATCTTCCAACTTGTTCTGGCCTTTTCTCTTTCTTCCCCTCTCCATCTACTCCCTACCCTCTACTTTCCCTCCTTCTATGACGTTCTCTGTCCTCAGGGCTCTTCATAGTATTATTGGCGAGGCTCTTGGCGACATCGAGGCTGTATATGCGCTCCATGGGCCACAAGATAAGCCGTCACGCGGTCCGGGTACAGATAGGGACAAAACATCGACCCCCGACCCTCCAGGAAATTATTCGCCCCACTGTGGACCAGCTAGGCCTAATCATCGCCCTGCTCTCTCTGTGAATTCTCTCTCTAATGTATATGCGTCCCCGCCGCCGTCGCCATGCATAAAGACGGAGAACTCGGCCGAGTTTTTGTCCCATCCAACTCTGGACTTTCCTTCTCTCGACGCGCCTTGCAACCCGGCGTCTTTGTCTGAGGCTTTGACACAATACCCTGATGTTGTTGCCGCTGTGAATCGTATCATTGCAGCCTGCGGACAGATGAGCGCGACTGTTCAGACTCCTTTCCTCACTATATGCGATGCTGTCATGGGGGTGAGCCTGCATCTTTTGTGTTCGGTCATATTTGTTCATAGGCACTCGAATCAGTACCATTTGCCCTCGTGTATGCGCCTTTTCGAGGCCTCACATGTCCCTGAAATATTGCGGGATGCAGGTCCCGCTGGCCTCCACGTCGGCCTGATCTCGGAGAGGAACGGCGTGGACAAAACCAAACTAGGTACGAGGCGCTGTTTCTGCATAGTTTCATCATTTGACGTATAGGTAGCGCATATCTTGCGTCTTCTGGCAACGCACCACATTGTGAAAGAGCTATCGCCGGATGTCTTTGCTTTGAATAGGATATCGTCCACGATTGACACCGGAAAGGACTTACGTGACCTTCATCAATGGACTACAGAGGGAATGTAAGTCATGCTCAGCGCCCATCTGACCGTGCGTTATCTCCTCAACGTCAGTTTCATAGCCTGGAGAAGAAATACGAAGATACATCAGGCGTCGCAGCCTTTGTCGGGCTTTGGTAAGTTCCGAGCTCGTGTGCTCATGTGTCAATAACCTCATAAACTTCAGCTCAGACGAAATTTGCAAATCTTCTGCCTATCTGACCGATACATACCTGCTATCTCAGTCAAACGTGACGAGGGCGGCGACTGAACCTACACGGGCCCCATTCTGTTTTGCATTTGGAACCGTCGAATCGGAAACTGGATTTTTCGGGTGGCTTGAAGGCTCTGCAGAGCCCAAGCTAACCAAGGCCGATCCCCCTAAGTATGTCTTGTATTGGTGCCTTTCCTATTGCTTCTTGCAGTCTAATCGGTGAGCCTAGGGTCGGAACAGGCGGATGTGCCCCATACACTCCCACCAAGGATGTAAATCAATGCATGCATCATCTCGAAGCTGCCAGCTTTAGGCAGGGGTCAGCGTCGGCTGATCCAAACCCCAATCGTTTTCGCTTGGAGCGTTTTGGGAAGGCTATGTCTGGGACTTGTTCTTGGGAGGCTCCAGGGGCCATTCTCAACAGTAAGAAATTGCCCACAATGTCATTCAGCCCAATTTTGTAATGAACTATGGTTCTAGGTTTTGAATGGCACGCTTTACCCAGCGGCAGCATTATCGTTGATGTTGGTGGTGGTATTGGGTCCACAAGTATGCTTCTTGCTAGTGCTTTCTCATCTCACAACGAGGATAATTCGTGTCTCCGGTTCATCATCCAAGACCGTCCCATTGTGGTTGAAATGGGCGAAAAGGTACAAATCGCCTTACGTATCTATTCCCCTTTGCATAATAATCTTGCTTCCCAGGCGTGGAAGGCCAAATGCCCGGAGTTTCTTGATAACGGAACGACCCTCTTTCAAGGTATATTCTCTCCCCGCCCTGTAGTTTATTCACTTACCGGTAACGTGTTCGTTCAGTTCATGATTTTTTCGCGCCTCAGCCAGTCAAACAAGCAGCAGTCTTCTTGCTTCGAGTTGTTTTACATGACTGGCCCGATGATTTCGCCCGCCGAATACTACTGCATCTAAGAGAAGCGGCGATGCCTCACACGAAGCTTCTCCTCGGCGACTTTATACTTCCTTTGGCATGCCCCGATGAGGTTGGTGGAGATGAGCTGCTCGAGAACATTCAAGGAGCCGAGACTATGCTCGCACCACCTCCATTGCTTCCAAATCTTGGGAAAGCAAGCGCAAATGCGTATTGGATGGATATGACGGTGCGTCATCCACCAAAATGCGCAACCTCCGAACTCTCAACCTCTTCTAGATGCAAGTCATGTTCAACGCTCAGGAACGGACTTTACGAGAAATTGTAGGACTGGCAGCCTCTGCAGGTTGGAAGGTTACAAGAGTCACAAAGTCCACAGGCTCGCTTTTTGGCTACATCGTCGCAGTCCCGTCCACGATACCTCCTCAGGCTCGACTCCACGCCTCAGGCGCCGCGTCATGTTGTGATCCCACCTTCGCCACCTGCGGCTCTCCAGAATCGTCGAAGATTTCTATTTTAATCCCTAATAATAATCATAAGGACCTCGACATGCGTGATGGACGGGAATTAATCGAACGCTCTTCATCCCGGTGTGGTACACCCACGTTTGGCTCAAGGACGCAGTTGTCACTGGTTGAGGAGGTGTTATCAAGATTTGGTGGAGGTATTCTTCGTTCTCGCAAACCGGGAACCACGACCCGAACGGTCTCATCACTAAAAATCACCCCACTCAAGCAAGCTATCGCGTTGGCGCCTGTACCACCTGCCAAGAAGAAATCTTCTCCGCTTGCAGCGTCTCCTTCCCCAGCTTCGCCGGTAGCAAAGGCACAGGCTTCCCCGAAGCCTGCTGCCCCAACCCTTGGGCAGAGGATCCTGCCAAAACGCCTGTCCCTTGCCAACTTGCGTGTTTCTTCTATTCACTCCGAACACGCTCCTCCTCTACCGAACGCCCGAGAACCACCTTCGCCTAGGTCGCCTGTACTATCTTTTCCGAGAAAGACGACACATGCCCAGTTGTCTGCCTTGAATGGTCAGCAGTGCCCTCAGTTCAACCCAGTCGTAGGATCGGCCTCGCCCTCCAGTTCCACCTCAAGGCAGAGACACGATTCTTATGTGTTTAAAAGTAACGTCCCACTTCCATCCACGTCGGCGAGACCGAGTGATCAACAAAGCGAGCACCAACACCCGCAACTCCGGCTCCCAGGATGGAATATCGACCCACCAACAGCTCAACAGCCTCCGGCTCACGTTATGGGACGCCGACCGTCGTTGGCACAGGTACAAATACCAACATCATCCCCCAAAACTTCGTATTGCTCTCCCCCACAGGCCGCAACTAAGGTTGAGACGCGCAAAAGGACACAGAGTGTCACAGGTCTATCATCTAAGGCTGGGGTGCGCGCAGCCAATGCCATGGCGTTCATGAGTGAAATAGGTGCCTCGCTCGGTCATAGTTTGGAAGGCCGCGCCGGTGCTGAATCCAGTCGGTTGGGTGGCTTACTGAGTCGCGGCGGTGGCGGTGGCGGCACTAGCCTTCGATCTGAGAAGGATAGAGATGTTGTTATGCCAGGGAGGCTACCCGAACTCTCATCGTCTGTTAATTTTAATATGGACGTTCCCACCGAAGCAGACGTTCCAGAGCGAGGAGAAAATAACTCAAAGTATGGGTCTGTCAATGTTTTGGCGGCCGCTGCGCGGATTGAGAAGAAGGTGTTAAGGAAGAGAGGGTCCCCTTGACTCGGGACTGTGTGATTTATGAGCATTCCTTGGGGACGCTGCTCGCTTCCATGACTCATCGATATTGCTTTCATTAGATGGTCCAGGATGTTTCTGAGATTAATGACTTATTTTGCTTCAGCGATACAGGCAAATCTTTTGATTACTGCGCTGTGATATTGCCTTGTTACGGAAATTTGTTTGCCTTGTCTACCTTATGGAGTTTCGAATGTCTGTTCCATGCCCAACACCGACCACCGAGGGTTAACATGATTTCTAAAAATA
This sequence comes from Leucocoprinus leucothites, assembly GCA_013368445.1. Lineage (NCBI taxonomy): Eukaryota > Fungi > Basidiomycota > Agaricomycetes > Agaricales > Agaricaceae > Leucocoprinus > Leucocoprinus leucothites. The sequence continues at coordinate 699,998 of JAACJO010000009.1, forward strand.
GCTGGCGGAGGGTCTGTTTTAGGCGAACATCGCACAGCTTTCTGGAGTTGATGCGGGGAGCAGATGCTCGAGGTTTGCATTCTGATTTACAATTGGTACCATCTACGAGGTTCACATGTCCACGAGTAACCACCCCGTTTTCCTTTCTCATTCCGAGGCCCATCAATCAGTGCAACAAAGACGAGGCTGTTCTCTAAACTCGGTAACCCTTCGCCAAATTGCCTCTACAGGGCTTGGGGAAAAAAAACGGAGTCGTTCGGCCACCTGCACTTTCGGGACATGAAACGTGTTCTTCGAAATTGGCACCGGGGACGAGTCATCTAATGGGTCCGAAGACATCGGGGGTCGATTGTTCCTCTCGGGCTTTCCTGCCAGAAATGCTCCAAAGAGGGACAAAGCCTGACCTGAATCCTATTTATCAGAGGAGCGCCTGAGTTAGCTGCGCTGTTCATCGGTTCCATCACCACCACTTCCACTCTCTCACCCGCCCCCCCACCGACTGAAGCTGGGCTTGGAGGGGCTCGTCCCCGCCATTAACGCTCGAGATACACGATTACTTCTTCCTGTGCTCTTCATTGCCACCAGCCGATCCGCACTTTCCGCTTGAGGACTCGATCTATCTTCTATCTCCGTGATATTGAACGTTAGGTCTTGTCGCCACTCCGATAATAATACAGTAATTGCGGACCAACGCCACCTGTGCCTTGGCGAATTCCAAGAATCGATATCACCTCAGGTGTAAACCGTCTTCTGATCTTCCCTGCTGCTGTTTAGTGGCGCTTGTTGATCGTAATACATGGGAGAGACTCCATATGACGTTTGGTCTTTAGTTACTTCGTTCCTTCCGAATGATGACGTCGAAAAATTATGCGGCGTGAATAGGCAGCTGCGGGAGTTTGGATTGGATGCGAGGTTCAGAGAGGTGAAATTGAATAAACATGATTCGGGGATGAAGAGATTGTGCGAGATGCTTTCGTAAGTGACCCGTTATCCCCTTCGACGATTTAGTAATAATGATTCTGACGATGAACTTCCCATCTGCTTCCTTTACTGCCATCGGTTCCATACGACACAGAGGCGATGAGCTCGGCACTCACGTCAGGAAGCTCACAATTGAGCCTTGGCTCGTCCAGCCTCGTACCAAGACATATATCAGTAGGAGCGAGAACCTGTGGAACCGCGTCAATACCTTCTTCAACGCCAAGTATATGGAGCAAGAGGCAGAGAGGAGGGTGCAGAAGCGGATTAACAAAGACATCAAACGCGTTACGAATGCCGTCCAACGCCTCAAGAATGTCGACGAATATCAAATTCTTTACGATGAAAGGAGTACGAAACGCCACCCCCAGCTCATTGAAGCATTTCTATCTCCAACACTCGAAGCGTTCGGGTCAAGCCTCAAGAAGTTAACCATCAAAGTTCCCTTTGATCTCCTTCAACATCTTTCCTATGTCAGACTTCCTCAACTGCAAGAATTCGACGTTTATCTGTGCACCGGCGATGCTCCCATGGAAGAGGTCAAATATGCGCTCGACGGCTTTTTTGTCTTCGTGCACAACCTGCGGAGCCTCGAACACCTTGGCGTTTCGGCCACATCCTGCTCTCGCAACCTCGACCTTTCGTACTTCTCCAAACGCTGGGGCGCGTTTCCTCATCTTAAATCATTCAGTCTTTGCATTCCTTTCAATGGAACGCTACTCTCCTCTTCCGAAGACCTTTATGAATGGATCATAAAGCCGCACGCGGGATCATTGGAGAAACTCAGGTTGAGCGCGAGCAGTGGTGCTCTAGCCCCGCAAGGCTCGCTCCCTCCGGACCATCACTTCTGGATCCAACGCATATTGAAGTCCTCCTTTAGCACTCCCTTTCCTCGACTCTGTGAAGTCGAACTTGCCTTGCGTCCGTTGAAAGCAGAGCTCACCTATCTCCATACGTTCCTAAAGTTACACTCGGCGACGTTGAAGAAGGTGTGTCTCACGGACAGGGTACTGAACATACACGAGATAGTCGAGCTCTTTAAATCTCTCGAAAGCTCTCCAGGTCACCAGAATTATGACTTGGAGGCTTTGGAAATCAAAGTGGACGTCTTGAGCGCCCAGTTGCTCGTACTCATTGCACAGCAATTTCCTCAGCTCAAGGCTCTCGACTTGGCCTTTATGGATCTCGTAGGTAACAAGAATTCAGAGCATGGTGGGAATAACCCTCAGCTGAGGCTGGTAAGCGATTGTCTTTCGAGGACTCTTGTCACCGCATGCTGATTATGGTTTTATTTTGCCCAGTCTTCATTCGCTGATGCCATGCATTCTTACTCGATGACTGTGTTTTCCGACTGGAACCTCCGTGCCTTAAACCTCATCGGGTCACCTTCGACTTCTCCCTGGATCAATGATTTAGCACGTATTCTTCGCCGCCATTTTCCACCGAGCGTCCAGGTTGACCACCTTTCTGCCCCGTCCCTTTGACTCCGCCCCGTAGTCCCGTATACTATGCCCTGACCCTTCCTGTACCTGCTCAACTGCGACTCCTCCTCCTTCCTTTTGTGTATGAACTAACTCGGTGATATCCTAGTTATGCAAACATCATGATCTACGACCTTTGATGCCCTCAAGTTTTTCTCCTGCTGTCCTTATGTTACGCTGTGCTTAATACTTAAATATGTAGTCTGTACATGTACTTATATTCTGCCAATGTACCCGGATCTCTCGCCAAATGGCTTTAGAGAATATTGATGCTGAGGGTGCACTTCACGTCAAGGCACGATCGAACCCGGGAGTATTGTATTGGCGTCGACGACCCTTCGACTTAATGGTCGGTGGCGGATTCTACATGGAAAAATTGTACGAACAAAGGAGTTACTTGTAAGAGAACTTATGTCACAGGAGGAGACAGGTTTGGCCGGCTTATAGTATTTAGCACTTAGCAATAACCACCTTTTGTCCCAGGCACGGAAGAGGTAAAGATCTGTTTCATAAGTCTAACCACCATCTCAAGCTATCACGTTCCCCGTGAATACTCCGAGAGGCATGATATTTTCTGCAGCAGTTCTTATGAGAGCCCGATGTATGAAAAACGGTATTCCACACCAAGGGATGCACTCATCTTTCCAGCGACTTGGTGTGGACGACTCGGATCTGTTGTCAAGTAAATTAACCACGGTCAGCCTAATAAACCTCACCCTTTGAAATTATGTCTCGGCCGATGTCAAGCACAGAAGAGGATGGCAAGTCGGAGCGGGCTAGGCGTTGAGTAACTCTACTTGGATCCGTTAGCCTTCTTGTATCGACAGTCGATTTGTGCAAGTATCTCAAGCAAAGAACCGATTGCGCAACAGATTGATTCGTTACATGATATGCTGCATAATTCACTATCTACCTGCATCCGAGTCGGTCCGGGTGTCAATTGGCGCACCGTAAAAAAACCTGGAGATATGTTAGATATCCAGGGCGTAGGTTCTATGTGGATCGAAGGTAAATGATGAAAAGATATAAGTACTCGAGTACATTATGGTAAGTCGTACAAATTGAGTTGATACCAGCATAAAGGGTTTACAGTGGTCATACTCCTTTCTGATCACATTTGACCACTGCCCATCACCCTAAAGGACAGTGCTGAAGGCCACGTTAACGACCACACGTGCTTCTCCTTTCTTGGGCCTAGGGGCATACATGTATGCGGCGTGGCATTTCAAACATCTCACTAGCATCGTCGGATAATACCGTTGTAATTTCAGCGACAGTCCGTGTCTCCTCCTCTTCAATAGCTATTGCGATGTGGTCTTCTAAAAAATCAAGAGCAGTCTGTGACTGCAATGAGCATTCACAGCTCAAACTGAACGAGAAGCAGCAACCCATACTCGAGATATTTCATAAAATGCCAATGTTAATCTGCGCATGTAGGTAATTAAGTCACCAAAGCGGATAAGCTTGACTAGGAATAGGACTCACGGAAGATGCGCTAGTGCGAGGCCTCCGCGTAACTGGAACAATACAAACATAGTGATATTGCAGGCTGCCAGTGTTTCAGCAGCGAATAGCGAGGCACTGAAAGGCATTTACCGGTGCTGAGCGAGGCAAGAGTATACCAACACTTTGCGACGAGGGCAAGTTCTGCCATCTGAGCGACAAAGGCTTGAACATGCAATGAGCATGAGAGAGTGATAAGGGTATTTAGAAAGATAGAACAGCCCCTATAATGGATAAGATTGAGCATTATTTTTAATAATCAGCCCTGTGGGAACATTACCATAAGAACCTGGCAATCCTTGAAGACGTAACGTTGAGCATGTGCCAGAAATGTGAGCAGGCACATACAGGATTGGAGGAGAAGAGAGAGGATCTGGAGAGGCTTCCAATGTCTTGCTTATGGAGGCGTATGTCACTAGAGAAACCGTTACAGCTTTGGTAAGAGCGCTCATAAAGGCCATTGCGGCAAATAGCTTCCATCGCGTCGAACGAAGGCCAAAGACTTTACGGCCTAAGATAAACCAATTAAGTACCCAGAGTCATTGTTCAGTGCTTCGTCATACTCACAGAACCAAACGCAACGCAGCTGAAAAGTAGCCAATAGAATCGTAAAGCAACAAAATTGCACCGTCAATCCAAGCATTTCCCATCGCTTGTGCTTGAGCGACCAAATAGCAGCAGTGCTAAGGGAGGTGTTAGACCTGCATGAAGGACCTGTGCCGGACATACTAAACAAAGCCACGATTACAAATCCCGAGCCAGAATGAGAATGTCCGTATCTGACGCCTCAGCCGAGATCTGAGGTTTGAGCCAGCATTCGGGAGCGCCTTCTTCATAGGTCGTCGGATCCAGCTCCTAATTTTTTGGATAGTGAGCCCGCGGACGTCTGGCCGATCGTTCTCATTCAATGAATTTGTCAAGTCACAGGGCTGCCTCTGCTGTTGTCTCGTACTGCTGGGTGTCGACACAAGTCCTGATGGAAGCATGTCCACCCTCGAACTGGAGGAGTTCAGCCAAATACTCAAGTTGGAACGGGGACCTAGTTGAATACCTGAAGTATATTATCAAAAGCACGTCTCTGAGTGCAATTGAGCCCAAAGCAATTGCTATAAACAAAGTCATATTCAGCTACCTTACAATACATCGAAGATGAGGTCTACGCACAGCAACTTGACCCGATGAGCCTTGCAGATGCATTATTTGGGGCGTATAGGGACATCTTTGATAAGCATAATCGAACTGTTTTTCTGGTCTGGGAAGAGGTGGACAAGCGGAAGAGGTGCGAAGACTGGCCGGGTTATATAGTTATTTCATGCTGTTCCATTTAGGGCAGAATGAAATCCGTCTTTGGCCTGTTTAAATCCCTGCCGACCCGTCAGGGAACTGCTCGATCACCCGTGGGATATCTTCCCTGATAATTTGTTTTCCAGGCGGGTTGCCGAGTAGAACTGGGAGTGAAAGGGATCAGACACCTCGAGTTTGGCCCAGCGTTCCGATACACGCACAAGAGGAACTGTTAGCGAAAGAAATGCGTAGGGAGCCCGATAAATGTAAGCGCCTCGTGTTGGGATAATATCGATCTTTACGCGGTTCTTCTCTTTAGTGGTGCATCACCTTCCAGACATATCGAAATAAAGCCATCTCCTGATCCGTGTAGGCCTGTGGTGGAGTTTGAGAGGGCATGAGGTAGCAAAAAAAGGGAATATCGACATCAGTGTATTAAATGGAGAAAGGCGAGAGTGAAAGGTACCTTAAACAGCCGATTGATCGAAGTTGTAGAGTCTGCCCGCGATTGGCGTCTTGGATACTCATCTATGGACGTGAGGAAGGGGTTATTCTTCAGCGAGCAATGTGAAAAGCAAGTGGAAATGGTATGCTTGCCCATCACCAGGGCAACAGGGGCCAGGCTCACTAGCATGTATGCTAAAAAGTGACAGCAACGGCTGCAAGGGTTGGAATGCCGCGACGCAGCCGATGGCCGGCTGGTTAAAAGTTCGTTTGCCCAGTATAACACTGCCGTTTGCCGAGGGAGCCTCAAGATACAATTAGGAGTGATTCGACTTGTCGAACAGATGATGGAACCCTCAGCCTGGTGGAATAGGTACTTCGTGTCAACGACAAGAAAATAAGTCGACGAAACTGTTACCCAAAGGCTGGGTGAAGTTTCTCAGGGTGATTTTGAATGAGAAGTTCGCAGGTGTGTATCTGTGTCCTCGAGATTGTTATACTACCGTGCTTCGAAAACATCTGGGGCTGGATTGAATAAGAAAACGGTGTAAATCACCTTCCGTTCAACGTATGGTTGACGAAGTTAGCGTGGGAAATCTCAGATGTAGCAAATTAATCTCCAGCCAGGTAATCACGTCTTCAGTTTTCAATAGCTCTTAATCAAGACATCCCATGGTTCCAGTCGAAAAACGAGGACCATTTTAATTTCCCCTTTATTTTGAATACGACCCTTTCGTCGAAAGCGGGTAAAATCCTTACTTTTCAGTCCAGTGATTACGCCGTTGGCTCGCATAAGCGCCGGCTCTCAACCACTGAAGGGAGCAAGTAAACAAATCGCATGTAATAGTAATCCTTGGGTCAAGCGTCAGGCGTTCGGTAGTTCGGCTTCTGTCGTCTGTGTCCCCGGTGAGCAGGTATGTTCGACGGCCATCCTGGGACCATATTGACGTTCATTCCTTTACATACTTGCAGATTTTTCCTGATATTGACCGCCTTGGCCGGGACTCTTTGTGTCTAAATGTGAACGCATGAGCATTCTGTGCCTTGTACATTCGTCTAGAACTTTCGATTGTCATATCACTGAACTTCCGCCAGCGGCGCTTTCTGGGCGTCTCAACAGAATTCTGCAATTGGCAGTGACAGTCCTTGAGCTGTGTTTGGCTATCATAATTAAGGACGAACAATAGAAGCTTCTTAGCCAGAAGTACTGGATGTTCTCTATCACAAATAGCGGACTCTCACTCTCACCAACGTCATTCTGTTGTATGTGCTGATTGCTGTTCCAATAGAAATCACAACACCTCTTGTTCTAATGTATATGGTGAACTCAACTGTGGACCAAATGCCTGGCTCGCACCAGCTCAAGTAGGTAACTCAGGGTGTTAATATGAAAGGTTGAAAACCCGTTTTTGTTGGTTCATTCCGTCCTACAGGATCTTGAGCTAATCTTGATCCACCCTACATTTAATTAAAAAGCCGCTCGGGTTCCCAGTGTGGAAACTCTCAGAGTGAAGACCCCCCTTTATCTCATCAAACAAGAACCAAGGAGGCTGAGCGCTGAGGAACGCTCGTGACGAAATGAATGATTTCATGGATGATCAACATGGCAATGGCGGCTCGGCAGCACCCACAATATCGCTCTAAGTAATCCAGAGGGAAGGCGTTCTGAGGAGTTCCGGTGGGAGTGGATTTTTGGTCCGAAGGTCATGAAAACTTGAATCACGTGTATCTATAATTGGAATCGCGTATATACAGTTGTGGACACACATGTAACCTTACTATCTACTTCGACGATCTTTTGATGCGCTCTCCTAGTAGGCTCTCCTATTCCACATGACCTCGCCGCCCAGTGCTTATCTTTCTAATAGGGTTACCTCCTCTGAAACCTTCCAGGTACCGGTACTTTACACCATATGGACTCACATAGGACCCCCGAGTGAAGTTCTACACAACTTTGTGGAGGCATCTGGTTTTGCACCAGGCTGGAATGAAAAGTATAAATAGAAAAATTGCACTACTGAGATTTGCACTCGCGATAAACTAGACCACTATCCGAGTCTGTCCAACCAGGATCTGCCGGCTTCAGGTGAAGATGTCAAGGACGTCTTCAGGCATTCAGGTCACTTGGGGGCTCATTACGCAGGCATCTCGCGAGTCTGACTGATATTCCAATCCAATCCAAATAGTTAGATCCAATAAGTATAACGACTGAGTATTTGGAGACACGTAAAGACAGTATTCGAAAGGAACGACAAGAAAAATTGTTAATGTACACCAATTATCCTAGGAGAGAGATGATAAAAAGAATGTTGATGGCCCCCTACTCAATTTCGACTGAGTTATAGATCAGTTGTTCTTTCTCAGGTGATCGCACAGTCAGCGTGCAGTCAAAAGGAACAGGATGCCTAAATCCTAGAATGAGCTGTTGTCGGAGGGCATGTTGTCAAGTGACTCACGAGACAAAGCCCGAGGTTACGTCGTCGCTCATTGGTATAGCGTAACCCATTTTATCTTTCTTCAGCTTTGGCTTTATATCGTAAACAGCGAGCGTCGAAGCGACCATGCTAAACAAGGCGTCTTTGGAGAACCATTGGCCAGGACATATTCTATTCAAATTCAGAAATGTCAAGCAAATTTGAACAATCATCAAACAAGTAAACTGTACCTGCGGCCGAAACCGAATGAGCCCAAAGAAGTGCTTAATGATGCATCGGGGTCGAATTTTCCATCTCGGATATATCGCTCAGGCATGAACCTCGAGGGTTCTGATACAGCTTGAGGATCATGCAAGATAGACCTGTGTTTTTGAGACTCTGTGTCAGTACGCCAGCCAGGTTGCAAGAGAAGCATAAACCATACCAGGAATTACCCAAGACCAAAGTGCCTTTAGGGATGAAATAGCCCTCATACTCATCGTCCTCGGTCAGGACATGAGGGACACCTACGAAACCCTGGATTCAGAAGGATGCTTATTGATCGGATGAGACGACGACTGACCTAGAGGAGCAACAATCTGCCACCGGAGGCATTCCTCTACAACGGCAGCGACATACGGAAGTTTCAGACGGTCGGCGAAAGTAGGGAGCGCGCCCGTCGTTGATAGGACTTCATCCAGCTCCGCTTGTGCTATACGTTGGACCTCCGGATGTAGGCACATGGCGACAAAGAAGGATTCTAAGGAACAAACGGTCTGGGGTAGGCAATTATTGCGGCGTTAGGACTCGTGGCCTGCAAAAAGGGGCAGGGTCCGTACCGTATCAGAACCACCTATCGAGAAGATCATCAGAAACCGATTGGGCAGGGATATTGGGCGATGGTGCCCGCTCACCTAAGTAAGCTGTCGCGGTAACATTTCGCGCGACATCTTCTTTGAACTGCTTCTTTTCCCCTTCGTCGGCTTGCATGTCCAGCAATAATTGGGTCGCAATTGAATTATCGACCTCGCCTTTGTACTATTTACGAACGAGAAAATATATGAGTGCTATCACACCAACAGGACCTGTGGAGCTACTTACCAACCGGGCTTTAACTTCCTCAAATGGCCTGACAAGAAAGATATCCCTCGTTTTCTTCCAAACTTCGGCCTGGCGCTTCCACCCAGCGCCAGGAAACCACTTAGGAACGTATTTGAGGGCAGGGAACACATCCACTAGAAATGCTCCAGGAACGGCGGCCTCGTTCAAGCCATCCATGGCTTCTTCGGCGATCTTAATGTAAGGGTCATTGGCATCCGAGACGCGGATGCCGTAGGAGACACCCATGATGAGCGCGGCGAAGGTTCTATCGGAAATGAAAGGGTGTTCATTCAGGGAATGCAAGGGACACGCGATGGAGGGTGCTTACAGTCGGATATTCGGAATGAGATTCGCAGATGCATTGGGCTGGAGCATGCGCAGAAGAAAGGCTCGAGCTTCACGAAGCTGAATGTCTTGGTAATTCTGAACTGCAATGTGATTGAAGTGCTTCGTGAGAGCTTTTCGGTGCTCGCGCCATTCCTGATCGTAGTTCATAAAGCCAATAGACCATCCATAGTCCATTCTAAGAAAGGCCATATTCGAATTTGATAATTGTAAAAATCGAGGTTGAAACGTACACTTCACAAATCATGGGCAACCTTGGACGATCGGAGTATTTGTCTGATCGTTTCACTAGTAGGTCTTGAATCACTTTATGAGAATTGAGGACGAGAAAATTCTTGTTCAATACAGTGAAGTATACAAAATCGCTCGCTAGTACCCACAGCCGTGAGGAACACAGAAGACGATGGACACGAAATAGAAGGTGCTTACCGTGTTCCTTGGACCATTCGTTATAAACCACCCAAGGTTTAATCATAGGCATCTCCAGTAAGCTTCCAATGATTGGAAGACCCTTGGGACCAGGCGGGGTTGGCAGGCCTTTAGGATTGCGTCGCCTCCATCGTCGTTTTCCGTTCCAGAGGGCGAGGAAGTAAACAGAACAGAGCGCGACACCTAACGATGTGATCCCTTCTAGCAAGGTTATATGGCTGCTCCTATCCATGGCTGGGGCGGTAAGCCAGCAAACGAGTGGGGTGACCGCGTCGCGGGGAGAAAGTCAGACGGAGGGGAAACTGGGGGAAACTGGGGAAACTGGGAAAGGGCTAAACTTATTCGGAAGCTACTCCGTTGGTTATATATGAACCCTGCACCGCTAACATTCCATCCTAGCCGCTCGTTCTCCACGAGGGGGGTTTGTAGCAATTTGCGTGTTCGTAAAATTGCATTCGAATACTAACTTTATGAAAAGTAGCCAAATGAAGCATTCCTCCCCTGATGGCAGATCAATGTGACCACGGGGACCGAATTCGGAATCTTGCGTTGCGGCTGTCCACTTTCAATCCATTACTACACCTTTCCTCACAAGGCCAAGCTTGAAATGCCAATACCATACCGGTCCTTTCCCGAAGCTCAAACGTTAAGCACCAATAAACTGGCTCAATGGTTTCCAACTTAGGCTCTGAAACTGAGACTTGATGTCGACTAGCCGGTGAAGGGCTCCAGTGGAGCACACTCACGATACTTACGCCCAATCGTCCCAAGCCCATTGGGAGAAACTTTCAGAAGAAACGGCTATTTACAGACGAAACAACGAGTTTTTCCCCGTCAAAACTCAGCGGCTTGATACAGCTGGCCACGAGGCTGCGAAGCCACTTGTGCAATCATCAGCGGCCCCTTTTTCGTAGGACTTATCAATCGAGGGGAGCAGGGGTGACTGCGCCCGTGGCTTCTGTCCTTTATTAATCGAGTAAAGCAGGGAGGTGAGCGTGCCTTATGTCAAATTTTCCGCTTTCCTGGACCACGGCGTACGCTGGAGCTTAAATATCTCCACTTTGCGGGTATAACGTGCTGACCCCAGAACTTGAAGTTTCATGCATGGACCTGATCCGTTGAATTGAGCGTGTGGTTTTACTACCGCACTTGGTCAGACAAATTCATAACCACAAAACTCGGTGCTACCCCAAAATCACACACTCAGAGCTTTGCCTCCAATTGGAAGCTCCATTGGGCACAAACGGCGGACATTTGGTTTACACACTCGCTATCATGACTAGAGAGCTCTATATATGTAGATCCTTGTTTGCCAGACTCGTCGGGTAATTTTTACGCTTCTCGTGTTCTCGTTGCCAAGATCACGCCACACGGGGAAGAGCGAGCTCACAGGATTGTGCGTCCCTCACATTGGGGAGGCGATCGGTAGAACGCGGCGACATCACATCATCTGAACGTCGAAACGAGCCGCCACCGTCATTACACTTGAAGCGTACATGTCAGGCGAATTGTCAGTCGAGCATTATAGTATGAACCGACACAATCGCGGGCGAGGAACAGCATATGCGGGGATCTCGCCCCAATGGCGTCATCCTGCCATGAATATATGGCCAGCATATTATATTGGCATGCTATTTAAAAAAAGGCTCCCCAAATCCATTGCTATTCATCGCGTCCACGGTCCGAATACATACCTGTTACAAACTAGAATGCCGGGTTTGGGTTAGAACCGTCTTGTATTCGAATTGGGAGTCAGCAAAGGTGGCCTAACACCGGGTTGCCAATTGACAGTGGTGTCACTAATGCTCAGAATATAGAATTATAACCCGAAATCCATATTGTTAGCAGTGTTTGGGGGGGATCGTTTGTGCCTTGTCAGCACCAATGGAGATTAGCAGTATATGTAACTCCTAAAATAAAGCCGTGTGCACACGAACTCGATGAGATGCAACTGGAGTTGTCACCGCTCAAGATGATGCAGCTAGAAGATGCACCAACTGCTTCGAATCGAATGTCCAGGCACACGAACGCCACTGCCATCTGGCAATGATGACTAGAAAAAAAAACTACAGATTTTCTCCATACCACAAACTCAGCATCCCGAAAGAGCGACGACCGGGTGAAAAGAGCCCCTGTCGGAGGCCAAAGTGGCCGCCGAGCTGGATAACGCAACCCCAGAGCATTCTGTTAACGACACGGCTGACACACCTGGAAACCATACAGTCGAGGAGTTTGGTTGGCTAAAAGTTACCCAGGTTTAGCCGCGCGTTTCTGGGATTTAGTGAACGCCGGCCAGAGGCTTGTGTGAGGATTACGTCGTGCTCAAACCAGCTTCTGAGTTACACCTGGTTTGAGGCTGGGGCGTTCAAATTTGCCGGGGATATCATGGGATATCGCCGTGATGGGAGTCATCATACGAAGGGTAAACCACTACATACCACATTGGTCCACACCCATCCTTGCGCGTCATACTCATCCCTCGTCAGTCACTGTACTATGCTTGAATTTCGTGCCTTTCACAGTCATCTCCATCTTGGCCTTGACAATAGATGTCATTAATTTCATGACTACATCCAGGGACCTTCGGCATTTGGAAATTAACACGTATCGCAATGCAATGAGGCCTGATTATTATCTCCCTTCTAAAAGACCTTCGCATCCGCATCCGAGCTGTCTTGGTTGCTTGTCTTCTCTCTCCTCCCAACATGCCCTTCATACCCAGTCCACCTCCCCTTCCTGGCTTCGGATTGCCGCTCTCACGTGTCCCACTGGACAAAACCTCTGGGCAGCCTCTATTCCCCTCAGCTTTAGATCCAGACTTATCAGAATCCAACCATCGTGCTCGGTGAGTTTGGTTCACGGAGCATTCACATTTGATGTCTTATTAACGATCAATGGCGGTTATTTGTGTGTCAGGCTGCCGGCTTTTACGCTTCGCGAGCTGGAGATGGTTAACTTGATGAACATTGTAACAGACAAACCAGACTGGGAAGTGAAAGTAAGTTTTCCTGGCTAAACATGCGACCTTATGTTCTCAAAATTGAATTAGGTATTCGATGAATCGATTGTAGAAAAGTGGAAGGAAGAAGCTGGCGTAGGGGAAGACGAAGATGAAGATGGTGATAGTGAAACCATGGCAGCAAAAGGCGGAGAGGGAGGAGCGGAAGATAGCGGTGATGGAGGAAAAAGCAAGGCAGAAGATGTTGCAGAAGAAGGGGCCGAAAATGAAGTCGTGAAAAACGGTAATGAAGACACAAATCAAGAAGAAAACGGAGACAATGGTGGTGATGACGATGCTGACGGGGACGATGACAACAGCGACGACGATGAGGGAGAGGCACCGAGCTTTACCGAGAAGATGTTCCAGTATTGCATTGATGAACTCCGGTACAAAGCAGAATTATACAAAAAATCCGGTTTTGTGAGGGTTTTCACCGCGGATGTCGTCAAGTCGGACACCGCCATCACTTCCGACCTTCAAGAAGCGCTGAAAGCGGTGGTCGCGCCATTGGAGAACGTCCCACAGAACAGGAAAGACTGGCACCCTGGCTCCAACGAACAAGTCCTTGACCTCGTCCATCCTTCCCTCTTTCCGTTGGTCTACGGATTATCTAGAATCCTACCAAACTCGATCACGTCCCTCGACGATTACATCACCCAATGTGGCGCGGGTGAGGTGATTCCGTCTCAGGATAATGTCGATAGTGCCTATAGCAAAAAGTTCCAGTGGCTCCCTTGTGATGTGGACATCTCGGGAGACACACCCAAGTAAGATTTCCTTCGATATCGTTCGTATGATCCCCTGGAATAATTGATTCTACCGTAAACAGGATACTCAGCTATATCAACAACCTGCGACCAAAAGAGCATCCAGCGCTTTACCAGGTCATCGAGAAAATCTTAGCAAAGGTCATCCCTCTCTGGAATGCTACTTTGAGTCCCTTGCGGGAGGACAAGTTCCCTGAGAGAATCACCTACTCGTGTGCTGAGTATGATGACTCCGCTTGGGAGAAGTATCTTGAGGAAAACGGACCCAAGCAAGGTGATGAAGAGGGCGATGATGATTTTGAAGATCGTCAAAATGACTGGGAAACAGACCACAAACATTCGTTCTATATTCATCCTGACGTTGAAAGGGACTTCTCGCCACAACCTGTCCAGAAAGTTGATTTAAAGATGGATTTCTCAAGCACGGGATTACAAGTCATAGTCAAACTAGCGAACATCCATCTCACTCCCGAGAAGTCCGAATACGCAGGAGGAACATGGCACATTGAAGGCCAACTTGTAAGTCTACATCAACGCTCTATTCTTCGGCAAAAAATGATGGAGTATTATCCAGAACGAGCACATATGCGCCACAGCAATTTATTACTACGATGTTGAAAACATTTCTTCTACCTACCTTCACTTCCGCTCAGCCGTCAATAGCGATCACATTCAATATGAAGTTTCCTATGACCAGAATGACAACGACTGGCTCAGAGACATCTACGGCCTGACAAACTGGGAGTCTTGTGTCCAAGATCTTGGGGCGTCGAAGCTCGTGAAGGCCGACTTGTCACTTTCCCAAATATCCTTCAACATCAAGTTCGCCCATTCCATCTTGCAGACCCAACGAAGCCTGGACACCGTAAAATCCTCGCGTTTTTCCTCGTCGATCCAAACACCAAGATCATATCGACCGCTAACGTGCCATGTCAGAGACGTGATTGGTGGGCGGAGATGGTCCTGAAATCCAATGTTCTGCAAAAACTGCCCCCCGAGTTGAGAGATCTGGTGGTCAAGGATTCCGACGCGTTCCCGATCGATTTGGACCGTGCTAAGGAACTGAGAGAGGAGTTGATGGAGGAGAGGAAGGAATATGTGATTGGGTACCAAGAACATAATTTCAAGAGCGTCTCGATTTCTCTTTGCGAACACTAGATGGCCTAATGATCATAGCAGTAATATCAGGGTTGACTTAAACGCGTCAATGAACAAGAATGAACCTCACAAACCCTCCGTCAGAAGGAAACGAATTATTGCTGTGATCTAAGGGTCGAGGAATACTGAGCATTCTCCCAGCTTCTAAGTGTTACTCAGAAAGCTAGCTGATAGATGAGCTTGTTGAAACTACTTTGTGGCAGGTACATATAAGAGTACGGGCTATTCTGCGATCCGGTTCCCGCCGGACAGTGCACTAAAGCTCGCAACTCCTGGATTTTCTACCGTCTGCTTCCGCTGTACTCCAACGCGTTCAAGCCTGGGGGCACCACACCGTGAATTGATCGGACTGGGCAAGAATTGCTTTTGCTGTTTCATTGTTGATGAAATCCACGCGATATATATTGCTCGAGGAGAGCTTTGGGACGCGAATCTCGATGGAACGAATGTCGCGTGGAACTCTGCGGGCGACCATAACGGCCGCGGTCTAAGAGTAATATAGAATGAGCACGAGATATTGTTCATAATGTTGAGTACACTCGCCTGGTCGGTCAGCTCGACTGAGAACTCAGCCTGGTCCGTGATGACGAAGTCCCAGGAAATGCTAGGAACTTTCTAAGCTAACCGCTCCCCTACGTACGAAGCGTAAGGAAAAATTACGATTGCAATTCCCCACACTTCCACACATTGCCAGTGTGGGGCGCTTTGACGAAATACCCAAGGGCGGAAGAGACGAGTGAAAGAGCAGCGAGAGTGGCAGAGAAGCGCATTTCGGAGCTGCTAGGATGAACGAGAAAATACAACGCAGTAGGAGAAGAAGAAAAACTGTCCTCCAGGGTGAGCTGGAGCCGATTTATATGAGGGCAAAGTCTCAAACGTGATTCACCGACGTCACAAAGAGGTGGACGACTGGGTATATGCGCTCTATTCTTGCTTGTGGAACTGGCGTCATCGATCCAGCAACTCATGCGACATAGATAATGCAGAGATGGTCGACTCGAAACCTCTTTTAAGGATCACGAGAGAAAGATTGGGTGAGTGAACGTCTATTAAATGGAAAAAACCATGAATCCAGGTATCATACAGGAATCCGCTGTGTGAATGAAGGTTTGGACCCACAATATCAAACAGAGATCTGATCAAGCTGCAATCTTGCTCCGCCAAAATCAGATATGGAAGTCCATCGGACATTGATGAAAATGCAGTGTTCATTGAATGATGATGAGTTTTGATGACGCAAGGCCGACGTAATTAGTAGAGGTAGCATGCGGACGATTTGCATACGAGGTGCATTGGACCACCTCGGTGTATGGTACTCAACTGCCCTCCTCAGGCTCTGTGTTCGCATAATATACTGAATATTCCGAGATTATATACAAGTACATACTTCAAACGCGAACAGGTCAAATGACTGCCCGTGGGCATATTTGTGAACCTAATCGTAGAATACTAGAGCTCTCAGTTCAATCGACTCCCTAAACGGAGCACCTGCTGGTGTCGTGGGGTCTTGGAACCCGGTATGAGGGGTGAAACGGGCAACACTCCCGTCTTCTATCGAGTCGAAGCTGCGACACAAGCTGAGTGAGCATTTCGGTCCCTCGAAACAAAGTATATCATACCATTTGATCATGACAACTTCGTCTGGCGTCATGCCACGCAGATACTTCCACTGGTGGTTTGGGTTATGCTTAACACCCATCGTCTCGCCCTCACGATCAGGGTATACTAATGCGACAGGGAATGTATCCTGTTTAGCATCAACACTCCTATAGTCGCAGAGTGCCAGTGGCCAGTCCAGAGCCGGGTTACCAATTGGTCGCCAGAGGTTAACAATCTGGAATCTGCGACGGAGTAGGGCAGGTGCATCTGTAGGAGGAAGGTGTCGGTGCACTCGAGCGATAGAAGACGCTGTTGTCTGGTCAACGTGAGCTTGTGCTACAGGCTGACGGCGGTCGGGAGCATCATCGAGTTCGCCTGGTCTGCGGAGGCGTCGAGCTGTATAGAGTACTTTAAGTAGGTGAACAAAATATGATCCGCAAAGGCACATACTATGATCGAAAAAGACGACACGCGACGCCCCAGTCAAATCTTTGATGAGCGCTTCACTCTCGGGATAATAATCCTCCAAGACCTTCTTGTCATCACGGAAATCCTTGAACGTAGTAGGCCGATGGGCATATTGGAAGCCAGCGTTGTCGAGAGTAAAGGTATGCTCCTTCCCACGGACATTCTCGATGAGAGCATCAAAGTCCTTTCGGATGATATTCTTGCGGCGGTCCCCAATAGTCGGGTCCGCATTTATAGTTTGATAAGCGCGCTCTCCGTTGGGGGGAGGGAGCAGATATGTAATTGAAGCAGAGACGGCGTCGGGAGTAGTAGACATTGAAAAGGTAGCTGTTGGTCGGGTTCTGCCAAAGTGACATTGTCATCTACGTCTTTATATCCCCTGGAGGATTCGCTTCATGAATAATCAATGTCTTCTGCTGATGAAGACAGGAATGGCGCGAGAGCTCACAATACTGAAATGTTCGCTGACAAAGCTGGCATAGGACAGGTGATATTTTGATGGCCTGAGTTGGATGAATTCTTACCCTCCAACAGCTCTCTGCCTCCCAACGCTTCAGGTCGCCGTGTTTCTTGAATTCTCCATTCAAGGATGTTCGATTGCCATCGTCGCCAAACGCGTATTTTTGTCGACACGAAGTTATGCTCTGTGTAGCATATTTTTCCTGTGCTAATAAAAGGGGCAAAGGATTTCGGGTGGCAGTCTTACGACATCTTCTATGTTCCACTGCTTTGGCTTCTACAACTACTCATGCGTCCTCACACTCTCTTGCTAGATTCAGTCTAATATTCCGCCGGTAAAGCGCACCCTATAATGCGGCGTCCACTTGAGGTTTGCCATGTTTCTGGTTCGGGTTGGTAGTTCTCGGACGGGGCTCGGAAAACTCATCGACAAACTATAAGGGGCATAGTCTTATTTAGGAGATCTAATGATAATCCATTACACGTCGAATGCGGTCATGTGGACATGGGGATAAAGCTAAACTAATCATAGAAAACCAAAGCTCTTAATTCAATCGACGCTCGGGGCGGAGCATCCTTCGGTGTAGAGGGATCTTTGAATGCGGTATGAGGGGTGAAGACGGCAACACTGCCGTCCTGAACTGAGTCGAAGCTATCAATGCTGTCAGCAACTAGGTGGAGCCGAAGAAGAGGTGGAGAGCAAACCATTTGATAAGGACGAGTTCATCCGGAGTCATTCCACGAAGATACTTCCACTGGTGCTTAGGGTTGGGCTGGACCCCCATGGTCTCCCCTTCATGAGTAGGGAAGATCAAAGCAACCGGGTATGTATCTTTCTCTGGTACAACGCTACGATAATCGCAGAGAGCTAACGGCCAGTCGAGCGCGGGATTGCCAATTGGTCGCCAGAGGTTGATGATCTGGAAGCGATGTTTGAGGAGCTCGGGGACTTCCTCAGCTGGAAGATGGCGGTGGACACGGTTGATCGAGGCTTTAGTTGATTGATCAACGTGTGCAAGGTTCACTGGCTGGCGACGTTCAGGGCTATCGTCCACCTCTCCAGGACGACGGAGACGCCGAGCTGAAGGAAAGGTCAGTAGCGGGCACACTGGATAGATTTCGTGGACTTACTGTGGTCGAAGAGAACGACTCGAGATGCACCGGTGAGTTCCTTAATAAGTTCAATACTTTCTGGATAGTATTCCTCCTGAACCACTTTGTCGTCGGCAAGGTTGGTGACCTTCGTCGGGCGATTGAAGTACTGGAAGCCCGCATTGTCAAGCGTATATAAGTGTTCTTTTCCGCGGACATTTTCTATTTGAACTTCATGGTCCTCTCGGAGGGTATTCCTCTCCCATGTTCCTGTCTTTGGATCAATGACAGTCGTCTGGTAGGCGCGCGAACCATCGGGAGGGGGTAGGGAGTAGGTGATGGTAGTAGTCACAGCGCTGTCTGTAGTTGTAGTGGTAGTAGTGGTCGACATGATGATATAGCGGGGCAGGATGCATACCGCATTCTCTGCCGCGCTATTTATCCTCCTGGTTCGTCTGTCTCTCAAGGTCTTGGTCCTGGGTGACGAGAGGGATGTACGAGCGGCATCCTGGTCGACGCAAGCTGCTGACAAAAGAGTATGCGGCCATCAATTACACCATACTTGTTATCGGTAAGCGGAACTGTTGAATGCTCTTGTCAGCGGAGGCCCTGGTCCACCCATGATCGTTTCAGTTTCACTCCATGCATGGCACGCAAGAATTCGTCAAAAGCACGCAAAGAATTTATGTATGACTCAGAATACCGATTACACTGGAACAGTACGGATATATATCAGTTACGGGGTCAAAGCATCCACGACTAGAAGGCTTGCTTACTTTCTTGGTAATCGGCTGCTAGCAGTCTGGATTCCCACATCCCAACACCGTTCATTCAGTATCACCTTTGGAGAAAAGTAAATGTTAGCTTACAATTCTAATACAACCTCTCGGGGAATGCGCTCCATGAACTCGTGAAGAGGAATATCCTCCTTGGGGCCGACAGTCTCATAGTATGACTTGAAGCTCATGTATTCAACCAGCTTTTCCGCAATGATAGCTCTAAATGACGACATTGTCAGGGCATGAAGGCTTACTGAGCTGAGATGATGACACATACCGTTGGCCAGACGGACAAGTCTTTGTTGCTGCTTCCGCGTAACTACCTGCAAGACGCGACCTTTATCAAACGCTGAAGTCAGAAACATAAGGGTGCTCACTTGATGTGTCCAGCATGGTCTTCATGGTTCCGCTTGCCTTGGCGGTTTTTCTACGTACAATGAAAGAAAACCCATCGGTGCTGGTAATACGAACCCAATCATTGTCAGACACCTGCGGTTCCTCTTTTAAAAGGTGAAGATGACTGTGAATATACAAGACACACACCTGCGTATTCGACTGGCCGGATTCCATTGCAAGAAGAGGTCGTGGTGGGTGAAGTCGAGGCGCGTGGTGGCCTAATTAGCCTGAAGCGGCTCGCCGGAATTGATGCCGTCAAAAGCATACTTGCTCTTCACTGTTTATTAGTGCACCCAAATCCAAGCAAAACGTGTCACTACCTGCTGTCGGATTTCTAGTCTCTGTTGAGGTTTCTGAAAAACTGGGACACCTAGCTCACCTTGGGACAAGGCCAGACGCGGGCCGGTTCTGGACAGAACCCGAATTTGCTTCTAATCTCTCACAGTGTGACCGAATGTTTCCCGGCGTCGGCGGCCGTGCCTAAGCGCTGCAAAGAGTTGTCTCTACTTCTTGCCAGCTTCTTTCCTCCAGCATTTTACGGGCATTTCACCGCGCTGACGGCGTGTCATGGGTTATTTCTGCTGCATTGAAAACGTCTCTTGTCGGTTGGGTCGATTGTCAAAGGCTTTCATTCTACATCTTCAAACAACTCGTCTTCCTCCCAGAGCACCTATTTGGTTTCTCGAAATGATCAATTTCCCAAGGCGATAATTCGACATTGTTTGACAGTGACTTTCCAGCATGAATCCACCACAAACTGTCACTGGAGCTACCAATGGGATTATCTATCCACCTCGATCCACTGCCACTGATCCAGAAAATCTTCCCAGTCTTTGATTTGTCTCCAACGAACAAGCCCTTTATCTCCCCGTCCGAGCTTCGGACATCCACTCTCTAGGAGGCACCATGGCTCCGTTTAGAATTCCTTTTCTCGTGATACCTCATCCTCTTGGGAACTCAACATTGCTTACCAACATTCAAAACTGGGTGATCAACAAAACTCTAAGCTATTCAAAACCTTACCACGGCGAAGGTAGTGACCATGTCTTTCTTCTCTACCACGTCAGTCCTATCTGCTGCCGGCCTAACTCTGGGTTGGCTGTTCTACGGTCGGCTTCAAGACCACAGACACAACCCGATGGTTTACCCTTGCCGCCAGGTCCCAGGGGGTATCCGGTTATCGATAACCTCTTGGACTTTCCCACATTCAAACCATGGCTAGTGTATGCTCAGTGGTCCAAGATATACGGTATGAATTCAGGTATAATCTATATTCGTATCTGACGGTAACTATAGGAGACATGATTTATTTCAAGGTCCTTGGACAACCATTTCTTGTTCTTGACAGCTTGGAGAAGACCTACGATCTCTTTGAGAGGCGGTCATCGAACTACTCTGACCGCACTCGCTTGCCGATGCTGAACGAATTGTCTGTACTCCTTTCACAATTAGTATATTAAACGTGAACTCAACATGAACCCAGGATGGAATGGACTTGGAACTTTGCGCTCATGCCCTACGGCACAGTGTGGAGACGCCATCGTCGTGTTTTCCACGATCATTTTCACCCAAATGTCGTTCACAAGTATCATGACATCCAAGCCGGTACGGCCCGGGCGTTCCTTCGTCAGCTCTTGAAAACCCCTGACGACTTCATGGAGCATATTCGGCAGTAGGTCATAATGTTCAAAGGTGTATCTTTACGTATTGACCCCCGACTAACCAGTACATTTGTCTCGACCATACTGAAAATTACATATGGGATGACTATCTCAGATGACGATGACTCGTATGTAAGGACGGCCGAGATAGCCCTTGCCAGTCTTGCAGAAGCCGGCCACCCAGGATCCTTCTTGGTTGATTTATTCCCCGTTATGAAGTATATCCCTTCGTGGGTCCCAGGCGCTGGATGGAAGAGAAAGGCCAACTACTGGCGTCAGATTGGCAAGATGTTTGTCAGCATGCCATGGGACTTTGTCAAAGAACGAATGGTTTGAAGATTTATCCTTCCATTCACAATAACGCTAACTGTACGAACAGAAAGAAGGCACAGCGGAACCATGCGTGGCAACAGCTCTTCTCGAGAAGATACCGGACGAGAACTCGCCTAACCGGCAGGATGACGAACTTTTGGCTCGCAATGTTTGTGCATTGTCTTTTGCTGGTAAGCCTATCCCCTATGTGACTGATACATGGTGTTGAACGCTTGCAGGTGGTGCTGATACAGTGAGACCCGGCGCAACCCACCCAGTCTAACTCTAGCTCATGAAACCTCTAAGACCGTTTCAACGGTGCAATCCTATTTCATGGCAATGGCCCTCCATCCAGAGGTGCAGAAGAAAGCGCAAGAGGAGCTCGACAGAGTCCTTGGTGGCCGATTACCTGAGTTTAACGATCGGCCGAACCTCCCCTACATCAATGCAATGGTGAAAGAATCAATGAGATGGCAGGTCGTTACACCACTCGGTGCGTACCTGCAATCTACACAACGTTTAGAATTTGACGCTTTCTTCACCTTTAGCCGTAGCTCATATGGTTTCGGAGGCAGACGAGTACAATGGGTATTACATCCCTAAAGGTACTATCATCATTGGGAATGCCTGGCACGTCATTTAGTCCGTCAATTGGGCATATTAGCTAAAGTATCCCATCTAGGTCGATCTTACACGACCCAGAGGCCTACAAGGACCCACTCGCGTACAACCCGGAGCGGTTCCTCAAAGACGGAAAGATTGACCGGACAGTTCGCGATCCAACCGTAGCGTCCTTCGGCTTTGGAAGGAGGATCTGCCCTGGAAGGTTTTTGGCTGAGGATTCCATGTTCATCCTCATATCCCACATTTTGAGCGTGTACGATATCCGACCTGGGTTGGACAAGGACGGAAAAGAAATACCAATCAAACCTGAGATGACAAACGGGCTGCTTTCGTATGTTTCTTCGTTGGTTTCTTGTATGTTGACTGACAAATATACTGGTCAGGTATCCTGAACCATTCACATGCAGGATTACGCCTCGATCCATTGAGGCTGAAAAGCTGATCCGCAACTCCGGTCTCATGGATTAAAGTATCATGTAGAAAACATGACCATATTCATAAAATACTTCAACCCTTAGTTATATTCTCCCGGAACTGTTCTCCTTCGTTTTGCTTACGTTTTTATGTTTAACTGTGAAGCCTTCGGTGTTCTGAATCAAACACCAAGCTTCGGACATCTTTGGTAACGTGGTTTGTCTGAAAATACCTGTTGGTTTGTGCAGCACCGCACAACCCCCGTCCTTCTTACAGGAACCCATTTGGGGGCTGGGTGGGGCATATTATCACCGTAGTCAACAATGCAATAATATCATTCATATATTGTCCAACAGTGTTTTGTGCTGGGAGCTTTGCATTTGTGTGATGGCCCTATATCCTGGAACTGATACCACAAGTACCCTAGGTTATATTGTGATCAGTAGCGTGCTGAATCTCCAGCCAAGTAAATCCGAGGCTGCTGCACCCCAAGCAATTGAAAGTGTAAGGTGCGCTATATCGTCGGGACTCTGAGCATTGATGTAGTAGTATTCATTCCTCGAGATATCACGCAGAACATGAGGGGTGTTCAAGTACCGATTCACCCATCGCTGGGAATATACTTGCATCGATGAACTATCAAGTTGACACAGCACTAAGCTCCAGCAGGATCAGATTCTTAGTAGCGTAGCAACTTTCTGCGGAAGTTATTGTGTGCCCTCGTGGCTCCCAAAGAGGGTCACGGTAATTTGATGATCATTAGCTTTCTGGAGGTTGTAGCTGTCAAGTTTGAACTTGCGTTTTGGAATTCGGGGTATCCATTAAGTTGAGAGAATGGGTCAACCGATGGCAATTAGTGGTTTGAGCGCAAACGACTCAGCTTTTCACTCAACACTATTTCCTGGTGCCGCTTCGGTCATCTCCTCTTATCAGGACAATAGCCAGCTGCAGGCTACATTTGATTTCAGGAGACATGCCCTCTATCCTAGTGCCACCAGCAATTGTCTTTCTCGTTCACTACTCTCGTTCTGACTATATTTGATATCAAGCCCAGGCTGACTGAGTGCGGAAATGAAGGCCATCTCCCAGAACCGGACGCCACTAATCGCTGTTGAGTGGCTGATGTCGTGTGTATCTTCGCAGTCTCTCTCGTGAAACAGTGTACGATCGGGTTCTGGCCTCTCGGGGACTCATATCAATTACTACCTTACCATGCCTGGTTAAAGCACGTTTAAAGGCTGCAGGACAAAACGCATTGAACGCTAAATTAGACCAGTGGCGAGAAATATATCCCCGGTTTTCCTATCTTTTCGGTGTCGGTTATCTACTAGGATTACCGCTTCAAAAAAAAATGACTTCGACCGACCTTGTCGCGCACACGAGCGGGTAGCCGAAGGAGCGCTTAAATATTCCCCTTGACCCAGATCCTCGAGGCATTCAGGGTTCGATCATGATCAAGCGAACCCGAAGCCTCGATGCGCCCTTCTTTCCTTTTTAGTATTTGTTTTCTGGCATAGCGATCCGAAAAGACATCACTCGTATTCAGGGACGAACGACGACCCTCGCCACTTGTGTGATGGTTTGAACAAAAGAGGAGTATGTATGTATAGCGGAGCCGTTCTGCCTCGAGGTAAAGGTGCGGTGGACTCCAGTGGTGTACTATTGGGCCTATTTGTCGGGTTACCGGGAGCGTTTTAACTGCTAGATCACAATCTGAGAGTTAGGGACTATGGTATCTCAACTGACTTGTTGTGAGGTGGATCTCAGCTGGGTCAAGGGTTTTGTGGGTACTGGACCTCAAGTAATTTACAATGTGTTGTGGAAACAGTGGACCCTCATCGTAGCCACAGATTGAAGCTGCTGAGCCACTCAAAAATTTAGCGACACCCAATCCGGCGTTCTTGACATACAACGGTACATGGAATTTATCCAAGTATAGACTCCGCCACAGGTCTGTCAGTGTCGGGTTTATCGCATTTTGGCGGCTCTTTACACCACAGGGCGAGCTGCTATCCTCGTGTCCGCGGCATGGTATTTCGGTTCATAGAGGTGCACTGGGCAGGACCCCGGGGTTACCATGTTTGTCATCGCAAAAGGCAGCAAGTTCGGAAGCGGGAACAGGGCTTTGGAACCGATATCTCATTATTGATAGTAGTATACCGTGATGTACTCCCCTCCCCCACAATGCTGTTTCACTTCCTCGAAGGGATATCCGAAATGCGTAAAGAGTGTGTTGCGTAGCATATGCCTTCTGCGCCCATCTTTTAAGCTTAAACCCTCAATACCTTCCCAGGTTGAGCATTACGATCGCTCTTCGGTAGGTGTTATAGGCATGGTGATTGCTGCAGTCGGCTAGAATTCGCTATACCCACTGGTCAAGCTTGAAAGCTTATTTATTAGGTTGGTACTCAGCGGTGACTATCAGGACTCCTTTCGAGCCTTGTGCATTCCTGAGATGGTATATAGCCCTGAGATTGATCTATCTTCCAGCTTGTTGCCTCGAGGAGTTGTCGTGTTACTAGCCATACTAGGAGGGGTAGCAGAACTACTAGAGAAGTATCAGGGTCGATTTGTTGAAGTGACGGGGAACTCGAGAATACGCCCATCTGGTGTAAATGAATACACCACTGTGTTCGGGAATGCGTGTGCCTGCTTGTCAAGACTCTTTCCAGATGGCGCGCGCTCTGAGCCTAAGGGAACGATTGATTTCTTTTTGCAGACTCGGAGAGAATAAAGTCGGGATTATTAGAAAGGATTATTGGAGATGATGCCTCGAGGCTGGGACTTATGCTTAGGTTAAAACGGACCGTTGTTGCGATGTATATAGCATTCTAGGTTTTTCTGAGTAGAAAAGTCCCTATTCTTGTAGCGCGTGGTTGAATAGCACAATGTTCATCATCAGGCAATGATGCATGAAGTTCATTGCTGAATGATTCGCAGGCATGCCACAATTCATATCTCGTCGAATGTGACCTACAATTGTATTCGACTGTGCACGATACGTGTGTTCGTCGAGCTTGATCCTCGATTGGTATCCTATTATTGTACGAAGGTTATTGGACGGATTATCTCTATCTACTAGGGGGAGCAAGCTTGAGTAATTTAATCTCTCTGATCTCATCATTGGATCTTCGTGTTCTATAAGCCTTGTCGGGGTATAGCCGACTTTCTGTGTATCATGTTGTCATCCATTCATGAGCAACTCAACAAGCTTACGGGTTCACATTCGGATAAGTAATGTAGTATACTTGTGCATCTCGTCCTGATAAACATCCACCTACGAATCTGATTTCCGCGGTGTACCGTGTACCGTGTTGATTCCGGCGGTACTCGAGTAGACAGATAGCTGCTTTGCAGTCCGTATTTGACTAGGATATCAGAACTTCGGCCGTAGCGCGCGGTAGTTCTCTAGACCCTACAACGTGTTTTCTTTTCTTAGCCTGAGCTTCGTTCGCTCGTGGGATGTGATAAGAAGAAGAGTAGTCTATTGGAATAGAGCTCAGTGAGAAGGGAATGTGGAGGTGTCGGGCTTGTGTTCAAGAACCAGTTGGGGGCAAGGAACATGAGGCTAATGACGCCTGCGGCGGAAATGTAATCAATAACCACTCAATTAAAGTGAATACTACAGTATACAATCCCCGCATAAGTTGAAATTGGCTCTTGATATGAAGAGGTTATAGTATTGGATCAACGCTGAAGCGGGGAAGGACACGAGGGGAATGGCTGGTGTGGCTGCTTCAGCCATTTCCAAGTGAGATGGGATTGGAAAGGGACGTTACTAGATTTGGGTAATATTGTCGGGGAATACCACAGGCGTATATCAACGTAAGAGTGTGTGTCAATGACGACGATGGATTCTCTCCGCTAGGATAGGAAACAAGAAGACATGTTGTTCTCCCCCCTGATGAAAACTCAAACTCAAACAGGAAAAAGGCGGTGAGTAGTGGAGAGTTGAAAATTTTAATCATATCATATCATTACATACAGGATTGATGTGTTGAAAGAGATATGATGATCACATCACTACAATCAGAGATGTAAAACGACCAGAAGATTGGTATGTTTATCTTTGTCTTTGTAGATTCCGTTTCGTATCGCTATGTCATCAATTGTGTGTATTTATATTCTCTCAGTGGGTAAATTGACTCGTTTCTGGTGTCGGCCGCTCGGTTATTGAGACGGCTGCTTGCCTCATTGCAAGGGTTGAGGACTAGAAGTAATGAAAGGAGTTTTGTAGATATGGAGAGATTACGGGATTGCGGTTGTAGGGAGCATCTTGGCAGGAATAGTTGACCGAGTCCCCGTATCATTTACTAGTGAGGGATGAAAGTCTCCAGATAGTAAATTTCGGTTTTGGAGCATTGACGACTTCCAGGAACGGAAAAGAAAGTGAAGGGGTGTAATTTATTTATTAGGTCTCCGTGCTCGAAAGTTCCAAGGGAAACCGGGGTCCTTTAATTTACTGGAGAATGGCGAAAAGGAGTTCTGCAGTGACAGAGATTGGAAGTTCACATTCTCCTGTTCCGTACATTTGGCCTCCAACAAGTTGGTAGAAGGTTCGAAGAAAGTGCAGTAGATAACGAGGAACATCATTTCAGAAGGGAATCCAAAATGTGAGAGGGGCACTCATTGGTTCAGGGCTTTGGGCTGCGCTCACGCATAATGTCCTCGGGTATTCGCTGAATTGTCATAATCCGGTGTGTCTTTCATTTCCGTGTCGTGCATTATTCGCCAGCGTGCATCCCACTGCATTGTGGGTCATATCATGCGTCGAGGAGTTTCTGGAACAATCAAGAGAAGATGGGTGGCGGAAATGTGTAAGAACGTTTATATATCGGAGTTGGTGGATGGCGGATAACGAACAGCCCTCGGGCAGCAGTTGACTAACGATGGCCGGGTGAGAGGCTTGTTCCGAGAGTTCTGGAAGCTGATCAGGATTTCAGGATATGAGATAGAGAATGCTATGTTGGTGATACGATTATGTTGTGCGCAGTGCTATGCGGCACATAGTCGCTGTTTTGCGCAGGACTTGAGTAAATCAGCTTTAAGTGACTGATCAAGCAGAGGCTGTGTGGGTGCTCGATTGATCGTGATGATCTTGGCCCGACGCCGCCACACGACCCTGTTTTGAAAATTGATTGATCAGTTGTTGTTCTTAGTGTTACGGACTCCTGGCACCGCTGTCCAACGTAGTGTCTGATCGTTGAGCCAAGCATAGTCTAGAGGCCTTGGAAACAGTCTAGCGTTATCTCATCGGGGCCATAGCGCACTGCGGCGACACGAAAAAGCTTTCCATCGAAGGTCCGATTATGAACGGCATACTCGGGCACGGTCTAGATCCGGCATCGGTGTTGCTGGAGACGACGGGAAGGGAGCTGACGCGTCCACCTGGAGACGGTATGTCATGTCCACAGTGATCCATAATTTGTGGTGGCGTATGACTGTACAGTTTTTGAAACCCACGAATGTTGTGGTAACAACACCGGCACAACGAGATCAATAGCAGGGACAGGCGCAGTAGCGCCAGCGCCATCAGATACAAAAAGTTTTTTCTGGCTTATGAATAGAATTGCTCTCAAAGCGAAAAATGGAAGAGGATGTAAGCGGGTGAGAAATCTCCGAGCGCAGGCTGCAATACTGGGAGCGGAGTGCGCCTGCAGCCTGCCTGGGGCGGGAGAGTGTGTTCTTATCGATGGTCGATGGTGCTGGACGGTGTTCCAAAAGAGACGAGTTCTGGTGGATAAACGCGCGCCTGGTGGTGATCGGGGTGGACGGGGTCCTGGGACGGAGCGATGTCGGAAGAAAGAGTGTAACCGAAAAAGGCAAAATGCGTGGGAAGACTCCGCTGAACATGACACGAGGTACGTTGAGGAGGTGACTCGGGAATAGCCTGGGCAGAAAAGAGAGAAAAAAAGAGGCAGAAAAAGAGGACAAAGGGAGTCAATCTGCGATGAATCTGGGCGATTCTGCGCCGATCTGGGTGATTTGAGGCAGAAACGTGGTAGTAGGGCAAAGGGAGGAGGACTGAATAGCAGGGTTTCCGCTTGTGGATGACGTATAGTATATATATAACGGACTGATGGCTCTGGGTTTTGAAATTTCCCCTTCGCCCTGCTTCACTCACCTGCATTCCCCACCTAGAGAGGTGCTTTTCACCGGCTGGCACCATGCTCACACTCAAATCCGGTTCTGCCTGCGACGTCTGTGCAGAAGAGTATGGCCCTCAGTGCTTGCCCCATTCAATTCCCTGTGGTATGTTTTTTTTTGTGTTTTTTTCCGCGCTTTTAACATTTTTTCAGGGCATGTTCTCTGCGCCAGCTGTTGCAACACCATCGTTGAAAAGACTACCGCTCGCCTCTCGCCCGCATGTCCGTTCTGTCGCGAGTCGTTCACCCCAGACTCTGTCCGTCTCATCCGCATGGACTTCACTACCAGCGGTTGGAGCACTCCCCGTCGCTTGCCTCAGTTCGAGCCCGGCAGCGATTTCACCGGAGAGCTCCTCGCCAAGAGGACCGAACAGCTCCTCCGCTTCGACCCCGATCCCCGTTCGAAGTCGGAGACACGCCGCCTAGAGGACAAGGTGGCCAGGATTGCAGCTAAAAAATGTTCCGTGGAGGAGGTGTCCGCTCTTCAGAAGGAACTCGAGGGTTGGCTTAAGTCTGGAAGGGATGAACAGGTACGTCGTCATTTTTTCCCCCGCATGTATTCATTTTCCAACGCATATATGTAGAGTTCTTCTCTTTTCCTGAGCGCTGCGCTGCTACGAGCCATCCTCATGAACCACCTGGCCCACTCCGAGGCTAGCCGTGTCGCAAAAAATAATGAAGTCTCACTCAAATCAAAAATCGAACATCTTGAATTAACGAACCAAAATTGGGAAACACAATATAACCGGTTAGTAACTATCTAACTTTTTTTTTTTGTTTTTGTTGTGGCTGACTCCGCTATTTCCGTTTTTAACTCATCACCTCCACTACGTCTATCAGCCAAGTGAGTCATCTATCCTCATCGCCGAGCGCAACCGTCTAACATCATTTTCCAGAAAAAAATTCACGAACAAAAAAGCCAAGAATGTCAACAGCTCCGCGCCGAGGTCACTCAGCTGCGATCTTTGGCTACTTCTCTCGGCGCTTCCCTTCCCCCGACTACCACTACCTCCTCTATCTCTACTTCTAATGAAACAACACCTCCAGCATCTCCTCGCGCTACCTCTCCTAGCACATATACCTCTCCTACCTCCTCTCCTCTTTCCCCTTCTCGTTATCATGCTTTGCATTCTCGATCGATGTCTACCTCTTCCTCTGCCAGGCCTATCACCCCTGCTACTCCATCACCTCTCTCAAGGAGCCAGACACCAGGTCCTTCTATGCTATCGCATTCCTCATCTATCAGGAGCGCTACTCCCTCTGTCCGATCGATGACACCTGCTGTTGGAATGGGAAGGTCATACACCCCAGCTCCAGTTTCCAGCCGATCGATGACTCCGGGCCCAGGCACTCATTATACATCCGCCTCAGCTTATGCATCCCGATCGCAGACTCCTGCACCAAGCTCTACACACAGTCACTCGCACACATATAACTCGACAGCTCCTCCCCCGCCTATCCCTCCGAAGCCTCGCAGGCTCTCGCAGTCGTCCCCTCCCCAAATGATGGCCAGGAGCACCAGCGAGGAGAAAGCCGATGCCAGGCAAAGGTGGATCCCTCCCGACGGGAGAGTCTTGGTTGAAACCGATGTTGGCTCCTACTATCAAAAAATGCACGGGAACGCTGCGAGGCCTGTTGGTGTCACCGCAAGAACTTGATCCTGTTTCTACTATACCCACATTTGTCGTGCGTCGAACGCATTTATCTGCTTCCAGCTCTTGTCTGCTCTCATTATGATGTCGGGCTCCAGTCCGGTATCTCAGTGCGTCCACTGATTATATCCTTTTAATATCTCTTGACGATTTCTATCTGCATCTTGACTCGCAATTGTTCTCATTCGAACACGAACTCTGTTTCCTATCTTATAATTGCTTCTTTATATCTTAGTTCCTGATATTTGCTCCGTCATATCATTGCTGTCTCATCCTCTTTTGAGGATTACGTCTCCATAGATTCCTAGTTTTACCCTCTAGTTACGTATATCTTTTCCTTTGCTTGTTTCTGTCCCATTTTCTATCCACTGTAGCCCTGTATTTCTCTTCGTCCTTCTCATTCCTACCCATTTGGCTGTACCCTTTGTTTTGCTTGTTTCCGCCTTGTGACTTGTTTCCGTCCCCTTCTCCCGTCTTCTTACCACTTTTGTTCCGTTTTGACTTGCCCCCATCCCTTCACCATTCTTTGACCTCCACCTCTGCCCCACTAATCCGGTTTATCTTTTCTTCTTCATCCTCCCCTTTACCCTTCCTCCTTGATGTCCAGGACATCGAAATTATGGCATATGCTCCCCGTATACCCCGTCTCTTAGTATCTTAGTATGACCCCCATGCATATGCCCCCGACAATTATATGAACTATGCTTTTTAACCAATTCTTTTAATTGCTCGCCCCCTTTGTTTTTCAACCTTTTTACTTGCTTGCTCGTCAAGTGGATGTGGGCTTTGGAGGGTTTCTTGGAGGACTCTTTTCCACCCCGTGGTGTTTTGTTGCTCTTGTTGGTGTTGATGGTGTTAGTGCTAGTGTTTTTAGAGACAACTGCGTACGTTTTACGCTGTAATGCTTCGTCGAGTCGAACGAGTCGAACTCTGCTTAGTTGAAAAAGTAGACTGCTTAGACACCTTACACCATAGTAGTAGTTGCATAGTTGTCATTGTACATCCTATCTTTATTCAACGACATTGTTGGACTCCTTTACTTGACTATGTGTCTTTCATGAGTTGTATCAAGCTTCGAGAAGACAGGGAGTTCGGGGTCCCTTTCTCGCTTCTCATTCGACTCCACGATGGCAAACAAAAGGAGAGTGTGAGCAACGTGTCGTCATAAGAATTGTCCAGCACTCCGCTAGATATACATGAACAACCTCCTCCGCAGACGTGGATGGTGATCACGGGCCACCGCCATGCCTGCTGCGACGGTCATAGGACCATCTGACCACCGAGGGCACAGCAAACATCAGATGTGAAGTATTGGTACCGACGAGTAAATTAGTGTGCGACACACGTGCAGGCGTGGCGCTAATCAGGCGAGGCTCGTGAGTATCGAATGCTGGTTTATTATACACTCACCCACTTGGGTACATACAATATATAAGGTTTCTCCGCGAACTGAGTCCCCGCGACGTAATAAGAATAACGTAGGAATTCCAGGAGCCCTTGAGAACTTCGAGGAACCAGAACCAGAGGCTCTCGGACAGGGTAGGTATCGTATGAGGACTCGTGGAAAAGGTTCAGTGTTCGACGTTCAGGGGAGAACGCCTGCTTCTTCTGGGTGTGTGGGGAAGGGAGAGACCAGGTTGACAGCCTGGGGAAGAGGTCTATCAGTTAGTAATGCTTCTTTGGCGAAGGCTTCTTTCTTTGGCTTCTGGAACGGATTTGGCGGAGGGATCTCAATTGAGAGGACGTGACCTTGATACTGCCCGGATTGAAATGTAGGTGTGATAGTAATATGATGTATGGTGAGAGTTCAAAGTTGGCTTGCTTTGGGAGGTGGTGTTTTGAGGTCATGCTTGATATCACTGTGAAGGGAGAGTTAGATAATTTTAAGCTGTGAATGCGAGCGCACCCTGGAGTGGGTTATTGAAGATGACGTCTATAAGATTGGAGATGAGCTGCAATGCCGCTGAGGGGAGGGTGAGCCGCCACGGGACGATGTCCTCGAGTTTTCGATAGTGTCATAACTCGTGTCATGCAATGTCGTGTATCTTGGTAGAAGGGCCCATCCGTCCGCAGTCTAACTGTCCAGAACTGCCTTCGAAGGTATTCATAGAAGAGGATTTGAATATGATATGACCTGATTATCGATATCGAGTTATCGAGGGGCGCTATCATCTCTGGTGGTGTCAAGTTCCGTATGATAACTAGTTGTGATATGTTTCCTTGAGGACGGAGTTGTGCGTTGAGAGATAAGGTGCCGTGCGGCTTTTCGTTGAGTGTTTCAAGTGGCAATAATCCCGCCGAGCAAAATGAAAAAATGAAGTTCGAGAAGTTCCTATTGGCCAATCGGAGTGGTCCCAGCCGCCGGTGTCGATTGGGTTGCCAGTAAGCGTGAGCATGAGCGTGTGTGTTTGATTATATGCTAGTAAGCCTTTAAACTCAGAGAGCAATTTGCGCATATATGCGTCCCCCCGGGTCGGCGTTCAGAGATGCCTCAGCGAATCACCTCCCGAAGGCACGAGTCACTGCTACTTTGGTTGATCCAAGTTGGTGGGCTATACTCAATC
Source organism: Leucocoprinus leucothites (assembly GCA_013368445.1). Classification (NCBI taxonomy): domain Eukaryota; kingdom Fungi; phylum Basidiomycota; class Agaricomycetes; order Agaricales; family Agaricaceae; genus Leucocoprinus; species Leucocoprinus leucothites. Next base: position 733,069 of record JAACJO010000009.1, read on the forward strand.
GATTGATGAAAACCACGGTTCTAGACCCCGCGTCGAACATTCGGTGAGCCAGACGGATGGTCAGAAGGGTAGATGGTGACTGGTCCGATACTCCTGGACCGGGCCTTTTTCCTCGCAAGTCAACGCGAGGAACGGTAAAGAGTCAAAACTGTCGCCGAAAGTTACAAGCTCGAGGTGAATGGAGAAGAATAGGCTTTTGCGGGTATGTAGGTTCCGGGATCCAGGAATTTGGTCGAAAGATGGAAGGCAAGGATGAATAAGACCTGGTGCTTGGTCACGTTCTAGGTGGTTGATTTGCAGTTGTGATCGAGTAATAGAGATAACTTCCGTGCTCCGCTGATGGCTTGAAGTAATGTGAAATCATGGACTGTCACGCGCATAGACAAAGGCCTGAGGATGTTCACGAGACGTTAGGCGGAGACGGAGGTCGCCGAGAGAAGGTCCATGGCCCGATGGCTGTGGCCACCTGACCTGAGATACCTGTCGCAGGAACACAGAAAGACAATTCAAGACGTCTGTAGACGAACCGGAAGGAAATGGCAAGCTTTGAGAGTTTGGTTCGATTCGTGGAAGTTGGGCACTTGATGGGCGGTCATATTGGATGTTGATAGTGATATCCATGAAGCATCGATCATGTTTCCGTAGTCGTAGACCTTGTGTCGTGTGATAAAGGTCACCAGTATCCGAGGACTATACAAGGGGAAATTCCGTGCTGAGAAAGAGAGACCAGGTGCATACAAAGATCATGCTTGTGATTCGGAAGTCGTCAGTAGTACGGCATTGCAGCATCTGAGAGTGAGCGGGCTAAACGTCTTGAGTGAGACAGAAGGAAATGAGAGCCCCCGCAGAACTTGATTGTGTGGTAATCGGGAGTGTCAAAATCCAAGGGGCTCGAAATTAGTTGGTGTACACGTTGCCAGTGCGAGAGCTTGCAGCGTTAATTTAGGTTCAGGCGAGGAAAAAGGCCTCTGATCCCAGATGAGTCGACAGGTGTGAAACGAGTAGTAAAGAAATTGTCTACACGCAGCATTTTTTATCAGACACCCCATTAATCCTGTACCAAAGTGGAAAAGGCACTCACAAGGAGATACTCTAGTCGTAATTGAGCCAGGGATGGAAAGCCATTCCCCCAAGGGTCAGAGTATTAAGTTCATTTTTGCATAGGTGAACCACTCTAGCAGCAGAAACAGCGTGTAATTGCTCCTCCGCTGTTTGAGGGCTGTAAATTGGAGTGGAGGACCAAAGAGTCATTAGGACAGTTGATGGAGGGTTTCTTCAAGGAATTAGCGCATAGGTTCTCTGAGCGTTAGCATTCATTGGCAATGTTATCAGCGCATAGAGTGATAAATGGTGAGCTCAAGCCTAAGTAATAGATGTGCGGTTTTTCAGAAGAAAATAGGACACCACCGAGCTTTCGACGCGACCGTGACTCTATGACACACGTGTGACAGTTCGCGGCGCTATCACACGATATCACGCCGCCGCGTCGGCGATGCTTATTCCGGAATTGGCGCGAGGTTGGACTCATCAACATCATAATCCTTTTTGTCTTGTTCCGTCATACCTTCCAACTTTCGGTTCCAAGTCGGTCACAATGCGATTTGGGGTACCAAGAACCGCGTCGCCGTCGCCAACTAGATGGTCAGTGTCTCGCTAATCAACCTGTGTTTATAGTTAAACCCTACTCAGGCAAGCCCGACCGTCAACTTACGGTCTTCGCTCAGCATACGACTCCGACTCTGACAGCTTCTCCTCGGAATCGGATGAGGAGTTGTCTTATAGTATATCAGGAGACGAGTTCTCGTCAAATTCTGACGATGAACATGACCAGAGGTTCGTTCTGTAAACTTTAAGTTTTCGGTTTCGATTTCTCATTCACTTAACCTGTAGAACAAACCTTTCCAAGTCTCAGCGCTCACCTGAGGAGATCAGACAACTAGAGGAGACAATAGCGTCAATCCGTCTTCGTACACGACATCATGATCCTTATGAAGAATGGGAGAAACAGACTCGAAAAGAGGCATTCGTATGTGTTTGAACCACGAACCTCAGAACATGGGTTCACCTTACTGGATAATACAGATGACAGCTCGTAAGGAGCAATCAACAAACTTATCCCACTTTAATGAAATACAAGAACGACGACGTCTGGCAGAGGCTCAGAAGTTATCTGCTCAGCGTGAAAGCGAAGCAGCGCAGATCCAGGCCAGGCTTCAGCAACTTCGTCTCCAGCAACAAGAAACCGAGAGACGAATGCGTCATGATTGGGAACTTCGTCAAAAGAACCTTTGGAATCGTATAGAGACAGTCATTAAACAAGAAGAGGATAAAGTAGCACAACGCCTGGCAGAGGAACAACGGAAACGAGACGAAGAGGAAAGAAAGCGGAGAGATGAGGAGATGAAAAAACGGCTAGCGGAGGAGAGACGTAGAGCGGAAGAGGAGCGACTACGGAGAGAAGAAGAGGAGAGGAAGCGGCTGGAGGAGGAGAAGAGGAGGAAAGAGGAAGAAGAGGAAAGGTTACGACAGGAGGAGGAACGACAGAAGAAAGAGCGACTGGAAGCTGAGCGAAAACAGCGCCTCCAGATTGGCCTATTGACAGCTGAGGATGACTGGTACGCAGCACGCGACACTCTCAAGGTATGTCGTTCCTTCCGGTTCCTCAGAAAAGTGGCTTATTTTTTTCTCTCCAGCGGTTGAAGTCGCAAATGGCGATGGTGAAAGGGGATAAACCACTGAAAGTAGAATGGGGCAAATGGCGACGACAAATTAGACCAAAAATTGGTCAATTGACTAACGATTCTGAAGCCATTGACCGAATTGTCAGTTCCTCTATCTATTTCCATAATATTATCGCTCACAAACCATCATGTAGACTCAGGAACTCCTCAGTATCATTAATCCTCCTGCTTCACACGGACAACACAACCCCAAAATATATCTTGCCATCCTATCCTCACTAGCGAAGGACATCATCCTCCAGGCCGAAACTGAAACTACCACTGGAGCGCACTCCGCAGGTCCACTCGCACGCGTAGCTTTCAACATTCTCGCCACCGTACCTGATTTCTCCGAAGTTTTCTTTGCCAAACTCGTCCAACGCGTCGGCGGCTGGCTTATACCTATCATGGTTCCGGGTCGCGATTTTGATGGGCGTGAATGGACAGATAGAGGTGAACGGATGAAAGCAATGGGATTTAGGAAGAGTGGGGACCATGACGCTTACGAGTCAGAGGCTGAATTTGCCGCGCGTGTAGCTGGGATTATGAGAGTCTATTTCTCGATTTTGAAGATCGTGCCTACGCGAGGACCGCTGAAGCCGTCGTACCAGCTTCCGAGATATTGGACGTGGTTCGCGAGGTTGCTGGGGGAGCGTGCGTTGATGGAATCGGCTGTTGCTGCGCACTTGATGCACGGTGAGTTTTGAGTCTTGCCTTCATTAGGATTGTATACTGAACGCCTGGTTCTAGCTGCGTTGGACGTCATGGGTGAGGATGCCTTGAAAATATGGGGTGCTCAATTTTTCAAAATGTTAGCACTCGTTTACGAGGGTGTTACCACCGGCATTGGCGCGGACAAATTCATTGGAGGCACCGCGCCTCATGGTAAATCCGCTCGTGTAAGGGTACAGTTGAAGATTGAGGAGATTATCAAGGAGCATTTTAAAACTTGATGCGTTTGACTTCGGGTTCAGCGGATGGCTGATTGGATTTTTGTCCCTTCACTTGTCAGTTTCCCGCATTGTTCGCTTTCATGAAGTTTTGGTTCCATCAGTTTCATTTTCGTTACTTGTATCACAAGATTTGACAACAACTGTATATTTATCGTTCGACACTCTAACTACGGTAATTATAATGAGGGCTAAGAGCAAGCTCGTGAGTATCGAAGCGAATCAAATGCTATTCTAAAAATCCTTCAGAAAACAATTTTACTCCCAGAGGTCTGTTCCCAATTCTCCGCGATTTTCGCTTCGGAGATCATAGTCTGCAAGGCAGGGTAATGAGGGCTCCATGTCCAGTCCATCTGGATCTGTAAATCGTAAGCCTCGTACTTGAACTGCATCAAGCGACTGTGATCTTTCCAATGGGCAGATGTAGGGTCATACAGCTGGACCACGAGGTCTTCCGGATCCTGCTCGTTGGGGTCGGACCAGTCAACGGGTCCGTTGCGCCTCGAGCAAAGAATTACGAGCAGCCCGTGAGGGGCAACGTCCGATACGGTAAGGTGTAGTTTCTGTAAATGCGGGAAAAGATTCTGAGTTCCTGGCTTGAATGTCAAACGGTGGAACCACCCATGCGAGTATGATGGATCGTCATCATCCTCCGCGATAATTGACATCTTCAATTTCAACAAATTGTTGAAACAATGAAGATGGTGTTCGATGCCAAACTCCTCCTCTGGGTCGAGAAGAGGGCTGAATCGGAGTTCCTGGAGGTTTTCCATCTGAGCAAAGAAATCACGGACGGGAGGCGCATTGGATGGAAGTTGGCGGTCCCATTCCAGATAATGGAGGGAGGGAAAACGGAAGTGATTGAACAGCTTGATGTCAACCGGCTTATTGGATATTGCTGTCCAGGACAGACGTCGGAGAGAGTTGATGGTCACAGGCCCGTTTTCAATAGGATTCCAAACCCTGTTAGAGGGAACAGAATAGCCGGAATAGCTGAATTCGGTCAGCTCGGGGCATTTGGAGAGACACTCCAATGCAAAATCGAGACTGATATCTCGCAGCCGGAGTTTTGTGAGTTGTGGCAATGGAAAACGGAAGGGCATATGTGAGATGCGCTGGTTTGCGTAAAGAGAAAGGGTTCGAAGGCGAGGGCTATTGCGGAAGAGAGGTATTTCATTGGGTTGTTCTTCAACAACCGAAGGAGTCCAAGCCAACTCGAGTTCCTCGAGCTCGGGAAACTCTCTGTCATCCCCCGCGTACTTGATTAACAAAGGCCATGCTGCCCTGCATTGGCCACGACCTTCGCCCCCGACATGGAGAGATTTCAGTTTTCCTGGATGCTCGCAGAGTATGATCCTTAATATTTCTTCAATTTCACTCTTGTGCGCTTCCTCCCAGCCAAAAAGATAGATTGAAAGTCCATTCGCCCCAACCCGCTCCAAGTGGAATCGCAGTAGAGTGGTGTAGTGGGTGACTTGAGAGCCCTTTGTCGGATAAAGGGTAAGGGTGGACCATAATTTAGGAGAGGAACGCGTAGCACGGTGCCACTGGGAGCAAACGCTGCCGAGTTGAATCAACCTTTGCGCGTCCGACACCGGCGGTCCGCGATTATAGCCCCAGTAAACCTTGGGAGCGGTAGCGAACCAGAATATCCTAGAGAGCGTCTCGGACGGGAGACGGGATATAGGTGGTCGGTTCATGATGGCCAACCACGTAGCGTGCTGTCTGGCATTTCGCTGCGGGCTAGGTATTTGAAAATACTGGTTTTTACATAACAATGCTCAGTTCCAGGGTCGGGTTTCCTCTGCCGATCCGTGGATTTCGGGAGGTTTATGCTGATTTATGCAAACGATCGATATGGTACTGGAGTGAGCGCACTGAAGGTAAAGCTAGCTTACTTATGTCCGTTGTCTCAGACTCACAACTAGAAAACTAATAAACTTTCGGACCACAGCCTCTCAAACTCTGTGACTCGCTTCGCCTCGTAGCACATCGATTCCACCACGGGATAGTGGTCACCATATGTCCAATTCAGCTCCGCAAGATCCTCATCGACTGCCATAACCGAAAAAGTCGTCAACCTCGCATAGGACTGCCAGTGAGGGGAGGTGGCATCGTAGGGTAGCAACGTCACTTGGCTAGGGTTTTCAGCAGGGTCACTCCAATCGACAGGACTATAACGCCTCGAGTATAGGACGACGATTAGTCCATCTGGGTCTATATCTTCTCCAATTCTCAGGTACAACTCCTGCAACTGAGGAAACAAGTTCCCTACTCCACTTCGCTTGATCGTGATCCGCTGGAGTAACTCCAGGCCACCATTTTCGTCATCTACAACCTCCATCACCAGTTTCGTGATTCTCTGGAAGAGATCCAGATATTGGTCAACACAATACCTGGCAGCTAATGGAAAGAAGTGTAGCTCTTCCACTTGAGACATTGCTTGGAAAAAACCCCGAACGGTGCTTGCATCAGGAAGCGGGACATTCCATTTAAGCTGCCGCACAGCAGGAAATCGAAACCGCGCAAAGAAATCATGCTGCAATTGCTTTATGGCTGTTGCATGCTCGTCTGAATCATAGTCAGACTCAAAGGAGCGCAACGCCACCCAACTCAAGCTTTGTACAGATGCCATGATGACCGCCTCCGGGATAGCGAGAGCTGGGGAACCATATCCTCCTAGGTCCTCTCGATAAATGCAAATGACTTTGACCACGTTCCGGCAAAGGATGAGAAGACGACACGCATACTCAAGACTCAGTTCATTGAGTCTCAAATGCCCTACACGGCTCCAGGGGAATTTATCGGTTGGTATCTCGTGTTCGAGGTGTTTTGAGAGGGATAATTGTATGTCGGGAGAGGAATGTGCAATATGACGCCAGCGGGCGCACACAGCACACAGCTGGAAGTAAGTATATTTGTCGGATAGTGTTGGTCCAGAAATCAGGTCATATGGGTTGGTATCATCGAAGTCTTCTGGGTTCAAAGAGTTTGGGGCTGTCGCATACCAGAAGATACGAGAGAGTATTTCCGGAGGTAAACGCGTTAAAGCAGAGTATGACATAGACTGAGGGGAATCTGAGTGTTTGTGAGATCCTCAGAAAGGAATCGGAAAGAAGAGGTACAGAAAGGTCACTCAGCTGGCTTAAAGTTATTTCTATCGATATGGGGTTAAAGAGATCCGAAGGCAGATTCCAGCGTTTATCACGTGGCTGTTGAATTAATTATGCCAATAGAGTTTTGATCCGGTGACCTGAGATCAGGACTTGACTGTCACTCCAGGAAATTCCAAGCGTCCCACCCATGTTGTTCATATTGCGATACACATACCAACATACACGATAGCCGCTGCATATCTCTACATTCCCAGGCAATCGAATGGCCACCATCGGGCGGGGTTTTCGACAAGGCTTGAGAAACCTCGACACGTCGCAATGTACCATTCACCGTGGAGTTATACTTACATCAATCAGAGTCTGTTCTCTCCTGTGTCTCAGGGCAAGTTTGTGTCTTCCACGATTGCCGCTGCTGGTAGTTTCAAGTGAATCAAGATGGCTCGCTGCCAATAACATATAGTGAGTAGAAGTGTGGTGTTCTCTGCCATCAATGAAGCCGATTAAACCTATCATCCGACGGAATCGCTTCTAAAGATACTTGTTCCCCGTCTGAGCCCGTCCACTCTCACTATCTGGGTCCAATGGCAACAAATCGATTTCGACTCTTACCGTGAATCGTTATCGAGTTCTTCAGGGGTGCTCCAACTTCTACTTCGAGGCCGGGCTCAATGAGTAGCAGCTCCAATCATCTATCCAAGAAGTGCCAGCTTTCACCGATTTTCTTCTAGTCCAGCACAAACAAATCCCCTTTTGGTTTCGGTATTAAGCAGGCTGCGGCTGTGGGACTTAAGAAGGTACTGGGGCTTCTTTTCGCCCTTGGAGTTACCTTTACGGGTAACCAGAGTGGTGCGAATACAATCGCTTCCACAAACTCATGGAGTCGATTATAAAACAAGCCGGGAGGAAGTCAACATCGATGTCTATCCGGTACTCTCACAATGATATTACTCTCCTCTACAACAGTTCTCTACTCTTGTGGTTTGGCCCTCAGCTGGTGGCTCTATGGCAGACTTCGGGAGCGAAGGGATAACCCAAATGGACTTCCCCTCCCTCCCGGTCCAAAAGGTTACCCCATTATCGATAACCTCCTCGATTTCCCTACGTACAAACCGTGGCTTGTATACGACAAATGGTCCAAGACATACGGTACATACACAATCTCACCCATAGTAGCTCTTAAACCCTCGCTGAGATTGTTGTAGGTGATATAGTTTATTTCAAGGTCCTTGGGCAACCTTTCATCATCCTTGGGAGCGTACAACGGACATATGACCTATTTGAGAGGCGGTCGTCAAACTACTCTGACCGCAACCGCATGCCAATGTTGAGGGAACTGTGCGTTTACTTCTAGCGCCATATCCAGTCGCTCACCTAAGGCCAGCATGAACTGGACATGGAATATGGCATTTATGCCATATGGAACATGGTGGAGACGCCACCGTCGCACCTTCCATGATCACTTCCATCCGAACATCGTTCATAAATATTATTCGCTGCAAGTCCAAACAACTCGCGCTTTTCTACGCCGGTTATCGATGTCTCCCAATGACTTTATGCTCCATGTCCGACAGTGAGATCGTGTCATTTTATCCCACTCAATATCCCAAAAGCTCAAGTATGTTTGTGCACAGCGCATTTACATCCACTATCATGCAAATTGCATATGGAATCGAAATTGCTGACGACGACGACGAGTATACGATTACGGCCGAAAAAGCTCTCAACAGTTTGGCAGAAGTCGGCAACCCAGGGTCTTTTTTGGTCGATCTTTTCCCCGTGATGAAATACATCCCTGCATGGTTCCCTGGTGCTGGGTGGAAGAAGAAGGCCAACTACTGGCGACATCTTAGTGGGGTATTTATAAATAAGGCTTGGAATGTCGCCAAGAAGCAATTTGTGAGAAGCCTCCTATTTCGATCGTTTTATCATACATTAACTATCATGCTCGAACAGAAAGAAGGCGCAGCGGAACCCTGTATGGCAACAACAATGATCGAAGGAATGTCAGACGAGAGTTCACCTGATCGTGCTACCGAAGAACTATTGGCGCGTAATGTCTGTGCAGTGACATTTGCAGGTGAGTCAAACACCAACTAAAGCCCGTGCAGAACTAAAGATTACGTACTTCAGGAGGTGCTGATACAGTGAGCCTAGAGCCTCTCCTACACTGCCAATTTCCACGTTGGTAATGAATCGCAACAGACAGTCTCAACTATCCAATCCTACTTCATGGCTATGTCTCTCTATCCCGAGGTCCAGAAGAAAGCTCAAGAGGAACTCGACCGAGTACTTGGTAATCGCCTTCCCGAATTCGATGATCGTCCGAATCTCCCCTACATCAGTGCAATGGTAAAGGAGTCCATGAGGTGGCAAGTTGTCACACCCTTGGGTATGTCTTTTGATGTTCTAATACAAGCTCTGGGCTGTGACATTTAATTCCTCTAGCTGCACCACACATGGCTTCGAATGCCGACGAGTACGAGGGGTACTACATCCCTAAAGGCACCATCCTTATAGGGAATGCATGGTACGGAGATTCACTCATCGGTCCAAAACTTGATTTCAAGCATTGATTCCAGGTCGATATTGCACGACCCAGAAGTCTACAAGGATCCCTTGACCTATAATCCGGAGCGCTTCCTCAAAGACGGAAAGATTGATCCAAAGGCTCGGGACCCAACCGTAGCATCCTTCGGCTTTGGAAGGCGAATCTGTCCGGGAAGGTACTTTGCCGAGAATTCCATGTTCATCCTCATCTCCCACCTTTTGGCTGTCTATGATATCCGACCTGGCTTGGATAAGGATGGAAAAGAGATCCCCATCAAGCCTGAAATGACAAATGGAATCCTTTCGTGCGTTGCTGTAATTCGTTGTTGCGAAGAATTTGTGTCTTACTTTACATGCGATTTATCGCGAACAGGTATCCTGAACCATTCTCATGTCGAATCACACCACGCTCGAAGAGAGCTGAAGAGTTGATCCGCAACTCTGATCTTCTGGACTGAATGTAAGGCGTACGGAAATCGCCTCCAGTGAATGAACGGCGAATTTTTCTATTCGTGGAACCTACCACCTCTGGATGGGGAAATCGGCCTCTTGTCACACTGATCTTTGAGTACTTCCCCCAAGAGTAGCGTTGGATTTATACATGTCAAAGAATATAATACCAATATCTTAAAACCCCTCCAGACCGACCTTACTACCTTCTCCATCATCTTCGCCTCAGAGATCATGCAATCGATCATGTCCCGCAAGGCAGAATAATGTGGACTGCATTCCTAATCCATTTCAGTTGAATTATGATAAGGCTTGAATACAATGGTTCTGGGTCGCGATTTTGACGGGTGTGAATGGACGGATAGAGGCGAACGGATGAAGATAATGGGGTTTAGAAAGAGTGGGGATAATGAAGCTTTCGAGTCAGAGGCTGAATTTGCTGTGCGTGTAGCTGGGATTATGAGAGTTTATTTCTCGATTTTGAAAAGTGTGCCTATGTGAGGACCGTTGAAGCTGTCGTACCAGCTTCCGAGATATTGGACATGGTTCGCGAGGTTGCTGGGAGAGCGTGCATTGATGGAATTGGCTGTTGCTGCGCAACTAATGCACGGTCACTGAGCTTATTTATCCTGCATCCATTCAGAATCTTTACACTGAGCAGCCTGATTCTTCAGCCGCGTTGGATGTCATGGGTGAGGATATCCTAGGGGTACTCAAAATTTCAAGGTGTTGACACCCGTCTATGAGGGTATTACCACCGGCATTGGCGCAGACAAATTCATTGGAGGTGCCGCGCCTCATGATAAATCTGCTCGTGTAAGGGTACAGTTGAGGTTGAGATTATCAAGGAGCATTTCAAAGCCTGACGTGTTTGACTTTGGGTTTAATGGGTGGGCTAATCAGGCTTTTGTCTCTCTATTTACCAGCTTTCCCCTTTGTTCGAGTTTCGCTTTTGATTTTATCAACTCTGTTTTCGCTACTTGTACCACAATATTTGACAACAAGAGTATATTTATCGTTCGACCTTCTAACTACCATATAAGTAATTACAACGAGGGCTAACTTGAAGCAAGCTCGTAAGTACCGAAGCGAATCAAATGCTGTATTAAAAAAATCCTTCAGAAAACGATTTTACTGTAAGAGGCCTCGTCCCAACCCTCTGCCATTTTCGCCTCAGAAATCATAGTCTGCAAGGCAGGGTAATGAGGGCTCTGTGTCCAGTCCATAGACTCGATCGATGTATCAGAAGCCTCGTACTCGAACTGCATCAAGCGACTGTGATCTTTCCAATGGGCAGACGTAGGGTCATACGACGGTACCACAAGGTTTTCTGGATACTGTTTGCTGGGGTCGGACCAGTCAATGGGCCCATTGCGCCTTGAACAAAGAATTACGAGTAATCCATGAGAGCCATCCTCTGATGTGGTGAGGTGTAGTTTCTGTAAGTGCGGAAAAAGATTCTGATTTCCTGGCTTGATTGTTAAGCGGTGGAGCCATCCATGTGAGAGTGGTGGATCTTCCGAAACTATTGGCATCTTCAGTTTCAGGAGGTTCCTGAAACAATGAAGATGATGTTCAATGCCAAATTCCTTTGTTGGGTTGAGAAGAGGGCTGAATCGGAGTTCTTGAAGGTTCTCCATCTGAGCAAAGAAATCATGGACGGGAGGCGCATTGGATGGAAGTTGGCGGTCCCATTCCAGATAATGGAGGGAAGGAAAACGGAAGTGATCGAATAATTTGATGCCAACCGGCTTATCGGACGTTGCTGTCCAAGATAGACGTCGGAGAGAGTTGATGGTCACGGATTCGTTTTCAGGAGGATCCCAAAGCCCATCAGAGGGGCTCCAGGGCGCAGGAAAGCCGGAATAGCTGAATTCAATGAGGTTGGGGCATTTAGAGAGACATTCCAACGCAAAGTCGGGACTGATATGTTGCAGCTGGAGTTTTGTGAGTTGTTGGAATGGAAAACGAAAGGGTATATGTGAGGGGTGCCAGACTCCGTAAAGAGAAAGAGCTCGAAGGTGAGGGCTGTTGCGGAAGAGAAGTATTTCATTGAGTTGATCTTCAACAACTTCTGGAGTCCAAGCCAGCTCGAGTTCCTCCAGCTCGGAAAACTCTCTGTCATCTCCCGCATACTTGATTAACAAAGGCCATGCTACCCCGCATCGGCCGCGACCTCCGTCCCCGACATGGAGAGATTTCAGTTTTCCTGGATGCTCGCAGAGGATGATGTTTAAGATCTCCTCAATTTCACCCTCGTGCACCTCCTCCCAATCAGAAAGATAGATTGAAAGTCCATTCACTCCAACTTGCTCCAAGTGCAATTGCAGCAAGGCGGTGTAGTGGGTGACTTGAAGGCTTTCTGTCGGATGAAGGGCAAGGGTAGACCATAATCGAGGAGAGGAATGTGTGACACGATGCCACTGGGAGCAGACGCTGCCGATTTCAACCAACCAGTACGTGTCCCACAGCTGCGGCTTGCGACTGTAGCCCAAGATGTTCTGCGGAGCGGTAGCGAATCGGAATATCCTAGAGAGTATCTCGAGCGGGAGACGGGACATGGGTGGTCTGTTCATGATGGCTAACCGTTGTGAGCGTGCTGTCTGGTGTCTCGCTGCGGGCCAGTATTTGAAAACCCAAGTTTTTTTTACATAATGATGTTTAGCTCCAGTGTCGGGTTTCCTCTGCCAATCCGTGACTCTTGGTTTGTTTATGCAGACTTGGGAAACCTCCACACATTGCACAAAGTATACCACTCATTGCGACTGACAAAGCTGTGCTTCCTGTGCCGAGAGCACATCAGTCAGAGTCTGTTATCTCCTATGCCTCGGAGAAGTTTGTGCTTTCCGTGACTGTCGCCTCTGGCAGTTTTCAAGAAATCAAGAAGGCTCGCTGCCAAGAACATGGTATAGTGAGTGGAAGTGTGGTGTTCTCTGCCATACGATAGACCAAGTTGATTGAATTCATCATCTGACAGAAATTGGTTCTAAAAATATTTTGCCTCCCCACTTGAGCCCCCTGCTGGAGACTACCCGCCGGTTGAAGTACAAAGCGCTCTCCATCGATTGTGACTCTCACTGTAAATCTCTATCAAGTTCAAGTTCACGGCTAGTATTCGCTTGAGTTTAGCAAATAGTAAATTTGATTATATTTCGAAACAGTCTATCAGTCAAGCCGGCTTCCACCGGTTTACTTCCAGGACAACACAGACGACCTCCCTTTTCAGTCTCGGTATCAAGAAAACTGCGGCTGTAGGACTTAACACGGTACTGGGGCTTCTTTTCGCTTTTAGAATTGCCACGCTGCTTTTATGGATAGCCAAAGTGGCGCGGTGCAATCGCTCCCGCAAACTTGCGTGTCCAATTATAAAACAAGCTGGGAGGAAGTCAACATGAACGTAAATCCGGCACTCTCATAATGTTAACACTCGCCCCCTCCACGACAGTTCTCTGCTCTTGTGGTTTGGCCCTTGGCTGGTGGTGCTACGGTAGGCTTCGGGAGCGAAGGGATAACCCAGATGGCCTTCCCCTCCCTCCCGGTCCAAAAGGCTATCCGATTATCAACAATCTTCTCGATTTCCCCACATACAAACCATGGCTCGTGTACGATAAGTGGTTCAAGACATACGGTGTGTACACGATCCCATCGATAGGAGTACTCAAAGCCTCGCTGAGACCGTTCTAGGTGACATGGTTTACTTCAAGGTCCTTGGGCAACCTTTCATCATCCTCGGGGGCACACAGCGGACATACGACCTGTTTGAGAGGCGGTCGTCAAACTATTCTGACCGCAACCGCATGCCAATGTTGAGGGAACTGTATGTTTATCTCCAACGCCATATCCAGTTTTGAGCAGTCGCTCACCTAAGGCCAGCATGGACTGGACATGGAATATGACCTTTATGCCATATGGAACATGGTGGAGGCGCCACCGTCGCACTTTCCATGACCACTTCCATCCGAACATTGTTCATAAATATCATTCGCTGCAAGTCCAAACAACTCGCGCTTTCCTACGCCGGTTGTCGAAGTCTCCCGATGACTTCATGCTCCATGTCCGACAGTGAGATCATATCATTTTATCCCACTCAATACCCCAAAAGCTCAAGTATGTTTGTGCACAGCGCATTTACATCCACTATCATGCAAATTGCATATGGAATCAAAATTTCTGACGATGATGACGACTATACAATCACGGCCGAAAAAGCTCTCAACAGTCTAGCAGAAGTCGGCAACCCAGGGTCTTTTTTGGTCGATCTTTTCCCTGTGATGAAATACATCCCTACATGGTTCCCTGGTGCTGGGTGGAAGAAGAAAGCTAACTCCTGGCAACAACTTAGTGACATGTTTACGAATAGACCTTGGAATGTCGCTAAGGAGCAATTTGTGAGAAACCCCTCATTCCAGTCATCTCATCGTATATTGATTGTCATGCTCGAACAGAAAGAAGGCACAGCGGAGCCTTCAATGGCAACAACAATGATCGAAAGAATGCCGGACGAGAGCTCACCCGATCGTGCTACCGAAGAGCTGTTAGCACGTAATGTTTGTGCGGTAACACTTGCGGGTGAGTCAAACACCAGTTAATACTAGTGCAGAACTAAAATTTTCTTTTTTCAGGAGGTGCCGATACAGTGAGCCTTGATGTTGCTTATTTCCGTATCGCTAATGAGTTGCAATAGACGGTCTCGACTATACAATCCTACTTCATGGCTATGTCTCTCTATCCCGAGGTCCAGAAGAAAGCACAAGAGGAACTCGACCGAGTACTTGGTAGTCGCCTTCCTGAATTTAATGATCGCCCGAACCTTCCCTACATCAATGCAATGATGAAGGAGTCCCTAAGGTGGCAACTTGTTACGCCCCTGGGTACGTCACGACAATCTAACGCGGGCTCCGGATCATGATATTTCCTCCCTCCTAGGTGCGCCACACATGGCATCGAATGCAGACGAGTACGATGGATACTACATCCCTAAAGGCACCATCCTTATAGGGAATGCATGGTACAGAGATTCACTCATCGGTCCGAAACTTGATCTCAAGCGTCGGTTCCAGGTCGATATTACACGATTCAGAAATCTACAAGGATCCCTTGGCCTATAATCCAGAACGCTTCCTCAAAGACGGAAAGATTGACCCGAAGGTTCAGGACCCAACCGTAGCGTCCTTCGGCTTTGGGAGGCGAATCTGTCCGGGAAGGTACTTTGCCGAGAATTCCATATTTATCCTCATCTCCCATCTTTTGGCCGTCTATGATATCCGACCTGGCTTGGATAAAGATGGAAAAGAGATCCCCATCAAGCCCGAAATGACAAATGGAATACTTTCGTACGTTTCTGTAATTCGTTGCTGCAAAGAATCGCGTCTTACTTCGTATGCACTGGCAATTTGTCGCGAATAGGTACCCTGAACCATTCACATGTAGAATCACACCGCGTTCGAGGAGAGCTGAAGAGTTGATCCATAACTCTGATAATCTGGATTGAATGCAACACCTGCGGAAATTGCCTCTAGTAAATGAATGGTGGTTTCTCTACTCGCTGCAACTACCACCTCTGGATGGGGAAATTGACTTCTCGTCGCACTGATCCTTGAATACCCCTAGAGTAGGGTTATATTACCAGTCAAGTTTTTTACATGTCAATGAATCAAACTTAAAAAAGTAATTTAAAACCCCTCCAGATCGACCTCTCTACCTCCTCCATCATCTTCGCCTCAGAGATCATGTCCTGCAAGGCAGAATAATGTGGACTACATTCCCATTCCATTTCAGTTGAATCATGATAAGGCTTGAACACAAACTCCGTCAGACGACTGCAGTGCTTCCAATGGGACGATGTCGGGTCGTAAGGTAATAGTGTGAGGGCTTCCGGGTTTTGTTTAATCGGGTCCGACCAGTCAACAGGTCCGTTGCGCCTCGAGTACAAGACCACCAATGGTCCATGTGCCTCGACATCACCCATGGTAAGATGAAGTATTCGTAATTGCGGGAATAGATTTTCTCCGGGCTTGATTGTCAACCTATACAACCATTCCTCCATAACGCCTCGATCCTCGTCAGTAGCCCCTGTACCCCAATAGGACTCGTCTGCATCACTGTCATCTTCATCGGGTTCTTCCTTCAGTTTTGCAATAAAGTATAAGTCCAGCTTCACTAGGTTCTGGAAGTAATGCAGATGCTCTTTGATGCTGAACTTCGATTTTGGGGAAGGGGTATAGGTAAGAACCTCGAGCCCACACATCTGTGCGAAAAAATCACGAATGAGGGAATCATCAACATCGGAAGGCAGCGGTGCCATCCAATCGAGATACTTGACAGAGGGAAAACGGAAATGATTCAAAAAGTTACGGTCAACCGTTTTAGGCCTCCAGTCCCAAATAGACGTTGGCTCGCGGCTGGCTAACACTTTCCAGGCCAAATTTTGGAGTGATTGGATTTCTGTGAATCCTTGGCTGGTGGGGCTCCAGCCATACCTCTCATAAATGGGGAGGTGTTGGAAATAGAATGCGATTAGGTTGGGGCAGAGAGCCAGAAGCTGCAAGGCATATCCTGTTCCGATGTCCTTCAGGGAGAGCTCTGTGAGCTGACCCCATGAGAACTGAAGAGGGATTCGGTCAACCCCTCCCCCATCAAGGGATAATGCTCGGAGGCGAGGGCTACGGCGGAAAAGGAAGCTGTCTTGAACTTGTGGCCCGTCTCTACCCCACTCTAGCTCAAGTTGTTTAAGCTGAGGAAACTCGACATCCTCTAGACCGTACTTGAGAAGAGCGGCCCAGACAGACTTTCCTGTTGCTGAACTCCAGCCCTTGTCTGTATGAAAAGACTTCATCTTCTCTGGATTTTCGGAGAGAACTATCTTCAATATCTCGCCCACCATAGCCTCTGGAGCAGGATCTAAGTCAGAGACGTGAATTGATAGACCAGTAGGTCCAACATGTTGATAGTAACACCGTAACAAAGATACATAATCTGTGTTTTGGGTTTGCAGAGATGTTGGTTTCTTGTGAAGCCCAATAGCGGTCCACAGCTGGGGAGAAGAACGCGTCGTTCGATACCAGTGGGAGCAAACGCTACCGAGCTGAAATAGGACACGTGTATCGGAGAGGTTCGGTTTGCGCGGTTGACCATCGCTGTCATGAGGTCGCGTAGCAAACCACAAAACGCGAGAAAGGACCTCGACTGGGAGTTTGGAAATGATGGTAGACTGGATGGTGTTCAGGCGCTGAAGAAGCGCAGCGCGTTTGGCATTCCGTTCGCGTATTTCAGTATCGAGGACCGCTACTTGAGAGATGATATGGTCTGCTTCTCCAGCCGGCATCATTGTCTTGCAGTGTAGGATAGAGTTTAAAATTGACCACTTCGACCAAGACTATTCATACTAGTCGGTTTTGGGCTGTTTGGACGTAGCAAAGGGATTTATGTAAAGCAATGATCACCGTCTGAGTATCTCGGAAAATGAAATGATCTGCCTGCCAGATGGTATCAGAATAATTGATCCTGCACCTTTTCCCCCGTTTGCATTCCGCTCCATTCGTATAGTAATCACCTCCAGGAATAAACCCAGGGAAAGAAACTGAGCAGGGCTGAACAAGAAATCATTGGATGAGACTACTCGGGTCTCGCTCAGGATAAGACCACTCAATACTAAGACTATCATTGACACCTTGACTTGGAGCAGAGGGCGACAATGAGGACTTGCCGTCGAAAAATAGAGGAAATGTATTTCTTTTTCGGCGCTCTGGTCTGGGGCAGCAACTGTAAAATTCTGCTGGTCGCCCACGCATCATCCGATTTGGCACTACCTCTATCTCCAAAGTTTCCAAAACGACTCAACCCTGGATCCCCTCGAGATATCATATAGGTTTGGTATATGCTCGAATTTATGCCTCATCAGCTGAAATGGGAGTTATCTAACTTGAGTATGCCAGGGAGGAAGATTTAATCAAGAATTTGAAGCTTCCTTGCCGTAGCATTGGATCAACCTGGGTTGAGATTTTGAGAGATCCCAGGCCTGCACCTTCTCAGCGACATTAGGGCAAGGCTGGCATTCAGTACTTCAGTTCTCTAGGAAATACCTCTGTCCTAAAGAGCCATTACCCTATGCAATCCTACGTTCAATGTCGCTTTTAGCTGCTCCTTTACATCATTTTTGTTTTTCTTGTACTCTGTAGGGGAATCTAGAATAAATAATAGGCGACTCACCGTCGACTCATTGTGGTGATCATCGTGATGCTACGTTTCGCCTTCCTCTCAGGGCGCTCATTGGATGGTCTAGAATTGATGGCTTCCCTTCGATGGTCTAACCGGCTTTTGAGACAGAGACGCATGGAACTAATGAAAAGACACGCTCCAGTTGTGTTGGAACGGAATCTGGAGATGAGTTCGAGGCTCGCCTTTTGGCAAATGACGTCACAGTATCACTTGAGATTGACATATTGGTGCTCTGATTCCGACTTGACTCCGACTCAATCAACAGCATTTTCGCATCTCTCAGGCAGAATACTGGGGTTCGGAAATACTACAAGCGATATAGGACAGATGTTATAATGATACAAGCTTGATCCCTATGTTGAGGGACAGTATTAATTTCGCAAACGCTTTATTTGGTTGCATGAGCACCAACGTGGGGAACCTAGCGCAACAGCTGTGTTAAATCTTTTCGATGGGCGAGATACGGGGACTTACATTGTCAACAATGCCCAAAGCCGATGCGAGGGACTTGAATTCAGCATCAGTGGGCGTGTCGGCGCCAGTGCAAACTGGAGTTTAGATGCGAGTCATACGTCAGCGGGGTGGTATGCAACAGGCATGAGACGGTCTACTGACTGTCGATTACACGCTGTTCAGGGGCGCCAACCTTGCCTGCAAGTGCGGCATAGGTGAGACCTGTATTCATAATGGTCAGCTTGAATGGCGACGATAAGAACACAGAGCACATACCGCTTCTCTGGAGAGCACCAGCGACTGCACTGCACTTTGGGTCTGGAGCCATAGTTATCGGGTGGATTGAGAAGTGATGAAGTGACGATAAGATCAGGAAGGATAAGAGAGAGCTTTGCGTGAGGATACGAATTCCAAATCCTACAGCCTTTTATAACTTTTTCGCAGGATAACCCCTAATCAAGATTACACTGCCCCTTGTTTCCGGATCCTGCTGTTGAATGAGTGAGATCAGAAGATGCCAAATTAAGTGCACTATCATTTGTTCATCAGGGCTTTAGCGTCATTTCGAAGATGGCGCTGAGTTCGAGAAGGAGTAGCTAAGGGCCTTGTGGTGTACAGCCCGATATCGAATTTTACCACAGACGGAGACAATACAGAAATAGCTATATGTTCTATCTCTTTTTAGGGACTTCGGGTGTCGAGGAGGGTTGGGTAGATGGTTTGGTCATCACTCAATTCTAGAAAAAACGGTAGGACCTTGTCAGGTCCATAATGTACCTGTCATCTACCATCGTGCACTGAATTTGACATAATATGACGACCACCATTATGTGCTGGGGTCCCGGTACTCGACATCAAATCGGTGGCATCATTTCCTCATCGGAATGGCCCCAGTCCATCATCCTTGTCACGATGCAAGCCATTGGCCACTGGTACCATATTTCAGTAGCCTATCATGCCATATAATCCAGTATCAGGTTTTCCCAGTCCTAACAGAACTAATATTTATGAATGACCATTCTTAGCTATTTTCGCAACGTATTAACACTATTATGAATTTAGCTGTTATTCGATTAAAAGATGCAATATATTCAATATTAATTGGACGGCTAGGCGACGTAGTAAGACTATATAGTAATTACACATGTGTAAATACCGAAAACTGCTTTCCCTGTATCGCACCATACATGATACAGCCTGTAGGATGATTGAGTGTCGACGAATATAATTGGTAACAGCTAGCAGTGAAACTCACCTTGAAAGGCTGCTACGGCATGTCAGTGTACTGCCAAGTTTACCTTGTACTATTATAAAATCAAAGTCCCTACTTACTTGACGCTCTACGTTTGAGTTTGGAAGGTGGGAAGGCACCAACTTGACTTCAACACTGACCTACCTCTCCCTCTTTTATGCGCATACAGGCTTGGAGTGTGGAGTCATTCAGGACAAACTTAGTTGTGGAGAGCCCCAATGGTAGTGGCGTATGCCCCAAATACTTCACGTCATCGAGCAACCAGGGAAAACAGCGTGACTCAATCAGAAAGGCACCCTTCGTTACACAACCTAAGTATTCTGAGACTCCCTGATCAAAGTGAATAAACTCATAAATCAAATCTTTTCATCTAAAAGTTAGGTGTAACTTCAACGGTCATTCACCAATCACCAATCATCCAATCCGTATTATTTTGGTTGGTGTGACCATATGATGCACCCTCCATCATGACACGATGCTATAGTGTCTTCAAAGAGCAGTCAAAGAGCAGTCAATTGAAGTTCAGGTGTACATAATAATGACTCTTGCATAGCATTGGCTTGTCATGACTGGGAATTTATTGACTCTTGACTATATGAGACTAACACTAGGGCATCGGACAATGTCACTCCACCTTCTTATAACATTCCGTCATAAGCTCATAGCCACTTTTCGAGCTTCTATATTACTGATGAATGCAAGATCATCTAAAATCGGACCTTACAATATACCATCATTGCCGATGCCAGTGATCACAGCCACGGCGCGATATCCTTTTTTCAGGAATTTTGTGATGGTCAGGTGCCAGGTCTGTGCCGCTGTCCCAAAGCTTTGCGGCAGGGCTTCAAAGCAAGCCGTTATTCGATGTTGTCAGATGATCCACAGGTTCTGATGTGGTGATAAATCTGCCCCGATAATGGAGGAGCGACCGCCGACTGTAAATCAATTAATGCTGTCTTTGGAGAACCTGGCGCTTTGCGCGCACAAGCTAGGCTAATAAGATGGAGTGGAGTGCGTCCACCGATGCTATACAGGAATTAATTAAAGGCAAGTTATTGCATGTAAGCACTCGAAAGCCAAGTTTGGTGAAGGATAGGAGCCTGTAGTAATTCCTTGACTCCTATTCGCTGGGTGTTCAGTACGCTCAGGGATCGAATAGAAGGGTTAGAGAGAAGTCATACATACGCAGTACAGCCGCGGCTGTTCAAAAACGCTGCGAGTCCCAAGGAACGTTTCGCTGAGGTTCGCTTAAGCTTGAGTGATGGAATAGAAATCAAATCGTCGATCCTATAATGTGCATTTGCGCCTCAGTCTGTATATAGCTCTTCAATCCTTTCTTAATTACCCAGCAAGCCCTTTTCATTGAAGAATCAAAGTGAATGGATAGCTGTTGAGGGAGTGCGGCGTATATTCCGATGGCCGTGGATTCTTGAATGAGCTTTTGGCGTTCTTTCATTTAATAATAATAACAACATGTTGGATGTGCTGTACCGTCTTAGTGCTGTGAAAGCCCTAATAGAATCAGGATAGCAAGCGCCTGTCAGATGACGCTCGAGTTGTTTGTACATTATTTGTTCCAGGTGATCCGACCAAATCAGAGTGATTGTGTACGAGCTCATCGTCCCTCAAGTCATCCTCAAGTCCCATCCTCAACCGACGCCAAAATGGTGAGTACAATCATCTGAAAGATCTTCACGACGCCGTATCTGCGCTCTAGCGAAAGAACGAGTCGTCCAAGTGCTCTCAATGGTTGGATCGCAATGCTGACTTGTGGATGGTGTTCAACAGCCCCCCAAGAAAGTCAAGGTGCAAAAGGAAGAGGCCGTCTCTCTCGGTCCTCAAGTCGCTGAGGGAGAGCTTGTTTTCGGCGTTGCTCACATCTACGCGTCTTTCAACGACACTTTCGTCCATATCACCGATTTGTCCGGCCGTGAAACCATCTCCCGTGTCACTGGTGCGTCTTATCGTATCTCTGCAAGAGAGCCTGCAAATTAATCTGTATATCTACTGGATTGTAGGTGGTATGAAGGTCAAGGCCGATCGTGACGAGTCTTCCCCTTACGCCGCCATGTTGGCTGCCCAAGACGTCGCTGCCCGCTGCCGTGAAGTGGGTGTCACCGCTCTCCATATCAAGCTTCGTGCTACTGGTGGTACTGCTACCAAGACTCCCGGCCCTGGTGCCCAGAGCGCCCTCCGTGCCTTGGCTCGTGCTGGCATGCGCATTGGTCGTATTGAGGATGTGACCCCCATTCCCACCGATTCCACCAGGCGCAAGGTGTGTTCTTCCTTTTCTCTGGTACCTAGAGCTATCTTGAACGGTCGATTTTAGGGTGGTCGTCGTGGTCGCCGTCTCTGATCGCTCTTCATCTCTTCGCCGTCAGTATCAGTCAAAAACTATGTTGTTGTTTTCTTTGGCAACGATTTGTAACATGAATGTTTTGATGAATACAATGTCGCCGCTCGACACGCAGCAGGATTCTTTAGAGTTTCCTGTCCCGTGGTCGTCCACCCCATTTTGTGTGCTGGCGTTTTTTTAAGCGTTTTTGACTGAGTTGTGGAAATTGTTTGAGAGATAAGAAAATTATTAGTGTCCGGAGTGACGATGATGGTGACATGGACTGGGAGACACGATCATAATGATGTCGACATAAATAAACTGGTCGCCTGTCCCTGAATTATCCTTTAACCCGAACTTCGACGTGGGTGCACGTACTACCTCAGAGCTCGCCGTAGATGGAGCTCAAGATTGTGTACCAGGTTCTTCGCCGGCTGTCCGCATGGACAGTAGGTGGTTGGTACTCGGAAGTTTACGTTGATGGAGCCGAGAACGTGTCCAAGACAGGCCCGCTTATTCTGTACGTTTTTCTGACAAATCTGGCAAATGTCCTCGGAACTTGACTTCCACTCTACAGGGCAGCGACGCACCATAATGAAATCATCGATATTGCTACATTATGTGAGTTCTGCACGTCTTTGTCGAGCTACCGTCTGTGTGGTGCTGAAGCGACTCTATTGCTTGCTCACTCTAGCTGTGACGATACCCCATGAGCGCCCAATATGTTTCTGGGCAAAGTCGACGATGTTCAAGCACCCGGTATCGAAATTCATCATGGAGAGTAGCGGCGCGATTCGAGTGAAAAGGAATCCAAATCGCGTTGGTAGTTCTTCTGGCAGTTCTTCGTCTACAGAAGAACCCAACACTGGGCCCACTTCATCTAACGAAACGCCAGCACCTGCTCCTACATCCAAAGACCATGCTTCTAATGGCTCACCACCGACGTCACCACCAGCGTCAACTCAGGGAGACCTATTCAACGACACATCCCGTGCCCTTGCCGAAGGGGAAGTCATCGGCGTCTTCCCGGAAGGAACGTCATATACACTTCCTTCTATTGCGCAGGTCCTCCCTGGAGCTGCGTGGGCGGCTGTTGAGTATGTTAGGTCTGTGAGGAAGGAGAAGTTAGAGGGGATGAAGAGTGAGAGAGAAAGGTTGATTTATTTGAATGGTGTTGGGAGGCGGGGAGAGAAGACGGGGTTGGAGATTGTACCTGTGGGTATTGTGTATGAGGATAAGAAAAGGTTTATGAGCAGGGTGAGTGAGGATATGTTCTCTTAGCTGTTGGATTGGTTACTGACTATAATTGCTTTAGATTCATGTTGGGTGAGTGTGGTTTGGTGAGGGGAGGCTGAAGGGTGACTGACAACCTTGTGATTTGTTAGGTTTGGCGAGCCCATTGAGATGGATGACTATACAAAAGAGCTTTTCGATGAAAGCTTGGATCCTGAAGAGGCTGCCAAATCGGTTGTGAAGAAACTCAACGCTGAGATTGAGAGGAGGTTGTTTGGGCTAACCGTCAATGCTCCCGACTGGTACGCGTCTGCCACAGCTTCTGATGCGACGTGCTCTGAGGTGCTTATAGGGAGACTTTGTACGCTGCTCGGACGGCTATGAAAATTCTCTGGGCAGACGAAGCAAAGGTTCAGATGGAGACTTGGGTCAAGGTTTTGCAGAGGTTAGTCGTTCATCAGAATTTTTTCGGCCTTTACGCTAAGCGGTTTGCAGTCTCATTCGACATCTTTCTGCGGAGCCGTCAGCTAAACTCGAGCCAGCCCGTAAGGCACTAACGCGGTACCACTCTCTACTTTACTACACCGGAATAGACCACGCAATCCTGGAAGAGGTTCTGCCAATCTCACCAACATCAGCAAACCTCACATTCTCCCTCGTTATGGATACATTTTCTAATCTCACTTCGGGTTTACCTTTCGCTTTGATTCGGTTTGCCGCCTTCTTTCCTGCTATGTTGTTCCATATACCCGGATATGTGTTGAGTCAAGTTGCTGTGAGAGCGTTGAAGACGCCTGGGGAGGAGGAAACTGAAGCGCAGTATCGTGGCCTCGGACATGTTCTTGGTATTGGTTTGAGTGCTCTTTGGTTGATTGGGAAGTTTAGGAGTTGGGGTATAGGGTTCAGTCTGTTTGGGCTGTTGGTTTTAGGTATAATGGTGTACTCGGCGATGTATACCCTGGTGCAGTGGCATTTGATACTTGTTAGAGGTGCGTGACTCTCGTCTTTTCATGTTCAAGTTTCTCAATCTTGATCAATTTGACTTGCAGGAAACTTGAGAGAGTATGTTGTCACCTTGCTCATTTGCTTTCTACGTCATCTGTAACTCGTTTTCTTTGCACAGATTACGCCGCTGGATAGTTTTCGGAAAGCTCGCGCTGGCGGTTCTCTTCCCGGTGAAGCTGACATCCCGCCAGTTACAAGTGTATAGCACGCCTCCAGCACCACCCGTGAACCCCTTCGTCAAGAAAGAAAACAATATGGATATCAACAATAACAGACGTTCAACATCAAGACGCCCACCACAAATCTCACCACATAAACTAGTTCAGGAACTGTTGGACGCGCGGATGCAAGCACACATTAGCCTTGGGAATTACATGAGGAATTCGGATAGTAAGGAGACGACGTTCCTGCTCAGCCAGGGCGGTCGTGTTCCTTTCGTTGTGTCGTAGGACTCGGAGATTAATTCTACTTTCCTTCTATTTTCTCTCTCTCTTCCCCGAGTTCGATTTGTACGTAGGACGAGATAGCTATTGATTAATGCCACGAGGCATCTTGGTTTTTGATATTGATTTATTGTTTCCGAGGCCTGGGTTAGGGCTCGACAGGTGTGATGTGATGATCACCGACGGCAAACAAGTGACTCCGTAACAGCTTTACTTAGCTTTCCCCCTTCTTCATTTCATCTATATCACATCCTCCTTTTTACTGCATGCACTAGATCCGTAGGACTCGCAGTCACTCTGCCACCTTTTTACCTTGATACCCATAACCCACGACTTGGTGTTTGGGGTTTCTTGTTACGCTTTCCCTTTTTCTTGTTCTTTTTTGGATACCCTTGCCGTAGATGCTGGTTATACATCCGGGGAGCCAGTGTGACGTTTGTCTGGAGCCTTATACGTCTGACTCTTCTGAGCAATCACCTCATGCGATACCCTGTGGGCATATCTTCTGTAGAAAGTGAGTATCCTGTACGTCCTCAACGTGCTTTGGCTCGGGACTTACGTTTTATACCTCTGCTCATCTGTTTGCTTCACCAACCGCCTATTTATTACTGCTGTGACGATCCATGCTGTTGTGCGCAACGTCATTTGCGATGGCAACTGTAAACCGATAGCTGCTTGGGCACGTTCGACCCACCTAATTGCCCATTATGCCGCAAACCTTTTCTCTCGGAACGAATCAAGAAACTGCATGTCGATAAGCCAGAGCCGGACGAAGGGAGGCAGGTTGATTTTCTCAATCAGCTGATCCTTGCGTGGGACGAGTCTGACGAGGACGAGTTGGTGAAGTTGTTGGATCCTATTCAGACTTGGTTGGACCCGAAGGATAATGAAGAGGTGTGTTCTTATTTCATTAACGCGCCCCATTCCTTTTCGTTGTATCCTATATTCACCGAATACTGATATGGACATATGTGTAGTGTAAAGTCCTTCGGAAAGCCCTGTATATCCTGTCCAAGTTCCAGCGACTCAGATCCAGGAGGTTAGATGATCATCGGACGATTAAGAGGCTTAACAACAGGATTGTAGATGAAGATCGGGAGAGAGCTTCGCAGAATGAGGGATTTAAGGTTGTTGAAGCTAGTTTGCGCTCGGAAATTGAGAATTTGAAAGAGTGAGTCCTTGTGTTTTCTATCTTCCCTCCTGCAAATATTTACTGAATTTGGATTAGAACGGTACGTGAAAACTTCTCACTCGTGGCGTGAACAAGCTCTAATTGTGAATGCTTGTCTTTGTTTAACTTTTAAAGATCAAGAGACAAGATCCCGAGCTCATACGATTGAGAGAAATTGTGAACGTGAATCCTGGTTTAGCTGAACTTCAGATGCTCAGGAGGTAAATACTACCATCCATTCTCAGTGATAAACGTACTGAAGACTCTCCTTCCAGAAAAGTGAGTTGCATCTACAACCGAACAGAGGCCACGTTGACCATCGTTCATCCTAGGTCTCTGAATACGAAGGAACATTAGAATACCTCAGTCCACTCGCCAAGAAATATGAGAGGGACAACAAGAAGCTACGCCAAGAACTCCAGTATTTTACCGACTTGAACCCCTCTTCCTCAAACCCTCTCCCACAACCGCCCGCACCGGTTTCCTACGAGCACCTCATCTCCAACGGTCGACACGCTTCGGTCTCCATAACACAGGAGGTCCCATACACTAATGGATACACCAACGGCTCTTTTCACTCTGAACAAATACCAAAAAAGAACAAAGGCAAGGAACGCGAACCCGGTCCCTCATACAATCTCTCGACATCTTCCACGACCGCCTCCGAATCAATAGCAACAGCGACAGTTGCTAATACCTCGTCCTCCTCTTCCCATCGCAGAAGTTCGATCTCTCCTCCTGAACAAGTCCTTCGTGGTGCATCACCTGCCCGTAGAGTTGTTCCTACCTCTACCACTAAGCCCACTCTCCCTGATCCTCCTATCAAATACGATCCGAAGCTAGTATCAGGAGCCCGACCTGATCAACCTGTTCCTCCTACACCCAGGGACCCTTCCTTCAAGTCACTCCCTAATGGGTCGATGGGAAGGCAAGGGCAAGGAGTGCTCCAACGAGGCTCGGGCGGCGGCGTGGATCCCGCGAGAGATTATTTAGATCCGTATACGGTCACCGCAGCATATATCACAGAGTTTGCTGCAGGGTATGGGACGGGATATCATTTGGCTGAGTATACGCCTGGCGAGGCGGCGAGAGTGATTGCACATCAGCCAACGGGAGCCATGGCTGCTGATGCGGTCGCCTATGTAAATGGTGGTACAAATGGTGAGAGGTGGGAGAGGGAGGGAGAAAGAGGATACGAAAGAGAAGGTCGGAAAGGACTAGATAATATGAATGCTCTGGGGATGACTTTACCCGATGTGAATGCGACACCCACTGCTCGATCGAGTCAGATCAGCAGGGAAGGGAACTCCCAAGTCTACGATATCTACGACGATGGTTCTGTCATTACAGGTGCTTCTGCATCTTTAGTGACTTCTACCAGCCGAGGAGACGAATCACGAGCCCCACGAGGACAACCCTCCCATTCTTCCTTAGTTTCAGATGCTCAGAGTCAAAAGACGCAGACGACAGGGTATCGAACAGATACTGCGACAGTGTCGTCAGTCAGCACAGGCTTATCAAGCATGACGGCGGATAGTTTGTTGACCAGGCAGCATAGCCTCAGAAGGTCCAGCTCACGGAGATCTATAGACGTTGCCCAAAATGCTTTAGGATCGGGACTGCCTTCAGCCTTAAACGACGTCGCTGACTCTAATGGACCCATGTCGTCGAGACCAAGACCTTCGCGTCATACCAGTCTACCAGTTCAACCCGTTCAACCCGTGCCAGTTCACGCAACTACTGTCTCGCATGCGACGACCATTGCAGATTCAGTAACAGCAGCAGGACAATCAGCTGTTGGAACTACTGCAACCCAAGTCGTAGCAGATAATGCGTCCGCAAGGACGGTATCCTCGTGGGGAACCATCATCACGCACTCAATGCCCCTACTAGACTGGCAAAGCACTGGATCAAGCTTGAGCTTACCGTTGAGAGGATTTGGTCATGGGGCAACTATGCCAATGGGCTCTTCATCCGATGTGGATTTGTTTGGGGTAGCGCAGAGATTAGAGAACTGGGGTCCAGTAATTCCTGAGGGTATGGTTGCGAACCATCCCAGTGGAGATGCAAGTGCGAACGTGAATAGGAGAGGTAGCGTACGGGAGAACTCGGGGAATGAAGATGCGAATGGTAATAGCGGATTCCCTGTTGTGAGGGAGAGTGACGAGGAGAGGACACCTATGAGTCGGTCGACCAGAACTTTAGCTTCGGTTTCGAGTGCTGGAGCGACGAATGGGAGTGGTGCGAGGCCTTTGATGGATATTTATGGCGTTCCGAGCTCGCAGGGATCGTCCGGACGTAGAGAGTACGAGTCTAGAGAGCAAGAGCGGGAAAGTGGCAGGGATCGCGAGAGAGACAGAGACAGAGATAGGGACAGGGACAGGGATCAGAGGAATAGCAATAGGAGGGCTAGTCGAAGCCGTGACAGGACCAGGAGACAGTCACAACCAGCTCCAATTGTCCCGGCTCATACTGGAGAAGGAGGGACCTCGAGATACGCCCAGATGATAACTGTATCAGAACATACGACAGGCAGCCAACAGCCGAGATCAAGCCATCACCACCAACAATCCGCTGGCTCATTTTACCCGACTCACTCAAGCGGAGCAGCGCAACAGCAGATGAGTCAATTGTGGTTTGAGAATAGTGGTTCTGCGGCTCAGGCACCGCAGTCATCCTCGAGCTATGTTCAGCCACACTTATCACAATTATCTTCGTCCCAGCCACAGGCGCAGTCCCACAACGCTAATCAGCCACAAGCTCAGTCCCAATCACGTTCTCGACGTTCTCATCGTCGGTTGTCGGTGTCGACGACATCTGTAGCAGTTGATCCTCAGCATACGGGCGGCCCTCTGTCAGCTATGCCCAATACGGCACCTGTGCATGCACCATCCACCTGGTCCGAAGCTGGATACTATACCGATGGCCCTTCTGCCTCGCATTCACATCATCAGCACTACCATAGTAACATCTACTCAAACAATACCAATGGCGGTGATAGAGACACGCCAAACTTGGACAACAGGAGCCAAAGCTTGCTCACCTCTCCTACGTCGTTCAACTCGGGTTCGAACTCGAACGCATTGGGGTTGGATGGATTAAATGAGCCCCGCCCTTTGCAGATTACGGCACCAACGCCGATTGTCTCGAGTAGAAATTTCCTGAGGTCGTTCAGTTATGATAGTTTCTCGTGATTATTTTGAGTGTACCTTTCTTGGGAGAATGATCTACTAGATGGGTAACGGTGGAATGGAGCTGGATTTTTGGTTCTTGTACTAATATATACTTTACTATTTAGTTGCTTTTCCGATCGTTGTACGACTTGCTATGATTTTTCAATGCTGTGTATATATCTACCACTTTAGGAGCCCGGGCCTGGGTCTGGTGTAGTTTTTGTGTGACGTTCATGTCCATGTAGGTACTGCACTCATGTATGAAGATAAGAGCTCCCGGAAAATTTATGTTCTCGCATCTTCATTGGTTGTCGGTCGATTCTGGCTGGGTTGTTGGAACCCCCGATGAAGATGAGACTCTGCGACTTCTGCGAGCTGGCTCTAACCGAGGTGAACGAAATCAACACGTTTCGAATGCGAACCACTTTCAAAGTTGGTCTTAATTTCCTAGCGTAAGGCTTCACTGAATGCCGAAAGAAGGTCACCATTCTCAAAAATGACGAAGCCTTTTATTGTAGATAAGGCCTGTGAGCACAGATATTAACATCCTTCTATCTCTGGTGCGTTCTTTTATCACGGTGAGCGTCAGTCGTTATCCTGCTCTCCCATAGGCCCCTCAGTAGCTTTCCACCCTGATATCTGCACCCTGGAAGCGGGCTGAATGACTCAGCGGGGTAAAGACCAACCTAGGCTTCAAACGTCCATGGAAGGCACCTCTCAAGGAACAACTCAGGGCTGAATCTGGAGCGGAAGAGGACCAGTTCCGATCTTCTAGATGGGGCAGATGGTGATTTGGTGTGCATTTACCATCAGCTGGAGGATCGTCGTTTTTTTTTTTTCTAAATTCTGCTAGACCATCTCGTTATCATGTAGAGAGACAACGGTTGAGGCATACCGGCTGAGCAGCCGCGAGGGTATCAGGATAGAACACTTGTGAGGCGGGAAATGCCCGATAGGACCATGTCATTGGAAGGAAGGACTGCTTCGCGAGGCAGTGGAGCTCGCTGTCAGACTTGTGTGATTTCTCGCATAACGTGTTCGGAAAGCAACAAGCCAAATTTTATAGATCTGGCGCCTAGATAAAATCTGTGAACGAGATGTGCGCTTGCAGTGACCTTGTGATGATGAGCGTCCTATATCGGATTGATCACTGAATTGAAGTGAAAGAAGAGGTCGTTCCCAACTAGGAAGTATAAGAGCTATCCAATGATCAACGAGAGCTGGGATTTAATTCATATCGCACAGAACACAAGAGATGCGTCAATAAGTGTAGACACAAAACAGCCGAGTTAAGCCAAGGCATTTGTTGATAAATCACGCTGACACGATGATAACCCAAATTTGGTGTACGATCCAGCTATATGGCGGAAATGCAGTGCAGCGAGACGTAGCTTCGCCCGCTGCAATTATAGACTTGTTCAGCCTTCGAGGAAGAATCCTGGACCTCTGGATAGTCAGATGAGTTTAACGGACATGGTCTTGCCGGGTTCCTGAGATGAGAGAAGGCTGCATGATATAAAGGTAGGCCGGGGTGGTGCCTCTGAGGTACAATGGGGTCCCCGGTAAGCATGGATCCTGTCGAGAGTGTCAGTACTAGCCATCACTGTCGGCAAGAATAATTTTGGAAAGCTGTAGAGCACAGAAATTCTCCTTGAGTCCAGATGCACGAGCAAATTCCAGACGGGGTACGACTCGGTTAAGCGGGAAGTGATATCTCGCACATTGGCAAGGATGTTTATTCAAACGACGAAGTACCGTGTCGAAATTCTGTCCGAGTTGGTGTTCAGATCTATGGTGTGACAGTAGACAAGGATCGGAGGCACTTCAACGTTCCGACCCAAAGAACTGGTCGTTTCTCGGAAGCTGATTGCTTCCACAAACCTCCCGTTCAGGTGTGTTTCCAGACATTTCTGAGGACCATTTCCCTTCTCTTATCCATTCGCGAGAATTGTACATCGACAAAGCGAGCTATAGGCCAATAAGTTAGACTTAATATACCTACCCCGAACACCGCTGAGGTGTACGAACATGGCCAGAGGTGGGAGAGTGGTGGGAGGCGCCCATTAGCCACCGTGGGAGAAATGAGGTAAACACATGGAGTTCTCGGGAGTGCTGCGCCCAACGACCTCTACATTTACCCTGACAATCTCTCAAGCCCAATTATGTCGCTGGTAAGTGCTGCTGCACAAAAGATCGGACGTTGAACTACACTAATGGCTTACTTTAGATCCACGCGCTCGTAGCAAGAGAGCAAACGATCCTTGCAGAGCACCAACAAGCTGGGAAACGGGACTTCTCACAGGGTGCGGTTCTTCAAGCTTCTTGACGTTGAATATTATTCCCGACCTCAATTCAACAGCTACTCAGACTATTCTGTCAAAGATTCCACCGAATGACAGGTGCAAATGCTCATGCCATAACGAACAAGGCACTCATATTCACTCATAGTAAACTGACTTATGTCTGGGAGCAATACCTCTTTCACTATGTATCGGAAGGCGGATACATATACCTCGTAATGGCTGACGACTCTGCAGGGAGGTAAGAGGAGCCTGATGTACCTCTAGCGAGCCATATCTCATAATATGTCATAGAAGAATGCCTTTTGCCTTCCTATCTGAGCTACAACGCAAGGCATGTGGTCCTTTTGTTGCAATTAGACCTAGGCTTTGTTTATCACTCATATCTGACCTCAGTTCAACTCCGCACCTTCTTCGTCTGCCCGAGACGATCTTCCAGCATATGGTTTGCAAGGTTCTTTTGGTTCCGTAATCTCGTCTTTGATGCACACATACAACACGGCACCACCAACGGATGAACTTGCCCGCGCACAGTCCGAATTGAACCAGGTCAAAGATATAATGGTCCAGAACGTAGAGCAAATCCTGAGCAGAGGGGAGCGAATCGAGCTACTCGTTGACAAGACAGATGCTATGGCTGGACAAGCAACGGCATTCAGGAGAGGTGCCCGCAGTGTCCGACGTCAGATGTGGTGGAAGAATAAGAGGGTTCTCGGACTCTCGGTAATTGTTGCATTGGTGAGTTGACGGCACTGTATTACAGATGTCATGTTCTGACGATCGATAGCTGTTGATTTGGATGCTTGCCGCTGAATTCTGCGGCGCGGGACTAAACAAATGCGGCCATAGTCAAACATGATTCAAATTAGAAGGACGGTTCACGACATGCTATACTTTCCTCGTTCGACTGCTTGCAGAGAGACACACTTCTCGGTGATATTTCCCAGCTTCTCATTGTACTCTAATCTCCTGTATTCACCCAATCGCTCGTTTAGTCGGAATTATAATTATACTTTTGTTCAAATTTCGCTATTTGGGCTGGTGGACACAAAAGGTGTGGATGTCTTTGTTCCCATTCTAGCTGTATCTATTCGTGGTATATAAAGATCCGGCTTATCTTTCAACTCTCCGTGGTCTTTTTACATGTCGATATCTCGAGGTAATCACCAATCTTATTGGTTTATCAGGTGATGGTACCGTCTGCTCACCTCGAGCAGATACGTGGGTAATAGGGCCGAGTAATATTGATAAACTCCTTTCAATTTATCCGAGGGGTTGAGAAATCTGATGGTCCTGTCCTACCAATAACGGAGAGCTCAAAGGTCGTCAAGCGGGCCAGGGAAGCTTTCCTGTCCATTGGTTGATCCTGGCTTCAGAACACCTGACAGGGCTATTTTGGTACTTGAAGCTGATGAATGATTTTAATTCAGTGGCGTAGGCACCTACTTCGGCAGATCAAGTCTGTCTCTTCATCTCTGGTCATGTGTGTCCTATGTCCGATTATAGGCGCGATTCTGTGATCAGTTAATGACGATGATGACACTCTTTCAACAAATCCCCTCACTGCCGGTGGGATCACATTCAGATCAAGTGGGAAGAAGTAGTCACCCCGGTTTCGGACTTATCCATGGGACAAGAACACGATAATCGTGGTGAGATTTTTTACTTAGTACTTAATCGCGCGACGCAGCTAGGCTATGTCTCACTTCTCTCAGAAATGATGGATTAAAATTGGTGAACCTCTTCGCACACTAGAGTTGCTTCTCTTTCACCTCGAAGTACGGCATCCAAGCTGCACAAAAACGTTCATTCTGCTCCTTATGGCCTATCTCCACTTTTCCGATGCGTCTCGTCAACTTCCATGCCAACGGTCCGGCAGCGGTCTCCTCTCCTACTCTGCCTTGTTTTGGGAAAATATGGTCAAGCGAATTCACTTTATGAGGTGTCTGTGTACTCATGGGCACATGTCAGCTGTTTTATGCAGACAGATCTTGTTGAAATTTACAAATATTCCGTATATACAGATTGGCATCATTGAAACCAGTGGGCCAAAGGTCGAAAGGAACCCAAAACCATGCATATTGCTAGTGTTACATCACAATAGAATAATATACAACGAGATGCGTTAATGAATATATGGGATTTATGCAGCATGATATAGTTCAAGGACGGAGAAACCAATGCCGGTTTTGGCAAGCCCGGGAGAATGCAATAAAAATATTGACAAGCAGGAATAATGAAGAGTGAGAGGGGAGAGTGGACACCAAATGAACAAAGAGGGCCAGATGAACGAAACCAAATTACTTGCTTGACCCGACGTAAGGTACAGAGCAGGTCCACTTAGTCGGAAAGCAATCAGATGCAATGAAATGCGGCGGATCATAAATGAGCGAATGAATACCGAACAGTATCAGGTATAAATACTGGGGGAAGGGGTGGGCACAGGGGCAGACCTATGGTTGCCGCTGGCACTAGTGAGGCGTTGCGACGTATGGGACGTGGATTCCCGACCAGAGTGTACATCCCACCTAGAATAAGCGATAGACGAGACCCCCGAGGCGCTAGTCGCAGACGAGACTGAATTAGATCGGCCGAGGGACTCTGCTTCAGCGAGCCTCTGCTTGTCTTTCTCGGCCCGCCGACGTTCACGTTCTTGCTCCTTTTTCTCCTTACGTTCCTTTTCAATCACCATAGCTGCATTGCTAGCACGAGAGATGACAGGAGCCGGAGGTGGTGAGGGTACAGAGTGTGTAGTAGGCGTGGCAGGCGCCACGTAGCTGGCATTCATCGGAGGAGAGACTCTAGCCTGTTCACTTTCACCATGGTTAGGGGTTAGGACTGGGTTTACCCGGTGTTGTGGGGGCGTGGTCCCGGAATGAGAGCTGGGTCGCGATAACTCTGGCCGAGGAGTTTGGTGCGGGGTTTCTCGGGTCAGAGAAGTAGGGAAGTGGCTTGAAGACATGTTGGGGAGAGACGACGAGATGCCTGAATTGTCCTGGAGGAGATCATGTAACCTCGACTTCAACGACTCAGGCTCTCGACTTGAGAGACTGCTATGGGTGGACGCAGGGCTATAGATACCGCGAACGCTACCATTCGATCGGGGTTTGGGAGAAGAAGCGCGACTGGGAGGTCGGCTGGTGGGAGTGGCAATGGTGTGGGACCTGTGTCTTCCGGGGCTTAGCAGTGCCGCAGAAGTAGGGTTGGGAGTTTGGAGAGGAGACTTTGCTTTGGTAGGCAGGACAGGCGTCGAGACAGTACTCGTGATGGGAGGCCGGGGGGTTCCAACCTTACCATTGGCAAAGAGACTAACCTCCTGACAGTTACACGTCCACGGGTGTCCACTGGAGTCACAATTAGACGAAGGGGTAGACGGGACCTGGAAAGATTGGAAAGGGGTGGATAGCTGCTCTTGATGGGAGGCCTTAAATGTCACATTGACAGTTCCTCGTTGTGTATCCTGAAGCTCGTCCTCATCTGGGAGCAGAAGTGCTTCGGGCAGTTGTCCAGTGAATTGCGGAAGAGGCGATATCAAGAAGCTCGAGGGATCTTGCACAACAGCCTGTTTCAGTTTCGTTTGGTCGAGTTCGGCCACGAAGCGAGGTTGTGGTGTCTTCGCCAAATCCGGCTCCATGTCCAAGTCAGGGGTGGCCAATTCTGGCTGAGGCGTCGGAGGCATCTGCATTCGACTGAACTCGTTCTGGAGTCGCATCCACTCCTGAACGACAAAGTTATACTGAAAGGTTGAGCTTATGCTCGCTGTATTATTGGGTTTAGATACTTACTTGGCTAAAGATCGAAGCCGTCAGATCAGGAAGCTCAACAATAAATAGCTTACTTACTCAACGACAGCTTCGTATGCTGCGTGTGCCCTCGAGCAATGGTCCCTGAGCGCCTTCTCAGCACTATGTGCAGCCCTTTTCTCGAGTTTACGAGCGCTTTTGAGCTCCTTCAGGCGTCGTTCGAGATCTTCCTTCTCAGCACGCAGTTGATCGATCTCACTTTGGACGAGGTTGATAGCTTGGGTTTGAGCTACAAGGTTTGCTTTGACCTTGTGCAAATAGCACATCAGCCGTTTAATGGTTCGCAATTCGGAGAACTAAAGCAAGTGGCGCCAGATGAGTAAGTCGGAATCAAGGTTTCATGGAAGAAACGCTTACCATAGACCGTGGTTGGCCCTTCAGAAATACCTTGCACTCTTCAAGGAGCCCTGTGAGCTCCGCCTCCGAGCAGCCACGATCAATAGCTTTGTCAAAGCGGCCCAGAAGCTTCTGGGCCTCCTCCGCTTGAGTGGCACCCAGGGGTGGGGTTGCAGGAGATCCCCGTGACGCACCATCCACGTCGAGATGAAGTTTCACAAAAGAGATGTAAGGTGTCCGGCATAAGGGACAGAGATGGCCAGGAACGTGGGGAAGGCAACTGATGACGTGCAAGTAAGACGTGAGGAATTGTAAGGAACGGGAACAAGAAGCGATGAGCCACCTACACACAACAGAAAATATGACCACACTGCAAGGCGCAAGGAACTTTCTCAGGATCTTGTCCGTAGCCTTCAAGGCAAATGTCGCAGTTTGAGTTCGAAGTAAGAGCAATCATAGACGTCCAGTAAAGAATGACGAGAAGAAGAAGAATGAAAAGTAAATGTTAGGGTATGAAGAAGGTGCTCGAGACAAACAGCCCACAGGGTATATGATGGAAATGAGTAAAACTCGTAGCGCGTGCAAGAACAGGTGAAGAGGTGTGGGGAAGGACAGAGTCCTGACATGTACCGAACATCAGGACGGCTAAGATGTTATAAGTAGGGCACGAGGCGAGCCGCTTTTCGGAAGGCAATGTGTCAATTCGGAGAGAAGACTACTTACGGAAGAGTCAAGATCAAACGGTGTTCATCAAATCCTTTCCGAAAGTGAGTCTAGGTCCCTGGACTGCTTGGCTAATCCAAACCGGAGCGAACTGGAGTGTTGCATCACATAAACATCATCATTCATTTGCTTGTGGGGTCGCCCCTCTTGTGAGGCCGACCACTAGAGCGATAAGATCTGTTCTATCCACGGTGGCTATCACACCTCTCTCGAGACCAAGGAGCTTAACGTTCGGGGGAGATAGTCCGTCGAGCTGGATCAAATCGTTAGCGAGCACCCTGGAATGGCTGACCGCGTGATCGAGTGACATATGATCGGGCATCGGCTCGAAATGACCACCTCGTGTTGAACAAGCCGTTCCCTGCACAACTGAGCCTATAGAACTGCCTTTGCTTACCAAATGACAGGTTTCCTGATCTTCAGCGAAGGACGTTAGCCTGAGATACGTTGGTCTCCTGAATTGTCGCCAGCATGAACAATCAATTAGTACTAACACAAATACAACAGACAGTGAGATGTGTAGACATAATTCGAGCTCCTGGCTCAGGCGAAGCCTTGCTCGCCAATCACGTATTGCCGAGTCTTGAGGTTAAGATGCTCTGGCTCCGAGTGACAATGACACAGTATGATCGCTTTCCGCTTTCCGATACACAGTACTGCGGAGTACTGACCGGAAGTTGTGATTACGGCCACACTTTGGGGTAATATGGATGGCGGAAGAAAGCCGAGTCCCGAGCAATAATGACTACAGCGGCCCACCCTCACTGGAGCTGGAGTGATCCAGATCTAATTCGGCCCTGTGTTGAGACGACTTTTCCGAAGTACTCCGCAGATGTAGCCTCTATAATCTCAACGCGGGAGAAGGCCGACCAATACTCGAAGGGAGAAGTCCACCCCGTCGTGACCAGTGTGGGTAAGGTTACTTACTAAAAGCCTCAGATTATAGGTAAATGAGAAGTTATCGTTTCAGGGCCCCACGTGATTCAAGGTCTACTTCGACTCGAAGGGTCAGTACTTTGGATCCCGATTTCTTCTAGGTTCAAGTTCCCTCTGTAGATTTATATAAATCAAAATGTTGAGGACGACCAGCGCGAGGGCCAGTGCAAGGTGTTTATGATAAGTTGCCTATCCTCGGCCTATCCTACTGATCTTTTCTGAGAAAGTAATTAGCCACTTAAGGAAACGCAAGTAACATTGCAACAGTCAAGTCGAACATCTGACTGGTGACCGGTTCTTGACATGAGAAGTCAGCTGAGAGCAGATTGACCATATCATTTGAATGGAAAACCTTGAAAAATGTGACATACTGTTTGTCTCGCGGGTATTGTCAAACTACAGAGGTAATATAAGGGCGCTGGTCACGGAAAACAGAACTCACCTTGTGACCCTCTCCTCCAAGGTCTTTGTAGAATTCTCAGCACCGACCCCATATGTGGGAGTCTCCTTATCTCCCAATTGATAATCGATGACGGAAGAATGTACGCAATCCGTTGTGCTTAAGTTCTTGCTCTCATGATCTCCTAGCATCTAGCCTTTTCTGCGAGCCTCAAACCTGAGAAATAATTCTGGGTGGCACTTGTGGTGTCAAGCTAGCCCGGTTACCAGGTGTCCGTCTGGTTGATATTGGACACAATACTACTATGTATAATGCTCCGCTACCTCTCTCTCGTAGTAGACGATCTCATGGGTACCTGCCGATATCTGGTAGCTATTATTTGATTAAATTCGTTGCTGAAATACGGGACCCCTCGCGGCTGTTAAGGTCACCAGGATTGTTGGGCCAAGCTCTCAATAACATGTCAATAGAATTTAAATTCAGTGCAGATTCTTGTTGTACTTTGTTAGGATGTGAAGGAGTCAAAATACTAACGTGTCAGTCACGCGTCGTCCCAGGTTCGCACGGTCATCCAGTATCATACGTTGCAGACTTGTGCCAGCACACGACAAACTGCACCTTCACCTCCAAACCCTCTCAATTCCTTCATTCCAGTATAATAATGGTAAGACTTACTGAAATAATACTCGACTTGAAGCTCATTGTTACCTTTCAGTCTGACTCTGATTCAACTCGTGGCGGGCGTGGTTCATCTGGTGTTGCTAAACCCCCCGGTGCTCAAATCCGGTTTGTGCTCCCTCAAATAATGAAACTAGGCCGTTGTTTTACGTGGAATCATGTGCTCTAGACGGCGTGCAGCAGGCTCGCAAGTTTCAAAACCCAACTCCTCAAGAGCAGCAGGAGCAGGAGGTTCATCGAACACAATGCTAAAGCTGTATACCGATGACTCTCCCGGCGTCCGAGTGTGCGTTCCAGCTCTATACAGCTATTGTTCCGCGTTGACACCTCTTTACAGGGATCCTTTCATTGTCCTCGTGCTTTCTCTTTCGTTTATTGGGTCGATCTTCTTCCTCCACATCTCCGCCAAGATTATTCGCGCTTTTACTAAATAATCTACGTGGAGCTACTCTCGATATTTATTTCCGAGTCCCATGGGTGGAGTACGCGTTTTCGAAGACGTGGAGGACCGTGTGGTGGGGAGTTTAAAACATCATCCTTGGGATAAACACGGTATTTGGATTGTCTGTTTTGTCACTGTATCAAAAGTACAGTCTCTGTCTGGGGCACCTTATGATATTTTATACCACACTCGTTCATAATATCGCAGAGACCCAAGCCACAAATGACTTGAACTTGAACAACCGCAGTAAATGAAAAGCCATCAATAGGATCCACGATACCAATAAACTCAAGATTACTTATATTCGCAATCAGAGTTCTTGCGGCGCCAGTGCTTATTCGCTGGCATTGATCGACAACCCACGTTCACACTCACCATCGCCGGCTTGACAGTTCAGAATAATACCCACGGGTAACTGGATGTCGCGACTTGAGCTGGTTCAGACCCTTTCTTCTACGGGGCGCCGAATGGGATGCTGAAGAGCCTTGAGGAAGGGAACAGGTTGTAGGCGTGTAACATTCAAGCTTGCCCGCCTCACGATATCCTCGTTGTCGAAGCATTGATGTCCACTCCTGGGTCCCCTCGAAGAGGCCCACTACGCGCGCTCATTTACATCTAATGGGGCTATGAAATAAGCTCTTCTTTCGGCTTCAATGAGCTTCTACGAGTTAGGCGTAGGTACTTTTCGCCGTACGTGTGGATCGTCGGGATCTTTTGCCAACTTCTGAGTAGCCGAAGATGGAGATGTCAATTATGGCCTGCGGCCATGTTCAGGCCGAATGGTGACAGTCTGGGAAGGCTCAGAAACATAATTCTGCATCTCACATCTTCGTTTTGTCTGTCTAGAAACCCAAGACACGTAGTTCATAGTTGTACCCGGACGACGGCCGACATGAGATGGTTATGTCGGGTATGTGTTCTCCGAAATTCCTGGAAGTAAGACTCATCCGACGTCAAGCCCGTTTCGGGCAAGGAGTTTGCCAGAGAATAGGTGGCTGTAATCATGCTGACACCCCGCTCGGTTCCGTCATCCCTTCGAGCAGCATCAGAATCTTCCGCATATCAACTTATAAAGACAAACTCGACACTTGGCTTTCTCTGACTTAGTTTCTAACCTCTTCACAATCATAGCTTGAATAACTGGGTGTGAAATGAAATCAGAATACAAAGCTTACGCCACAGGTTGAATGATGCCTCAATTCTTTACGACAATATGAAGTCCATGAAACTGAAAAGCTGATAGTTAACATCGAGTCTACGCGCTGGTTCTGGTCGAGGCTCGTTATTTCTCAATAGAAAGCGGGCGCACCGGAG
Source organism: Leucocoprinus leucothites (assembly GCA_013368445.1). Lineage (NCBI taxonomy): Eukaryota > Fungi > Basidiomycota > Agaricomycetes > Agaricales > Agaricaceae > Leucocoprinus > Leucocoprinus leucothites. The sequence goes on from JAACJO010000009.1 coordinate 773,066, forward strand.
ACTTCGCTTTGCGAAAGAAACTCGCACCTTACCTTTCGAGAATACGTCGTTCTGGACGAGGGCAGCGGCCGAATACAAATTTGGATTCAGGGACATATGTTTACGGCGAGACCATAAACCTATCTGAGGCTTTGTTTCTCAATGCGGTGCCTTGAGGCTCGAATGTCGCTCGTGTTCACCACCTGCCAAATGCACCATCCTAATATGAGCTAAAAGGTAACGACTCAGTCATTTTCTTCACCGCCGCGGAAATTGAGATCTGATGTAGGTATCCCTACAAACACGAAAGGTTGATTTGTGGATATTCTGCGGCTAACAAAAGCGCGAAGCGTTAATGAGTGTTCAATCACATCCATTACAATTGATATCTTCAAATCCCTCAGGGTAAGAGTTGGAAGGAAGCATCCTTGATCGCGCATGACGCGGACCACGAGGCAAGAAGAGTGAGGTACATTCGTACCTCTGAACCCTTAATACTGTTCGTTAAGCATGTGGATGCATATTTATTCATCTAGAGTATTGCTCACAGAAGTTTACGCCGAGTAGGGTGGGACCGCGAAACACGACTCAAGTGAAGTTTAGTCTGTTTGTTTTGTGTACGACCCACGAGAAGCACAGTCACCACGTTGACAAGTCATTGAAATGTTTACGCGTCCATCTTTCATAGATGCTTATTTCTGATGAGCTTCACGAGGGACGTCGTCATTCCTTGTCAATGCCACGTAGAGATCTTCGGATAACAGACGGAAACTATGAACAACAATCAAACGCTGGGTTTGCACTTCACGCATTGTAACTGCGGTGCTCCGGTCCGTTTCTGAGTCATGACATCCCTCCAGCTCCAAGAAAGGCTCCCAATTGCATGTCATGAGCTTCAGGAATCAGTAAGCCTTAAAGTTACCAAGGCCTTGAGGAGTTCAGAGTCCATTTGGGTATCAGGTGCTTTAATCGCAATCGCTTTTGGTATAATCAAGATCGAGGTTGGACCAGTTATCTATATACGAAAGATCCCAGGACCGGTCGTGAGATGCATAGCGAAGAAACGAAACTGAGCAATTGATGCGACGAAGAGGGACAGGGCTCGGGTTCTCGACACGAGGCTAAACGAACACGAGGCAGGTGTGAGGGATGTTTCCTCCCTTGAACCTCTGCTCTGTTCTTCTGCGTCCTATACCCACTAGCGACGGTCATCCTTTTGGACAAGTAGAGCGCATCCTTTTGTCATGAGTGACGTTTCTCGGATTGATACACGTTGCAGGGCAGAAATAAATGAAAGCAGAAATAAAACTGAAGCCCATAACAGCTATGTATGTATGTCTGTTTACTATTTGTTCACGCTGATCAAATGGTCTGGATTGTCATACCTTATCCATTCTCGTTCGGATCAAGAGTCATTGGAAAATGTAGCACTCGCCTTGAATTGAGGTAGCTGTATTAATCGTTGACTTGGCTCTAAGAGAGGTACTTCAGTGTGGTCAAGTCAGTTACACTTCGGACAAAGCTCAAATCATTGACGTCATTACAGAACAATTTGTCCCACTTCGAGATTTTTATCTATCCTAGAGTAAGTCTAGTAAGGCAGAAATATCATTAAACGACTTTAGTAGCCTGGAAATGAGTGTAATATCAGGTCGTGGTATGACGTTTCAACTCTTTCGATCGCTAGAGCTGGTTCGGAGCGATGTTGGAGCTTCGTCTCCAAGTTAATGACACGACTTCGTGATTGAACTACTAGCCCTAAGCCTGGGAACGTAACGTGTCTATCTCATGTCTTCTACCAGTGTGGTTTCGAGCAGTTCTGTCTCATATCATAGAAATCCACTGACAACAATCGCCCCAATTGCTACTAACTTGAAACACAGTGCTTGAACATATCTCATCGGATTCAATCTCGAGGCTAGGACCCAAAATTTATCTGTATCTTGGGCACCGCCTTTATTGGTCGTCGTTGAGCGGAAAGAGTTTCCGTTCTCAGTCTCGGACATCACGAATTATCGGAAGCTTCAAAAAGCTCATAACAGCGCGATGGCGTCTGCCGCAACTCACAAATAGCACTCTCCTAGAATTTCTGTTCCTCCATCATCGGATGGAGGGTGTCCCTTCGCTAGTGCTTGCGGAACCAGTTGAACTGCATGAGGATGTGTCAGGCCACTCTTGTGAACTGGTCTTCAGATAGGCACCCGGCTCAACATATCGGTCAGCACTACTCGCAACTTTTCAATCCCGTACACCCGATTTCTTGCTTAATGGAGATTGAAAAAAGCCTGAGGACCCTCACAGAAGAGGACCCGAATGATGGGCCAATGTTCTATCAAGGTCCTTATCGCCCTCGACAAGTTTTCACCGATCAAGCCCTTCATTGGGCATCCAAAGTACTGGCACCTTCAAGAGTCCATGATTCAGGTTCGCTTTGCCCGATATCCACAATATGTCTCTATGTCATGAAGACTGGTATACATACAACGCAGCGCACAGCCCAAGAAGCAAGATAACAACCGAAGCCAAATATAACCGGGAGCACTTAAAAAAAGGAAAATCTAGATTAACAGACCAGGCAAACGAAATCTAAGCTCGTAGCTCTGCCTCGCACTTCTGACAAGCACACTCGAAAAACCATTCCTTCAGCGCCTCCCTCCTCTTCATCACATCGTCGTTTTCTTCGACATAGGAGATGCACAATTCTTCACCTGCATTCATATCCCGTCGAGTGTAATACTCCATGGCCCTACCTTCCGCTTTTTTGTGTAATGTTGGGGAGCAGTCTCGTTGATGGTGCACCCGTTAGTCTTTGAACACATCGCCACATGACCACAAGACATACCGTGATTGAAATACGAGCCAAAGGAATACAACCCCCATCCGAACATTTCACTATCTACGCCTTCCGGTGCTGTATCCCATATTCCAAACACGTTGCCGTGTTCCCGCCCAAGAATATCTCGGGTATCGTTCGGTGTGTCAACGGATTTCTTTAGCATCTGGACGAGGATTGTCGTCTGTTCGGATAGACCCTTGGTATCTTTGGACGCTAAATATATGACAAACTTGACGAATGCCCAGACGCGGATGTGAGATGCGAGGATGTATGGTTTTAGCTCAGTGTGTAGAAGAGCGTTATCTTGGAGGTCGAGAACGTCTGACCATGTACCGACTGGGTAGATTGTACTCGAAGGAGATCGGTCGGTGCGGGCCTGGTTAGTAGAAACTTGCTCTATACATTTCTTCACTAGACCGGCTAAAACGAAACGCGCGGTATCCAGCTCGATCTCGGAAAGTAAAGTCGGTGATACATGTTCAACTTTCGGCTTTGTCTTCTTTGCAAGAGACGCAATTTCTTTTTCTAAAGGTGTCGATGTCCGAGAAAAGGAAGATAGCCGCTCGGCACGCTCCCATGTATCTTCTATAAATGTCGAAGTTATGGAGCTGCCGTCCTTTATCTCTTCTAGAGTTTGTAGAAATGCAATCCATCCTAACTCAAAGTCGCGCAGTGGCAATGTCGGGCGAGGTTTCATCCTGTCCTTCTCCATGGTCGCCAAACACCTTTCCAACACTGCATTAATAATACCCCTTAAGCCTGCATGACCAGAACCACATGCTAGCACCCTCGTATCCTCCCCATCAGTTAACCAAGACTCCCTACACCCCTCACCGCAAAACCAAACTCCCGCATTCGGTCCACCCGTCCCACTTTTCTTCTGACCACCACCACTGCCAGAGTGCTTAGGCTCAAGTGGGACGGTCATTGTCCAACTCCTTTTCCTAACAGCCTCCCAGGACCAAGAGAAACACCATGCACAGACTTCTTTTCTAAATTTGCGGCAAATGACGCTGGCGTAGGGCGCTTCGCAGGAAAGAATTAGGGTATCCTTGGGTATATGCTGCAAAGCGAAAGCACCACGACCGCCGTAAGGAGTGGACGCAATGGTGAAGAGCGGTGAGGTTGGCCCGGGAGACATAGAGAAAGCTAAGTAATAGACAGGAAAAATGAAAAGGGCTCGTGCTGGCAAAGGCACGTTTTACCGCAAGGGAGATAAGATACGCTTTTTCATGAGGCTGTAATCCGATTGGTTGTGGTATTTACTGTATCTAATCTTATCTCTTTTCTCCGAGAACACAAATGATGTGATGGATTTACCCTGTTTTCCGAGACTGCTAGCACTATACATTTTCCGATATTTTTCTATTCTAGGTTCAAGTATACTATTCGAGCCTCATGGCGTGTAGAATGAGCGGGTACTCGCTCACGCCTTCCTGGCATTGATGATATCGACGAATTCAGGTTTGAGGGAGGCACCGCCAACGAGGAAACCGTCAACATCGGGTTGAGTGGCTGTATCAATCGCAATCAATAGATAGTCATGTACCGGATCACGCAGCACAAAACATACCAAGCTCTTTGCAGTTGGAAGCGGTGACACTACCGCCGTAGATGATCCTAGTCTCACTTGCGATGGCAGGGGAAATCGCTTTAGAGAGGAAGGCTCGGATCTCCGCCTGGGTTTCTTGCGCCTGGGCGGATGTAGCGACTTTGCCTGTTCCGATGGCCCAAACTGGTTCATAGGCAATAACGACTTTCCTAGAGGAGTGTATTAGAAATATATATGTATTTTGTAGTGCTCTATACGCACTTCCAATCCTCAGGTTTCAATGCGGCAATGACAGGCTTGAGTTGGGCTTCATTGACTGCACCCGTCTCGTTGGCTTCACGCTGCTGGAGAGTCTCACCAATGCAAAGAATAACTTTTAGGCCAGAGTCGAGAGCAGCACGGGTCTTTTGTGCGACGAATTCGGAAGACTCGCCAAAGATGGTGCGACGTTCAGAGTGGCCTGGTGACGCTTTGAATTAACATTGTCAATGATGGACAGAAGTAGATATGCATACCGAGGATAACCCAGGGAATGCCAGCATCAACCAACTGCTTCGGGCTGCGTACAATCTCCTTCATCAGACTATTGAGATGATCTCGTTATGGAAGATCCGCGAACCTGATCTCGCCCGTGAAGGCACCAGAATCCTTCGGGTACAAGTTCTGTGCGGACACAGCAATATCATTCCTTACGCTAGCCTTGACAGAGAGAAGGTAGATGGAAGGGGGAGCGATGACGACCTCTATTTCATTAACACATCGTTACATTCAAGCATTCGACGAAAACAACATGAGATGTCGAGTCAGTGTTGGCCATACTCTGGATAAATGTAAGAGGAGCGCGTTTGGACGCGTCAACGCACCCGTACTAGGGTCAAGAGTCGCGGAGTTGAGACCACCAACCAGGGCAGACTCGGCTGCCTTGTTGATGGGGTTCATTTTGAAGTTGCCTCCTACGAAAAACTGGCGAGTCATTGTGTACGAGTGAGATATTAGAGGTCAAGGAGGAAGATCGGATGTGGTCGGAGCAGGTGTGCTACTCAGTGTTCGTTGAGTATAAGTTATCTTGGATGGAGTGATAAGATTAGGGTCCACTGGCTTGATTCGGACGATTGATCATATCGCATCACAGCTGCATCACCAGTGTGGTACTTGGGCCCGCGCGACTTCATGATCATGATCAACACTTTACCTACAAATGAATGTTTTATCGGCACTCAGAACCGATATCCTGAGCAGAGTGTCTACATCATAATGACGAAAATAAAATAGGGAATATTCGATTGTTAAATCCGATAAACATCACCATAATGCTACAGTTCATAAATACATCCATAAACCACCCTAATACCAACAGATTTCGACGTGCCTCTCATAGTATTCTGACCGGCAGATGTCTACGATGACCGCGTTAAAGGACTTCTGGCACGTATCGACTCGCCATAGTAATAAATCCACACTGGGAACGGGATCCCCAAGACAGCACCTACCACGGCAAGAAGCTACCACCAGCAAGCCACCAGAAGCACCATCAGATAAATTAAAGAAAAGTCGGTCCGGAGTTAAGTAGAGAGTAGAACGCCACAATGAAAATTATCTCGATTAGCGCCTCCAAGGTACACAAGGTTCAACGTCCCACTCACCGTGTTCCCATAGCCAAGACCTATGTGATCATACATCTCCTGACCAAACAATGGGAACGCAAATCCAAGTAGCGATCGGAAGACCTGCATTTCTCCGGCGGTAAGTTATTCATATTATGCCAGCATGATGAAAAATGAATGTGATATGTCATAGGATGACACGTTGATATGGGGGAGAATTCACGTCGGAAGGGGAAAGAAAGACAGCAGATCTAGAGGAGGTGGGGTTGAAGTGCTCAAATTAAGGAGACTCACCATCGTAGCGGCAACGGCGCTTGCTGCATACGTAAAGGCATCCACGAGATAAAGCTGAATTGGGAGACTAAAGGGCACATGATCCGAAATTGGTCGGTGTGGCGCCAAAGCAGAAAGAACGTCAAGAGAATCGAGGCTTGAGAAGGTTGACCATGTTTAGAAAAGTAGGACCTACAAGTTGGTCATGGTGCCTGAATTGAAACGATGTTGAGTAAAGGACTAATGCTTGGAGAAAATTTTGAAGTTACCAAATCCGAAAATACCGGACCCGATAATGGGCATTATCCAGTGGACCTTCGCCTGCGCAGACCACCCATACCATCTGTGCCTATGTTAGCCACCGCACTCTCACGCAATGTCATCATCGTATCGTTACTTACAAAAGACCAATTGGGATGAAGAAGGAGCCGAAAAAGAGTGCCGGCATTCGCATTTCTGGCTTGCCTTTGCCGTCGTTCTTTGCTGCAAGCTACAGATATGATAGATTTAGACGATGACTTCTGTTATGGAGGGGCATCAGGCGGACGTACGTATGTATACATTTGGTTTGAGAACCTGGCGCCGATGATGGTTGCAATGATGAATCCAACGCCCAGACCAAGATATGCCAGACCGATAACACTGGGCTTGAAACCGTAGGTTTTTCCAAAGACATCTAGGTAGTATAATGATCCGAAGGTGAGCATACGAATAACGTCGGAGAATATCGACATACCACCAAAGGTCGTGAAGAACATGAATGTGATCCCTTTACATTACGGACTCATTAACGCCACCTATCTCCGATAACGTCCGAAATTGTATCTTACCATACATACTACGGGTTGAAATGCTGAGTTCGCGGCAATATTTAAGACTCAGGGACAAGACTTACAAGGCCATGTAGAGACTGAGGATAAAGCAGATGAAGCTCCTCGAGAGCAAAGTAACTGGCCTCTTCAAGTTGATTAGGATAACCGACCAAATCTCTCCACTACTTCCAGGAATATTCCTTGACAGTGCCGCGGCTTTCTCCACATCGCCTAACTTGAGAGCCTTGCGATACCGTAAAACAGGTCCATATGTCTCTTTCAGTAGTGGAATCCCAACAGCTGACACAAGTCCACAAACACCTATCAATCCCAATCGGGTCAAGGAAATCATGAGCTTTTTATGAATTTTATGTATCACATCTAGCTCCGAGAGATTTCGGGAGATGCGAGTGGACAGACGGGAAACTCGCACCTGCCAGGAAGATGAAGAGATACTTGACGCCGATAGTTTCGGTGATAAATCCACCTACGATAGGTCCCATGATTGGTCCTATGAGTGGGCCAAAACTGTATAGAGCCATCGCGGAAGCACGATCTCGCTCAGAAAAGAGATCACTTATTGACCCTGCGCCACAAGCAGGGGCTGCGCCTCCGGCCAATCCAGCTGTTGCATTGAATGGAAGGGTTAAGTTGCAGGGTGTGGCACGGGGAATGAAAATGTACGATAAGCGTACCGAGGAAACGGAAGAGGATCAGAGTCCCCACGTTTGGCGCAAAAGCGCAGCCAAGATGAAAGAAAGTGCTGAGGATATTTGCCACGTGGAGGACCTGAAACATTTGTCTGGTCAAAATTGAGTTGACCGCTGGGAGTTTGAGGCCACATACCCATGTTCTCCCATACATTTCTGAGAATGGTGCTAGCACGAGGGGCTGTAACGTATGAGTCTAGGCTCACTGACATATAGGGAGGGCATTAGCGCACCCCGATAGCGTTGGAGAGCAAGAATACACTAAGGGTCATTGCAGAGATCGTTGGGTTAGTGACGTTGTATTTTTGGTTGAGCGATGGAAGGCCTGGTGCCATCAACGTGCTCGCGAATGGTGTCAGGAATGTATACAGCGAGACCTGAAGATGATGCTTAAACGCGGTTCGGTAGTGCACAAGTGACATTAACATACGATGGTAGTTGCAGTCCACTTTCGATAAGCACTCCAGTTCCTGGCGTTGTCCGGATCCATCTGCCAGTCATCTTCGCTGTATGGTACGGATTGAATAGTGTGTTGGTCCCCGGGTTCAGAGCTAGGTCGCTGCATGCTCGATTGTGTAACTTTCTCAGAGTCAAAGCTAGGATCGGTGTTGTTTAGTTGGATGATCTTGGACGACATAGTAGAGAGTGGCTCAGAAATCTCGAACCCGAGGGACGCGTCGCTCGAGCTACTGGTCTGGAGAAGAGAGGGGTGCAGCAACAGCAATGACAGAATTCATGGTAGGCAGGTCGCTTTTGAAATGTCCCAACAGCATTACGTTTCGGTGCTATTGGGGTAGTACGAAAATGCTTTATGAGTTTACTGATCGTGTCGTGGTTCTAGCGTTTGTCGACCCGTCTGCGATTACCGTATGGAGGAGACCCACTGCTCCATAAGAACTTGGCTGTCGCTGCCATGGTGGAAACACTGTCAAGGTTGGCTCATATTGGACCGCAGATACTACTTTGGACATATCCTTGCAAGTCAAAGTCATTTGATGGACAGCTAAAGTGCGGTTACTTACGTGGTGAGGAATCGAAATCCAGATTAGCTGAGAGTGGCGAACAGGGGGTTTTGCCGGTGTCAGTGCCAGGCACAGAAGGGAGGCGCTGTTGAGCCAGATCATAACTAATTGAAATCAATATATCACGATGGCTTTTTTTTGTCAAGGAGTTCAACCTGTTAGTAAGCCTGCTTTGGTGCTCGAATGTTACGTTCCTACGGAGACAGTCAGCAGGGCAGAGTTCGATTATACGCGTCCTTGAGCGGCATCGCTGAGTTCTGAACTGTATCAGTTGCCGAGGGTGCCATCAATGATCATAGTTATTCAAACTGTGGGAAAGTCTCTGTCATCCATTCAGAATTTCAAAAATAAAATGCCTCTCACCTGATTGGCTAGGCCCGCCAGGGCCTAAAAGGACCTTCGAGCGTCTTTGCTAGTGTCATTAACTAGCCAGCTTCAGCCATACTTGGATTTCTGCCGGGAGACCTTTGACCTACAAACTACCTGGAATGCAGTACTACTCTCCGACTAGACGACGTCAAGGCGACGCGTCCTCGATCCTGAAATATACAAGTCGTGGGATCATTGCCGCGAATCAACGCAACACAAGGGAGATATGTCAGCAAGCAATGCGGGCCGTGTGGATGCGTCATCCTTTGCTGTATAATGGCCATAGAATGAGGACCACTTCAAAGCGCTGCGGGTAACACCCGAACAGGTACCCCCTGCATCCCCGGTCCCTAGTTGTGTTTCTGAGTCATCGATTTTTGGTCTCTTATAGCCCAAGGAAGCCTTGACTCGAGCCAGACGCATTTCCAGATGAAATTCAGCAACCCATTCCGGTCGCAACCTGCGCCTCCTGGTTTTGGTACGGGAAAATTGATTCCTGAAAATACTGCTCCGTAAGTCAGCTTCTGCCAAGATGGCGCGATAATTGATCGCTGACGCCATTAACTAGGGTGCTGTCGAGATTGATTTTCGAGTGGTTGACGCCGTTTTTGGGTGTCGGCTATTCGAGGCCTTTAGAAAAAGAAGGTATGACGGATGAATCGTTAGTCCCAGCCCGATATTGACAAGAGTTCTCCAGATTTCTGGGAATTACCCGACGAACATCTCACTGGTGCCATCACTGATCAAGTGGAACACAACTTTTACGCCAGATGCCCACCACCGAAACGCCCTTTCCACCTATACCCTCAATCTACTGACGTTAAGAAGGATACCCCTAATGATAAAATCGACGCGGAGAAGGGTCAAGACGATCTAAAACGACAATCAACTGATTCGTCCGGAACTGCCAAGCCTACTCCTGCAGAGTCCACTCAAGCTACAGAAAAGAAATACGGAAATAGTTTTTGGCGCAAGAGAAATAAGCCAAAAACTGTCTACGACGAGTCGTTGTTCAAGGCAATAGTGAGAACATTTGCTCTCCGGGTGACTTGGGCCGGAGTCTTGAAGCTCTGCGCTGGTATGTTGATTCTATAAACAGCTGAGATGCTCATCTCATCATACGCATCAGACACACTCAAAACGACAACCCCGTTGCTAAACAAAGTCCTTCTCACCTGGTTGACTAACTCTTATATATGGGTCCGCACCACCGAAGAGCAGCGTGCCGCTATTGGACTTACGCAGCCGCCAGGTATTGGCTATGGGATTGGACTCGCAGTCGGGCTGTTTTTTATGCAACGTATGTCGTTCCCTCGGCTCGTGCATCAGGACTATCACTGACGTCATTTCTAGAGGTCGCTAGTTTGGTGAGCGTTATTGTAGTACACCTTAAGTGTGATGCTGATGCAGGAAACTAAGATGAACAATCACTATATGCAAAGTATGTTCTTTGATATCTTCTCACTGATTTTCTCGCTGACATGCCACACAGCCAGTTTTACAAATGGCCTCCTTATCCGTACAGGAGTCAGTCCATGATTTCTCTGACCTTTTCGGCAGTTCTAAAGTATTTTTAGATCATTGGTAGTGTTTTCCGCAAGTCCCTGCGCCTTTCTGGCAAGGCTCGAATTGACCACGGTGTCGGAAAAATCACTACAATTATATCTGCGGATGCTTCCCGCTGGACAGATTCTCAGGATTTGCACACAAGTAAGTCCTGCTTTTTGGTTTAGTCAGGCGGGGAAATAACTTTTTGTAGTCTCTGGGTTGCTCCAATCCAGATTATCATTTGTATCGGCTTGTTGTTGGGAAATGTAAGTTACCAGCCCTCCTTGATCCTGCCAAGACTCATGATATTTCAGCTCGGATATTCTGCCCTTGTCGGCCTAGGGTCCTTCTTCTCGCGTTTCCAATCCAAATGGTTCTTGTGAAGGTCATGTTCACGCAACGGAAAAAAGGAGTCCAGTTCACAGATACCCGAATTCGGCTCACGACCGAGGTTCTTCAAGGCATTCGTCTGATCAAGTTTTATGCATGGGAGGCCTTTTACTCCCATCAGATCGCAGAGTTGCGGCGCCGCGAAATTACCGCGGTCGGAAAGGCAGCGTAAGCTTTTCTTGCTTATACTTGCAAATGTTACAGCACTGAGATTTGTTTTAGTGTTGCTCGGTCTCTATTGATCTCTCTAATCACATTCATTCCTATACTTGCGTCTATCCTGTCATTTGTAAGACGCTGGCCTTTCTTCTACTTAATCGTCGCTGACCATGGCATTAGATCACGTACGCCCTTAGCGGTCATGACCTCAACATCGCCATCATCTTCACATCACTCCAGCTCTTCAATGTACGTTCAGAATCACTTGTAAGGCCGCTTTCAGGCAACTGACTCGCGTCTCTACAGGCAATCCGCCAACCTCTCATTATGTTCCCTTTCGTCCTGTCAGCATTATCTGATGCACTCGTCGCTTTGGGACGAATCGGTAGTTTCTTGATTGCTGAAGAGCTTCCAGAACCACATAAAGTTGAACAAGGTCGAGCACTTGCTGTCGAGGTTGATGGTGATTTCAGTTGGGATACCGTTCCAAGTGCCCTCGCACAGGCTGCAAGTGCAGGCCTCAAAGGCATGAAAGGAAAGGGAGGTGGCGCCGCACCGGGCGGCCGTGGTGGGAAGGGCAGCCCAAGTAAAAGAGGGGATGGAAAAAGCCAGGGATGGTGGAAGCCCAAAGCAAAGAAAGAGCCAAGCTCGAATGTTTTGCCTGTCTCGAGGAAAGATGATGGTACTGGCGAGAGTATTAACGAAAAAGACGCAGAAGGAAAGACGAAGCAGGATAGTCTTAAGAAAGAAGACGAGGACGAGAAACCTTTCGAGCTTAAGAGTTTGAGAATAGCAGTTCCAAAGGGTGCCTTTGTCGCCATTGTCGGTCGCGTGGGATCAGGCAAGGTGAGAGCTCTACGGCTACCTTTGTGTCGATCAATGACCAAGCTGACGTTTGCGTTTATAGAGCTCGGTGTTACAGGCCCTCATTGGAGAAATGAGACGTACACGTGGAGAGGTTCGTGTAGTTTTGCAATAATCGATTATTGATTATTGACTCTTCATAATCAACGGCAGGTCGTTGTCGGAGGATCTATCGCCTATGTACCACAGGTTCCCTGGATCAGGAATGCCTCTCTACGGGAAAATGTCACCTTTGGGCAGGAAGATGAAGAGGACAAGTGAGTGCAATTAACGTCTTTCAAGGAACAGATGATGGAATATATGGTGCAGGTTCCGCGAAGTTATCAGCGCCTGTAGTCTAGAGCACGACTTGCAAGTCTTGCCCAACGGTGAAGAGACGGAGATTGGGGAGAAAGGTATCAACCTGAGCGGTACGTGACTCACTCCTTTGGAGTTTTTCTCTGGCCTGACTGACGTGTGTTGATCATGCAGGCGGGCAGAAGGTTTGTTTGTATAGATTTCTTGCCGTAATTCAGCGCTGATGGACGTCGGAATAGGCTCGAGTGTCTTTAGCACGAGCGGCTTACGCGGACGCTGATATCGTGTTACTTGATGATCCTTTATCAGCAGTTGACGCTTACGTCGGCAAGGCTATTTTAGAAAATTGCTTGACGAGCGGTCCTTTGGCCAAGAAGACAAGAATCTTGGTAACACATGCCCTTCATGTTCTTGACAAGGCCGACTACATCTATGTTATGGATGAGGGTGTCGTGATTGAGGAGGGCACTTATGAGGTAAAATTTCAGCGAATCAAGAAGGATTTTAATGACTCATGCTTCGACTATAGGATTTGATAAAGGATAGTGTTGTCTTTGCGCGCCTCATGGAAGAACACGGAAGCAAGGAACAGGAGGAGGATGTGGATGATTCCGACAAGAAAAAGCCCAAGAAGGATGGAAAGGATGAAGGTGGCAGTGGAGGTAATGCCAAGAAAGGCGCTGACTTGATGCAAGTGGAGGAGAGAAACGTCGGTGCTGTGACCTGGGACGTGTATAAACGGTATCTTAACTTCTCGGGTGGTATCGTCTGGGCCCCTATTGCGATTTCGCTGTTGTTTTTGACTCAAGGAACACAAGGTGAATATATCCAGACTCGGTCGACGCTACCTGAATGACTCACATTTCTGTCTTCTAGTGGCCAATAACATTTTCCTTGGATTCTGGACTTCTCAAAGCATCAATGGGTTCAGGCAAGGCGATTACATGGGTGTATACGCAGGTCTCGGCGTAGCGTCGGCATTATTCATGTTCTTACTCAGTCTCGGCTTTGCGTAAGTCATGGTTTTCCCATTGCACCTGTTCCCATTTACTCACGTACTTTCTAGGGTCATGAGCTTAATTGCAAGCTTGAATCTCTTCAAAACAGCCTTAAAAGGTGTTTTACGATCTCCTGTCTCGTTCTTTGATACAACTCCGATAGGTTGGTTAAATTGTCACCTATTGCGTCGAATAAGCGTTGACTAGTATCTGCAGGACGGATTCTTTCACGGCTATCCAAGGACCAGGACACGCTTGATAATGAACTCTCCATGACGTTAATGCAATTCTTGAACATGTTTGCCAATATTCTTGGGACAGTCGCGTTGGTCTTCTACACGTTCCCTTACCTCGGAATTATCTTTGCCCCCATGGCAGTGCTGTATTACATGGTCGCCGCGTTCTATCGCAAGACATCTGTGGAGACTAAGCGCTTGGATTCCCTCATGCGTTCCACCCTTTATGCTTCTTATACTGGTATGTATTGATATGATTTATGATAATATTGTGATATATCAGAACTGACTTTTCTTTACAGAATCGTTGACTGGAGTATCAACCATCCGTGCATTCAAAGAACAGGTGAGGTCATGACATTGGGAGTTACGATTCAATATACTTACAGTTGTTTTAGGCACGATCGGTCCGAGATGCAGAGCGTGGTCTCGACTTGGAGAACCGAGCATACTGGATGACGATTTCCATTCAACGCTGGCTTTCTATTCGGCTTGATCTATTCGGAAACATCTTAATCTTTGGCATTGGATTGTTTGCGGCTGGGTTTAGACATTCCGTAGACCCATCCAAAATTGGTGTCGTCCTTTCGTATACCCTGGGCAGTAAGTGCATTAATTCTAAACCCTTATCAGTGCAGTGAGACTCACGGTACTCTCAGTTACCCAGGTTTTCTGTACGTCCTCTACTACGGCTAACTGAAAGAATGCGGCATCGCTAATGTGATTTTGATGTCAGCTGAAATGGTATCCCAATTCGCAACAAACGAACAGAATATGAACGCAGTAGAACGCGTATTGCACTATACGGAGTTGCCTGAGGAAGGTGATTCTACAAAACCCGATGATCCTCTTCCCTCGTGGCCTCCTGGTGGTGCAATCTCGTTCCAGAATGTCGAGCTTGCGTATCGACCTGGGCTTCCTCTTGTTCTCAAAGACGTGTCCTTTGATGTTAGGCCCGGTGAGAAGGTATGTCCTTTACCATATTGCTTTGTATATGCGTCGGTCTGATGGTCGTGATAACAGGTTGGCATTGTTGGAAGAACTGGTGCTGGTAGGGTGCTTTCAGGTTGTAGTCCCCATTCAGTTGAAGCTAATGTTCATTGTAGGCAAGAGCTCTCTTCTTCAGGCACTGTTTAGGTATGCCTTCTTTTGCTCGGTTTTGCTGGGTTATCTGACATCTCTTAGGATGGTCGAAGTTCAGGCTGGTAATATCCAGATTGATGGTGTGGACATCCGTAATGTTGGTCTTGATACATTGCGAACCCGACTTGCACTTGTGCCCCAAGATAGCACATTGTTCCTGGGTACTTTGAGAGAAAACCTGTACGTGTATATCCTGACGGTATTCGAGTATCTGTTGACACCTGCACGATAGGGATCCTCAAGGCACGCGAACTGATGCCGAACTTATCTCAGCTCTTCAGCGAGCTTGGTTGTTACCTCGGGAAGGAAGTACGCCGAATCCTGCGGCAGAGGCGAAATTTAGTTTGAATGCTACCATCGGTGATGAAGGTGAGTCCAGCGTAGTTCACGGTAGTCAATGCCCTCTGACTAAGAGGATAATAGGTTCGAACTATAGTGCTGGCGAAAAACAACTTCTCGCCCTCTGTAGGGCACTCGTAAAGAATAGCCGTGTTATTGTTCTCGACGAGGCTACGAGCAGCGTCGACGTGGAGACAGACGCCAAGCTTCAGCGAACTATACAAACTGAATTCGCGAGTTCCACTTTGTTGTGCATTGCGCATAGGCTAAACACCATCGGTGAGTAAATACCACTACAACTGCTATCCTTAAGATGCTGATAGAAATAATACAGCCTATTACGACCGTGTCCTTGTGATGGATGGCGGTAAAGTCGCGGAATTCGACACCGTTTTGAATCTCTTTGATAAAGAGGATTCGATTTTCCGATCACTCTGCGATGAAGCGAATCTTTCTCGGGCAGATATACAAAGGATTAGAGAAGACCATGGTACCTTAATGCATTCTGAACCTTCGGCATGAGCTGTGACATTTATTTGATGATTTACGATATATGATATTTGGGCTGCAGTTATAGCGCTTTTGGTTGCTTTTATATTTTAGGTAGTCGAGGTTTCGAGTTAATATTTTGATTGTGGTTATGGAGTTACGATTACGAGTTTCGTTATACATAGAGCTTTACGGATTCGTCATTCGAAAGACTGAGAGTCGTGACAAATGTCGGAACATGTGAACCGATTGATCCGGGCGTTACGGATCCCGGAGGTAAACGCGCGTCAAAGCGGCAAAGACTCGTACAAATCGTCATGTAATTTCCTTTCCCTTCACCACCTATGATACCCAGGAGTTTCCGCGCCGTTGCGAGCTATGCTCGTGCACTATCAACAGAAGTCGCGAAACCTCTCTATGGCACGGCGCCTTCGCACTCGAGCTACGTCTTTCTTCACTCGAGCGGCCTCCGTCGGAATTCCCAGTCAAGATCTCGACTGCGATCCAGCGTGAACTGCAATTACGGACGATAAAGTTGGGAACCGTCGTCAACTTCGCTTGGACTGGGGTGCCTCCAAATTTTCCTGGAGACAAGACAGCCGCGACTGTTTTCTCGATGTCAGGAGGGAGACTTGAGATACCAGAGGTATCGTTAGCGAATATGGACGACGTGGAAGCTAGCTTGAAATCACATATTAAACGTGAATATGTGACCCCCGAGACCCATGAAGAGGCACATCTTTATGTTTGCACTCATGGTGCCAGAGATTGTCGTTGCGGTGAACATGGTGGCATGGTAGCCCGGCTCTTAAAGGAGGAGGTCGAGAGGCGGAATATTGGTCATAGGTTGAAGATTCGTGAGGTCGGACACGTTGGCGGTCACAAGTAAGCCATTCAATGGGAGTACCAAATCTCATTCTAATTCCTCAACAGATATGCTGCCAATGTACTCGTATATCCTCACGGCGAGTGGTGAGTCTGTTCAATTTCTTATATCTAAAATCACCATTGATGTTTTGACGTGAAGGCTGGGGCAAGTTAAAGCAGGCGATGTTCCACAGGTCATCGACTCCATACTTGCGCAACCAACGCGACCATTCACTGACCAGGACCAGCCAATCATTCCAATCCACTGGCGGGGTCGCATGGGCATCGGAAAGGACGAGCAAATTTCCTTCTTTGAAAACTATCTCAGCCAGAAGGCTACATAGACGTTACCTTACACTACCAAATTCATGCCTCACAAGGCCTTATTAATGTTCTCAAACCGAACATTCCACCCTGCTGGGAAGCCCGGACTTTCTCCTTCACTTCCGTCCCAACCCGCTGCCATCATTGCGACCGCAAGCAAGAACGACCCAGATCCTGGGAAATATGGCGTTGGAACTCGTACGCCACCAATAGGCATCCCAACGTCGTCGAACCGATATAACGGGTCGAGAAGCCATTCTATGGCGCGATCGGTCTCCCCATTTCGTGCAGCCGACATAGCGAGCATAGGATAATCCCAGCTTTGGGTCAACTCATGAGTTAAATCAGTTGTACACTTTAGGGTTCATGACTCACCCCCAGAAATCTGTCACGTTCCAGTGCGTCCACACCTTTTCCGCTGTCGCCTTTGCCATGGCGAGGTCCAACCCTTCTGTCGGTGGTAACCAACCATGTAATCCCACCAAAGCGGGATGATCACTCGTGAACTCAGGATCATCCCAGAAATCCTTCTCTATCCCTTCATACACCATATACGTTCCACTATCCACCGGCAGTTTCGCTAGGTTGTTCTTGACATCTAACCATACCTGTGGAACATGCATCCCAAGCGCATTCATCCACTTCTCTGCAATTCCCAACCCAAATCTCCAATACGCGAGCTCAAACGCCGGATTCTGTGTAACATTCGGGCTTGTATCCTCACTAACCACAAACATTGGTGGTCCCAGATCATAAACCTTGGTCGTCTCATTATACCAAGCAAACGCTGCCATCCAATTTGCTGTCTCCCTTACAACGTCTTCCCACTTTTCCAACGTGTCTTTTGTCGGGAATCTGCGATACTCGTATTCGGCAAAGATAAGGGGATGAGGTTGTTGCCATATGAGGAGGTTATTGATTTCGCCCGGCGCTGAGCGGCCTGAGGGATCTGTCATTTTGGGCCAGCGTGCACCTGATGACCAGCCCTGTTGAACTTGGGAACGGACGAGAGAGGAGGGGAGGAAGCGGGCATAGATGGAGCTGGAGCGGTTGAGGATGTCCCAGTTGTTCCAGAGTGCCCAGTGGACGGAGTGCCAGAAGTACATTTCTGTGATGAGGAATGAGTTCTGGTGGTGGGAAGGGGGGAGGGTTGGACTCACCCATATGAAATTTTCTGTGCATTTAACGAAATTGAGCGGGCACGTGGGCTTCAAGATTGGAGCAGACTCACCCGTACTGGAATATATTGTTTCGTCAAGACTCAGCATGTCACGCATTAGACCGACGAGATAGACGCACCCAACCGTTATTCACAAGGCCAGACTATGCTCCCATACCTCGTCAACTCACGAAATACAATTTACCGACCGGCAAAACTCACCTCCTGTGGTGGCGTATCTCCTGCCTCATTCACCCTCATGAGGTACCTGGACAAGATAATCCTTCTCTGCAGCTCCTCCGTCCTCGAATCCGTAGAGCCCGTACGGACATCAACAAACCCACTCTTCGACCAATAGTCCTCCCATACCCGCTCGGACTCTTTGAAAACATCGTCCGCATTACGAGCATCTTTCTGCTCGGACACTCCGAATGATACAGCCAGGGAGAACTGTCCCTTTGAGGCTCTTGAACGAGAAGTGACGAGATATTGATGCGCAGCTGGATCTATTCGCTCAATGCTGAATGCATCACCGGCTATTGTTACCACGAAAGTTGCAGCATCGAGTTCGTGTTGAATGGTGGCATGAGTCGGACTAGAAGCTTTTAGAGTGGTAGTATGGTTGGATGGAGCGTCAAATCTTCCAACGAACGGAGCGCTGAACTTGGGTTTTCCGTCGCACCACGGAAAGTCGAGAAAGATGCCTAACTGCCCGTTATCAACGAGCTTCGAATTAATCTGTATACCGACTGTGTCAGTTAAGTCTGCCGAGCCGACTTTGACCGTGATTGCAGTGCCTTGGAAGGAGAATCTGCTGGTGATAATACCACTCCACAAGTCGAGCGTCTGTGTGGTGTTATCCAAATTGCCCTCCGTAACGTTGAGAACCGACTCTGCAGTACTGTCTAAGAAAGCCAGACCTATCCTCCCCAGGTTCACGCGATTGGGATTTGATATTAACCACTGCTCAATTGGGTTACCTCCACCGAAATCGTATTGAACGGGTCGACCGTGATTCAACCAGCTTACACCCTTGTAAGCATCGATTTCGGCTTGAGTGATACCGGGGGGAAGACTATCGTTCTTCCAGCCCCAGGATGAGAGCGTGTTAAAGGGAAGGAAGGTTTGTAGGCCGGTGATGTCTGCTCCAAAAGCGAAGTTTCCGTTGCCGACTTGGAGAGGTGTGGTTGGGTTGGAGGAGGTGCGCACGGGGTTGTATTCTGTTACGAGAGCATGGCGGTTGATTTTGTCACTGTTGGCGTTGGATTTGGCAAGGCCTTCTGAGATGCATTGGAAAGTGAGGAGGGCGATGATGAGTTTGGGTGGTCTCATCATTGTCTATGTGGTGGTTCTTGCCGGTCATCGCACACAATTTATGTGCGAGAGGCATCGAGAAGCTTCGACTCTAGCGGCCCGGCTGCTACTTCCTTCGCTCAACCCATGACGAGGAGCTCTTTCGATGGCATCATCGGTGTAGCCGCGCGTGGTCAACAGGGGCTTTGTCATATGATCCGTAGTTCTTTTGTCAGCGCTTACTTGGCAAGACCCCAGGAGATCAGTCATCGAGCAAATAGGCACCAACGCGCCATGCGCACTTCCGAGCTTATCAACGTCGAGACTCGCGATCAGGGACATGAAGTGTCTTATATATAAGGCTTGCGGGGGAAGGCATGCTGCCATCTTATCCTCAGTTTCTTTTCTCCGTGTCACTCATCATGTCCGCGACAAAGCTCGAATTCCAAGTAATCGATGTTTTCACTAGCACCAAGTATACCGGAAACCAACTCGCCATCGTTCATATCCCACCTATGCTCTCCGACACCATAACTCAAGAGCAGAAGCTCTCGGTAGCTCGTGAATTCAACCTTTCCGAGACTATCTTTATGCACGATAACCCCCCAGATGCGGCTCCAGACGCACCTGTGAGGGCTGATATCTTCACTACCGAACAGGAGCTCCCTTTTGCAGGACATCCTACTGTCGGCTCAAGCTGGTATCTACTTGCAGGACCTGGTTCAGTGGGGAAGGAGAGAAAGGCGATTACCCTAAAGACGAAGGCTGGTCCTATCCGAGCTGTCTTGCAGGAGTCTGGAAGGGTGCTGGAACAGGTTCCGCTCGACTTCAAGGAGCATGAACCTATACAAATTTCTTGGTTTAAATCCGCCCAGCCTAACCTTCAGGCAACGGATTTTGCAAGTGGCGTGGACGGCAAGGACGCTGTTGCATCTGTTGTGAAAGGGGTGAATTTCGTGCTCCTCAGAGTCAACTCCGAAGAGGCCTTGAAGAACCTACAAACTGTCCCTGGAATCATTGATATCCCGTGGCTAGGAGAGTGGCAAGGTTTCGTTGCGCTGTATGCATTCTATGAGCGAGAGGATGGGGTTGTGAGGACGAGGTTTTTCAGGGATACTTGGGAGGATGCTGCGACTGGGGCCGCGGCTTCGACGCTTGGAGGATGGCTCGGAAAGCGGAAGGGTGAAGGGAAATGGAAGATTGAAATTGTGCAGGGAGTTGAGGTTGGGAGAAGAAGTGAGATTGAGGTACAGGTTGAGGTTGGGAGTGATGGCAATGTGAAGAAGGTTGAGCTAGGAGGGGAAGCCGTTTTGGTTATGGAAGGAGCAATTGTTGTTTAGCAGACATAAGATACTTGGACTATCTGAATTGACGGACTCCTCTCCACTGGTTCACCACTTTCCAACCGATGAGTGCACACGCGTTACCAGTTTGACGCTGACGGAACAGGATTGTCTGATCCGTCTTGTGGTGATGGGCATGAGGGATGGAAGATATGTATTCCTTCTCCAGCATTACCCAAGTTGAGTGGAGAACCCGGCAGCTTTGAAGCAGGGACTTGGCATACGGTTATGGAACCTAGTTTCGTGGGAGAGCTCTATACCACTGGGTCTGCTCGATTTTGCTCATGTTGGCATCGGTCTTTGTCAGCACAAGGACCCCGGAGTTACTTCTCCAACGAATCAAAATGATGTCCGAGGAGTCATACGGTCAATCCGTATAAGATAGGTAAGTCACTTCGGTGTGCTCAGCTTCTCTCTAATCGCTGAAGGTCCACTAACAATGCCTGAAACCAAGCTTACCTTTCAGACCATTGATGTTTTCACCAAAACTAGATACATCGGAAATCCACTCGCCATCGTTCATGTCCCGGCATCAGAATCTGCTCGCCTGACCCAAGAGCAGAAGCAACTCATCGCTCGCGAGTTCAACCTCTCCGAGACAGTGTTTATGCATGGCAACACTCTCGGTGCTTCACCCGACACCGCTGTGAAAATAGATATTTTTACTACAGAGGAAGAACTACCGTTTGCCGGTCACCCGACGATCGGATCGAGCTGGTATCTACTAACAAAGTCGGGAGAGACGAGGAAGGAGGTGACTCTGAAGACAAAGGCCGGGGAGATTCCTGCTACTTTGGAGGATTCTGGGAGAGTTCGCTTGCAGGTCCCAATTGATTTCAAAGAACACGACCCCATCCAACTGTCCTGGCTCAAATCTGCTCAGCTTGATCTTCAGGCGACAGATTACGCCAGCGGTGCTAATGGCACCGAAACAGTAGCATCTATCGTCAAAGGGATGAATTTTGTGCTTCTGAGGCTCAACTCGGAAGATGCACTTCGGAGACTGAAAGGCTACACAAAGAGAATTCTGGTACCATGGTTGGGAGAGTGGCAGGGATTTGTTGGTTTATACGCTTTTTACGAGAGGGAGGATGGAGTTGTGAGGACTAGGATGTTTTCGGAAACTTTGGAGGATCCTGCGACTGGTTCAGCGGCTTCGACGCTCGCGGGATGGCTTGGAAAGAGGAAGGGACCAGGGAAATGGAGGTTTGAGATTGTTCAAGGAGTTGAGATGGGAAGAAGGAGCGATATTGAGGTTCAAGTTGAAGTAGGGAGCGACGGTGAAGTGAGTAATGTCGAACTCGGAGGAGAAGCCGTCGAAGTTATGAAGGGTACGATTTCGGTGTAAGTGATCGAGAAGTGTGTAGCCAAAATTCTAATCCAAGGACTATGTGAACTCAACGCTGCACTCTGCCTGCCGTCGCATATCTCCGAAACATGAGATTCTATTCATATCTGGGGTAAAAAGGTTACGATCAAGGAATACTGATCATGATTAGCGCCCACCTATCGCTGGAGTATCAAAACTGAGTGTACTTCGATCAAGGGCCTAAGTTGGTCTTCTCAACACTATTAGTACCTACCCGGGTTGTCTGACAGAGCTTTTAGAATTAGGAAGCCATCTTGATAATGGACCCGTCATTGGCACACCCGAGTCGGTCTTAGTCAGTGCGAAGACCTTAAGATGTGCCTTCCACAGATCACAAGAGTGATGTTCCGAATTCATATAAGTAGGGAATACTGAGGTGTGTTCTTATCCACCACAACATAAGGTAATTGCTCGTCAACGATGCCCGAAACCAGACTTCCCTTCCAGGTCATCGATGTCTTTACCAAGACCAGATACGTCGGCGATCCAATTGCAATTGTTCGTGTTCCAGCTACAGGATCCACCCTCCTAACCCAGGAACAGAAGCAGCTTATCGCTCGCGAGTTCAATCTTGCGGAGACGGTATTCATGCATGATAACGCTCCTGATGCTTCACCCGATACCCCTGTGAAAATAGATATATTCACTCCGGAGAAAGAGCTGCCATTTGCTGGAAACCCGACAGTTGGGGCGAGTTGGTACCTACTGACGAAGTCTGGAGGGAGGAGGAAGGATGTCACCCTAACAACAAAAGCTGGCAAGGTTCCTGCCATCCTGCAAGACTCTGGAAGAGTTCGCCTGCAGGTCCCAGTTGATTTCAAGGAGCACAATCCTATCCAACTTGCCTGGTTGAAATCCGCTCAGCCTGATCTTCAAGTGATGGATTATGCCAGTGGTGCCGATGGCGCTGAGACGGTGGCATCTATTGTCAAAGGGATGACCTTTGTGCTTCTGAGACTCAACTCGGAAGACGCTCTCAGCAGGTTCAAAGGCCACGCGGGGAAAATTGAGGTCCCATGGCTAGGAGAGTGGCAGGGACTTGTTGGGTTGTATGCTTTTTACGAGAGGGAGGATGGAGTTGTGAGGACTAGAGTATTTTTTGGAACTATAGAGCACCCCGCGGCCGGTTCAGCAGCTTCGACGCTCGCGGGATGGCTTGGGAAGAGGAAGGGACCCGGGAAGTGGAACTTTGAGATTGTTCAAGGGGTTGAGGTAGGGAGAAGGAGCGAAATTGAGGTTCAGGTCGAGGTGGGAAGTGACGGTGAAGTGAACAAGATGGAACTTGGAGGAGAAGCCGTCGAAGTCATGGAGGGTTCGATTGCGGTATGAGTGAACGAGAAGTGTATGACCTCGGACCTGATCCAATGAACTCAACTTTCACATCTCATCGTTGCATATACCCGTAAGGCGAGATCTGACTCGGATCAGTATCAGGCCAATCTCGATGAGTCATTAGAACTCACCGCCGCGACTGCTTTATATAAAGATTTTCTGTCCCAGAACTTTTACGCACTGCATGTCTACCAGAAAGCTCAAGTTCCACATTCTTGACGTTTTCACTACTACAAGGTACCTTGGAAACCCGCTCGCCATCGTCCATGTACCTGCATCCGAATCGCAGAATCTGACACAAGAGCAGAAGCTTCAGATAGCTCGCGAATTTAATCTGTCGGAAACAGTGTTCTTGCACGAAAATCTTCCTGGCGCCACCAGTGATGGCGGCCACGTGAGGATTGATATTTTTACCCCAAAAGAGGAACTATCGTTTGCTGGGCATCCGACTATCGGCTCAAGCTGGTTCGTTCTGACGAGTACTGAAAGAGACGGGGGGAATCGTAGAGAGGTTACCCTCCAGACTAAGGCAGGAAATATCCCTGCCGTTTTACGGGAGTCTGGTCGAGTTCGGTTGCAAGTTCCGATTGACTTCAAAGCACACAAGCCCATACCAATTCCCTCGTTCAAGTCTGCACAGTCAAACCTTCGCGCGGGAGATTATGCAAACGGATTAGATGGCGCAGAAGGTGTTGCATCCGTAGTAAAGGGGACAACTTTCGTCCTTCTTGAACTTACGTCAGAGGACGCACTGAAGAGAGTGCAGGGTGTTGATATGACGCTGGATGTCCCGTGGCTCGAAGATTGGAAGGGGAGAAGCGTTGGATTGTACACGTTCTATGAGAGGGAAGACGGAGTTGTGAGAACAAGGATGATGAGAGGAACTTTCGAAGATGCCGCCACTGGCTCGGCGGCGTCGACCCTCGGAGGATGGCTAGGAAAAAGAAAAGGGCCTGGAAAATGGGTGATTGAAATGGTGCAAGGAGTGGAGATGGGACGAAGGAGTGAGATAGAAGTGCGAGTTCAAGTTGACAACGATGGCGGAATCCAAGGAATAGAACTCGGCGGTGAAGCGGTTCATGTAGCTGAAGGCTTCATCAATGTGTAGTGCTTTGGATCGTAATTTGAATCACTACTCTCCCGAAATAGATTCAATGTAATGCTCTCGCTCATTTCTCTTCCCGGGTCTTCTGTTATCGAAGCCTTCAAGGAGCCTTCTTTTCCTACATAGTAGAAGATGGAAGTTAGGCCCAATTCAAGTTTCGCGGAATGCCCACCTGATTCGGCAGCCAGAGGGTCAAATAAATGACCAATGATTTCAAACAGCCATTGTCGTCGACGTTACTCTCGACTTTCATCGTAGCTCCCCGTAAAGGTCATATATTCCACTCCTCCAGTTCCTACTTCCTAGCCGGATGTCCTGTGAGTAGCCCTCACCAGCTCACCCACCTGGTCAGAGGGTCGCGAGCATTCACATGGGATATTGTGCCGGGTATCGAAAAGAACCCCGGCAATTAAATCCGTCGGGTCATATTGAGGAAGACCCTGGAAGACCAGTCCATTCAGTTGAATGACAGCGCGTGGAATTAAATGCTTGTGGCGTTTTCTGCTCTCACGTTCTAGTCTTTTGATAGCCAAAAAGGCGGAACAGGCTGCAGCATGTTCGCTTCCGACCCTGACTCTATCATATTTACATGAAAGAAATACTGCATGGGCCCAGGGGTGTGGTTGGAGATGATGATTCCCTCGATGGCAGACACTCTCACTGCACATCCATACTTAGCCTCCTTCACAGGTCTTGTCTTTGCTCGATGGCTCTATGTGTACTCTAGGGACCTAGCCGCTAATCCTCGTCGCCTGCCCAACCCCCCAGGTCCAAAGCGCTATCCACTCATCGGTAGTCTACTTGACGCACCCTTAACGAGGCCGTGGCTCACGTATGATGACTGGTTCAAAAAATATGGTGCGCTCTCACTTTTTTCTGACCCCTTCGGCTCATTATCTGACATGATACGCTTCAAGGTGACTTGATTTACTTTGAGATAATGGGAAAGAAGTTCCTCGTCGTCGGATCAGTTGAACGAGCGAATGATTTGTTTGAGAAGCGATCCACAAATTACTCTGACCGCCCACATCTGGTTATGGTAATGGACTTGTGCGTCGCTTTTGGATTATACGAAGCAAACCACGTCCTTACGCTCATTGTATTTTGTCAGGATGGGTTGGGACTACAATTGGGGTCTGATTCCTTACAATGCATGGTGGCGACGACATCGTCGGGCGTTTCACCAATTCATCAATTCCAATCAATTACCTGTGTATTTGCCAACTCAGGTTAAACACGTTCGAGCTTTCCTACGACGAATCCTCGACAAACCGGATGATGTCTTTCACCACAGTCGCCAGTGAGTTACCTAGAAAAAAATTTAACGAGGGTTTTCCCGTATTGATACGCTCATCTAGTCTGTTCGCTGCATTAATCACGGACGTTGCCTATGGAATTCAAATCAAAGAAGAGAACGATCCCTACATCCAACACATTGAAGAGGTTTTAACCGCTGTTGGCGAAGCCGCTATTCCAGGCCGATATCTCGTTGAATTATTTCCAATCATGAAGCACATCCCAAGCTGGTTCCCTGGCGCAGGTTGGAAACGGAAAGCAGCCTATTATAAGCGAATGAACGACATGGTATCCCGGGAACCATATGAAACGGTAAAACAAAATCTAGTAAGCACAATCATATTCCGAATATCCAAACCCTTCTAACCGTCGCATTTGAAAGAAAAACGGAACAGCCAAGCCTAGTTTTGCCGCTTCATTGATTCAAGCACTCCCAGAAGACGACCCGAAGGAAAAAGCAGATCAGGAAAGCATTGCGATTAACGTGGCAGGGACCGCTTTCCTTGGTAAGGTCACAGAAAAATTGACCCTCTCATCGGTATTGACCTTATATCTCAGGTGGTGCAGATACAGTATGCGCTTTTCCTCTCAGGCTCTTCCACTTCACGTTCTTGACTCTCATTTTATAGACTGTATCAACAATCCAGTCATTCTTCCTCGCAATCTGCCAAAACCCTGAGATTCAAGAAAAGGCCCAGAAAGAACTTGATTCTGTCCTGGAAGGTAGCCGGCTTCCTGAGTTAGAAGATCGCCCTTCTCTGCCCTATATTGATGCAATTGCAAAAGAATCTATGCGTTGGCATCCTGTACTTCCTATGGGTGAGCCTTGAACTACTCCTTACGTCGTGTTGCATAGTGCTGAATTATACAGGTGTTCCGCACATGGCGACTGACAACGATGAATACAATGGCTGGTTTATCCCAAAGGGGACTATCGTCATTGGCAGCGCCTGGTAAGTATTGCCAAGAAGGACCATCGGGTGCTTCATGACCCTAATTTATACCGCCAGGGCTCTCTTGCATGACTCAGGTGCTTATGAAGATCCGCATAGCTTCAAACCAGAGCGATTCCTCAAAGACGGCAAGTTGGATCCTAATGTCCGAGATCCGAGTGTCGCTGCTTTTGGATATGGAAGACGTATTTGTCCTGGAAGACATATGAGCGATATTTCGTTGTTCCTGACTATCGCCTCTTTCCTGACTTGCTTCGAGCTGCGTGCACCTTTGGATGAGAGTGGAAAGCCTATCGTACCGAGTGGGGAATATACAGACGGCAGCTTCCAGTAATCGTCTTGGGGTCGTTTTTGCTTCAACCTTTTGCTGACCTTGTATTCCGCAGGTTTCCCGTCCCTTTCGAAGCTGTCATTAAACCGAGATCTGAAAGAGCTGAAGCACTGATCAGGAATTCGAACATGAATGAATAAGTGTGAACTTGTAATCGATGAGATTTGGTTATTTTGTTGTTCTTCAATCACGGCTTACAGTTATTAGTGCGTCAGATATTTCATACCTATATACCGGTCAAACACATTCTGTGATCTTAATACCTCCGCTATCAAATAGCCGAGCTGTATATCGACATGATATTGGATTGCTGGCATATGCATTACTGTGAATATAATAGCCCTACTACTTTCACCTTGATTCAGCAAACTTGACAAGAATTGGAGGCTTGGACAGATGTCTAGCCCGTTGGAACTCGAAGTTCAATTACAAGTATGACTTGGGCGGCTAGGTGATCCAGTATCTCGGGGGCACCGATCAACTGATCTCAGCGCCAAGAAGCAAAATGTGATTTCAAAACTCATACTAATGTCGCATGAAGTAAGAGCACTGGGTTTAAGACTAGAAGTGTTGGATACATCTCCACTAGACCTTGGGATGTGGTGGGGTCTATTGTTGATTTTAATTTCACCTCTGCGGTAATATGGTATTTTTTTCGCACGAAATAAAGCCACCTGGGTCATGATATTGAGTACAGCACTAGTAAGTCAGGTCTTCATGCGATTGTATGCCAGTGGCTCCTCAAATATTTTAGGGCCACGTAGAAAAGCCTACCAATTGCGGACACAGGAGGGTGGGAGCTTGGGCAAGAGGGCATACATTCCGTAACAGGAGCTCGTCTAAGATCAGTCAAAGGGACAGAGGATAAAACCTTGGCATTTGTAGTACTATCACCGTTATCGTTGATCGAAACGTGTCCCGTATGGATAGCTTCTTGTAAGTACGCCATCGTGAACCTGAAGGAATCGCCCCCTCCTCGACTATCTGTTGGTGGAGCTACAGGGGACCACTAAATTATCAAATGTGCGGCGTCCAACAACGATGGTAGTGCTAATGATAGCCTTGTCGTTGTTCAGAACACGTGTTTTGGCAACAGTGGCGCGGACTTCGAAGACGCTGGCTGGCTGTGTTGTGTGAGGCTATGACTCGCAAATGCCTTAAAACCACAGGTTTGAGCGGCAAATCACCACCTGAATCTCCAGCTGCGCCCCCGGGCTCTTTTGGACAAAACTACTGCTCTATAGTCCTCTTCTCTCGTAATGCAAGGGCTATATAATCCCAAATTACCAGCTAACCTCTGGGAAAGCGCATTTTACATCGCACTCTGGCGCTCGAATGCCCAACCATACACCTTCTACTTCTGTCGCAGCATGTGGCCCGGCAAGGAATCCGGAACGCAGTGGCAGCTAGGCGGGGCAGGCTATCCATACAAAAAAGAGATGTCTCCAGTTAATCTGGTCAATACTCCTGGGCTTCTCGGTTTGTTTTGTTTGAACTGGAGATATAAGGACTGGGATGGGGACAGTTATCAGAAGTGGTTCAAGCTGTTTGATGCGGCAATCGCAAACTCGCAGCGTGTTGAAAGAGATGAGTGGTTGGGGATTGTACTTCGCCGAATGCTGGATCGATATCATGCCCTTATCTTGCTGCGACCGAAGCCTAGGTCAGAATACGAGGATTTGGAGGAGGAGATTGAGGATTTTGTGCGTGTACAGATGCAAAGAGCTCCGCCGCGATCTGGGCGTCAGGTTACTGTATATACGAATTTCTTCCGCAAAATTTGAGTGCGTATTCGAGAGGACTTACCTTTACTGGATGCTTACTTTTGTAGTCTTGTATATTTAGTGGTTTCGCTGATCCGCTACGATTAAGTACCATCCTCATTCGAGCATTATCGCGTGGATAAAATAATTTATACATATTTCTTTGACTGCGAAACAACTAGTTACTTTCGTCATTCAGACTCCCAATAAATAAATTTACATTTAGACAAAAGTGATGCTAGTCAGAAAAAATAGACGCGATATACAGTACGTACGTACGCCCACGTGCGGAGCGGGGACTTTAATCAAGACTTTTCCTTTCAACAGGTTTCCCATACACTGTCGCCATGCTATGGTCCTCCGACCGCACGCTTGATGTGTGATCTGCAGGCAAGCTGGAAGTATAGCTCTGGTACCCTATACCTAACTGTCTGACATTAGGTGGATGTGGTAACGACTTTTGGGATGGGAGACCAGGGCGAGTGGCGAAATTGACATCTGAGAGAACAGTCTGGCCCTCCCTCATCATGTCCTCGATTTTAATATTGCGGAATACGCGACAAGCCATGGAAGCGGTCAGAGGCACAAAGGGAAAGCTGAGTATGAGTTTATAGATTGGAGGTATTTGAGGGATCACAATGAGGATCCCCACTGGGAGATTGAGGCACATGATGATGCTGTAGTAAGAACCAATCAGTTCTTATTCAAAACTATCAATGGGGATGACTCACAGGTAATATTGTTGGCCGCCTCGGAGGATAGATCGTGAGAGCCGAGGAAGGGCCCGACCTGATATCAAAGTGTCCCAAGTAATCCCATCGTCGAGATTACTGTGGGAGGATGCAATTTTATATGAAATGGCGAAGAAGACAAGAGTGTCGTAAAAGCCAGACATCATGGCAGCTGCAGACATGTACTGCTCAACATGGGAGTAGAAACAGTACTCTGTGCCGGGTATATGAGTTGCCTGTTGACTGTATATCACAACAGTCATGACACCGCTAGTCGCCAGCCATAGGAACGAGAAAACAATTTGCACCCATCGGTTATCGCCATACACAGCGCGCACGCGCTGAAGGAATAGGAATGCTGTTGAGGATGTTCCAATAACTATCATCACACCAATAGCTATAGCCATGCCACTGCAGTTTGCCACAGTGTGCGCTAGGTTAATTATAGTGAGTTGACCGAGGTCATAGGTGAGTTCACGCAAAAGTAGACCTACTCTGCTCAATCACGGAGAGCAATATAAAAAGAAGGGAGAATATCCTGGAGTACAATCACGAGCAAGTAAGTGGCGAGTTTCAGTGGGACGCCCAGACGTCAAAGCTGACCTTGAGGTGAAAAAGCACAATGTCACGACATGAATCGGCCCCCGCCGCACAATTCGAATGTCATCTGGGACGTAGATTAGAATGTCCCAAATTGTTGCCTAGAGTGATGTGGTGAGATTGATAGTATTTTCCACGATATCCAGTATAACACATACCCCAAGCACAGCAAGACACAAGTTTCTTGAGGCCTCGAATTGAGTAGCTTGTTCAGGTGGGAGGTGGTTGAGATAAACATCAGGGTTTGGGAGTCCCGACATGACGATCGTACTACTAGTGTCAACATGCCAGCAGGTCGACCCTCAGTGCTTTTATTCTTTGTTGTAGTACTTCCCATGAGCATCACCGGTCACTGCCATTCGGTGAAATTAATCAGCCAAACAATCAACCAGAAATGATACCAAAGTGGCTTCTTTGATGATGTCTATCAATCCGTGACACCCATATGCGCAGTGGTTCTCTCGAGGGTGCTGATATTTAGTGACCTCACAGAGGGCCAAGATTGACAGTCGAGAGAGAAACTGTAGGTATCCATTATCGGTGGTCAACATTCTGCAGTGCGGTAATTCATGAGGAACGTACTAAAAATATAAGCGTGGAATTGAGATGCTGGGGCCTCGGTTTCTGATGGCTGTTCAGATTCCACTCAAACGGCGTTTAACTACGGTAGCAAGTAAAAATACCTGGAACACTTCATTTTCAACTCCAATCCATTCCTGATCAAATTGTTGCGCCAAACAATCTAGTCTGCATTAGCTCCCAGTAAGCCGTGAAGTAATGGGCCAACGCTGATTTTGTGCAGTAATAGCGGGATACCACAATCCTCTTCAAGTTCTGAATCGCCTTGGTCGGGATGGGGTCAGGCTTGTGGACCCATTCGGGAATCGGGATGGAGGCGATAGCTGACCGGTTTACCTTAATTAGTCGGGCGTGTCCAAGCATCAGTTACCTTCTAATATACACACTGGCACCTATGTATAGTCCACCTGTTACACGAATCGCTCGGGTTATTCAGAGTGAAGGAGCCGCCAGCGGCAAAATGAGTCAGGTCTGTTGACATTCTGTGTCGTTCTTAATTTTGTGCACAAGGCAAGTAAGCTGGTTGGGTGTGGGAAAGCCCAAAGGTGTCTTTGATCGTGAGGAACGCGGATTCGAGGGCATACCATAAATCGGCGGACACGACTACGCGAAGGTAGAAGACATCTACGCCATGTACACGACAAATACTTACACTCGGACCAGCGAGTTATTTGAAAGAGAAGCTCTCCCAAGCTTGAACGTCCTTTTCTGCAAGTAAGCCCTCCTCAGTTATGATGGGCCGGATTGATTCCGCTCTAGGCACGAGTTTGTAAGGCAAAGAGGGGACCATACCAAACCTCGGCCTGAGAGGATACCGATGCCTCAAGGGATCAAAGCCATCCTCCTGAGCAACGATATCAAATGCCCATAGGATTCTGTATTAGGTATTGAACATCAATATGCGTCTACAAGTTCCGAGGTTGGAGGATCATTCTGACCTTGTGATAAGAACGAATAGCTGATCGTTAGCAATATGCTGGCCAGGACAAATTCGGCGCCCAAATCCGAAGGTGACGCTGTAATTCTTGAAAAATGGATCAGGGTTGTTGATGAATCGCTCGGGCCTGAATTCCTCGGGTTCGGGGAAGAGCTGGGCTCAAATTGTCAGCTAATCTCTAGAGACAGAGAGGTGCGCATTGTACCTCTGTGTTTCGAGTAATCGCACTAAATCTATTGAGCGTGGAGAAAAAGATAGGAAATGCGGCTACTTACTATATGTTTGCAATGACCGTACTACCGGCGGGTATGAACATACCCTCATAAACATCATCTTCGGACGTAGCATGTGGAAGGCCAAGCGAAGCAGGCGGGTGCCATCTGTCAGGTTTTACTTTCGGTTGAGCTAATGCTGAAAATGCATGTGAGTCTTACCGTCCAAGCTCTTTGATTAGAGCTCGAATATAAGGTAGTGAATCTAAGTCCTCGAAGCTGGGTAGTCTTTCTCGTCCAACAGCAGCGTCAATGTCGCTCTGGGCCTGTTTCATCGCTCTGGGATATAGGAGCATCGCCACTGTTGTGTCCAGTTAAGAATGAACAGGAACGCTTCGAGGCCAGACTCACAGATAAAAACCTCAAAATTGCTGTAAGTCTAAAAAAATAATCAGTCAAGGAGTTTTCATAGCCGAAGAAAACCGACCGTCATGACTCCAGCAGTATACGGTGCAGAAGAAGTGATTGCAACTTCCGCATCAGAATAATCGTATAACTTCTGTTTTTCGAGGGCACGAGCAGCCGTAGTACCGAAAGAGGATCCTTTGCTGACAACCATCTTTGTTTGGCTGAGACACTGTAAGAAAAAAAGCTCCTCGTTTTTGCCTTGCTCATCGGCCGCTTTTCGAAACCATTGGAGGGGGCTCTAAAGAACGGTGTCAACCTTTCCTTTTCGACAGGTCAGCTAGGGAACAGCTTACCGGTAGATATAACAATATCGGAAACTATGTCACGTATTCAATGAGTATGACCCAAGCTAAGGTCCGCCTTCTGTGCTTACATGATCAACGAGATATTTCCCTGGTAAACTATTTGCTGCGTGAATGACTTGAGGACCGGAATTTGCAAAGCTGAAGAGACATACTTATTTCTAAAAAGAGCTCAGAAAATTTAGCCATAAATTATAGAATGTTCATATACTCTCGGAAGACTAGGATAACGACTTCAGTAGAATTAAAAACGAGCTCTGGGTGACCGCTTACATTTTTCTAGCTTCCTATAAAATTCAGTATGCTCCGGATACAAGTGATCTATCCGTAGACCATATGCAGAGTAAAACGCGACCGAATGCAATGCCCTTCAAAAATTTGTTAGACTACAAGGATTCAGGGTTAGGGCTAGGTTTACCTTTGAACGTGATCTACGTATTTGTTGGGACTTACTTCAAGCAACTCGCGTAGGAGCAACCTCGACTCTGCATCCTCCAATGGACGATAACTCCGTGATGCATCCGCATTCATGGTTGCGTTCATTAACTGCGTTACGCATATCAGAAAAGACATTCAAGAAAGGGTCACTAAACACAAGTTCACGGTTCTGAATCTTTTCAGTTTCGTTCCAGCTTGTTGGAGGGATCCTTTGAAGCCACGATAGCATATATCACTCCTATTTAAACTTTCAACGCCGTGAGCCTGTACTCAGGCTGGCGAGCTTACGCGATGACATTCTTGGGTCGACTCGAATAAATATTTCCCCGCTTCTCGAGCAAGTCCGTTGCGGCTTTTGGGGTGCAGAGAACTATCAAACTAAGGTAAGGCACTGAAGGCACACTAGTGAAGGGTAACTTGTCTGACCAATTGTATTTTGACCTAGGTGTACCGAGTCCATGACAGATATGACGCCTCCTGTATTAATTGTTTCAGAGAATGATATTGGGAGTCGTACGTTTGGTTTATTCACCATAAACCTCACTCCAACGCATAAACTTCACGGGTAGGAGCTCATTGCTTTTAAGATCATGCCACCACCGAGCGAAAAATGAGGGCCCAGGAGGCAATGGCTTCCGGAGAAGCAAAATTCGGGTTAGAAGTGCTTTCGCGCATACGCCCAGAAGGGGTAAAGCAACGACCCAGAGAGCTGAGGGAGGCTCCGAAAAGACAAGAACGTGCTGAGGCATGGTCGTGTCGAAGAGAGCTGTTATAGTGGGAATTTGGTGACTCGTGGATCCTGTTAATCCTATTCTTATATGTGACCGCCAGCAGACATATTTATAGAAACGAGTTGCAAGCCCATGCTAGTCAGTGCTGGCTGCAGCGTTATGTGAATTGACAGGTATAGTGATAAGTAGGTGATCACGAAGAGAAATGCTTCCGAGTCGAAGCCAAATTCCTGGAAGATATCACCGCTTAGGCATATGGACGACACCTCTAATAATGTGCTCAGAGATGAGGAAGGGCATTCAGGTGGTAAAGGTAGAACATCGCGCTTTCTAAATTAATTGATGATGTTATGTGGTCGTGGGAAAATCATATCAAACCCGACTTCACGCTCGACTCGAGGCACCTTAACCTCCTTGCTTTACACCATGCTCACCTAACTCCTCGCCTTTTAAACCCATACCCCCGATATGTCTCCTCAACCAACAACGAGACCGAAGATGTCCAATTCATCTAGCCTCGTAATTACCATAAAATACGGAGGACTGAAAGCGACCCAATTTTTCTCCAAATACACCGCAAAGTCGTATCAACAGCTCCTGAGTGACCTGACAGAGCTCGGGTTTCCTCACCCAAAGAGAGCAAATATTGTGTTTAAATCCCACGGAACTCTGGAGTTCTTTTGGCCGATCGAACGAAACGAAAATGTGAGCTGATTCTGAGTTCTGTCCTTGGTTATCTAGCCCATCGCTCAATGCCGTATAGAGTTTCTTCGTGAAAAATCTGGTCAAACGTGTGAACCTCTCCCAGAAAGGGCCGTTTAAAGATGAGCAACGAGCTCAGCGACAGCAGTTATCAATGTACTGCGGAACTCTTCTACTCATAAAATTAAATGACACGTCTAATTTGATTTTCGTGCCGCTATTTCCTTTAGTGCTAGTATGAACATCAGAGAGGACATAGATTATGATCCAGATCTCGAACAACAGGGTCCAGCTCCTGTGCCCCCTCAAGCTCCCAAAGTCACAAAGAGGCTTATTGGGCAAAATCAATCACAAAATCAACAATCACCGCCTACCAAACCCTCCGCCAAGCCTGCTGGGGAACGATTTCACCCATACACTCGTCCTTCAGGATCACCTATCACCAACCAGCAGTCTAATGGTGTGATTAGGCAGATACTTCAGAAGCCAGCTAAGCCCGCGAGCTTAAATCAGCGTGCTGCTGAGGTGTTTTTGGATGAGATCGGAACATCACTGAGGACTCCAATAAGGTTCAAAGCCGAGCCAGTAGAGCCCACGATACCGCCGGTATGTGACCAGATCCACTGGGCTTTGCTATCACCTACACGTTTTTTCCAGCCTCCGCCCGTTCTGCCCTCAGCGCCCTCAGCCCAGAGGCGTTCTTCGTTCGCGACGAGTGGGCATAGCCCTTCCGAAGTACAGATTAAACGAGTACGCCCTTTCCTCTTCCGTGTTCAGATTGACCTAAATGATTATATTTGCGCAGGAGCAAATAGCTCCCTCGTTCTCATTTTCAGTGCCTCCTCACGCCAAGACACAGTCGTATATTGACCTCACGTGCGAGTCAACGGCGCCATCCTTTTCTTCGCTATCTTCATTCCCTTCTACTTCCCACGCGTCACTTGTGGCTGGAACTCCAACTATAAGCCCAGAAATTCCTGGAATGGAGTCTCAGCCTGCCGTCTCGCGCATAGGTATATTTGATAGGAGTCCATCGCACAACTCCCTACCCTTTGCGGCACCGAGAAACGGCTCTTCAGTGATTTTTGAACCTCCACATACCCCAGTAGATGTTTCAGCGACTCAATCCACTCCGATATCCATTGCAGTCCCCAAACCCAATGATCTCCTTTCGATTCAAAGCCTTACCAAAGAATTATTCGATTTGAGAAATACTATTACGACGGCCCTAGATAGACAGAACATTATTGTCGAGGAGTTACGTCGTCTAAATGCCGCATACGTTCCTTCTAAACTCTCTCTAACGTCTTCGAGCGAGGCCAAAGCTGACGCAGGTGAGTAAGTTATTGACTCCTTCCGTCGGTGATTCACATGGATCCACAGCAACAAGAGCACGCTTGGATGAATTGGCGAAGGAAATAGAATCCCACAAGACAAAACAGGCCGAGCTTACCAGGGAACTTGAGGCTGAAAGGAACAAACGACTAGAGATGGAGTCGGTTTTGGCAGATATCAGACGAGAACAAAAGTCGCCTTTTGTTGTCCCGGCTCTTCTGGACACGTTCGTCAAGATTTCACAGGCGTCCACAGCTGCGCTAAAATACAAATCAACATTCGGTTCAAACCAGTAATGCAATCATATCAAAATGCATTAATACATATCAAACCTGCTACACTCCTTTTTCATTGTTACTAATTTACACTAGGAGCTATCTCGTCGTCTATTTAATAAGTGGAGTCGAGGTCACCGAACTTGATGTTCGAGAAGGTGACGGAGGCGTTGGGAGAAGAGGACTCGACTTGTTCGGGTTTGCCGGAGTCGGTGGCGCAAGTGCCACGAGCAATTCCTGGCTTGGAGGCATCACCGTTGGTCGGGTAGTTGGAGTCGAGCCAGAGCATGTTGGCAGCGTGGTCATCCCAAATACTCATGACCAAAACCATACCATTGGCCAAAGCCTTGCCCATCTGTGCCAAGCCACCATGTTGGCCGAAGCTGTCCTCGTCGCCGAAGGCCGCCTTCTGTTGGTCACAGAAGTCCTGGGTGATGGAGTCGAGAGCGTCCATGCCAGGAACAGCGACCTTGGAGTTCTGGATAACCTGACCATTCTGAACATAGATGCGACGAATTTCGGAGAGAGTGCTACCGGAGGCAATGAATTGGGTGACGACGGTGAACTTGGAGCTGGTATCGACAGTCATGCCTTTGCCGTAGAAAGATTTGTCGCCCATACGGAAGGAGTTGAAGTCACAACCGTCAGGGTCACAGAGACCATCGTAGCGGCTGTTGATGGCGCAGTCCTCGCCCTCGCAACGAGTCTGACCGTTAACTTGGCAGGGGTGGGGAGTGTAGGCAGCAGACACTGAGTTGGCTTCCCAGATATCCATCTCACCACAGCAAGTGCCGAAGCCTCCGGTTCCGGCGTTGGTGTCGTTGGGAGAAGGCGTCCAGCCCTCAACGTTGGCCTATTGAAAAAATATAGATATTTGAATATAGTTGTTCCCAGTCTACGGATTGATGCATACCTCGCCGTTAATGAACTTGATGTCGCGTGGGCACTGCGAGTCGCAGTAGCCGGTACCATACTTGGCACCAGCCTTGTTGCCGGAATATTTGCTCATCCCACCATCGGCAGCCATCTCAGAGAAGTAGAGAGCGCCGTTCAGACCGCAGGGAAGGTTGGAGACGTCAACATCGAAAGTGAACTCCTTGTTCAGGAGATCGAACATCTCGTAGCTTGAGTCGTCAGCCATGAGGTAAACACGGGATCCAATGTTCTTCTGCTGGCTCTGAGTGACGAACTTGAGTGTGAGGGCGTTACCGCTGGTGGTGATACCGTAGGTACCAGAATAGTCAGCACCGTCGAGGGCGCAGTTCTCGGCACAGGTGGCACCATCGGGACAGAGAGAGGTGTCCCAGGTGTTGCCGGTGTAACAGTTGGTGAAGCCCTCGGTGGTATGAAGCCAACGCCAGTTGGAATCGAGGACAACACTGCCAGAGACGGTTTGACAGCTACCGCTACCAGAGCAGCGTTGCCAGCTGAGGGAAGGGTGGCTTTCAGCTTGTTGTGTGCCTACCTGCTGACCGTAGGTAACGGCCAGGAAGGAAATAGAGAGAAGAGTGAGTTTTGGAAACATTGGTAAGTAGTTTTCGTGGAAAGTCGAGCTCGAGAGAGGTCAAAGTGACTTTTGGTGAGAACTGGGGAAAGTTGGTGGTCGTTGGACTCGCATTTATACCGTTCTTGCGATACCTACAAGCCATTGAACGGAGAAATGAAGGGTGTATCGTTGGCTTTTTTCTCGCTGAAATGAGAGTTCCCATGAAGCTTGGCAGGTAGGACCTTTCAACGTAGAGACCCGGATGTAAATGCAGACTTCGGCGCGCTTTGATGCAGTAAGAGGACGGCTGTGACGGTTGAATAGCTATGCTCTTCTTTTGGATCATTACCTATTGACCAGATGACGCGTAGGGGTCTTCTGCAATATAATTGTCCTGACAGACTCCGGTCCTACGGTCTGAGGCATACTTCCCAATTGTTGATCTGGTATTTTTGGAGGTTACCGTACGGCCAGCTGCCAGCGTGGCAGGTGCACTATTCAATAGTCTGCAGTCTGGCATGATTCAATGCACTTCTTCCTTGCCGTCGGGCTAGGAACAGGCACCCGTTTGTAGCTTCAGTCGTTCCGTGCCCGTTTGATTGACGTGCAAAGGCTAAAATCCTCAGTAATGGGCTCGTCGGTAAAGGGGCGCTCTCTGCGTATAGAGGACTTGAGTTGGCTAAACTTCGGTTGGGCTAAGCATCAGTTGACTAAATAGAACCTGACGACAAGCAGGAGAGAGAATACATAGTGGAGCACTGTGGAGCGACACTGAGAGTTCGCTGGCTTCTCAGCACATGAGATTTCCGATATTGTCACTTTGTTGGGTGTGAAGCCGATGAAAACAAGGGTAAACATATCCGGATCACATCCTCAGCCGTTCGACTGTGAGCTTGTCAGTACTTATCTGAAGAAAGGACGATTCATGCACAGATACAATTCTCCTTTCGCACCCAGCCTCCATATTCCGAGATTTTTCAGACGTTACACGTCGTGTTTTCTGCTTGGAACCGTAGAGCGTCTTTTACTTTTTTCTTGCCGCTTGATTGAGGTCCCCACATTACACAACCCTGAATCTGATTAAAAGGTGGGGTAAGACAAAATCGCTTGTCCCATGGGGTTCAGCCTTGACAAGGAACGCACAAAGGACGTCTCACATTTCATACCGAACCTGGATTTGGGCGTTAGCAAAGTCTATTGAAGGGAGGAGGAACACAGCTGTTGCTCAAAGCAATGAGGCACGCGGTCAGGAGTAAGTGAGCGCCAGAGGATCACATGCACAACGCTAGTCTGTGCTCACCATTCAGCCGTTTGCACCTCTCACGGTCGCCACAATCGGCTGAAGCGATTAACCTCGAAAGAGGACATTCTGAATTGAAGGCAAAGTAAAGCCGTCGCTTGGGGAGTAAAGGGAGGGAGTCCAAGAAAACCTCTGGACCGGAAAATATCCGTGTAGCCAGCATTATCGACGACGATAACAAAGAACTCATGTCAAGAGAGAGGTTGATGCGGATATCCTCCTTACCATTGACGTAATGTCCATCCTCTCCTCTTTCGAGATCGACACTTCGCGAACAGCCATTCGTGAGACTTCATCCTGTGACTTGATCCAGTATTTCTCGATCGCAACAGACCAATGAAGTTGCCAAGAGATCCAATCGTGGGTGCTCGAGATCCTACCTTGAACCGACCTTATAAGAAGCAGGCTCGAAGCAGGGTCAGCAGAATTGAGATGTTCAGGACTCAGTGACACACGAAGCAAGGTGGGGTGGCAAATAATTCATTGATTTATGCCGACATAATGTTACACACAGGCTTTGAATAGGGTATCAATACATTACTTTGAAGCCGTCAAGGCACCTGTGGGTGGAATCAGCACACCGGGCGCATAGCTAGGAAAGAAGCTGGCGGTGACTTACAAGTTTAAGAGAACAAATTCATTAGATCCTCTTAAGCGGAGAAAGTGGTGCCGATGTCACCGAATTTGATGTTCGAATAGGTGACGGTAGCATCAGCGGCAGAGGACTCGACATCCTCAGGTGCACCAGAGTCGGTGGCGCAGGTGCCGCGGGCAATTCCTGGCTGGGATGCATCAGCATCAGTGGGGTAGCTGGAGTCGAGCCAAAGCATGTTGACGGCATGGTCGTCCCAGACGCTCATAACCAAAACCATGCCATTAGCCATAGCCTTGCCCATCTGTGCCAAACCACCATGTTGGCCGAAGCTATCCTCATCGCCGAAGGCCGCCTTCTGCTGGTCACAGAAGTCCTGGGTGATGGAGTCGAGAGCGTCCATGCTGGTAACAGCGACCTTGGAATTCTGGATAACTTGGCCGTTCTGAACGTAGAGGCGACGAATTTCGGAGAGTGTGCCGCTGGTGGAGTTGTCGGAGGTAAGGAACTGAGTAACGACAGTGAACTTGGAGCTGGTATCAACGGTCTTGCCTTCGCCGTAGAATGATTGATCACCCATGCGGAATGAGTTGAAATCGCAGCCGTCGGGATCGCAGAGACCGTCGTAGCGGCTTTCGATGGCACAGTCCTCGCCCTCGCAGCGAGTCTGACCGTTAGATTGGCAGGGGTGAGGGGTGTAAGCGGCAGAAACCGAGTTTGCCTCCCAGATATCCATTTCACCACAGCAGGTACCGTAGTTACCAGTTCCGGCATTGGCGTCGTTGTCGGAGGGAGCCCATCCCTCGACGTTAGCCTACAGAATCGGATAAGCCTATGGGCTTCTATTAGAAACAAGTAACACTTACCTCGCCGTTGATGAACTTGATGTCGCGTGGACATTGCGAGTCGCAGTAACCAGTGCCATATTTAGCACCAGCCTTGTTGCTGGAATATTTGCTCATCCCACCATCGGCATCCATCTCAGAGAAGTAGAGAGCGCCGTTCAGACCACAGGGAAGGTTGGAGACGTCAACATCAAAAGTGAACTCCTGGTTCAAGAGATTGAACATCTCGTAGGTCGAGTCGTCGGCCATGAGGTAAACACGGGAGCCAATGTTCTTCTGTTGGCCCTGAGTGACGAATTTGAGTGTAAGGGCATTGCCGCTGGTGGTGATACCGTAGGTGCCGGAATAGTCAGCACCGTCGAGGGCGCAGTTTTCAGAGCAGGTGGCACCATCGGGACAGAGGGAGGTGTCCCAGGTGTTGCCGGTGTAGCAGTTGGTGAAGCCTTCGGTGGTATGGAGCCAGCGCCAGTTAGAGTCGAGAACGACGCTACCGGCGACATTAGTGCAACCATTGCTGGTGCACTTTTGCCAGGAAAGGGAGGGGTGGCTTTCGGCTTGTTGAGTGCCAACCTGCTGACCGTAGACTACGGCGAGGAGGGAGAGTGAGAAAAGGGTAGCTTTTGGGAACATAGCGAGGGGTGATTTGAGATCTGTTGTCGAAGATGCTCGAGAGGCGTCGAACGATGTCGAGACTGGGCAGATACCCCTGCCATTTATACGTTACGTCCCGGAAAATGTACGGGGGGATTGTTGCCTTTTTGCACCAGAAGTTGTGTGCTGACGAGAATGTGCCGGACTGAGGGCACATATCGGACACTTTTTGCAGGGACAACAACTAAACTGTTGCGCAGTGTAGTTAGTCGATCATAGGAAAGAGGAGCAGGAGTGGAAAAGTGGACCCTTTGAAGAGATCAGCGGCACATTCAATTGCTGATGTCACTAAAAGAAATAGTACATTGCCTCCGATAAATCAGCGTGCCGACAGAGAGAGAATGGTAGCTTTCGTTGCCGAGTTAAATCGGATTGATAGTTGTGATAGCTTTAAGCCATTCGTCAGCACAAGCACAATTCCGGACGTAGATGGATACGTGCTTGAGGATTGGACAACCAGCAGTATCCCTAAAGTCTCGTAGAGCTTTATTCCGATTGCAGATCAAGCAAAAGCACCACTTGGATGCGCTCAAGCCAGCTGCCGCATGCCCAGTCAAATCTGCGGTGTATTACTTTCCATGGGCTGGGTGCTCCAAGCGACAATAAATGAGTTATTCGTCCAAAAGTCACTCCACTGATTTTTTCCGACCTCGCAGTTACAGTGCGAGTTTTGGTGATGAGTGCAGCTATTCTTGTCAATGATTGTCCTCGGTAAAAGTAATAGGAGGTCACCAAGGGTTGAAACTCGGTGGTCAATGCTTCTTTCTCTCCTAAGGCATCCAGAGGTAACTGTAGCCTCTATAAAAACCCGTGTTCGTGGAGCCAGAAGATCCGCCAGGATAACCTGAACATCAAATTCCACGCGTGGCAGGTTCTGAGGCGCCCAGTTTGCCTAGGCGGTCGTTGGAGTTGTGCGGTAACGATCAAAGAAGCCAACGTGAGGGGATTATAGAATTCACAGTTAATGTTGCCGGGGTCAGGTCAGAGACATTGAACATGGGACTACTCTGTCCGTAACCGAGTGGAGAGTACTCATTGATAATTGTGCCTCGTTGGAGCTCTGTGCAACTTTCGAAGCATTTTGTGGAGCATGCTCGCTACTTTGCGCTGGCCATGTTGCTCTTGGTCGGAATAATCTAGGTGGTAAAAAGAACTTGCATCTTCTTCCACAA
Source organism: Leucocoprinus leucothites (assembly GCA_013368445.1). Taxonomy (NCBI): domain Eukaryota; kingdom Fungi; phylum Basidiomycota; class Agaricomycetes; order Agaricales; family Agaricaceae; genus Leucocoprinus; species Leucocoprinus leucothites. The sequence continues at coordinate 815,177 of JAACJO010000009.1, forward strand.
GCATGAACTATCGCCCGTTATCACCACAATGAGGAACTGCAGAGTACATAAGTTGAGGTGGTCGCAGCTGGAGGGTTTGAACAACAGATTCCAAAAACGGGAACAACTACTTTGATCAATTACTTACATAATATAATGTTATCTGGAAATCGCCGAGGCATATCAGGTTCACCAATTAGGTTGACTTGGTCTCCCTCTCTAAACGACGCGATCTACTCTTCCAAAGTCCACATCTCATCACATTTCTTCTTAAATGTCCTGGCAAGGTAGGACAATCCCAGTAGCTCGAAAGGCCTCGCTCTCACCACCCGTTGATCTCAGAATACGTTGATAAGAACCTCGTTGGTAGCGGCAGGATAGCCAAGGCTGCCATCCTCGGTTTACAAGGAGGAGTTTGGTCTAAATCACCAGGATTTGAAGTACGCGTCATTCTGGAAAACATTTAGTCTGAGTCTGAATATGGGGTTCAAGATTTCGCCAAAGGAACAAAAGGATATTGTGGACGGCTTTACCAATGCAGATAATATTCAGGCTAGCGGTATTCGTGCTGCTCAAGAGAAGTACCTCACACTTCGGGCGGATGGGCGCAGCATTTATGGGAAGAAAGGAGTGCGTCCAGATTAGATCACTTTCTAAGTAGACTGCTTAACCACGCCCTTGACAGGCTGATGGCATAGTGCTCGTCAAGACGAAGCAGGCAGTTCTCGTCGGCGTATATGAGGCACCTACACAAGCGGGTGAAGCTACACCAATTGTGGAGGGCCTCGCAGACTACTTGATTGGCGTTGGATATTAAATTCACCATTTTCTTTGCCAGTCTGGGTTGATCATAAATCTAATCATATAGCTCCCCTTTGCCTAGTCTGAGAGTCAGGGTGCAGAAATTCCTCTTGCTTTAGTAACATTTGTTCCCGGAATCAATCGCATGTCGTTGGCGTTTTGCCACAAAGCTTCAACAGAAATCTAATCTACTTATACATCAAATACGATAACGTCATATCACACGGTGGTTCTAAAGAACCCTGACAAATGTGTTGCCACAAAATAAACAACGTGGAACTGCTTCAAGCAACTCTTCCACAACCCATCCCTGCGCTAGCGGGGGCAACCAAGTCGGCTGTTCCGGTGAAGTTCGCGCTGATAATGGTAGGAATGCCTTCCGACTACAGCCAGCACACGTTCGTACATACGGCGTAGACAAGATAAACGTCGTGATCGAACATCGAGCTGGAAACAGTTCAGATATGTCCAATTGCAATGGTAGGGAACATACCCCAATGATGATCATTGCTGCAGACTGCGACGGTAATATCAACTAACGGAATGGTGACCCCGCATGCAGGACAGTGTTCTTCTACCTCGGGGGATTCCATTGAAGGCAGTTTGGTTTGAACTTGCTCCGACAAGGCACGCGCTTCATTGGAAAGATCTCTCGGCGAGCCAGGTAATAATGACTGGACAACCGTTCGCAGGATGAAGGGAACATCGTCAACTTTAGGAGTTGTCAGAACACTATGCTTTGGCGGGTCATCTAACGGCTCACAGTGTAGGAGAGAAACAATGGCACCAAGATGGCGTATGATTGTGCGCACCGTACGATGTGAGACCGCAGAGAGGAGCTTTTGTGCAACAACCCCACAGTTGTGACGCTTGTCCTCCGTGTCCGAGTGTTTCTACCGAAAAAATTAAGCAGCCGTAAATTGTGAAGCTCGCATACTATGCAGAATTGCCTACCCAAGTGAAGTCTGCGAAAGCTAGCCGAATTCTTAATGACACCAGGGCATCATAACCGAAAAGATGTTTAGAGAGACTTTCCCTAAACCTTCGCCTGACTTCCTCAGATAGGGTTGAAGTACAGGGTGGAATGCTAATCGTTAGGGAATGATCGTCGAGTGAGGAGGCATCAAGGGCTTGAAGAACACGTGGGTGCATTTCGTTCAACTTCGTTTTATCACTCCAGCGGAAGAGATATGGTCGGAGGAGGTCAAGTGTCCCCCTTCCAGAAGCTTGAAAAGGAGTCAGTCGCCACAGGTTTAAGCTCTATCACGGAAAAACAACAACCTTTTGCTTGCTGGAAGAGAGTCGCCAAGTCTTGGAGTAGCATGTTATCTGAATTTTCGTCGTCATCCCATAGCTGGGAAACAATCAAGCAACTGTTATGTTTAGCCTCGTGCTTATAGCTGAAATCAGATGGGCGCATAGCTCTTCAAGGAATAGGTGAGCGACGTAAAAGATGATGACATGACATGACCATCACTCACTCCTGCGCCCACACAAGAGTAGACCTATCATCAAACGAGGCAGCGCCGGTGATTTTGTTCATGTCGACCAAATCCGCATCTCCGTGTTGTGTTTCAACAAAAACGGACCTGGCAGCTTTTGAGGCCTGCTGAGAGTTAACATAACCAGTGGACCACGAAGGGTCGGAAGACACGTTCTGAATGACATGGAAGGAGCCATCAGCAAGTGTAACAAGGAGAAGATCCTGAGAGCTGATATAGCTTAATCCAGTCATTGGGTGAAAGGGCGACGATGATTTGTGGATTTTCTGATTTTTGAACGTCAATATCCGAGAACCAGACCAGTTAGATGTTCCTGACGGAGAAGACCATAGCAGCAGTCTACCAGGTTTGTTTATGACCAAGATAGGCTGCAGATACCGAATCAGGCAAGTTTAGATGGGGAGGACCGCTGGTACTCACACTTCGAGAGGGAGGGCTGATCCATCGCATGGATGTTATTCCTATTTGGTCAGGTTGATGGATGAGCCCAAGATCCTGAACCTCCGTCTGGATGGCGTAACTCGGGCCAAATAGCGATGAGCCGGTCTCTTCAATGAGATTCTGCGACACTTCCAGTAACCCTATAGCTCCCGCCGAATTCCCATAAGCCAGAGTGCCAGAAGCTTGGGGTAGTCAGATGCAAATTCAGCTAGCACCACAAATGGAATTCACCTTTCCCGGTATCTGAGAGGGCCCATTTTGAGAAGGCGAGAAGGTTGGTCCAATAACTCCCAAGAGTCAAGTCGTGAACAAGTTCTACAACACCATTGACATATCTAGGTGGGCTCAGCAAGGAATTGATAGAAATAATGGAGAATGCACATACCTGAGGAATAACACACTTCCGGCACGATTTCCAGCAATGAGCAACGATCCATTGCATCCTGGAACCGGTGCGATCCCAAAATCGGGCTGGGGCGTCCAACAAATGCCTGAAATGAGCTGGTCAAGCCACTTCAAATGATCAGCATCGTATAACATACTAACGACCTGTGCCCGTAACGTCCGTGCCATTTGGCTGACTTCAGACATGGCAGCCTGGAATTTCTCGATGAGAAAGGCTGTTACTCCCAAGGTGCTGGTCCATTCTCCTTTGAGCGAGTTCCGTGTGGCAGTCCAGAGAGTAAAATCCAGGTTCGAGCTGAGAGTAGCGACGATACACCTGACATAGACTGTAAGAGTCTGAATAAGCGAGGAACCATTTGCAGAGACCTTACCCTGAAGTGCTCGATAAACCAGAAGGCGAAACAGCCACTGCCAAAAGGGTTAAGTCTATAGATCCCAAGGACACTGCTCCCCAATCTAAATTTCAAGAAGTTAAGCAAAGGATAAGAGTGGTAAGAGCCATGACAACGTGCCTTGCGAGTACTCAGGCCATTTGAACGCTTCACCCGAGTCAAACTGCACTATAGTCCTGAACCACCCGACTCCCTGTTGCTCATTCGTGTTCTCCTTCTTGAATGAAGACTTGATTGCAGATGCGTTGTCGTGTGTTATTCCATATGCAGGGGTCTAATCGAACAGATTGATTTAGCTCGACTTCCAAGGCTAGAAAATACAAAACTGTAACAGTACCAATACATAAGCAGCACTTTTCGTCGCAAAAATTAGTTGACCTTCAGCGGACCATTGTAGGCATGTCGGAGAAGGATGAGATGTTGTGGTTGGAAAGTTAAGAGTAGCGTGAATCGGCAAGGAGGGCATCCAAATCTTAGTGCCAATTTAGTATACACAAACTCAAATGCGGCGCAAACAGTCACATGATGTCACAAGCATGGGTTTTCGTTACAGTTAGATCTCAGGGCCAGATCCCATCCCCTCAGCTGCAGCAGGCTTCAACTTGCGTCCAATTTCGAGGAAACAGCCCCGTCTCGTTTATACGCTAAACTGAAACCACGGCCCTAAAGCTACGCAATGCCAAGCTGGGAGGTTTGACCCATTTTGGGACTCATGACGTCAAATCTCGCAATCTCACACACGCAGGTTCAAACGGACAACCAATGGTCCCACGTTGATACACATATTGTTTCTTACTGCCCACCATGCCTTGGGAGACAATTGAACTGAATGACGGTGAGCAATATACATACTCTTTGGAGCCCCGACTTAACGTCCTGGTGCGTCAGGAAATAAAATACCTAGCATTGCGTACGCTCAAGTGTCTTCATCTGTGTTGAGTATTTGGCACTGACTGCCAACAGCTTCGGTACCTGGACTTTAGGCAACGGTCAAGCGCCGATTGATCAAGTTGAGCAAGCAATTTCGGTGGGCTTCTCGCATGTCGGTCAGTCCAGTATCACAACTGTCCTTGCCTTTACTTCATGCATTCTATCAGATACCGCACAATCCTATAGGAATGAAGAAGAAGCAGGGAAAGCCGTTCGCGAAAGTGGACTCGCCCGAGAAGACATTTTCATCACCACAAAGTACTCTGGCACCAATGGACTTGACATACAAACGTCAATCACGAACAGCCTGAAGAACGTGAGCTTTTGTGTACACTAAGTAAAAGTATACAGAAATACTAAGAAAATCTAATAGCTGGGCGTCTCCTACGTCGATCTATACCTTATCCATCACCCTTCACTTGCGGTCCCGGATATACCTACTGCTTGGAGACAGCTTGAAGAACTCAAAGAGAAAGGACTTGCGAAGTGAGCGCCACTACGCAGGAAATAACAACCCTTCCGAGCTCATAACTTTCTTAGGAGTATTGGTGTAAGCAACTTCGGCGTGATCGAGCTGCGAACCCTCTTGGCTTCGGCCAAGGTCAAACCCGCTGCCAATCAAGTTGAGTCCCATATTCTTGACCCGAATAGTTGGACCGACTTCGTTTCATTCAGATACTTCTTCATCCATACGTCTATGTTCGCCAAGCTCCAATCATTGCTTTTGCCAAGGCTAAGGGAATAGCAATCGAGGCATATAGTGCTCTCATGTACGTCGCCCTTATGAGTTAATCCCGAGTAAAGTATGGCTAATTCTCATCGCTATCAAAAGCCCTCTCACACACCGCCCAGGTGGTCCAGTCGATGCACCTGTTAATAAAATTGCAAAGAATAAGAATGTTGCACCGGAGCAAGTTTTATTAGCTTGGGTGAAAGCCAAAGGTGCTATTGCTGTGACGTACGTCATCTTGCGTTGTACGAGCTGCGCCTGGCCTCATGTTTCTGGAATTTTAGGACCAGCTCCAAAAAAGATAGATTAGAGCGCTACCTTGATGCCGGGAACTTAGGCAAGGAGTTCCTTTGAAGTGAAGATGTCCTTTACTGATAACGCACGTTCTCCCCATAGAGCTCTCAGGTGCAGAGATTGCAGCTATCGATGCCGCCGGTGCAGTGGGTGCCCAAATATCGCCTAATAAACTGGGCTCCCGGATGCTCAGCGTTTTTGTATTGATGGCATTCTTGCTATGGGCAACACTCCATTTCGGACATTTGGCTGGTGTCAACATCTCCTTGGCGAACCAAGCAACCTGCCTTGGACAGTAGGGAACAGCTAAATAGTGACAATACTGGTACTGTAAACTAAACTTGAGCTTGAACAGTGAATCACAGAGCTACATGTATGATACGAGAATCAAAGGAAAGATGTGGCTTCCTCTCCAGTGATCCAACCCGGGCCTTGCCTAGAGCCCCGATAAATCGAGGTTCCGTATCATTTCCACAACCTTGCTTGAGCGTGGTTGAATTCGTGCTTCGAAGGGAAGAGGATGCCTGTGTTTTGTCAGCAACCCGGTCGTCAAAAACGCCATCGTGTCCTACTCACGCAGAGAGGTCTCCACCAAATCGAGGTTGAAGCTGCACCGGTTTTCCATCATCACCTAACGGTGGCCTTATATCGAAATTAGATAAAACCGACGCAATTACGATGAAGATCGTGCTATCGCTCATATATTGACCAGGGCACACTCGACGACCGAAGCCGAATGCAGCGACTGAGGGGTATTGGGCATTTGGGTCGAGCTGTCCGTCCTTTAAGAACCTTTCAGGCATAAAGCTATCGGGATTGCTGTAAACGTCAGGATCCCGAAGGATTGACCTATAGTAGCAGTTTGTGAGTTTCGCAAACAGGCACGCTCACAATCGTATCGTCCCGTACCAGGAATTTCCCATGACAATGGTACCTTTTGGAATGAAATAACCATCATATTCATCATCCTCACTCGTATAATGAGGAATAGCTGTCCTACGATCAATGACGCTCATTTGATAAGATAAGAAACCCATACCTGAGGGCAGCACGAGGTGCCATCTGTTGAGTTCATGAAGCAATGCATTGGTGTAAGGTAGGGATGATTTGTCGCTGAATTCAGGAAGGCGTCCGTTTAAAACATGATCGAGTTCAGCCTGGGCTCTTTTTTGTGCTTCGGGATAAAGGCACATGACGAGGAAAAATGAGAGGAAGGTTGATGCTAACTTTGACCGATTCATAAGAGGGAGAACGAGGTGCATGGACGAATATGACACTCACTGTATCCTCGCCGGCTGGAAACGATGGGCTTGATGTTAGCAAGTCTGCAGACAGAGAATGGGTATAGTTATTCTGACCTAAGTATGAAACTGCTGCAACATTTCGGGCAACATTCTCTTCGTCTTCCCGGTTAGGATTACGTTTTGCCGGCAGGCCGTTTATCAATGCCGAAGCAACACTCGGGGAGGCAGTTCCTTCCGCCTAACATATTGTTCAGTGAGAAGAAGCACATCATTCGGGAATTTACGCACAATTTTCTGCTTCACGAACTCGAAAGGCTTGACGGAAACAAGCTGATTAATGCCAGCGTAGTATTTAGCGGTTTTCTTCCAACCGGTGCCAGGGAACCAGCTCGGAATGTACTTCATCGCCGGGAAGGTGTTGACTAGATACCTTCCTGTGACACCTGCGTCAGTAAATCCTTTGTTTGCCTCTTGCGCCCGGAAAATATATGGATCGTCAGTTTCTTGGACAGTTATTCCATAAGAAACTTTCATGATTATTGCAGCGATGAGACTATCGACATTCAGTAAAATCTTGAGTAGGAATGTTGAGAAAAAACCTACTGGTGAATATGGTGAGCAAATTCATCGGGCGCATTTAATAATCGCCGGAGGAACATTCGAGCTTCCTTGATTTGAGTGCCATCATATTTCGGTACCTGACCTGGGTTAAAGTGTTGACGGAATGCGCGACGATGACGTCGCCACGAGTAGCCATATGGAAGTGCAGCCAATGCATAGTCGAACTTCATGCTAGAATTCAGTCAGTCAGAAAACATTGTAGTGTATAATGTCGAATAACTCACTGCTCGACGGTCATAGGAGTAGGTGGGCGATCAGAATATTTACTTGACCGTTTATCAAAGAGGTCTCCTGTCCGTCGCAGTGATCCCAGTACCAGGAACGGTTGACCCAGAACCTCGAAGTACACCATATCACCTTGTGAAAGCTAAGTAAGTCCAGGTATCACTTTTGTGATCATAAAAGAAAGCCTCACCATATCTTTTGAACCAGTTGTCATAAGTTAACCATGAATTTTGTAATGGTTGTTCGAACAACGCCCCTATGAGCGGGTATCCCTTCGGACCTGGTGGACGAGGAAGACCGCGAGGATTTGCCTTGCGTTCAACTAGATATCTTTGTAGATACCTCACGAGCGCAGTACCAGTCAAAAGGAAAACCAGCTGCAGAAGCATTTAGCCTTGGGCGGATGGAGGCACGAGGGTTAGGCGAGGGTAGCTTTATAGCGTGGGACGGATCCATGGTACTGAAAACGAGTGGGTGCCATTCATCAGTACTCAGTCTCGTTAGTGTGGATGAATTATACTTTGAAAGGTCAGAAATTCTGGTAAAGATAGAATGTGGCTTCTGAATGGAATCGAAGAACCTGTCAAGCTTTCCCTCATGGAGTGGCTCCGGCATTTGCCGGGACACAAGCGCCTTGGACGCTGGACTTGATCTTAAGCGCTTGAACGAGCTAAGCTCATTCACGAGGACTTTGGCATTGGTTGAAATGAACTGTTCAGAGCATCGCCGCATAGACACATGTCTCACGTACTATCTATCTAGTATGACAATATTTACGCCTTGAGTAGTAATCTGAGCCCCACGCCCAAGTCGTACATGATAGATTCATACCCGGTTCATCAACCTTCAAATAGAATCCGAATCCGACCCCCTAGCCGAGTATAAACTGTCAAAGTTGTGATCGCCCCACGAGGCCAGTAATTCCGACTTCACAATCAATCGACTCCCCACTTTTTTAAAGTACTGGCCGTTTCAGTACCTGAAGCAGGACAGATCAAATATAATTACAGTCGGAGTCAATCAGGAGGTCCGTTGAAGAAAAAAGAGTTGTGAATAATGCGAGGGGTCATAATTCTAAATTCCAAACGTGGGGAGTGGCTGGCGGGTCGGGCAAATCGTCAAGCTGATCATGAACAGGCCAGAAACATCTTGGAATTTCGAAGTGCACTCCGATCGCACAAACGATAGAGGAGTTATCTGAGAAATTAACGGGTTTACATAACCAAATTTCCCAGAATTATGTTGACTCGATTGGTTCACCTTCCCTCAGCCTCGAACTCGATCCATCCTACCTTTCAACAGCGCGTTCTAGCTACATCCGCAGGCGGTTTCTATTTCGTATCAACATAAGAGCTACAACGACTAATGGCTAACTCCTACTGGCGCTTCTCTCTCCTCTCAGGTCTTCTCTTCAACCTCTCTGGCGTCCTCTCGGCACTCTATCCAACACAGCCGGTTTCCGATACGGTCTTTTTCTGTGGGGACTCTGCATTGATAACTTGGGTTGATACATACAAAAAGCCTCATGTGGCAGGACTAGGGGCTCTCGCAATCAAATTATACACGAGTGAAGATGTATGCCTCTCCCCGTCCTTTCCCGACTGTCTGGTGAATCTGGTGGCTCATTCATTCTTGGTTTGTTCATATATGCACAGGATTACGTGGCTACGCTGGCTCAGGGTGTAAATTCGGTGTCGTATGCCACGCTGGTTGCCCTTCCGCTGGACTTGCGGAACGATACGCTGTAGTAAGCTCTTCGCTGTTCACATCATAGGAAAAGCGTGACAAGACCTTCCCAGCAACTTGCGATTCTCTGCACCCGGTCTTAGAAAGGATGTTTGGACGGCAGACTTTACTATTCTACCCGAATCCTCGAATCTCAAATCCGGCCCCGTCCGAATTCACTCTCAGCGGCTTCTAAAAAAACGTCTACTTTGGCTTCGACACAGTCAGCATCGCAGACGACAACGACAAAACAGACAATCTCGGAAATTACGCCAGCAACTACGATCTTTCCTGATTCCCTGGATGGCTCTTTGTCTCCACCTCGGAGAAATGGCGCCGTGTACAGCAGGGCGGATCAGGTTGACAAAGCACGTTTTCGGCTACTGTTTATCGTCTGGCCCGCGATGTTTGGCCTTTCGATGGCGCTGTGATTCTGATTCGTTGTCTCAGGTCTGGTGATGACTGTGGCACAGCTGGCGATCCGTGTTCTACCGCGGTCTCTGATCTACTACGCTCTCTCTCCTTCCTGGTTCCAGACAAGAAGAAAAAACATTCTCTCTTTACTAATTGTACATTAGTGTATTTTGTATTATAGTCATCCGGCGTAATAGTAAACAATCGATCGCGAATTTTGAAGTCGATCGTGCGCACCTTCTGTCGATCCGCTAAATCTAATTCAATCGCGGGACAAGTTAAAAGCACCACATTGGTCAGCGCTTCGGGAAAGAGCGCGGGAATTCTCCACGTGATTTAGCCCAGCTACCCTCGGAACAGTTGCACTCGCTTAGTACACACTTTTTGTTCTCTATACCTTAGCCATGCTTCAGCTCAGACGGGTTGCTCAACAGGTTTGTCGTGTTGTTGAGATTTTAATATGCTTTTCTGACGCGTATTTTACATCCGTAGAATATCCCAAAAGTCGGACGTCGTTTGCGCCAGGGCGCACTTCAAACGGCGTCATGGCAGTCATATCGAGGGCTCGCGACTGCGTCGGAGCCATACGACGTTGTGGTCATTGGCGGTGGTATGTTTTGACTATCCTTTTGGCTCATAGCATTGTCACAAACCATCTTGTAAAGGTCCGGGAGGTTACGTGGCTGCTATTAAGGCGGCCCAGCTTGGACTCAAGGTAAAGATTTTCTGCACTCGGTGTCGCTTACTCAAAATTGATATTTTATCCATCTTTCTTCTAGACCGCCTGTATCGAGAAACGTGGATCCCTTGGTGGCACTTGCCTGAACGTTGGCTGTATTCCCTCGAAAGCCATGCTTAACAACTCGCATCTCTACCACCAAGCAAAACATGATTTCGAACGACGGGGTATTGATGGTACGCCATATCTTTTTCCTGAATTTTCTTGAACTATCTCTTATTTCAATACCTTGTTAGTTTCTGGAGTGTCACTTAACCTCCCCAAGATGCTCGAAGCCAAAAACACCGCCGTTACCGGCCTAACGAAGGGTATTGAACACTTGTTCAAAGCTAACAAGGTCGACTACATCAAGGGCGCCGCGTCTTTCACTTCATCTACATCCCTTTCCGTGTCCCTCCTTTCTGGCGGTGAGCAGCAAGTTGAAGCGAAGAATATTATTATCGCTACTGGCTCAGAAGTCACTCCTTTCCCTGGTGGTTCCATCGAGATTGACGAGAAGCAAATTGTCAGCTCGACCGGTGCACTTGAGTTGGAGAAGGTGCCTGGAAAGATGGTTGTTATTGGTGGTGGTATTATCGGTCTTGAGATGGGTAGTGTGTGGAGTAGACTTGGTGCTGAGGTTACGGTTGTTGAGTTCCTTAATGGTATTGGTGGTGTTGGAATTGATGAGGAAGTTGCGTACGTTTCGATCTCTCCGTTTTTTCATCCTACTTTCATACTGATTTGGCGAATAGCAAGCAATTCCAGCGGTTGTTGACCAAGCAGGGACTCAAGTTCAAGCTTAACACCAAGGTCCTTTCAGCGGACAAGAAAGATGGAAAAGTTTACTTGACCGCCGAGTCTGCTAAGGATGGCAAGCAAGAAACAGTACGCACCCGGTTGCATTCGGAACTTACCCGACTTGATCTAATTACCGTGCCCTATTTTACAGCTTGAAGCCGACGTCGTTCTCGTCGCTGTCGGTCGCCGTCCTTACACCGATGGCCTCAACCTTGAGGCTGCTGGTGTGGAGGTGGACTCTCGTGGCCGTGTCGTTATCGACGATCAATTCACCACCTCGGTGAAGCACATCAGGTGTATTGGTGATGTCACCTTTGGTCCCATGTTGGCTCACAAGGCCGAGGAAGAAGGTACGCTCCTTTACTAACTTTCTTCGCTGGCTTTTTTCTCATATTAATGTGTAGGTATCGCCGCCGTCGAACACATCAAGTCTGGGCATGGTCACGTCAACTACAATGCCATCCCCTCCGTCGTCTACACCCACCCCGAAGTTGCCTGGGTCGGCCGCACAGAGCAAGACCTGAAAGCCGACGGTGTCAAGTATAACATCGGCAAATTCAGCTTCACTGCCAACTCTCGTGCAAAGACCAATTTGGACACTGATGGCTTCGTCAAAATTATTACGGAGAAGGAGACGGACAAGATTCTTGGTGTGCACATCATTGGCCCGAATGCCGGTGAGATGATCGCTGAGGGTGTACTTGCTGTTGAGTACGGCGCAAGTGCAGAGGATGTTGCTAGGACCTGCCACGCTCATGTATGTTTTCCTTTGTTTTGGAAATTGAATGTGGTTGCTCATACTCGCCTTTGTTCAGCCTACATTATCGGAAGCATTCAAGGAGGCCGCTATGGCCGCTTACGGAAAACCTATTCATATGTAATTTCATGTTTTTGGTTAATGACTATGATTCTGGTAATAGATTCCCCTTTTCAATACCTGGATTATACTTGAGCCTCGATATTTAAAATTATGGCCCTGCATATTTAATCGAAACTAACGCCCCTAGTCACATCTCCCCACTTATCCAGCACATCCAACATAATAGCACATTTATTCCGGACAGCAAATTCCGCATCTTCACCTAGCATCAAGTACTTGGGCCATTCCCTACCCTTCGCTACACCCTCTCCTCTAACAATGTCCACAATTGCTTTTGAAGCCTTGTCAGGGTCACCCTTTTCGTTTCCTGGAATGCTGGCGAATACACCATGGGCTCGGGTGCGTAGGGGCTCGTATTCGGGTATTGGGTTATTGGTATTCCATCCGTGAGAGTAGATGCCTTCGGTGCGGAAAGAGCCTGGTTGTACGAGGAGAGTTCGGATGTTGAAGGGCGCGAGTTCGGCAGAGAGGTTTTCAGAGAATGCTATTGGTGTCAAGATGATGGTGAATGAGTGGGTGATAGCTCTGTAGAATGGAATGTATTCTTACCATGGATGGCGGCTTTGACCATCGCGTATGAACCGATGCCCTACATATATACATGGATTGAAGTTAGGAGGGAGAGGAGTTGGGGATGTACCGGAAGTTCGGCCCTCCAGGCGGACCGGCTGCCAAATGTAACGATTGTCCCCGACTTTTGTGCACGCATGTACGGGGTGACGGCGAGTGTCAGTTTTACGGGACCCATAATGTTCTCATCCATGATTTTTTGGATCGTAGGAATTCTACCGGTGTGGTCGGCTCGGAGGTTGATGGTGTGCCATGAAGAGGCAAGGCTAGAAAAACGTACCCAGCTTCTTCAATTATACCTGGCCATCCCCAGCCTAATACAAAGCTAACATCCATCTCAGTCGTAAACACCCTTTAGAGGACACTTCGTACCGGCATTATTAACCAATACGTCGATCCTTCCCCATACCTTTGCTCCTTCCTCGACGACTTCTTTAACGACTTCTTCTGAATCGCCTAGATCTAATCTGAGGACCTTTAGCCGGTCCTTGGCGGTGGCATCGCTTAAGGAAGTGACTTCGTCGATGAGTTTTTGAAGTTTGGGTAGAGAGCGGGCTGCGGCGATGACGTTGTCCCCGCGAAGAATGGCGAGGAGGGCTAGGCGGTAACCGAAACCTGAAGATGTGCCGGTTATAAACCAAGTTAAGGGGTGTGTGGGGATTGGGATGGGAGTTCCCGTTGATGATCCGTTAGTGATAATAGGAGTACCGTTTGTAGTTGCTGCTGAGGTCATATTTGAGGTGTTGGCTTGGTGGATAGTTGTTTGGAAGGAACGGAATGATGAGATTGGACGAGGGCAGATGTTAAAGGTTGTAGTGTGAGAAAAACGAACACAAGGATTCTTGAGAGATATAAAAGTACGACAAATGGATACACGCATGGTGACATTTCTGTTCGCTAGCTAAGAGCTTTTAAAACGAGTCATCCCAACTTACCCCATTCAAAGCCGATTGAAGCGCGGCCAGATGAATTATGTGACGTGAAGTGGAAGGCTCAGGGTGAGTGATATGACCTCCAATCTTTTCTAACAGTCCGTGAATCGTCGGACGGACTTGACGAGAATGAATTACCTTGATGATCACTTGATTCGTTGAGTCAGACAGTAAAGAAGATGATCAACATTGTGCCGGTTAATCAGAGGCAAATGAATTCCCGGATTTAATGATGTCATGATATATTGTGCTTGATAAGCTAGTCAACAACGCGGCTATCGAAGAGCTCCCCAGGTTCCGCAGTCCAGGGACGCCAATATTAAGTGATCTGTGGCCACTAATTAGCATCTTGTTTCTCGGCGGCGTGTTTTTTTGAAGTACTCAGTGACTGAAGGCCAACAGGAATAACAAGGTGAGTTGATTAGCTATTTGTGCGTACATGGAATTCGATCGGTATATATGGGTGTTTATGCGATATCAGTGTCAATGTGGTATATATGTGGTTTTGTGATGCGAATAGGACGAAAAGCAAGTCGATGTATGTTGTCTTAATAGGAGTAGAAGTGCAAAACTGCGCAAAAGACCAGGATCCAGAAAATAAACAGAAACGAGATATACGAGAGGAAAGAATCACCGATCAAGACCAATTAAGCTATAATACAGGTGTGAGCGAGTGTAGATGCATACCTGTCACGAGGGCGGAGACTGACCAGAGGTTTTCTTCCAAAGATCCATCTTACGAGCAGCATGATAGATCTCGGAGCATCCAAAATCACCAGACTTATTCTCGAGCCCGTTTTCCGTGAGGGATGCCACACGTTCGCACTTGTGATCGCCTTTAGCAAACTCAAGATCGATCAGGACAGGAGAGCCTCGGTTGTTGAGAATGTTGCTCGATTGAATACTCCCGTGAGTGAAGCCTGCGTCATGCATGGCTTCGAGGGCTTTAATCACCGATAAGCTGAAAAGTATATGAGAGCTTGTAATTATAACCGATACGAAACCACTTCAAGACACGTACTTGAACTCTTTCGGGTTCTTATTCAACTCGACTGCGGATGCCTCACCGCTATATTCCAACACGAGGCACGATACAACATCCTCTTCCTCCTCGTCATCTACTTCCTCTGCAAGGCCCGCTTGGAAGAGTCCATAGCAACGAGGAATCAAGCTCCCCTGGAACTTTGCAAGATCCTCATATCTCTGATATTCACGCCACAGAGCATCATTTCTCGGTCCACCAACCTTCGTGATCTTGAGCACAACATCGATCAATTCATCGGTGTTTGGCAAATCAAGGTTGGCTTTGAAGACAGAGATATGGTCGCTGGAGTGGATCTCGCTGACGTTGGTAACGATAAGCGCCGAGTTGGCACCTGGAGTAGCTGCAGTTGAGGTAGGGGTTCGGCTGGGTTCGGCTTCGGTATCTTTGTCGGCAGGGGCGATAGCGACACGGTGGAAGACTGGTTCGCCCTCATCGAGGACGTCGAGGACGGCCTGGGGGAGTTTGATGTAACTATCGATGACTAGGGAGGACATGGTTCGTGTTAGAGTGATGGAGGATTGCGTTGCCACTCAGTAGACGCCTTGAGAAGGTCCATATAGGGGCTGGCCATAAGCCTCGAGGGTATTACGTCATAGCCATATTTGTGGCGTTCGAGGGGTGTTCATGAATCTCTTTGCTAGCCTCAACTGGAGACCAGTGCAGTGACTTTCCCAGCCTTCTAGTTCGTAGTGAAACTTAGTCGAAATTATTGACGAGAGGCAATTGTCGACTTCTTATTAAGTTTACCCCACAGGCAAAATTTCGGGCATGCTTCGGTATTTGGTTGCTCGTATTCTCCACCATCAGCACGAAACGTGCGAATCTAAGAGGCCATCACAACTCCCGAAACCCATGATCAAGAGTTCTTGAATTATTTCCCTCCTATACTCGCCACGCTACAATGTCTTTCCACTCTGAACGGATCGTAAAAACACTCGAACGCGTGGCCAATGCCACGCAGCCACAGACAGAAGTTATTTCGAACGCAAGGGCAAACATATCCTGGCCACTGATGTTGGTCAGGTGTTGCCGTGAATGGACGTTTTTACAACAGGAACAAGGGTCGTACCAGACCAGAATTTCCAACATTGATCCAATTGCCGAAGACTCGCTCGTAAGTCGCCGTTTGGATTTTTTTTCGCAGTTGGTTAAAAGGTATACGTGCAGAAATGAACATTGACCACGTCAAAGGGCCAACCCGCACTAATCATCCATCGTCATGAAGTTTATTGCCCTCACCGCTCTCATTACCCTCCTCCCCGCTATCGCTGTCGCCGGCCAAGCTGGGCACGGTCACGGGAATGACGATCATGGTGGCAACCCTACCTACCCACAACCCTTCCACAAAAACGACCTCAAAGCCCTTGTCACGTTCGGCGACAGCTACACCGATACAACATGGATCACCAACGGTGGAACAATCCAATGGCCTCAATACGTCGCGCGTTATGCTGGGATCGACCTCTACCCATACGCCAAATCTGGAGCGACGTGTTCAAACAATATCACATATCGACCTTTCCCTCCCGTGTTTGAATCGTAGATTCCTACATTCTTGGGGGATGAGAGGAATCATACGATTAGATTGAATGAGAGGGAGACGTTGTATAGTTTGTGGATTGGGACGAATGATATTGGTGTCAGTTCGTTGTTGACTGGGGATAATAAGGCTTCAATTGTGGATGTCACGGAGTGTATGATTAACTGGGTGACGACGATGTATGAGCATGGTGCGAGGAACTTTTTGTTCCAGAATGTGAGTATTGTTGCCGTTACTTGTTATGAGAATAAGATGACTTACAGGTATGCTGGGCTGGTAGATGGTTCCTTTGGAACTCACCCCACTCTATTCTGCCGATTCTTGGCCGAATAGATATTGGCATCTTGAGCGCAACACGACAGAGTGGAGTGTCACAGTTCGCGAACTTGTTCTCTCTGGAAACGCGTTGACGAAGCTCATGCTCGGTAACCTCGCGTCTAAGCTTCACGATGTACATATTGGTTAGTCTTTCGTTTTTCTATTACCATCAGATAAATAACGGCTCACGATCTGGTCTAATGATAGGTCTGTTCGATTCGCACACACTCTTCGGTGACATGTACGCCAATCCTGGAAACTATTTGAATGGCACCGCTCCTGCTTTCAACGTGACTGGTTGTGTCGACTCTTGCATTTATCAGGTCGGGGAGTCCAACGAGAGCATCTGCACGATGGTTAATGGGACTGATCGCGATAGCTACCTCTGGTGCGTACCTGCCTCTTCCACTGCATGCGCAGAATAGCTGACATGGTGTTCTTGTGCAGGTACGATGAGCTGCACCCCAGTGAGCAGGCTGATCGCCACGTTGCGAAGGAGGTTGCGAATATCTTTGAGGGTACAGGTAGCAAATTCGTTACTTGGTTATCTTGAGATAGATTTGTCGCGTCGTAAATGGCTGAAGTAGACGTAAAAAGTGTGGATAATGTTATACCCTAAGTTATGTTTAACCGATTGGCGTTCATAGCCAGTGAAGGAGCCTTTATAAATGATAAGTAATTGGTATATTGAGCATTTCCTGAATACATACTTGTCCTATCAATTCTTGGCTTGGTTGGGTACCCATTAGTAGGTATCGGTTGTTATTCCGGCCCATGCGTATCGCTTTTGAGGCTACATGCGTCATTGAAATTGTTGGTAGGCGTGGGGAGTAGGCTGCATGTTAACTGTCGCCAGAGACGTCTGGGGGTAAATTTGGTTTCAAATCTCCTTGCTCTTCCGCGCTCACTCGAGGAACGCGTGAATCATGCCTCCAGCCAAGTTCATGGCCATTTTCGATCATCGGTTCAACAAAACCTCTGAATATCCACGGCCTCTCTGGAACGATATTCTGATCCTCCCCTTCTACCGCTGTTATCCTATCTTTCTCCTTCGGTGGTCCTCGATCCTGAGACCACCGCATCCCATACCCTTCCGGTACTCTCATCTCATAGGCCAAAATATTATGTGGCAATGCATGTAGATTTTTCCAACTAGCCTCTTGCATAATCTTGCAAAACAGCTGGTAAGCACCTTCATTCAAGAAATCCCTAGGTCCCTGAGCACGTCCCCACCATCCAGGTTCACCTTTATCCTTCTTAGACACGGCAGAAGGATGATATTCTTGTGACCGATGAGCATGTTTCGTCCATGCTCGCGCACCAGCTGTTAGGCCTACTTTGTTGGGTAATTGGAAAGCGGATAGGCATTGTGATGGTGTGGGCGGTTTACAGCGGCCGAGTGCGGATCCGGTGGTTAGTGCAAGTCCCAAGGAGAGGTGGGTGTAGAGAGGTGTTGAAGAGAATTCGAGTTGAGGTTGGGAGAGGGGTTTGTTGGTTGAGAGGAGAGCTAGGATCTCAGAGGTTTGGGTGCGAGCGGAGGATGCGGTAGGAAGTTCTTCCATGTTAAAACAGTGAGGTGTTGGGAGGGGGATGGTTGGAGGAGAGAATTGGGATGTCCCTTCCTCTAATTCCCAAAAATCCATGATATGAGACAGTTTCTTCGATAAAATTATCGTACGGTTTATGAAACGACGAGAGACTCGACAAAGGTTAGAGAGCCGCAAATAAACGAGGATGCCCATAAAAGGTGATCAACATCGCGGAATCGGAGGGAGTACATACAGTATATGTTTTGTTTTGTTTATTTCTTCTCTATGGTGATAAGTGTTTTGTTAGCGGCTCAGCGCCTAAGCTGGTTACTTGCAGTAGACTTGGCATTGGGAAAATATTTGAACTACGAGGAAATCCATGAGAAACATACTTAAACGCCAAATTGCAGCGGCAACCTTCGAAAGGATGTTAATGGTCTACCCAGTGGTATTTCCAATGCAAGCAACTTATCCCTCTCTCTCGCACTAAGGGCCTTGAATTCAGCATAAGGCACCTTGCACGTGAACAATGTGATCACGAGAGGCGTACAGTTCTGAAGTGAGCGAGGAACGACCTCGCCTCGATCACGGAGGGAATTCCTGTCCTTTCTGGCTAAAGCACAAAACGGCCCGTTCAAACCTAGAGGTACAAAATCGAGTTGACTTAGTTACTAAATACAATTGCTTGCGCTTCATTATCAAAATCAAAGGGCTATTAAGGCACTTGTCAATGGTATGAATGAGCTCATGCGATAAGCAACGAAGGCTTGTTCTTGCATCGCGTGCCTGATGGCGCAGATAAGCGAGTAAATGTCGTCCTTACTTACTTATCTCTGAATATATTCATCTCACCCCAACTCTGGGAACGCGAACCCTTGAAAGTCTCTTATCTCGACTGAGAAGAAGCCACTGATAACTAAAATGGCTCGGTCTTGACGCCGACATCTACGGACCCTCGCCAGTGTAGATTCAAACGCCTTTTTGTTTGCAAGTCCTGGACTATATTATTCATTAGATGCAGACATTATGTGTCTTTCGAGTCCTAAGACCGAGCTGTGAGGCTTTGAAGCCATTAACGAGGTCTTGGACAGAAATGTTTATTTATATCCCTGTATCACGCCATCCACGAAGGTCAGACGAAAACGGCAAGTATCCCCAAAAGAGCAACAGCCGCTCATGCGTATCTTGCTTCCGACCATCCCCGCCCGCGAATTCTCCATGCTGAACACACAGATCTCACATCTTAGAATACGGCAAGCTTCGCACGAAATGCATCCTTTATCATTGAAATTCACACCTAGATCTACCGATCTGTCTCCGAGTCTGGTGTGTATACTTTAGTTAGTTTGGTGCGCCCTGGAGGTTGAACATGTTATGCACTATCAGAAATCCGCTAGGTCCAAGCGGACGGACTTCAGCTACGCATAAAGCCTTACTATGCCTGAGGAAGGATCAGGTCTAGGAAGAAGGATCGCTACAGTTTTAACACGATGCTTGCGAGAATCCTGTGTCCAACGCGAACACTACCTATGATTGTCCATTCGGCCTGCGCCTAGTCTTATGCGCCCACATCTCAATAGCCCTTCAATTATTATTCAGCCGCAGGTTCGTTATGCCAAGATCAAGCAGAAAGAACTCGATACTAATGTCGTGTGAACCAGATATCTTCGGAGCACCGTTGAAAATCTCTCTTGCCAAAGGTTCAACAATGAAATCATATCTCTGACGCACTGGACGGCCCGAAGGAATATGGAAATCAAAGTCAAGAGAAAGGGGAAATTGATCAATGTTGATTTGCCCTGGCTGTATCCGGGCGGAGTGATTGGCCAACCTTTATCTTTCCGTGGTCGTATTGGAGAGATAAGGAAATGTCAGGCTAATTCGTGCGCGAGTCGAAGTAATATATAAACCATTACGTGTGGGAAGGGTATACGAGAGCTCAGCGAGCACCTTGCATTCTTCCTGTCGCTATTAGTGGTGGTCTCTGCGCCTCGCCCTTCTCTACTATCCCTTCTTCGGCTTCGACGATTCGCACTCAGCCTTGCTTGTTCCGACCGACTTTGACCTCTCGTTCTTACACCTCTCCGTTACAACATGTCAGATACTGCTGTCCTGCCACAGGGTGCCGGCTATGGCGTTGGTGAGTGTTACTTGGCTTGCTTACTTGATTGGCTTAGAACATGAAACTGACCATAACACCTCCCAGTTATCGGCATTGGCCTGTTCTTTAGCGCCTTCATGATTGGCATCACTGCCCTTCAAACACGATATACCGCATTTTCACCCAAAGACTCAGAAGAATTCAGTACGGCCTCAAGAAGTGTCAAGCCTGGCTTGATCGCTTCTGGTATTGTCTCCGCATGGACCTGGGCCGCTACGCTGGTATGCCACGTTCTTCAGTCGATACACCCAGATCTGCTGAAGGAATATTCTTGCCCAGCTACAAAGCAGTGCCGTCGCGTATAAGTTTGGCAT
Organism: Leucocoprinus leucothites; assembly: GCA_013368445.1. Lineage (NCBI taxonomy): Eukaryota > Fungi > Basidiomycota > Agaricomycetes > Agaricales > Agaricaceae > Leucocoprinus > Leucocoprinus leucothites. The sequence goes on from JAACJO010000009.1 coordinate 835,688, forward strand.
TAGTGGACCTTGGTGGTATGGAGCTGGTGCTACTGTTCAGATTCTTCTGTTCGCCATGGTGAGTACGTTTGCTTGTTGAGAATGTTCTTTGTCTTGATGTTCGCCCTCAAGCTTGCCGCCAAACTCAAATTCAATGCACCTTTCGCCCATACATGGCTGGAAATTGTTGGCGTTCGGTGGGGCAAATTCGCACATCTTGTATTCATGTTTTTCGGGTGAGCACCTTTGCCATGCAAAACCCCTTGGTATTTTTGACTGTAGCGGGTTCTAGCTTTGCTACCAACATCATTGTTAGTTCAATGCTGATTCTTGGTGGATCTGCTACTGTGACAGACTTAACTGGGATGAACACGATCGCTGTAAGAACTTCGTTATTACTGGAACAACTGGGACACTGACCACCATCTAGGCCTGCTTCCTGATCCCCATCGGTGTCGCTATCTATGTTGTCGTTGGTGGAATGCGCTCAACACTTCTCTGTGACTAGTGGGTCTCGGTTTCTGCTGACCTGCGGGAATCGAATCTGACCCATTCTTTTTAGCACTCATACCGCTATCCTCTTCATCATCATCCTTGTAAGTCTTGTATGGCTCTCTTTTTTCAATTCCACGTTCTCAACCTCGCCGTTCAGACATTCACCTTTACCGTCTATGCAACGAGTCCGAAGATTGGAAGTCCTACGAAAATGCATGAACTCCTGTCTGCCATGTCCGTATCCGCCCCTATTGAGGGTAACGCCCATGGATCATACCTCACCATGAGGTCAAAGAATGGAATCATCTTTGGCGTCATCAACATCATCGGCAACTTTGCGACTGTATTCCAGGATCAAGCCTACTGGCAGCGTGCCATTGCTAGCCGTCCCGCCACAACTGTTAAGGCGTATCTCCTAGGTGGTCTCGCATGGTATGTCTTCGTGTGATTCCCTGCTAGGCGGCTAATTAATCGAGATTTTTCAAGGTTTGCTATTCCCTTCACTTTTGCAACGACTCTCGGCCTTGCCGCTGCTGCACTTCGCGGTGACCCCGACATGAAAGTTCTCTCACCTGCAGATGTTTCTGCTGGCCTCCCTGCCGCTGCTGCTGCTGCCGCCCTCCTAGGCAAGGGTGGTGCTGCTGCCATCTTAATCCTCTTGTTCTTGGCCGTCACTAGCGCGTGTTCTGCCGAACTTATTGCATCGTCGTCGCTCCTGACTTATGATGTATATGTGAGGTATATCAACCCCACGGCGAACGAGGCACAAGTGCTGAGGATGGGTCATTATATGGTGAGCACCCTGTAGTAGATCCATGGTATAACGCAGATGCTAACTTGCTCTATAGGTTGCATTTTGGGCCATTGTTTGCGGCATCGCAGGAACCATTTTCTTTTACATTGGCGTATCCATGGGTTGGCTCTACGTACGTTATTCGCTAATTGGCCACTGTGATTTGTGCTCACTTGTCCCTGGGATAGACATTCATGGGTGTCATCCTCGGTTCTGGTGTCGCCCCCATCGCGCTCTGTATCACCTGGTCTAAGGCCAACAAGTGGGGATGCATCGGTGGATCAATTCTCGGATTTTTTGCTGGACTCATTGCATGGCTCGTGACTACCGCGAAACTCAATGACGGCGTTATCAACGTCGTGACTTCAGGCGGTGACTATGAGATGTTGGCTGGTAATCTGGCGTCAATTCTGGTCGGCGCTGTCGTCGCTGTTGTGACATCTCTCATCGTGAGTTCACTCTTTTCTTTGTCATCGGTCGACCCGCCTTTGACCTGTCTTTGGTGCTGCAGTGGCCTGACAACTATGACTGGGAGGCAACACGTAACTTCAACTTGCCCAAGTCTCCATCAGTGGCTGATTCGACATCGTCGGAGAAGGAGTCCATCAGTGAGAAGAAGACTGGTGTTGTAACAAAAGCCGCGTCTGTCACAGACTCGTTTGATGCTGCCGAGCAGGAGAGCGAGCTTGATCCTGTAAAATTGAAAAAGGCTTTCCGTTTCGCGAGCTGGTCATCAATTGGACTTGTGAGTTTACTTGTTTATCATCCGCCTGTACAATACTGATATCCCGATCAAAGTTTGTCATCCTCATTCTTCTAATACCTCTACCTCTGTTCGGATCAGCGCACGTATACGATGTCAAAGATCTGACAGCATGGGTATCAGTTGGTATAGCTTGGACGTTCTGTTCAAGCTTTGCTGTAGTGATTTACCCTCTGTACGAAAGTAGAATGGCTCTGGGACAGATCATGAAGGGTATTGTTAAAGTGTGTTTTGACTCTCTTGTCGCTCGGACTACCGTCTAATCTGATTTTGAAGGATATCTTTGCAAACGGGAGTGGCAAGTATGTGGCTCCTAAGAAATCTTCAACGGCATGAAGTCTTTTCTAGTTCTTTTTGCTTGTTTTACGGCTATGGGGTGTACGATATGGATAGAAGAGGTTATGCTTTCGAAGCTCAATGGAACCCATCAAATGGTGGTATAACGGCCAGCCCACATGTTATTGTATTCGACATGTTTTTATTATAATCAGTATTAATTAAAGGTCTCCTCCTTCCCTCTGCAACTGGTAAAGGCCTCTCTGATATCCAACCTCGGCTGACTTGGGGTCCATTGACCAAAAGGAGAGACGACTGATACTTGACCCTGAACAGTAGTCGCTCGTGAGGTTGCCTTACGTTGCCTCCTAGGCCAATCCAGGAACCCCTATCCGAGCAAAAACCAGTCTACAGACTGGACGAGGCCAAACGACAGGATTGCGCGGGTACTTGCATCACCCAGTCACAAGTATGATCTGCCTCGATCCTTGCCTCGCTCCTCACTACGATGCAAATAGGGGTTTCACCACCGTCCATGTGGAGTGGTTGTGGCCTTAACACCACTTGAAATCCACTGACCTTCTGGACCTTTAGTCACATCAGTCTATGTGTTCCAGCTTGGCTGATTCTTGGTTTGATCGCCGCCTTCTTCCAGCTTCATTTGGAGATAATTGCTAGGTCATGGGAGGTGGTCTAGAAGAATAATACTGTCCGGTTATGTTTGCCAAGTTGTGGGGGCGTTTACTGTTCTCATGCAATGATAAAAAGCATGATTGGTCAACATTCTTGCCGTCACTGCGGAAAAAACAAGTTTGTGGCTGAGCATTTAATGCATTGTTTCTGACAGGCTAAAGAGGTAGAGTGAGGCTCAACTATGTGACTTATAAACTAGTTCACCTTCGTAAGTGACATTAGGCAACAACTGGTGGCATGACCTCATTACCGAGGTAAATACCAAGCAAATGCTGAGCTCAAGTCGGGGCACACGTACGTTATGGTGTACATCACGTTTCAGATGCGATATTGTGCCCGAGAAAGCCACCGCTGATTAATACACCGCGGTATTTCATTGCGTTCTCGCGAAAACGAGAGAAAGTGACACTGCGCAAACTCGACTTGACTGGCTGGAATGTTGCGTAGTTGTACAGCGCTATACTGAACAAACGTCATAGTGGCTGTGTGAAAACCGGCGATTACCTTCGGCTAATATATGCCAATCAAGCCGATGACGCCGGGATGAATTCCCAGAATGCAACGTGACCTGGGGCCGCGACAACGTGACTTCTAGGCCAACAATGCCAAGGAATCGGCTCCTCCCTGATTTGTGTATATAAGGCTTGTGCGCTAAGCCACACTACCCCTCTTTCTTGCCCCCAATCCACTTTAAGCAAGCCCATCACTCCAACAAACACTTGTTTAACTCTCTTCTGCTAATATCTTCAAATCTTGAATGGGAGATTCCTTTTCTATCTCGTCGCTCAATGTCGCCGCTGCTCCTCACGCTCACGCTCTGCCTCAGCCTTCACTCTCCCTCGTCAATGAAGACGATGACGAACCCCCTAGTAGTGGCTCAAATTCAAGTAGGACGACTCAAATGAATGATGCGGACCATGATGGTCGCGTCAATGCTTCTTCTATGCCATCTCCCGCTGTTACCAATGGGAAGGATGCTGTTAATAGTGGCGTGTCGACTGCAGAAAATCGTCATGTCGATAGCGAATTATCCAATTCCAATGTTGTACATATTGAGCTTGGAGAACGTCAGGAAAAGCTCGCGGATAGCATCCTCAATAAGGAGCGTATTGAGCACCTATCCGTCTCCGTCGATGTAGAGCAAGGCTTTCGTCAACGACGTCGTGAAAAACATCATACAACTATTTTTGGCGTCAAGTTTAATACTGGTCGCCGTACGAGGAGATTACGCACTTTGTTCACCCCCACGAGGCCCCCTATTGGGCCCACTCCGACGTACCTGGAGTCGTTTAAGGAGGCGTTGAAGTACACGCCACTGAACGTGCTATTGGTGTTCATACCCGTCTCATGGGCGTTACACTTCACCCATCAAAGCCCTACCCTTACCTTCATCTTCTCTGCCCTTGGACTCATACCGCTTGCCGCTCTTCTTGGTTTCGGAACGGAGCAAATTGCATTGAAGACGAGTGCTAGCGTCGGCGGTTTATTGAACGCCACGCTTGGTAATATTGTCGAAATGATCATCGCGGGTATCGCTTTAAAGGAGGTGAGTGGCGCTCTGTCGCCCTATATTCGAGTCTTTAGGGGTACTGATGTAACCCCTTTGTGCCACAGTGTGAACTCGAACTGGTACAGAGCTCCCTCCTTGGTGGGCTGCTGAGCAACTTGCTCCTCGTGTTGGGTATGGCTTTCATCGGTGAGTTCTGATGTGGTGACTTAAGAAGCGGCGTACTTATCCAGCCTTCTAGTCGGCGGATACCGCTTCCCGCAGCAGGAGTTTCAGCCTATGGTTGCTCAGCTGAACTCTTCGTTGATGATAGTTGCTGTTATCGCCCTCATAGTGCCTGTTGCTTTCGTAAGTTAACTCCTTGCGATATTTACTCAGCCTCTTTTCTGATGAAACTCGTTGCCAGCATGTATATCTTGAGACCCGGCTTCCCACTGGCCGTGAACTGCCTGTCCTGTTAGAACTCAGTCGCGGCGCCGCCATCATCTTGATTTTCATGTACGTTAAATACCCTTTGCACATATTAAGGGCTTGGGCTAATTGTTTCATCCCGAATAGATACTTTGCATATGTACGTTATAAGGTTATTTGAAGTCTTCGGGGATTTACGACTCATCTTTGGGCCGTTTTTAGCTCTTCTTCCAGTTCTATTCGCACAATCACCTCTTCTTGGAGCTGGACACGAACTCGTCGATTTCTTCACGGTCGTCGACCCGTAGTGCTCAATCCTCTACGGTCCTCAGACCCTCGGATACATTCTCTGTCTCCTCGAGCAGCTCTTCTTCCTCTTCCTCGGATTCCGATGACGACGATTTTCACCGAGTCAGGCTCAATACCGTCATGGCACTGGCCTGTGTCGTCGTACCTACCGGACTAGCTTACCTCACTGCTGAAAACCTGGTTAACTCTTTGAACGGTCTTCTCGAAGCACACCCAAGTGTTTCGAAGGAGTGGATTACGTTGATTGTTATACCTATCATTAGCAACGCCGCGGAACATGTTACGGCTGTTGTTGTGGCTAGCAAAGGGAAATTCGATCTAGCGATGTCTGTCGCGGTCGGAAGCTGTATTCAGATTGCGCTGTTTGTGATCCCAGTTTTGATTTTCGTTGCTTGGGGAATGGGCAAGCCGTTGACATTGCTGTTTGATCCCCTTGAGACATTGGTACGATATCGCACCCATCGGTTGGCTGAGTGAATTGACTGACGGTTGTTTAGGTGTTGTTTTTCTCGGTGTTGCTTGTCAAGTTTTCTGTTGAAGACGGCAAATCACATTGGATGTCTGGTATGGCCTTAGTTTGTAAGTTACTTCGTTGCTATTTTTGATTCGTTTGGTTGAATACGATGACTTAACGATAACCTCTCTTTTTCTAGCGGTTTATGTTCTGATTGCACTTTCGTTCTGGCATTTCCCGGAGGTGCACAGAATGTCCCAAGGAGTTCCAATCACTTGTGCCTGAAGAAGAGGAGGAGTTGTGGCGACGCTTAGTTCATGTGTATAGGTGGCAAAAGAGACTTGTGGTTGTTGATTTGTGGCTTTAGAGTTCTTAGCAAAACGTTTATCGCGTACTCTTGTCAAGTACTGCTCGTGGTGTCGGTTTTCTTTCTTGACTGGTAATGTCCGAGAGGGACGAGGGCGCGAGGGCGCTAGTGACGTTTAAAGTTCGAGATTTGAGTCATTTGTTATATTTCAGCCTAAAAAGGTTTCGGTTTCAACGATGAATTAGAGCCTAAAGTTGTTTCTTGTATTTTGGTCCCCTCGAACATGACTAAGTATCATCGTGCTGCCCTTCATTTCAGAGCTGAGCGCGAGGTCAACTGAGTAGAAATTGACGCCGAGGCATCTGAGGCCGAGGCTCGAGTTTGGAGTCGGGTTAGCTTAATGTGGAAGTCCCCTTGTTCCTAAAATGTCAATTTCTGCGTGGCAATCCCCATGTGGTTTTTCTTGTAAATTTCTGACGGAATAGGGTCGACGGAGGGGATCACCTGGTTGCCTCGGAAGCGCTGATACTAGTGATGCCGCAAGTTTCATTTGCCGGGGGTATAGTGGTATGAAGATAAAATTTGCGTTCATAAAAACTGACAGCTCATTTGGCATCTGCGAAAGTTGGACGCTGAACATGAACGCTTGAGAGGAGGTACTGTTGGCAACGGCGAGGACGTCGTGACCGAGTGTGCCCCCGCCGACAGCCCCGCGAGAACGATCGGATGTCATCAGACCCTCAGATGATAATTTTATGATCTGAGAAAGGATTAGGACCGAAAATACAAGAGTTTTCCCATGGAACAACTACTCTGTCAGGGCAGATGATTAGCATTCGCTTTAACATGCTTTGGATTTACGCAACGATATGCTTAAAGATAAGGACAAAGTAAGGTTTCTCGGAGAGAGGGGCAGCCCATGGGGCAAAAGGAGGAATGAAAGCTGGAGGATATGCGGGTGTTCCGGCGGGAAGAGAGAGAGTTGCGCGTAATTAAAAATAGAGTGATAACGTAGCTGGAGATCAGAAGCACGAACGACTGTTCTTCTGTTCTTCTGGCAGGGTGTGGTGGCTGAGTCGGAAGCTTGAAGCGAGGCTGCGTCAGGACTGGGCGCATAAGAGAAATTTATTTGAGGTGTCTTGTAGTCGGTCACTAGGGGATTGGAGTGGCAGTTACCGAATCGCCGGACCTGATTGACTAAAAGAGATGTTACTTTGTGGGTGCCTTCCTACTTTGTTCCAATCGACTTTCAAGACATGGCTATAGAGGCGCTTAGCGAGATTCCTTTAAGTATTAGCTTCATCTCCCGGCGACTCATTCCTTGATTCTTCCTCTCTTCCGTTTTTTCCTTCATCTCCCCTTCCTCCTCTTCGCACAATGCCCTCCACCCCTGTCCTTGTCGCCTCTGCCAGTCTCCTCCTCGCCGTCCTCGTCTGGCTCAGAAAGCCTAAAGCCTCAACGGCATCTCTTCCCCCTGGTCCCAAACCGATTCCAGTCTTGGGTAATGTGAGGGACCTCACTGCAAAGGAACTTTGGCTCCCCGCGCTTCAGTGGGCAAAAGACTATGGTCAGTAATCTTATTGGGCTGGGCGCCATTTCGCCGCATATATGCACGCTAATCTGACTTGCAAACTCTGTTCGTGCCGGCACTTTCTTTTCGTGTACCCACTTGGACAGGCGACGTGGTGTACCTTCATGTATTGGGACAGGGTCTCGTTTTCCTCAATAGTCCTGAGGCGGCATTTGAGCTCCTCGACAAGCGCGGTGGCATTTACTCCGATAAGCCTCAGTTGGTAATGACTGGCGAACTGTGAGTTTCAGCTTTACTTCTAGCTTTACTCCACATCATCTATCACGCCCCCGATCCTTCTTTTGCAACTTTACTTCTTTACACGTGGATTACTGACCCGCTTTCTCCGCTGTAGATGTGGATGCAAGAATATGGTAGGTCTATCTATACTTTGGGTCGACACATCTCTGCTTCCCTGCATCGGATTGGGGTGCAGATGGCGTGGGTGCAGAATGGGGATTTGGGTCTTTATTTCCGTTTACCATAATTGATCGCTGACTACGTGTGTCTTTGTAGGTGGCGTTCACTTCGTATGGTGATCAGTCGAAACGTCAAAGGAGGCTAATGCACAAGGCCTTTGGGATGCAGGCTATCCCTGCATATTACCCCTTACTCCAGACGGAAACACTTGCGTTCCTCAGACGTCTGGCTGCGGATCCCTCCAAATATGAGTCTCACACGAGACGATATGCTGGTGGCTTGACGCTCTCAGTTGTCTATGGTTACGAAGCCAAGTCCAATGAGGACCGATTCTTGCAGCTCGCAGAAGAGTGTGTGGATCTTTTGGCGAACCACATTGCCTCAGGAGGTGGTATTTGGCCCGTGGACATTATCCCCGCGCTACAGTATCTGCCAGACTGGGTCCCCGGTGCTGGTTTCAAACGTAAAGCGCGGAAATGGAAGGCAAAGATGGAAGAGTTCGTGGAGAAACCGTATGAATTTGTCAAAAACAGTATGGTACGTTCGACCTGAAACTGCGAGTATGTTTTATGTTCCTGAATTACCGCTTACAGACATCCGGAGATTATAAACCTTCATTCTGCTCGACCCTTCTTGAGGACGAAAAGTCCAAGGGCACAGAAAGCTTCGAGTTTGACCTGAAGTGGACAGCCAACTCTATGTATTCTGCAAGTGGCGATACTGTACGCTGTTCTTATCTGCATCTCAGCTCCACTCTCTAACTTCTTTCTAGACTATTACGACTGTTTGCCATTTCATCATGGCGATGCTATCGTATCCTGAGGTTCTAATGAAGGCCCAGAAGGAGATTGATAACGTTGTTGGAACTGACAGACTACCGACGATTGCGGACCGAGACTCCTTGCCTTACAGTAAGACGCAACGTTATCTTTGGAGCTTACCGTACTGATCCTGGCGCCACCTCTAGTTCAAGCAGTTATGAGTGAATCGCTACGCTGGGGTGTCCCCGTGCCTCTGAGTAGGTTTTACCGTTGCAAATCTAGCTTTCTAAGTTGACCATCTCCCCAAGATCTTCCTCACCGGCTCATGGAAGACGATGTCTATAAGGGTATGCACATCCCCAAGGGATCATTGGTGAGTTATTCTGGCTCAGCATATGAAGCGTTCATAATCCTCTAACGCCTTCATCTCCGACGTGAAATAGGTCTTCGGAAACATCTGGTACGCTCCATCTGTTCTAGCGCGGTTTTTTATGATTCTAATAACGACTTGACAATAGGGCTATTACACGCGATGAGAGAATATACCCTGATCCTGAAGAGTTCAAGCCCGAAAGGTTTTTGGAAGAGGTTGATGCTGAGACCGCAAGGAGGAGAGACCCGAAGAACTACGTGTTCGGCTTCGGCAGGAGGTTCGTATAGACGCCTTGACACTCCACGAGGAATACCAATCCTGATACTTCCATTCTCTTCTATCTAGACGCTGTCCCGGAGCTAACCTCGTCGACTCGTCTGTGTGGTTATTGATTGCGTCAATAATTGCAACGATGAACATCACCAACACAGTGGATGAGAAGGGCAGGACCATCGAACCCAAATATGTTTTCGACAACTTCATTTTCAGGTATGTTACTGAGATGGTTCTCTGTGGGTTCTGTGTCGCTCATCATGAGCCATGATACTATAGGACACCCAACTCATTCAAGTGTGATATCAGACCTCGTTCTGAGAAGGCACTTGAGTTGATCAGACAATCTGAATTCGCATACTAGAGTTCACGGACATATCAATTTCTTCCTTGGATAAACCGCAATTGAAGCTGGGGACATACCTCAGGCTTCCTCACTCTCGTTCATTATTTGGTCAATGTGCATTGCAATCTGTTGTCTGTTTGTTTTTCTATCTCCCGCTGATTAGGAGTACAGTCATTCCATTCATCCATTCATTCATAATATTCAACGTTTCAAAAAGTTTTTCAGTATCTCTATTCAATAATTTGTACACCCTCCCTCTTGATTTCATTCAGCACACTACACCTCGCGAGCTTTGTAAATGATGGATACCCGTTTCATGATATATACTCTGTGTTTCGATTCAGTATAGTTGTGTTGAGCACCGAATCGCAACATGGTGTCTAATGTAATTCTAGCGCCCATTTGAACTTGTGACCTGGCCGCTGGGTCGGCGGGAATGATAAGATCAGCCAGGTATGAAAGAAGGTTTGCCAGTTTGCAGCTCTTCTGCTGATGTTGATATAATATGGTTGAATTTGAGAAGAACATAAGTTCTCTGAAGGTTCCACGGCGTGTACTTGGATCTGTCGTTCGGATAACGGACTGACCGGGGACTTGATACTTCGGTCAGTATTTACGGCGCCGACGGTGTAGTCCTTTTAACGTCTTTTGGTACGACTTTCCGACGTGAGTGGTATGAGTATGCGATGTTTATCATGGCGTGAGGAGGGTTAAATAGCATATTAGATTTAAAAGTATTTGAGGGACCCAGGCGGGCGCTGATGAAGACAGTGGAATGCGCCCAACCACTGATCAATCGGAAGAAAAAAACGAACGCCCGAGGTGTGTGTTGGCTCCTGCGATGAGAAGAAGTTTCTTGGCAGATAATGGATCAGAATTTAGTGCCAGAACTGTGCGTTGTGTTTCGAAAACCAGTTTGAATGATCCCATTCCGAGGCGTGGACACTGGGAGTTTGAGCCGGGAGTCAGCGTTCCGATGGTGTAGGAACTCTGTTCAGCGTTGGGTTTCTGTCTTTGTAGTAAATTTGGATGATCATTTGCTTGAGTCGGTGGTAGACGAGCCCAGACTGGAGTTGATGTCATGCCCGAAAAAAAATCTCTCGAGTCCTTAGTTGATGATGCTCGGTAGCTTTTAATCTTACTGAGCTTCTCAAAGCATGGAGTCGAGACTCCTTCCCTGTATTTAGCGATCGAGTCTGTCATACGGAACGCACATGTCGACATTATGGTATGTATGCGTCATCATACGTCTTTGTTCAATTGACCTAGACTCGGCGATAAGTTCGATTTCAAGGAGGGCCGGTCATGCGGCTTTCCGAGACTTCCATACCTCGGAAGGTCTTAGCGAGGGGGGAAGCCACGAGGCCGTTTGAGGCTACCAGAACCGAAGTTGCTTCTAGGGCGATGAGGCGAAATGTGGCGCTAATGTTATGAAAAGCTCCGTGTCGTCGGGATAAAGATAGATGTATAATTGAGGATATTGTGGTGCGAATTTAAGTTTGCGGGGAGAGGGGATTGAGCTCCCTAACTTAACGTGTTTGCCTCCCGAGGGGGAATCTCTAGGGGAAAGAGAGAAGTTGTGTAGTAATGTTTATTTTAAGCCTCTAGTAATCTGGGCTCAGGCGATATGTTGTCCGAGCACGTCTCAAGATCTCATGGATAAGCCACAGGTTCGAGCTTTTCGTATCGAAAACTTGACTAGTAGGTCGTTTGCAGGGTTCCACTGATTTGGAAACATAGGAATTAGCTTCGGTTTTCGTCTTTGATGCAATTACAGGAAGGACTGGTAGACGGTTTGTGGCAAGTTCGCTTTGGCGTCATCGATGTGATGCCCCGCATGCTCACATGGGATACTAACAATCCATATTGTGGCTTCTGCGCTGGACGTCTGGCAGGACGTGGATATGAATGTGTTTTGTCGTGGGTGAGCTTGAGATCGACATTGCCAATTGAAGACACAGAGTTCAGGCGCACGAGCAGGAAGTTGATCGGTATATGTCGTGGGTGATTTTGGGCGGCGGGAAGCTCAAAGCGAGAAGGTATTATCCGGCGGTTTTTGTTGCCGTAAAGCCATTGACGTCGGAATTCGAAGATAAATATGTTTTGAGCGGATGGGAATATGTTGTGTGATGCGCGGAGGGCTAGGAGAAGCTCGGCATGAGAAGATAATAAATCATAAAGTTGTTGAAAAGAAGAAAGGTTTATTTCTAAGGTTAATGTTCGGTAGGAGGTTGCTATGTGTTGGGTCCCACTGCAATCCGACTTGGTCCCCCTGGCTGTGGAGCGTGTCCGTATGCCGCCCTCAGCTGCCAGGTCGCGGTAGATTGTCGATGTGATCGGTCTCTTTTTTTGGAGTTCGCTATCAAATATCGAGTTGACTTCGTGTGTGACTTTCAAGGGAAGTTGGACAGCGAAAACCAGCTCCAACATCAGTATTTACTACCGCCACACCCGACGCCGTCAAAATCGCAAGGAGCAGGAGAGTCTAAGATGGATAGTCTCTTTTGCTGTGGCTGAAACACTGAGCCTTTAGTAGGACCATAATTTCGAGAAGCCAAGACTAAGGTTGTTGAATCAGGGTTTGGATGATTATTTGTGCGGTGAGAGGAGTACAATTGCAGGGTCGGTAGGTGGTTGTGAACTATCATCAGCTTCGGCAGCATCTCATCAAATATCTTTCCGAAGGGCCACTGTGACATCAGTCAGTGTGAGCGTCTCAAAGCCCGAGCGACCTGGAGGGCAGAACATGAATTTGCATATGGACATTTCCGCTGAGATCTTTTTTCGGGCAGAAATTGAGCTCGGGTTCACTATCAGAAAGTTCGGAGCCGGCGTAAATTGAGATCTTTTTGTGGATCATAAACATATTATTACGGGTTTCAGGCTTCGGTTTATACGACCAGGGTTCAGCGATCTTCGATTTGAAGAGAGGCCTTGAATTTCTTGCTTTGCTAGGTGTTATAAGCCGGAATCAATTGTTTACTGAGGAAAAATAGACCTATAATCCCATAAAAACGGTGGTTTCTAGAGAAGAATGCGACTGGGACAGTTGAGGGGGCTGGGGAAGGTCCAGATACTGAAACCGAAATTACCGGCATTTCAGGATCCCCTTTGAGCGTGCGCAGGCTCGCCAATAAAGTTCATGGAAAAATGTGGGGAGTTTTCCCCTTCGGTGTTATCCCCCGAGAGGATTGTTATCCTGTTGCAGACTTTTCTGCTGGCGGGCCGCGGGTGTCCGAGAATCAGATTGAGTCGCCGGGTGTTTGGCTAATCACAATCAAGAGTCCAGACTCCAGAGGAAGAGCAGTGAAGACTCGATTTGAGGCATAAACGGGCCGGAGAAACGGGAGTTCACTGGGATCCAAAGGCCCAAGGAGTTTTAGAAGCCCAGAAAGCTTGATACCACCCCGGAGCCATGTCGTGTGGTGTTGAACTGCGCAGACCTTGGCGGTTTATCACCCCCTTGATCAGTGAGACCAAGAGTAAGACGAGCGTAGGCATGGAAATAGGCGAGGTATGATGGATTATATCAGTAGGGTAGACTTGAAATGCGGTGGTAGCACATTGGAAGAGTTATCGGCATTTCGGCAAGGACAACAGCAGGGAAGCCCCACTTGGTGCATTCGATGAAAGTTTTTAATCTAAATTCTGGCTTCAAGCCCGAGCTTGAATCATAGCTCAGCTTCGAAGCCCTTTTGAAAGCACGATGGAGAGCTCCGACGTCGACGTCAGATTTTTCGGGAGAGTTCGCACGTGGGAATTTTTGTATTTTCTGTCGGCGACGATCGGCCTCGATAGCGGCTCGCCAAAGCTCGACTTACTTCGGCCCCGGTCCACTGGTACCTCTGACAGTTAAATTTGCCCGACTGTCACATCACAGTATTCGATCTCTCGTCCAATTGCTCCCGAGGTTGAAGGTAAAAAGACAAGACTTCCAAGCAGATCTGTTTTATCTCTTACCATAATTCTCCAGTGCTCAGCAAGAGACCATCCGCTTGACATCAGTATCTTAGCAGCGAGAAAGTGTTACAGCTGATGTCCCATCCTGGTCTTTTACCCTCATGGCTGAGAGAGTGTTTCCCCATGGTTTCTGTTCCCGAAATAAGACCCTGGGCGCTTTTTAATGAGGATAAACTCGGCTATCGCAATTTTATGTCACACCCCCCTCTTCTGCCGACATCCAGGACCGATGCCTACCTTTGGTGATTTTTCCCCGAGAAATCTTACGGTAGCGACAAGGATTGGAGTGCATCATTTTCTGGATCTCATTTTTTTCTCGCACGCCCGATCTCCACAGCAAATAGAAGGGCAGATCAGATTGCAATAATTATGTTCTCTGAGTGATGCCCATGATCTTAGCGCATCTTAGGGACGTCAGTGAGCGTGTCCATATGATTTGGTTTTCCCTGTTCCTTCTCTTTTTGTGTTTGCTACTTAAGCTCGGGGATTCTTTTGGATCAATCACAGTCCCCTTCCCTCTCCGACTGGTCCTCCGCGAGCAACTCCCCCCAGGTGTAAATCCAAGATGGCACTTAGCATGGTGGATATGAAATTTGATAACACGCTCGGGGCGTTGTTGGTGGGAGGATTGTGCGCGACAGCGTATGTGCTCCATTGACTCTTTTGTTTCTTGTATTGACCGAAACTCGAACTATAGACTCTACGGGGTGACTTGTGTGCAAATGTACAGCTATTTTATCGGACGATCCAAGGATACACTGTATTTCAAGTGGATGGTGAGCACCTAGGGAGAGGGCAGCACAAAAATTCTGACAAGCGTTGGTACAATTGGACCTATAGATCGCGTCCCTCTGGTACGTCTCCCATCCCCCAAAGTTACCATGAACCATATTGAAGCAGATCTTATAGGGTCCTCGACACCTTCGACGCTGTCCTTAATGGCCATTTCCTCTATCATTACATGGTAACAAACTACTTGAATCCTACCGCCATGTTGAAGGTGGTGTGGAGTGTGATCGTGGGTTTCGCTGATCGTCCGTTGTAATTGCCTGCTCACCCAGATTATTACCAGACACATGTTGCCGCCACGGTAGGTCTCATTCTGGCCCGTGAAACGCGAATTTGCTAATAGTGTTCAAGTCCGTTTCCAATTTCATCATCAGGACTATGTTTGCTCACCGCGTCTTCTCATGTGAGGCGTTTTGGACTTTCATACCCCTTCACTGCTAATAACGCGTTTACAGTGAGCAATAGAAACTGGTGGTTGACCACACTTATTGTAAGGAGTCGAGCCTCATTTTTTTTACTCCCATTCTAAATTCCAAATAGATGGTCGTTTCGTCACTGGACCTTGGTTCGTCATACTAATTTACCAGTAGCTGAAGACACTGACTCACGACTCTAACTTTACTTAGCTGTCGGCCTTGGTGAGCGAAGCCCTTCGTTTAACCACCTCTTGATCTTAACAGTACTGTACTTGAAGCCATCACCGTCAAAGCGTTCATGATCCAAGACTTCATGGAACTTCAAGCCTTATCGGTATGTCTAGCCCGCACAATTGTTTTGCTCTTCCTTCCACTTATAATTCCTCAGAACCTGTTTTATCTCAGCTTTGCGTCGGGGACGGGCTCTGACCTTCTTGTCGCTCTTTCTCTTTCTTTCTACCTGTGGAGGTCTCGCACTGGATTCCAACGGACGGACAACCTTATCCAAACCCTTATGACATATGCGATCAATACTGGCCTTCTGGTCGCGTGAGTTAATGCTAATGCCGTTTAGATACGAGTATACCCATGGCTAATGTTTTTCAGCATCGACGCTGCGGCAGGAATGATCGCCTATATTGTTATGCCTCACAACTTTGTCTTCCTTGGTGAGTCACCGCGAATCCTTTCCAGTGGGATCAAGAGTGCTAACGTTCTGTGAAGGATTCTACTTACTGCTCAGCAAACGTGAGGCAAAAGTCACTCACATAGACAAACTATTGACTGACAATTTATTTCGACTCAGTCTACCTCAACTCGTATCTCGCAACGTGAGTTTACCTCCTTTTTGTACCCGGCGCAATGACCCCTGACATCTATGTTCGTACGCCAGTCTCAATGCTCGAGACGGCTTGCGCAAGACCATGGATGAACCCGTCTCTATTCACTTGTCGCATATCTCGGGATCTGGGGCTTCTCGGCGATTCCAAGAACCGGAGTTTACGCGGCCCAACGTCTCTGGTGAAAAGGTCGAGCTCTTTTTCTCTTCGAAGTGCCAATTGCCTACTGAACTGTTCATCCTCAGAGCCGAACTGAAACTATGGGGATCTCCGTCTCTACCCTCGTGGATAGAAAGGTTGACGACTACACCGATCATGGTGCTGTGTCAGTGTAGTCTTCGGGTAAATCGATTCGTCGCAGTTAATCAATCTCCAACTGAACTTGTTCTTTCTTAGTCTCCTTTCATTCTCGGCCATCTTGCTATCTTGCAATATTTATGTGCATATAGATTACGGTCGTGGAAGTGCGACTGGCGTGATATTCTAATCAGGGTCCACTATTCTACCTCTCGTCATCCGTCGTTCATTTGGGGTCCAAATCATTTTTGTGAGAAGAAAATGTATATTATTGGAGGGCTTCCACGATATTTTATTTTGTGTAGATACCTTTGGACTATCGTACTCTGTTGGACGGGATACCAAAAAGGCCTAGCTGCCATGAATACAGTTGTTTTGTAAATAAAGCCCACCTGCGAAGCATCTGTTTAGAAGACAGCTCGGCGCAAGTGGAAACATCAAGGAAAGCATGGGAATTCTGTGTAAAGAATAGAAATCTATCGCCACTCAATCTTCAAATTTGTATATCCTTTCGCATTTAGAGGTATAATTGGCAAACAGGACTCTGAGGTCTATACAATCAGGACGTCTATTAGTATCACTCGACCGCGCTGGAATCTGCTCTTTGCTAGTCACTGGGCGCATCACGATGAGCTTCTTAGGTCTGAGGGAAGATTTAGCAGATCAGATGATAAGATAGTAAGTGACGCTCTGTCGCTTCAGGGCAGGTCTCAGATTGATGCAAACCGAAATCGAGATGACGCAGTTCTCTCGTTACTCTCTTGTCTCTCTCTCTACGGTCTACCCCCGTCAGCAGGCTTCCCCAAACCCTAGATGCTGAAAATTTGAACTACTGCACTTCCCTTCTTTTCCATTTCTCTGCGGTTTGTCGAGCTTCTCCTTGTAACTTCTCAATAGTCCAAGATTTATTCTTGGTCCTTTCTTTCGTCAGTTCGCCGAATCCTCTTCGCTGCCACTGCGTAGTTTTACGCATACAGTCCGACCTACCCGCCCCAGAGTAGCTCTGGATAGCATTCACCGTCCCTGTATTACACTGTCTCTCGAGTATGTTCTTACATTCATCGAGGCGTTGTTTCAGGGACACCTGGTGTTCCTGTAGTCTAAACCGATCTGGAACGCAATTCCCTTCACTTCAGAAAACGATTTGATAGGGCATAATCCTCTGTTGCATGTATTTGCATCATTGGAGATTTGGTCGTGGGTGAATTTTTTCACTCGTCACTGTCGGTGCTGCGTCTTCACGGACACAGTGCCATCGTGCGCGCTAATACCGTGCCATCGGGGTGGGTCTCACTCGGCATGCGAGAGGTTTTGGACTGGGCATTAAGCACGATGATGTTCATTGACTCGAGTCCTGCATGTGAAGTTACAGTACCTTGGGGAGATAATTGTCCCCGAGGGTAGCCTTGCATTTGCGCTATCTATTTTCTTTTTCCTATTTGCTCTTTCTTCCAAAGTTCAGACTCTAGGCTTCGCTTGATCGCTCTTCTCTGAATATCCTCAATTACACAATATCCGTGTCCGTCTCATCCAAGGATATGTTGAGCCGTTTCGATGCTGTTCGTTCATAGATATAATTTTTGTTCAGGTTAGCTTATGGTCAACCCTTATGAGGTGGTTACAAGTGGCTGATGATCGACGTTCATTAGCGGGTTTCCCCAGCTCATGAATGACTATCTCTTTGGCTTTGACCCCCAATTCCGAAATTCCTTAAGTTTTACTCTTCGTTCCTTCCCCTCTTCTCTGCTCTTCTCCTCACTTGTCGGACTTACCCGACACTACACACCTTGTCCTATATTTCGTCCCATGCTTGTCTTGTTGTTTACGGCTACAACCTCACTTTTTATATCTATTCAACTACCAAATGTTTATTCGTTGTTGCTGCATACTCCACGCTCGAGGTTTAACCACTTCATCGCTTCTGGGGAAACCCCGACGGGCGTTCAATTGGCCATACCCTAACAAAGTTTGACAAGTCACTCGGTGCCTTGAGGTTTGGTGACTTGAGTACTGTCATAGTGAGTAGCGTGGAAGAGCACTGTACAATTCCACCGACATTTGCGTTGTATATTCGTTCTTGTAGAAACAATTCTGGGTGACAAGGCATTCAACCCAAGGAGGTACCTTCACTTAGCATGTGAGGCTCTGGAATGGGCGAGTTTCACTCAATTGCTGTACACCCAAGTTTTCAATGTTCTTTCTTTCTGTACTACAGCCGGTTCAGTGTTAACCGTACGTGCCATCCTATGCGCTGCTCGTGCGTACTTCAACAGATGTAGACCCAGATCTCTTCACCGCCAGTAAATAATTGGATGAAATTCGCTTTGGCGACGTTTGTGTTCCTTGGGGCACGTTGCAGGCTACTTCGAAGTTTTGCGTTCGCCGTTCAGGCTACTGATCTGTTCCCGGTTAGATCACCCAGAGCACTTACTCCTCATTTGAGAGAGCAATGTATCCGGCTGTCGTGTTCTGGGCCACGACCCATGGTAGGGCACGGCGGGGAGCTCCCTGGTATATTAAATGGATATCACATTGAACTAGCGTTGTGCAGCTATTCCGAACCTTTCAGCGATTGCACGCTCGTACTGATATCAGTATTTCTACTCAACGTCTATGTTCTGGAGTGGTTCCGACCCTTACCATGCACGTGTTACTGTAGTATAATAATAGCAATTGAAAGACTAAGTGGGATGATACACTACTTTAGGGCAGGTTTCTGTGAGGTCGTCATGCGAGGTCGCATCTGGTCTTGGATTTGACTTTTCTTTCCCCCACCATCAGATCCATATCTTCCTCCAGAATTTCTACTTCAGTGGCTCTACTTGTCAAAAACACATCTTTTCACTGTTCCTTTTGGAGTATGTACCAAATCCTCTTCGCTGCCAGTGCACAGTTCTGTGCATTAAGTCTACTCGCCTCGCTGTCTACGGGGGAGCCCCGATAGGCACCGATTCGTTCATGTACTGCATTATCTTGGGCATGCCGTTGCATACTTCAAGGTTTTGCGTCATGGACACTCCTCCTGAGCCCAATTATCAAAGTTGGTTTTGGGCTCTCTTCCGCTTCCTGATGGTTCGGAAGGAATTTTATCCTCGGCCAGTCTGACTTGCCTTGGACTTATCTCAAGTGGTAGGCAATCTGCCATTTGACTCGGTGGTTTCCACTGCGGGAGCCATCTGAATGAAGGGGGTTGGTTCACTTGGCATGCGAGAGGTTTTGGTATGATGACTTTTAATGTTCATACGGGGCGATCTTACCTTTGTTCACATTCATACATTCTGTGATTTAATCTTCCGCTCACGGGATGTAGACCCGGCTGAAGTTTACTTTTGTAATTGAGCTGCCAGTTGACCTGGACACCATTTGACCGTTTACCAGTCTTAGCGAGAGATGCATCATTCGTCATGAGACCTGAGCGAGTAGAAATGTTGAGAAGACCCTTCTCTTAGGTCTATCATGGATGACTAACTGATTATTGACTCTTATCAGATGATTATCGGCAGGACTCTCAAACACTTATAAGTGACGGTCCCACTCTTGAAGCTTGATAATGGACTTCCAACTCCTCACTCCCCATGAGAACGGTACCTTTCCCCACCTGTTGGCGGGTCTGTGTGCTTCTCATTCCCCCAACTATCTCGTCAAATCCCCTTCGGTGCCAGTGCGCATTAGCGCATTTAGTTAGAGGACGCCCACATTCCGTTCCGCTCATGGTGCACCGTCTCGAGCTGGGATTTATGCCAGACATCGACCTGTGTGCCATTGGAACACGTACCGGGCGAAGCCCGGTGTCAGCACTAGCAGTGTTGACTACGTGACAATCACGTTTCTCCCTCTTGTCAGGGGGATCATCATCAGCAATTTGCTGAACACGGGCGTTTAATCTTTACTGGGCACACGAGGGGTTTTGACCAGAGTTCACCAACCTCCTCCAGCTCCATCTATCTTTCGCTTTCCTATGAATTATGGTGACCTCATTCAAGATATGGGCTAGCTTCTCGAGGATTTGTAAGACTAAACTAGATGCTCTCGGTTCACTGACGGGGTACTTCCACTCGATGTGCAATAGCTCTCGAGAATCACTGCAGTTAATGATAGTAGCCGGATCGTGCGTTGTACGAGCTAGGAGCTGAATGTCCGTCTCTCCGAAATTGACGTTGAACTTGAGTTTTGAGTCAAATAGAGGTTGTTACCGACATGATAACTCTCATACTCAGTAAGAGATCAGACCGGCCATGAGGTCGAGACTATTATAAGTCTTCTACAGTGATTTCTTCTCCGTGAACACGGCAACATGCGCTCGGCGCATATGCTTATGTTCAGAACCGCTCTGAAACATATTTAAACGCCCACGAGGGTTTCCCACCATACTCCCTTGCCGATGTCTTCTTAAGTGCAATTTTCCAGGATTGATCCTGGGCTCACTGCCTCTGTGCTGTGCTGTGCTGACGTTATGGATTTCTTAGGCCTTGAGGCACGCAAGTAGTCCAGAGCCATCGTGACCACTTGTTTCTTTTGGGGCTTGTGTGGTCCGGGTTCCGTGACCCCAGGCCCTAGTTATTCCCCACTAGGGCGCATGGTGACAAAAAACCTTTTATGGGAACATGAGGGAATCCAGGCAATGCGGCAGAGCGTTTGTAAAGATTCCAAGAAGTAGGATTATATACCTCAACAGCTCTTTATATCTCTTCGGTGGGGCCGTTCCCTGCTTTTTTCCTTCCCCACCAACCCGTGACGCCGCTCCTACAGCTAGTATCGCTGTGGGGCCTACCAGCGTACAAACCTCGTCATAAGTAAACTGGGATACTTTACATCACCTTCCATCACATTTCATATCCAGCGTTCTCATCGGCTCCACTTTTTTCGCTAATTGCTACCCGCCCACCTCTCTTCGTCTATTACTCTTCTTTTTCGACAAACACCAATCGACAGCTGAAGGTTATCACTTCGGAGGGGGCATATTAATCCCTCCTGGTGACCTACAACGTGCTTAAGGCACTAGAAGCCCCTATCTCGCTCTGTAGTAGATCGTCGATCATTGCCACTACTACGACAACCGATCCAATTTGTACCCCCGGTCAAGGATAATAATGTATCCCCCACCTCTATTAACGCTTATCATCACCTTGCTCGGTGTTTCCTCCTCTTCATCTGCTTCACCTGCCGGCCCTATATCGTCTTCGTCTTCCGCTCCTTCGCCCTTGAAGGACCTTCACAGCACCGACAATTACTTGCACCATGCAACGACGTCGCACTCCGCCAGTAGTGATGATATCGTCGTGATCTCGAATAATGATCTCGAAGCCGGATGTAGCTTCTTGGCTCAAGGCAGAACGTACAATATCTGTCCGCTCGTGTACCCCAATAGGGTCGTCAAGGTTGACTCCGCTCGGCATGGAGTATCGCTGAAAGGGAAAGGGAAGGAAAAGGCGAAGGAGGGGGAAATTAAGGTCTTCCTTGGCGGTGTCAAAGGCGCGAAGGCATTAGGATCCGATTTAGTGAGTAGACGTTTGTTTGAGTTGCGTCTGGTGTTCTATGGATCGTTTCTTCGTCTGTGGAGTGCGACCGATTTTCTTGTGTCCCGCCAGGGCCTGGCCTCAACCATGACTGGTCAGACTGAGACTCGCAGGTGTACGAAGTGTTGTTTTAGTCAAGGGATGCGGATGTTGCGGCTGCTTTTCTTGTTTTGTTCGGGAGCTACAATCTTAGCAATTCATTCATAAACTCAGTGACGATGATGACGAACGACATACTGATTTCTTGTCCTCCAGTGTCCTGAAGGAGCGCAAACATGTTTCGTAGGTGAGCATGACAGCAGATTTCCCTGTGAGGCGAAGTGTTAATACCAGCTATCTCTGTCACAGAATGGGAAGGCTCACAAGTGAAGGTCATCTCTATCGGGCGAGAGGAGCACACGAAGGATTTAAGCCAGACGGTCCTCGTCAGAAACTTCAGAAATGAAGGTCGAGAGTTTCAGCTCTGGCTCAAATCCGATGTAGGGGACGTCCAAATTATCTTAACGTGCGGTGAGGACGAGGGTATAGAATACGAAAGCAGGTCGGAAGAGTTGCGTGTGCTGAGATGGCGCACACCGCATGCATGTCCCATCGAGAGCACTGAACGGGTCATGATAGCCGAGGGAGAGGACGAAGGATCTGGGGAGGAGGAGGAAACCGAACTCAAAGAGGACGAATTGCCTGTAGGCCGTATTTCTCGAGGATGGCTAGGGTTTATGGTGCTCCTAATTGCGTAAGTGTCATTCAATGTCCTTGCATACGATCAACTAACCCACTCTCACCTCCAGTACCACTCTAATAACTGCAACCATTCTGATATCTTCACGGCAAACACGTCATTATGTCTCCGCGCACCTACAATCCGCTGGTTATGCCATTCTTCCTCTCCTTTACAACCTCAAGCACATCACCCGCCCCGTAGTCAGAAATTTCCCGAACTTCAAAGTAGGAGAAAGCAGACTCGTACGCTGGGCGCAGGAGGATATGACACTAGATGGGGACGAAGATGTTATGGTCAATGGATCAGCTGGAGGGCCTCATGGGTGGAGTGACTTGGAGGTAATGGATGAATATATCCCTCTCAAGTCGAGCCCTGCGTCATATGCGAAGGGCAAGAGTGCTGGCCGTAGCCTCAATTCGCACATTGTAAGTGCGACTTGGAGCTATTCGACGTATGGAAGTGTGCCGTTTGAGGGTTTGGATGTGGATGAGAGTGAGGTCGATATGCCCCCTAGGCCGGAAGGTGGAGTGAAGACGTTCGTTAGGTCTGCTTCGGAGGCAGCGTCAATGAAAGTCAAGGGTCTGTTGAGGCGATGAAGTGTACAATTTAAAGTAAGGATATTATGTTAATTAGATAGAGCGTTTGTAAAGTACATACCTCCATTTGTGCATTCTGTATTGTTTTCTCCTCGCTTTTACTCTTTGAGATCGAATTTTGCGACACGATATACCAGCCATGACCTCCAGGAAAGGATGAAGAGAACTACGCGAATGGTGTCAAGCAGCCCGGTGCCAGTCGTGTTCAAGGCCACGTGCTGGAACGGCACAGGCGCGGGAACTTAAACAAGCGGGACTGATGCGCTCATGCCTAAATGTGGATACATGCGGGATTTTTAATGATCTCACCAAACTCTCCGCCGAACGATATACTTGCCTATCGGAAGCCAATCCGTTGGATTTGTCATTTCGAAGTAAGATAAAAATCAGGGCATATCTAAGTTAACCGACATGTGGTAAACAATGGCTCGGTGTACTCATTATCTGGGAAAGCTACTATCGCGTACTATACAAAAGCTAAAGTGTTGAACGTACTTGAGACTCGGCGGTACATTTCCGTTAAAATACTAATAATTGTCCGTCTGTACATTCCTGCTCTTTAAATGCCATTCTCCAGCTACGGCGAGGACATTTCTCAAAAATGCTTCGTAGCAGCTGAGAAATACCTGTCTGTTATCGAGGGTTTCATTCCTTCACTTCGAATGGTCGGCCTAGGAAGGTCAGGGACAAGGAAGTGGACGGTGGTGGGTTCCAAAGGGTACAGTCCGTGTCGCACGTGTCGCACAAGGTCATTAGAGATATGAAGTCGGTAAAAGGTAGGAGTAGTTCCAGACAGTATAATCCCCAGAATAGGCTATAGGTTACGGAGTAAGTCAATCGCAAGAGCGGCAATAACTGGGACTTACACCTGATGCAGTAACGTATTCCTCTCCTTCAATCGTTAACTGCCCATTGTTATGGTCAAATGCAGCAATAGCTGCTGCAACTAGATGTGGCAGAGGATCGCTTGGTTCTCGGGGATCATGTCGCCTATCCTCAAGGACGATCATGAGTATCTGGTTCGTCAAGCGGTCGACAAGACAGACGTCCGTCTTGGCAACTTTCCATTCCCCACAAATAAGAATGGGAATTTCCATCCGAGTGCGAGCAATTCGGTGTCGCTTGACGAAGCCAAGGCGCTTCAGAAGCTCCACGGCGAAGTCGTGAACAGCGGACACGGACAGACTGGGTCTCATTGCGAGGTCAAGGAGATGCATTAGCTCTGCATTTTTATCAGACGTCATCCCATCTGCTTCTTGTACAGTTAGGATTTCGTCGTCAATGTTAGGCTGGATTGAAATGGGATGACCAGAAAAGAATGTGGTGACATCTTCCATGCGTAAATGGATATTGTAGGCCTCCAGGTCGTTCTCTGTCCATTCGATACCGGACTTTGGGGAACGTGGAAGGTCTGCCATGGGTTGGTATGTAGTTAACGAGTGGCTCCAGTGGGGCTCCAACCTCGTCCAGCTTTCCCATCATGATTTCTTTGGTCAACTTGGAGTTCGTCGGTGTGGGGTTCTTAATTAGTGTCACGCGCATCCCTGTCACAATGATCACTGGACCGACGCGACGCGTCTGAGGTTCGAATATTCGGATCCCACAACGCCCAATATACGAACACGATGCCTCCAAAATCACAATCAAATTCGCAGAAAAAAACACAGAAGACAAAACCGCGGTAGTTAAATTGGGCACGGCAAGTTCAAGCCAGCCAGTATCGTCTCAGAAACGGTTTAATCCCTTAACGGCTGTATGTTTTCACAATTTCTCCACCTTCACTTCGAAATCTCAATCAAGGCCAAATTATTCAGTATAACTTGCAAGTCCCTTCTGCTGCGCCGACCCCGGTTCCTTCAGAACCGCCACTCAAAAAGCGCAAAGGGAAAGAGAAAGTTATTGAAATTTCTTCCGACGAAGAGGCCCCTGCAGATGACTTTCAACGTGGTACATTTTCCGAGCTCTTCGTTCAAACATCGACTCATCAGCTACAGATGATAGACTATGGGTTGATATCTATGAACCCCTCACTGAAGTAAGTCCTCTGTCTCGTGTCATCACCCGAATTAACAGCAATTTGCCAGTGCAGGCCGACCTCGCTGTCCATGTGCGAAAGGTCGAGGACGTGCGCCGTTGGTTCTCAGAAGCATTTGAGGGTGGGCCGTCTGGGAAGCTGCGCCGGTATAGGGTAAGATTTCCCTTGCACCTTCATATACGATACTTACTCTGGAGGGGGACAGAGAATATTGGCTTTGACAGGTCCTTCTGGAGTAGGAAAAACCGCTACAATCCGAGTTCTTGCTCGTGAAATGGGATTCGAAATACTCGAATGGCGGAACGCAGTAGGAGAGAGTTCATCCACGTTTAACATGAACTCTGACTCCCCTTACGAGTTTAACGAACGTTACGAGTCTACCTTTGCCAAATTCGAGGCATTCCTCAACAGGGCTACGAGCTGCCGGACCATTTTCTCTGAGGCACCTGCTGCCGACTCTACCTCATCATTACCGTCTACATCAACTCAACAAAAGTCGAGCCCCCCACCTGCCACCTCGAAGCACGTCGTTTTACTCGAAGATCTACCCAATATTCTTCACGTTGGAACTCAAACTCAGTTCCACTCCGCAATTCGCTCGTTCATTGAGGCGACTTCGCAGTCAGCTTCACCTGTACCTATTGTCATCATCATGAGCGACGCGACAATGCGAGGTGAAACGCGGGATGAGCTCTTGACAAGTGGAGGAGGTGCGGGCGGGTACGCATGGAGTCGAGAGAAGAATGATATATTGGACATTAGGACGGTCATACCCAGAGACCTCCTTACCGGACCTTATGTGACTCAAATTAGGTATGTGTACATCCCTTCCCCCTGTATTCACTGTAAATGATCTAACCTCGTCGTAGCTTCAATCCCATCGCACCAACACTTCTGAAGAAAGCTCTTACAGGACTTATTGACCAGCATTTCAAGTCGAAATCATCCTCATCCTCTCACCGCTCTTCTACGGCACCTTCAAAAGAGATCATCGACACAGTCGTTGAATCTGCCAATGGAGATATTCGCAGTGCGATTATGGCACTTCAGTTCAGCTGTATACCAGGAAAGAAATCTTCCCGAGGGAAGAAGGGAAAACCTGGGTCATCAGCACTTATGGAAGCTATCACGAGAAGGGAGTCGAGTCTCGCTCTCTTCCATCTGATGGGTAAAGTTATGTATAATAAACGTTCGTCGTCTTTTACTTTACGATGACGATGTGGAGCTGACTTGAAGATACTTGTAGGTAAAGGTGACCCATCAAATACATCTGCAACGACTAAGGACATCAAGAAAGAAAAAGAGCTAGACGCGAAGCTGAAGGACCCACCAAAACTACCCGCGTACTTCCAAGAACACGAAAGAAGGGCCAGTCGTGTAGATGTCGACGTACGTGCTCCCTCCCGATGCTCGCATTCTCGTTCTCAGGCTCACATCGTCATCGTAGTCCTTGTATGCCGACTCACCGATCGACTCGGGCTTATTCTCGCTCTATATACATCAGAATTACACTCAGTTCTGTAACGAGTTGGAAGAGTGCGACGGCGTGATTGACTGGCTTAGTTGGATTGATAGTAATGGCGGTGAAATGGTCAGTATTTGTACCCTTGTGATCAGCCGACTCCTCACTGAAACTCAACTCATATACAGTGGTATCAAGCCAATCCACACCGCTTCCATCTCCTCACACTCGGAACTCTACATTCTCTGCCATCGCCTGTACCAAGGCGATCTCAAAAAATCTTCAAACCAGAATATTTTGACAATCTTTCAAAGGAAAAGGATGCTTTGGAAGCCCTGAATGATACTCGCTATTGGATGATGATGCATACAAGCCTTGACTCGACCGAGTCTCTGACTTCGGTACGTTTCTAATTTCCTACTTCTCTACACTCAGGGATACAAAAGAACTAATTCTGTATACTTGTATGTGGACTAATAGGATACGTCAAGATGGAGCAAGCTGGAAGTGGCGTTAGAACTAGGAACGGTGCTAAAATTGAAGCAAGTCCAACGAGCAGGGTCTGGGCTGGACAAACTACCTTCCTCGCATTCTCTATTCTCTAGACTGGTATTTACCACTGGAGATGGGCAAAAGGGACAACAAGTGGACGAAGATCTGGTTGGTGACGAGGATCAGCTACCGGCCGAAGAAGGGCTGGGCTTTGGGCTTGGAAAGAGAAAGAAAGACGAAGACGATGGTGCGACAGGTGGTTGGTTGGAGAGCGACGACATCGAAGAGTTCTAGTTAATCTGTTTGCTCTTCCTCTCAAGTCGATCACCAGTTTTCTGGTTTATAATGACTGGTAAGTGTACCGAGCCGTTGGCAAGCTCGTCTAGTCTCTGACTGAATAGCCCTGTAGAATGATGTGAATATTCACGCTTGTTGGCCGAACATGAGTTAATACTCACCCCACCGCCAGCTGGTATCCCCTTCTTCGTCGAACTCGACTTCTAGCCGCTCTATAACACCTCCGTCAGCAGCTACAAAATGTGCCAATAACAATGCCTCTCGTGACTGCGAGATACCCTTCACCACGAGCTCCCTAACAGGCGGCCTAGAAACTTGAGGAAAGCATGTCAGCCAGATCAGAGTCCTCTGGACCGCATGCGGTCCGGTCAAGCTTAGCACCTCAAGTTGTTGGGGTGGCAGATGCGGTGAAAGTGTAAAAGCGTGAATGTGAGGTCGTGGAGACGAAGGGAAGTGATGGATGGGAAGGAGCGTAGGAAAAGGGTCAAATTGGAGAAGGATTCAAAGAGGAGGGATGAAATTGTCAGACTGGTTGGTGGGGCTACAGCAACTTTTGGTGTTGCGTACAATTTCGAGAATGCTTCAGCCAGCGCTAGCCGAACATGATCTCGTATCAAAACCGCTTTTTTATCTCCAAAGCTCGGCTCTTCACCACAAATTCGGATAGATGTGGGACGTAAAGGTGTCACAACGCCTGCTATCAAATTCGAAGATACGGCGTCCCAGTAGTCACCCCGCCCACGTGGAATAATGAATATGATCTCTTTGACATATCCGAGGAACGTACATGTAGAAGAGATCAAGTTCTTGAAGGAAGAAAGATCTCTTCTGGTGCATTTGAGGCTGATGTGGGAGAATGCGAGAGACCGACTCGCGGGTAACCAGTCTCTGCAGACGAGACTACATGCGATCAAAGTGGCTCTGGTGTGTTTGTCGATTGGGTCGCGGACGGAAGAAGATGGCGGGGTGGATATGCAGCTCTGGATGATGATGTCGGTGAGCTCGGGTGGAATATATGAGACCATTATCACGTTTGGGTGATCAAGTCGGTATTTGAAATACGAGGCCTTGCACCCGAATGGCACCCGCTCGTTTGATATTAGCGAGGTTTTTGTATTCTAGTAAGTCGCGGATTGACTGACGTATGACGTGGGGTACCTCGATGAATCGCAGCAGTTTGAGTGGCACTCTGTTTTTAAAGCGACTGAAACGTGTTTTTCACTTAAGTTTGATCTTTAAAAACCCTTGCGGCCTATCACATCCCAACAACGATCAGCGAGATATCTCTGTACTTCGACGCACCATGCTGTTCTGCGGCTTCAAGTGGTCATTCTTTTTTTGGATTAAAGAGCCTTTGTCAGTAGCAATTTAGAAGAAGTTTAAAGGGGCTAAAGGCCTTGGACGGCGAGAAGAAACCAGGAAGACAAGAGGAGAAATCATGATCAGGCTGTCCACGAGTCGGAACTGAGATGATAGCATCAGGGAGTTATTGATGGCTATGAATATTTGAAGACCGCCACCGGCAGGAGTGTTCCATAAACCTCAGTGAAAGCCACGGCTTCAAGGTATTTCGGCATCGATCTTCTTGCGCCACTCGATCATTCATATATGCCAGAAGCCTGCAGGAATCGCAATGATGCCACTTAACGATCGGAAGGGCGGTGAGGACCATTTCAGAACAGTGAACGGATCAGATCAATAGCTATCCATATACTTATTAAATCACATTAACGTACTTTAATCTGGTGGCTACTTAAAGCAATCCATACATGCAAAAGGGTAAATGTACACTCCAAAACGTACAGGGTGAAGTCGAAAACGAATGGTGATGAATATCGAATGCAACGAAAAAAAATCATGTGCTTTGCCTTAATCTGACTGTTACTTAGAAGAATAAATATTCACATAGCAAATAAGTATCGGTGCTCCACTTAGTCGGCGTTCTCGGTGGTGAGGATAAGTTCCTCTGCAGCCGCCGAGCGGGGGATAACCCTGCATGGGAACGGAACAGGATAGCTATAGACAGGCATCAGTGTTATTACTCGAAAGAGCAGAAAAAAGACCGAGACGCACGAGAATAGCCCAGAGGTATAGTTAGGAGTATTCTTAACTTCGTTCCCGTGCTCGTCGAGGCCAGGCCTGATATCGTATACAGCGAGAGTGTGTGCGACGATAGAAAAGAGAGACTCGTCACTGAAGTGGCGTCCCGGACAGATTCGCCTTCCATAACCGAATGCAGCAACGGATGGGTCGCGAACGGCGGGGTTGATTTTGCCATCTTTCAAGAACCGTTCCGGATTGAATTCCTCAGGGTTATCGTACACCTCAGGATCACGCATAATTCCCCTAGAAAGAAAGGAAGATAGTGAGTCGGTGACGGGATGGAATGTAGCACGTCTTTAGCTTACCATGTGCTTCCCATTACGAGGGTACCTTTGGGATGTAATAACCATCGTACTCGTCTGCGTTAGAGGCAGCGTGGCCGAAACCTGAGCGGTGTAAGAGATGCGTGCAAACAGAATACGTGGAATCACCACATACCCATAGGTGTGACAGGCTGCCAGCGCATCGTCTCTTTCACGATGGCGTTGATGTGGGGGAGGAAAGGACGATCACCAAATTCAGGGAATCGACCATGGAGAACGGAATCAAGTTCGGCTTGAGCTTTCTTCTGGTGCTCAGGGTACATGCTCATGGCTAGGAAGAATGTTTGCACGGCAGATACAGTCTAGCGATGCAATTGCGAAGTCAACAACATATTTCGAGTGTTAAAAGCAGGTGTACTCACGGTATCAGCTCCGGCTATATAGCATAATTTTTCATTCATGAGACATAAAGTTACAAGCGCAGCAACAAACATACTCACCGAGATATGCTGAAGCACAGGTATGTCTAGCAATCAGCTCTTCTTCCTTTTGCTCAGGAGTCATATCTTCCGGAAGGCTCTCAATGAACCGCGCGGCGATTGAAGGTACAGCTTTTCCCTCTTTCTGCGGGAACACTTCGAGTCAGAGTGAGTGATTTTCAGAGATAGTGTAATTTACCATTTGCCGCTTGACCCAGTCAAACGGTTCGTTGACGACTCGCTCGTTGATGGCAGCCCACCTGTCGCCCTTGCGCCTCCAATTTGCTCCAGGGAACCATCCGGGTATGTATTTCATCACGGGAAAGACATCGACAAGAAACGCTCCCGGAACGGCCGCTTCACTGACACCCTTGAGAGCCTCCTCGGCAAGTTTTACGTATTCCTCGTCCCATCCCTTGATCTTGATGCCATAGGCAGCTTCAGTGATCGTCGAGGCAAATGCTCTGTCAAACAATGAGCGACGTAATACGTAAGAGCACGAGGCTGCTTACAGGCGGATATGATCCATGAAATGCTCGCTCGGAGACTTGAGGAGGTTTCGAAGGAAAGTGCGGGCACCATTGAGTTGGGTGTGATGGTACCGTTTGATGGCGCTGGGGTTGAAATGGTCGTGGAACGCGCGACGGTGACGACGCCACCACGAGCCATAGCGGTGTGTTGACATCGCAAGATCCCAGCCCATGCTAGGAGCACGTCAATAAGCGTAACTATTATGAGCGCGTGGAGAGCTCACATATCGACAAGCATTGTGAGAGGTGGGCGATCAGAATAATTGCTGGAGCGTTTTTCAAAGATGTCGTGGATCTTTTCCAGGTTACCCAAAATTAGGATACCCTGTCCCAGAATATTGAGGTATATCATATCACCTAGCCGAAACATTGAGAGGTTGTGGGGCATTTCAAGTGCTTGCAAGACTTACCGTATACCTTGAACCAGTTATCATATACGAGCCACGGCTTGAAGATGGGCAAGTCGAAGAGGTTTCCGATGACTGGGAATCCTTTCGGTCCAGGAGGCAATGGGAGGCCGCTGGGGTTCGCCTCGCGGTCGCGGATGTGCGAGTTGACCCAGTGAACAACAGCAAGACACCCGGTCAGAATAGCAAGGGGTTGGATGTAGGACTCCATCGAGAATATCGAGGCGATATGTGGCCTTCCGTGAATTGGGAGTTATTATATATACCAGAGTATATGTATCAGGTTTTTGCGCTTGGCTCGGAAGGGGTCAAAGCGTAATTCGAAGCGTATGGACCGAGCAGTTGATGGATCTGTGTTCCAAGGGCCATCTCCATTCTTCTTCATTCCCGAGCCCAGATCTGAATCATCTCAGCTAGCTTATTGTGAAGGGAGGGCAAGTGGTGAGCATGCTCCTGCATGTAATCATTCATTTACAGTAGCCCCAGTTCAGAGTGAGAGCTAGCGTCGAACAAATTCCTCATCGGCGCTCCGGGGCCGGGTGGCTAACTTGGAAATCTATGAGAAATCTATGAGAGAGCTAGGGCTGGGCCAGATACCTTTGTACCGCAACATTTGAACGTAAGGAACAAAAGAAACGAAACAAAAAGGATGACGTTGGGGCCAATCATAAGATCCAACCAGCGGTCATGGATCTCTCACCAGAGTGAGCGCTATTGAATTGGAGTGGTCGTATGTTGGCCAGGGAGACACTAGAACAATAGAGAACCTTTCGATCCGGATTTCTGTTTGGCAAATCTCAGTTGCCGAGGTTGACTCTTTCAAACTCCGATGATCACTCAACAGAAATGATCGGAACTGGCTTTGAATTTACCGGATCTGACTGGACGTTCCATCAATCTTTCCAGTAGCTCGCCTCCTTCCACATACTTAACTAGGGTTACACAGGTCAAACCACGGAACCCCAGAGCACGAGTATAAAATTTATCGATTGAGAAAATGGCCTGAGGCTCTTTCTACACCAATACGCACTCCTTCAGGTCGATGTTCAAAAATGAGGATGAGTTCGGAAAATATCCAGGATACGAACGTCGTGGAGGATTGATGAACAATAGTACATATGTACACATATGTGCATGACCTCATTCATACTGGAGCTCGGGATGATTCCTGCTGTCATCATTTCTTCGGTCCGACTGCATGTACCGTTCAAATTATCGGAACCTCGGGACGTTTTGCATGGAAGCCATTCAACTCCTCCAGCTATTTCTCGTGATGAAGGCCAAGAAGTCCTAGATAAAATAATTTAAACGGTCAATGTCCGGAACTGGTATAACCTTGCTGGCGCTCTCGGGGTTCCCTTTGCAAGTCCTTTTGTTTCAAGCACCACCCGCACACTGAAAAATATCTAGTCCGGGGTAGAGCTCATTAATCCTACGATTCACGTAGCAAATGAACAAACGTCCGCCACTGACGCCGTATTAAAACGTCCGAAACCTGATAACTCGACTGCGGTCCCAATGTGCCTGTAATGTTTGTGAATCATCCGGAGCTTGGAACGAGTGGCTGAGATGTAGACGCATGACTCCAAAATTAATTTTGGCCATGCACATAATCAGTCCAGTAACAGATGTATGGAATGTAGTTATCCACCACTTAGTTTGTGTTCCGTAGTCCCCGTACTAGTAGCTTATTTAAATGGTGGATCCAACCACACAACTACAAAGCGAGAGGCTCAAAAACTCAGAGGAGTATTGCAGGGAAATATAAACGACAAAGAGACAAACAAGTATTGAGGATCTACTCCCGAGTTCCACTTTTCCAGCATGCAGAAATGACAATCGCGCGGTGTTTTTTTAAAAACTACTCAAAGCAGGGCCACATCATCACTCCAATATCGCTCAGAAAATGAAATTATCCCCACCGTTCTCTGTCCAAGCCAGTTTACCCCGGAAAGTGTGAACAAAAGCTCGAGGGCAATTAACCCCATTGCGATTAAGCTCTGTCCCTCTGCCGGCAATATGATAGTGGTCGCGTTACAGTGCTCAAGCTGATTTAGCTATTTTTGGGTTTACTGCTTTTATCCATTGCGTCTACCTTTGCTATTGGTGGTGCATATTAATTATTTATGCATGTTCTTCTTCATATTTGTAGGCGGCCAAGAGTAAGGGAGGCGACGTCATGTCAGTCATCCCGCTTCCCTTCGGGCAACAGCAATGTTTGGAAGCCAAACAGAAAATGGTAAACGAAAGAAGCTCGGCTACCCATAGTAGAGGTCAGACTTCAAGTATATGGATAACCTTGAGGACTTCGTGGTAAGAACGAAGGAAGATAACTGGGACGTAAGTACTTTAGCGGGGTTACCTTGCGGGGTGTAGCTTTCAGCCTGCCACTTCGCCATGACCTGAGTCCAATTTAGCCAAGGACACTCCGACCAAGGTGGGTGCCAGGCACCTGGAATGCTGCCAGGAGCAGAATGAAAGCATTACCAGGATAGAACCCAAGAACAAAGTTCTGATGAAAGCGACTCCTGCCTGAGTCTGGAAGCCAAGCGCTGGGATCTCATCGGCCTTTATCAACGCCACATGATCAAGGAAGCTTGCATTCGTTATCGGTATACCACACTCATTGGTGGGTGCGCGATGTGGAATTCAACAAGTTTTGTAGTAAAGGGTAAAGACCCACAAAGTGGTCAATCAGCCGTAGAGGACGGGGAGATTGCAAGAAGAGTAGTTGATTTGGTGGTGTGAAAGCTCGTGGGCTCAAGTAGGTCTATATTCCCTTCCGACTCATGGCACAAGTCTGGAGCAACCCCACCCACCCGAGCATTGATGTACTACCAGTGAATCCCGAGACCAGCGGTGTGTAGAGAGGGGTCGTCTTTGGAGTTGGAGCGTAGTGAGCTAACCCGAGTCCCCTTTCGACCATCGTTGATAGGTGTCCAGGTCCAGAGATGCTGGGTCTTGGGAGTCTAGAAAAGGCCTCAGCCACCAGGAGACGGCAGGACAGACAGACTCGGAGGCTCGTTGATACCTAAGCAGATTGCACCAGGCAGAAAACCAACAAGGAGTAACATTATTATTTCATCGAACGTCAAATATATTGGTATTGCTTTGAAACGATATAAAACTCAGCAAAGCAAATAAAAACTCGTAGCGCCCCTTAAACACCCTCAAAAACTCCACAAATACCCACAAATCGTAGCTATCAACTTTCTTGCTGTCCTACAAACGCTGTCGCAACAGGCGGGGCACCAGGAGACATAGGAACATTGGAAGTTTGAGCCGACACCCCAGCCGCTGCCTGACTCACAGCACCGGGACCATCAGACACCGGCACTCCAACAATAGGAGGATGACCTTGCACTCCCATAGCACCAAATGCTTGAGCATAAGAGGCGCTTAGATTTGCAAGAAACGGGAATGCCGCGGGGTTAGCGAGAAAAGATGTCGGTATCAGATGAGGCTGCGAGAGTGGTGATTGTGCGGGGGCAAAAGTCCATGGGACGAAGTTACTTGGCATCGTCATTTGGACTTGTGGTGGTAGAGGTTGGGCGGACAAGGGAAGGGGCATTGCTAGTGGCGTAGGCGCTGGAAATGATGGCGGTAATGATGGCGCCGTTGCGGGTACAGCCGATGGGGCGATAGATGATGTTGAAGATGATGTTGAAGATGATGAAGGCGAAGATTGCACTTGCGGAGGAATGGTTGATAGAGATGGAGATGGTGTGGGGGTAGATGTCGGCGTCGACGACTGATTTGGTGCGGGAGCGGGACTGAACGATGAATTGTTGGCTCGACCGTGTGGCGAGCCACTTATAGTCACTCCCGAAGGCCTGTTTACTGCCGATGGTGTGGTTGCCGTCGTGGGGCCTCCACTTTTCATCGTTGGATAGGACTTAGACTGTAGTCCAGACCAGAAGGAGTCATATGTCAGAGATGTCGTGTTCAAACCGAACATGTCCTTTGTCGTCGGCACCGATTTATTCTTGTGTGTCACGGGAGACATCTTTGCATTTGATAACGTCATCGGAGTGGATGTGAGAGCCGCGGGCATATAAGTAGTGTTCCCGCTTGTGAAAGGTGGGCTCGTAGAAGGTTGAGGCTGGGAGAGAGAGGTGGAAGATGGAGCACTCTCGAGTACAGGCGTAGATGCAGCAGTGAGAGGGAAATGAGCAGAGGTTTGAGATGGTCCAGGTGTCCCGGTGCCAGAATCTTCGTTCTGTAGGGAAGACAGGACCTGAGAGTCCGGTACCTGCATCTGAGAAGGAGCAATAGGAATTTGAGGTGGCCGGGTAGCTCGGGCCTCAAGAGTGATAGGTGGTGTAGACGATGTAAGGAGCGTGCTATCCGAGGCACCTGAGACTAGTGGTGGAGGCATCGCAGGTGTTGGAGGACTGGGTGAGGGCTTCCCTGCAGTTACATTGGTCTCTTGAGTTAGGTTGCCAGGAAGAGCGTCCGGAATGGACGACCCGGACTGAGACTGAAGCCACGATCTGTAAGAGGGGTAGTGCTTTGACGAGGTATAAACAGGCATTGGGTCCGTTTGGTTAGGTGGACATGGCTTGGGACTGCGCAGGTGTGAATGGTGAAAGTATAGATTTTCCACTTCATTCAGATTTTGCCGTTGCTGTAAGCTTCTTATCAGCCTAAGGTCATACCAAGTAAGGGTGGAAGGAACCAACACACCCAACCATGTTCAACTTTCAATCGTGCATACTGAAGCCGCATTTGCAGCTGTCTTGACAACTGAACCAAACCACATCAACGGTAAATCAGCATTTTAATAGACTATCAAGCACATTTCACTAACATGATTCGCCTTTGCCCTCTCCAGAGTCTGCTTCCTCTTCTTCTCTAGCTCATTCGCCTGAGCAGCAGCCGATGCCGTGGAGACCATCTCGTCTTCGTCCCTGAGGAGTAATAGGGGTGTACAGGTAAAACGTGGTAGATATGTGGAACGTGGGTCTGTTATCAATGATTGGGCTAATGTCGAACTTCGGCTGCCATGAGGATTCAGGACGGTCTGACGAGCAACGAAGGCTGTTGTCGAATCGGGGAAACGAAACCCAAATTTGATCCACATCCCGTGTTTCCATGCACGTGAGTGCATCCCTGACGTCACGTGCATTTGAGCTAATTTATCTCAGAGAGTATGATAAGATAAGATGGAAATGTGATATGATCAAGCCTTTGCTGAGTGATGCATGATGATCGTAGTGAGGGTTCTTTCAACAGGGACTATTAAAACACTTGTACGCAACTATCTTTACTCGGATCCTACCACCACCATCATATACGTGTTGATAAAATGCTCACTCCGCCACTCAACTTTCCCAAATGGCTGAACGAAAATGGGCACCTGCTACAGCCTCCAGTGAACAATTTCTGCATTTATAGGGGAGGAGATTACGTGATTATGGTAGTTGGCGGACCAAACGAGAGGAATGACTATCATGTGAATGAAACAGAGGTTAGTGCAATGATTTTGAGTCGAGAGATACAGTCAATGATCGGGAGGTTCAATAGGAGTGGTTCTACCAGTACAAAGGCGCGATGACCTTGAGAGTGATAGACGATGGAACGTTCAAAGATATTACTATCGGAGAAGGGGAAATGTTCCTCCTTCCAGGTACACCTCCACATTTCTGCCTCTGTCAAATACACGATCGCGCTAATCATCACCGCGCAGCCAATACACCGCACAACCCCGTCCGATATGCAAACACGATCGGGTTGGTCGTGGAGCGCACGAGACCGGAAGGATCGTTGGGTACGTCTTTCCCCGTATCTCCCGGATCGACGCTGTTGAATGAACACTGTTTGAACTCAGATCGACTGAGATGGTATTGCCGCTCATCGGCTCATACCGAACCCACGATCATTTATGAAGAATCATTCCATGTTACGGATTTAGGATCTCAGTTGAAGCCGGTCATCCAGCGCTGGCAAAACACAGAAGAGCTGAGGAAGTGTAAAAGTTGCGGTGCAGTCGCCGACCCGAAATAAGTCGGCGGACAAAGTATTTTTATCCTTATTTTTAGGAATATTGCTGTAAATTGAATGATGATGACTTGTAAGATATATGACAACAGACATTGACATCTGTTGACGCCCAAAGCAGGGTTCTTTCACCGGATCTTAGTAGATGGCATAAATCCTATATAAATTTATTGATCCGTTGGATATTTCCGGTAAGTACTTATGTACAAGGGTATCTCGCTGTTAGTGATTCTCGGCTACCAAAGTGGTCAGCAGGGACTACAAACATAGAAGAGATTGAGCTTACCAGCAAACTTTTGGCCTTCCTCTCGGAAGATTTCCAGAGCTCTCCAAGCTTTTCCAGAAAGCACGCTTTCACGTGCAAGTTCAGTTCCCTCCTTGTAATCCTTCGCAACTCCGGCAACCACCAATAACGCAGAGGCGTTCATCAACACAAACTCCAGTATCGGGATAAGGTCCTCAGGGACCTTACCTCCTGAATTCAGCAACCTTATGAACGTTTCTGCATTCTCTTCTGGACTACCACCGGCGACCTTATTCAAACCATGCCGATTCAAGCCAAAATCTTCAGGAGTAAGCGTGCCCTCTGTGACCTGACCATCCTTCAGCTCCCAGACCCACGTGGGACCGGCACAGCTGATCTCGTCCATCTTCTCATACCCACATACAACAAGTGCGCGCTCCACTCCACCCTCACGAAGCGATTGTGCGAACGTGTAACCGATTTCCTTTTCAGTTACACCTAGAACCATTCCACGAGGACGTGCGGGATTGATGAGAGGACCCAAGACGTTGAACATGGTACGGAAGGGTAGTGCTTTACGGTAGGGTGCGATTGATGCCATGGCAGGGTGGTAGTGGGGTGCGAGAATGAAAGTGAAAGGGATACGCCGGATTGGGAGAGGTGTGCCTGGAGAAGGGGCAGTGAAAAGGCAATCGAGTGATTCCAGGAGGTCTGCTGAGCCTGAGGAGGATGTCGATGCTCTACTGCCGTGCTACACATATCTCACGTTAGTGAATTAGGTTGGTGTAACTTAATGGCAACAAACCTTGACTACACGAGCGCCAGCACCAGCAGCAACTATTGCAGCTGTCGTACTGACATTGAATAGGTTGAAACCATCTCCACCAGTTCCAACAATGTCAACGACGAAATCTTTGTCAATGTCTTCAATAGCTGCTTTCAGTGCTCGTTCACGAAGGACTGCGGCTGCAGCTGAAAGAGATTCCGGCCTACGTTCAACTCGGTGGATGTGTAATGCGGTGAGCAAAGCACCGATTTGTGCTGGATGAAGAACGTCGGGAGTGAAGAGGTGGTTTAGGGCTTCTTTGAGGTCATTGGCGGTGAAGTATTCTGGAGTTTGCACCAGCCGCGCGAGGAGGGGACGGAAAGTTTGCATTGAGTAGTCTTGAGTAGACATGTTGAAAGCTGAGTGTGAGGTATTGAAGGAGGAAGTTCAAGTGAAGGGAGTTGATGTTGTATGGTAGGGTATTGGTAGGCGTCTTTTAAACTTTTCTGAAGAACGACGTGCGATGTGAAAGGAGATACAGGATGCCGCGGATGAAGGAATGTAGATATCCTGGAAGTTGAATTCTAGTCGTTGTTGTGGAGATGTGATAATATGATTCCCGACTTGCCTTGTTTGAAACGATGAGGCGCTACGTAGGGATCGTGATGTGCAACTTGATAAGTTGATATACCGATGATACCCTGAACGGTATATGTGCGCTGAGAGATGACGTGGAATGAAGAGGTATCTCTCTGTTCGTCAGGACAGTTCTGAGGTTTCTCAAGTTGCCTTCCTTCTGGGAGAAAATATGTGTTGAGTCATTAGCCTACGACGTGGAATGTGATCACGAAATTTATCCGGTTAGATTAGATTAGATTAATGAGTGAGTTTGTAGTTACCTATTCTGGACATCTTCTGATCATAGATCAACCGATCCGTGAAGTGGCTCGGTCATTTGGCCCGTCCATGTGATGGGAAAAGACAATGCTACGCCAGCGCTCTGATATTGTTCAGCCGAGCTCGCATCTGTTCTCTACTTCCAACAACACAGTAAATGGTCTCGAGTGATGCTAATGCTGTGTTACTTACCGTTTTGAATCCGCTTCAACACCGCCCGATTGGCTCCTGATGCCGCGCTGTGAACGGCAACTACTCGAGAACATCGGAATGCACCACTGCGGAAAATAGCCGATGACTAGGTCTCGACTACTCATACTAGAACGTTCAATGTACATCTCTATGGTCACGTTTTACCTGGAAAGGAAGAGCAATACTCTTAATTTGGTGGGAGGCCACGAAACATCCGCGATGTCGAGTGCGTAGCATCGAAGTAAAAGAGTCCGCGAGTGCTCTAGGATAGAGTCCGAAACTGCGCCATAATATGAGTAGAGCCCAGAATCATGGTAAATTTGCCTTATTACTTAAATAGTCTTCATTGCTAACCATCCACCTGCAGTCTCAACACCAGCAATCTCGTCATAATTAGACGTGACAAAGTTCCTATGGGAAGTTTCATGGTTCATTCCCTCGATTTTGGCTTTCGCAAAATGCGCCTTAGTCGTTTTAAACACGTAAGTGAGGTTGGAGACCATTTCATCGACGAAGAACATAAGATCTGACTGATATCATAGTTAGTCCCGGACTCCCACGAGGCTCGCGTCCGTTGATGCTTGAGCTTCGAGAAGTCCATCACCATATTCGGAGTCAAGGCATGATGCACGAGGCCTCGGTGAAGCCGAGATGCCTAACGCTAAAGTAGCCATCTTGCCCAGCCACCGTCCGCTACCAAAGAAGGATCCCTCCCTATGTTTCGAAGGCGCGTGTTTTGACATGACTTGGAGACACCCTACGTCCATAATGACCATAAGTAGTTCTTCTTTCCGCCTTGTTACAACCGCGCGGTTGTTCACGCTGGAC
The DNA here is from genome assembly GCA_013368445.1 of Leucocoprinus leucothites. Taxonomy (NCBI): domain Eukaryota; kingdom Fungi; phylum Basidiomycota; class Agaricomycetes; order Agaricales; family Agaricaceae; genus Leucocoprinus; species Leucocoprinus leucothites. The sequence goes on from JAACJO010000009.1 coordinate 875,547, forward strand.
GGCCCAGAAGACTGAGAGTTCGTGGAAACCCGCTTCGGTGACTTAGGTCCGCTTTGGATGGTACGAGCATGGGGACGCCCACCAATCGGCTTCTTTTCAGAATGGAGTTTCGGAAGTAGTGAGTACATCCTGTGCATACTTGCTCGGAGGTCAACCTTTACTATAGGGACTGTGCACTAAGGTCACTTGAGAGCATTACGCCACGTCTCTGTAGAAGGTTGCCTTCGCTACTCAGTGGCGACATTAGCTTCAATTACCGTATGCCATTACAACTCGTTGGTGCAATATTCACTTCTGGCCCATCTGCTGGCCGCAAATGTCCGGAATGGTTACTCCTGAACTGTCTATTGTGGAAGACGAAAATTGATCGAACGTAATTTTGATCGAAAAAGGAAGGTGATCGATCATGTGCTACTTTGCCTCGTTTTCTTCATACAGCCGCCTACTTAAACTGGTGGGGACTCGTTGGAATGGATCCCTTCTCTAAGGTCTGGCGAAAAGTTTTCACGGTCCCCTTGACGGCGAGGGCGGTTTGCGACCATATTTGAAGAGGATTGCTTGGATTGTCGTCCTCATATCCATCTCCCTTCCTCTCGCGCTCCTTTCCCTCGCCCCGTCCTTCCGCTCACTACTCCTTATCTATATCGCTTGGACGGAACCTTTGACCTTCCTTTCGTTTCAGATAATATGGATGACCAACCTTTTTCGTTCGCTGCTACCGTTGATTCCAACTCTAGGCCCCAAGCGGAGTGGGAGGGCTTTATTTTCCATGTCACCCTCTTTGGTCTCGCTCTTTTAGGAGTCTTTTTTCTCTACCGTTTACCTAGAGGTATCGCTCTCTTTGGCTCCAATGAGTGGCGTATTGGACACGTACTCCGTCACATTCCTTACCGCCCTGCAAGATCGGCATCTCGTTCTCGACGTATCGTTCTAGCATCCCACAATGCTAATCCGTCTTCCTCTCAACCACGCTCTCCCACATCCGATGGACATCCTCATGGTGTCGCCTCCGACGACTCACATACGCTTGCGTATCATCAGCAAGACTTCAGACGGGTCGACGCCATGGGACATGAAATCGAGATGCAGTACCCCACTCACATTGCATCGTGCCCTCCCTTCATGCGCTGGACGCTACCTACCCTTCGCCATCGATTCACCCCGAGTTACTCCTTCGGACAGGTCACTGTCCTTGCTATCTATTCTTGGATTCTAATCTTTGCGACTTTCTACAAGTCGAACTTCTTTGTGGATTACAACCGGGTGGCTTGGATTTCAACTGCTCAACTGCCATTTGTAATGGCATATGGAGCAAAGAATAATGTCCTAGGAACACTCTTTGGAATGGGTTATGAAAGGGTATGTCAACTTATGGGGCTTTCGGTCTTACTGGGGCTGATGAGATTTGACTTTCGGATCTAGCTGAACTATCTTCACCGCTTCGCCGGCCGAGTGGTAATTTTGGCAGCAAATTTGCACGGCATCGGGTTTGGTAAGTATCATTCATGTAGGCTACAAGGCGTCTCTAACTTTTTCACCGTTTAGTCTACAAGTGGTCGCTGGCCGGCACTTTCACGAGCTCTATCCATAATCCTCAAAATACCTGGGGTCTTCTCGCTCTCGTCTGCGTCGACGTCTTGTGGATCTTCTCTCTGGCCTATTTCAGGCAAAGGGCGTACAACTTATTTTTGATGACTCATATCTTGTGCTTCGCACTGATTTTGCCTGGGGTCAGTTTTTTCCCCCGCTCAAACTATAATTATCCCCGGCTGACGTCGTCTCCTACCAGCTCTATCTACACAAACCCACACTTATGCCCTACGTGCTAACCACCATCACTCTTTTCGGCCTCGACTACCTTCTTCGCTTCGTCAAAACCCGCATCGTAACAGCTACAATCCGACCTCTCCCCGAGCTGGATCTCACAAGGATCGAGGTTCCAAATATCAATTCTGGCTGGCGTGCAGGTCAACACGTCCGAGTGCGAATTCTTACGATGGGTTTGGGATGGTTCGGCTGGTCCGAGATGCATCCTTTTACTATTGCTTCACTCGGTGCTTCGGAAGCTTTGATTGGTGGTAGTGGTCCGGGGAATATTCGTCGGAGAGGTCTGGGTGGTGGAGGTGAAGAGGGCATGGTGTTAATGTGTAAGAGGACGGGAACGTGGACGAAGAGGTTGTATGAGATGGCGAAGATGAGTGGGTACGTGGATGGGTTTATGGGCCGCGAGGTCAAGGTCTGGATTGAGGGCCCGTATGGTGTGTTTTGTTCATTCCTTTGACTACTGAACAGTAAATTGATTAAATGGTGGTTGGCGACGTGTAGGTGGTCCCGGTCACGCTAACTTCGCGAGCTTCTCTGCTGCGGTGATTGTCGTTGCTGGTAGTGGCATTACGTTTGGGTTGAGCGTGGTTAAAGATCTTGTCGACAAGGATCTAAAGGGGAAGAGTAGAGTTAAAGCGGTCGAGTTGATATGGACTGTTCCTGATCCTTGTAAGTAATTTCCGCCAACGATCTTCTCAGTGGCCACTGACTTAATACACGCTCCTTCCAGCTGCTGTTGTTCCATTGATCCCAACACTTGCATCGCTGATCAATCAATCCGTCTTCACACCTCTCCGCATCTCGGTGCACTACACCCGTGCATCGCACACCATCCCCACCGTCCCCTCCATTCCTGGGCTCACACTCGCCCCAGGTCGTCCACGCATCAACAAAATCATTGACTACGCCGTCACAAAGGCCTTGTCTGTCGGTGCTCATTTCGACACTGCGGATATCCATCGTAGTGATACTCTAGTGAGCGAAAAGTCTGGGAAAGGCGGCCAAAAGGGAATGGGACGATCGCACAGCTCTCGTCGTGATGGTGTGGTTTTTGAGAAGGATCCGAGGAAATTGCAGGTCGATGTCGAGATGGAGGAGGTTATTACGGGGCGAAGGGAGAAGGAAGATATTCAGGAGATTACCGGTGTTATTGTTGGTGTTTGTGGACCTGTTGAACTTGCGAAAGATGTAGTGGATGCTGTTGGGGGTGTGGACGGGGACAAGAGGAATCGTGTGGGTGGGATTGAGGTTCATGAAGAGTACGTGTTTTTCTCGTTTCCTCGTCACTTCTAGAATGTCACTGATCACTTGCCATTTTTGTTTTTAGGGTCTTTGGTTGGTGATCATCTATTGTATTCGTCCCATAGAGTTTTGCATATTTGCATATTTGCATATTCCTGCAGGAGGCCGAGCTTACCTGCTTGTGACTGTACATCACTGTACATTAGAGCATCTGTCATAGAGTACGGCTGGCATGTACGTTGTACAAGTATAAATTGTCACTCGTGGTCCGTCCCAGACAGACCCGTCGTTGAATGTATTTCTTGAATCAGGAAGAGAGACATTCGGTGAGATTGAAGCTTCGAGAATCAAGAGGTCCGGACGGACACTTGAAAAGGTAAATTGCGCTGATCCTGAACTTGCTGGAACAATGGCTTTGAACTATCCATGAATTTTGCAATTCATTTTTACCATAGAGCCTGGGCCCTTGACATTCTCGTCCAAGGAACAACACGCCAGGAAGGGTAGATTCAAAGGGCGGCCGCGGCGCGACCAACGGACCAAGCGTCAAGTGATAAGCTTCCTCACGTCTAAATAACCGCCCAAATACGGGCTACACGGCCCGAGTTTGCGTGCTTCCAGCTGCCACCTTTCACTGTAAAGCTTAACACTCAACATCAAAAAGGGCGTGAATACTCGCTCATTGCAATAATATAATAATGTACAACTTGGTGCGATTTGGACTGATACCGATCGTTGATTAAAATGGGTACTGTCGACCTTTGGGATGGAAAATGGTGGTCCTCTTGTCGGTGAAATGCTCAACGTCGAATCTCCCATATCCAGAAAGACCCCTAAGCGCATCAAGCAATCACCGAATAAAGAGAGTTAGCCTGGGACACACATGAACATGAGTGTCGAAATTACGCACGAAAGACCAACTAAGCAGTCGGTTGGCTCGCTGTGAATTGTATTTCCATTGATGTTCACGTATCCTGGATTACATATAGATCAGCATTGGCCTTTCAATTTTGGAGTGAGGAACGACGCTATGCATACCGTATCGAAGATGAAACGCGATTTCTTGAGCTTTCGTCACATCCGCCGTCCATACAGACGAAGTGAGAGAATATTCCGATGCGTTCGCGAGCCCAATAGCTTCCTCTATCGTCTTAAACGTCGCGATAATTACAACTAATTAGAAAACCAGTCAATTAAATACTAGAATCCAAAATATCACATCCATACCTGGTCCAAACGACTCTTCATCCCACAAAGTCATCCCAGGCTTAACACCAGTCAGTATATGCGGCTGAACGATATTCTTATCCCTCTTCAAATCACCAAGCAAAACCTCCGCTCCAGCTTGTTGGCTCTCTTTGAGGACATTGATGATACGTTCAGCAGATCCTTCAGAGAACAGCGGGCTAAGTTGAAATGTACTTCCGGTGCCCATATCGTTCGTGGTGGATGATGCGATTTCACCTGCTTTGAGTGTGGATACGATTTCGCGGAGCAAGGAAGTCAAGGTCGATGCGATGGATTCGTGTACGATGACGCGTTCTGTGGACATGCATACCTGATATGAACTAGTTGAGGGGCCGGTTTGAAGGGCTGAATTGATATTAAAACACCCACTTGGCCCGAACCAGCCATCGCGCCAAAAGCGATCGCTTTGGCTGCTTCTTTCAGATCAGCATCTTCTAGGACCTGGCGATCAAACGAAGTCAATCTATGATAACAATCGGTCTAACCATACGCACAATGGTAGGCGCTTTTCCTCCTAGCTCCAAAACGCAAGGTTTAAGCGCTTTTGCAGCTTCCATGGCGATAATCCTTCCAACTCTATGGCTTCCAGTGAACTGGGTATGAAAACATCATAAGCAAGTTGCCCCAATGGTCTAAACGAATAAAAAAAACTTACATTAACATGGCGAATTTGCGGATGGGCAATGATTTCCGCAGTGAGAGCAGGTGCATCTGGTACCGAAAGCGAGATGCAGTTAAGTACACCATTAGGCAAGCCTGCCTCGTGGAAGATTTTGGTGATAAGGTAATGCGTTCGAGGTGTCAATTCCGACCCTTTAAAAACGACAGTGTTTCCACAAAAAATACCGATAGCGATAGCGCGAAGGGTTAGAATAACTGGTGCGTTCCAGGGTGCGATAGCAAATCTAGCAGGAATAAGGATTAGATGATTATTCAATTATCGGTCGGAGGGAATACTAACAAAACACCCTTCGCTCTAGGCTGCACAACAACCTTCATCCCAGGAACACCTGAAGAATCAAAAGTTTCCCCTCTCAACCTGTTCATCATCTCCACTTGCGCAAGTAAAATACTCTCCGCGATCCCCGCATCCCTCACGCACCAATACATCGGAAACGCCAGCTCCTCCTGACTAGTCTCCGCCAACAATTTCTTATACTTCTCACTACCGAACAGCTGTGCAGCTTTAATAAATATATCACGTCGATCGGCGAGGGGCGTGGTTTCCCAAGACTTGAACGCCTTCGTGGCGGCATCGATGGCAGAAAGACAGTCCTCGCGAGTGGCTGATGCGGCTGTTCCAACGAGAATGCCAGAGTGAGATTGGTGTACTTCGAAAGTTGAAGAGTTGCTGGATGGACGATCTTGTCCGTTGATGATTAGAGGTGTGAAAGGAACTTGAGGAGCCATGGTCAGGAAGACAGATGTTGAGGGTGTTTAGAGAAGAAGTGTTCCATGATATAGCCTCGGGGAAGACTCGAGAGAACCAGAATAAGTATAAGACAGTCCACATGAAGACATTTGCGAGCGACTTGCCCCACTCCTAGCCCATTAGTAGTGACGGCTAAACTGACTTCCCTAACTGCTCTCACGAAGGTGGGGTCAGCCGGCCGAGCCAAACAAAAGCAAAGTCGCCCAACGTCGATTGCATCAAGTATTGCACCACAGAGCCCAGTTGGTTATGAATTTGAAGAGAGTAGAGCAGAACGCCGAGCAAAGGGAGAAACACAATTGCGGGCCTTCACCTTGCCTCTGAACGCCACCGCGACCTTATCACTCTGTGCAAATATAAATATAAAATGACGACATGACCGAATTCACACCAGAAGTCTTTGGCAACCCGGGCCCACGCTTAACCTTTAGTTGGTGGTGACTGGGCCTTGTCGGGTCATTAAAGATCCTTTTGTTCAGAAACCAGAACAGAGCGCGAACAAAGCGGTAAACGCGAAAGGAGTTCTCTGTTTAGAGGGGAAGCCCGTCAACAAACGCGGAAATAAAGGAGATGGTTTGAAAGAGAGAAGGCAACGGTAAGAGTACCAAAAAAAAAAAACACGAAAACATGTGCAACGGAGAGATTAGACCAACAAGGGTTACAACAACAAGAAAGATGAGACGGAGAGAATATGAGGGTATCTTCAGTCAAAAGGAGTATTAACTGAAGAAATGCCTAAAGGCACGCGATGTTTCCTAGAACGTGCGATCTTGCATCATTCGAAGATTCGTGAGGTTGAGGTTTGAGCATAGAAAATGAAGAGAACGTTCGCCGTCCTCTTGGTTCCTGTAGTAAAGAAAGAGCGTCAATATTGGTCCATTGCAATACTATAATACTGTACAACTTGGGTGCAATTTGGAGTGATACCAATCGCTGACTAAAACGGGTATTGTCGACCTTTCGGATGGAAAATGGTGGTCCTCTTGTCCGTGAAATGTTCAACGTCGAATCTCCCATAACCGGAGAGACCTCTGCATTAAGAAATCGCCGGATAAAGGGAAACTATTAGCCTGGGACACACATGAACATGAGCGTCGAAATTACGCACGAAAGTCCAACTAAGCCATCAGTTGGCTCGGTATGAATTGTACTTCCATTGATGTTCACATATCCTGGATTATATACAAGTAAGAATCGATCGTTGGATTTTTGAGTGAAGGGCGACGCTATACGTACCGTATCGAAGATGAAATGCGATTTCTTGCGCTTTCGTTACATCCGCCGTCCACACAGACGAAGTGAGAGAATATTCCGATGCGTTCGCGAGATCAATAGCTTCCTCTATCGTCTGAAACGTCGTGATAACCACAACTGGTTAAAAGGGCCGTTCCACAGCCAGTCAAACAAAGTACAAAGTCCAGAACCACCAAGTCCATACCTGGTCCAAAGGACTCTTCGTCCCACAAAGTCATCCCAGGCTTAACACCAGTCAATATATGCGGCTGAACGATATTCTTAGCTCTTGTCAAATCGCCAAGTAAAACCTCTGCTCCCGCCTGTTGACTCTCTTTGAGGACATTGATTATACGTTCCGCAGATCCTTCAGAGAATAGCGGGCTAAGTTGGAATGTACTTCCAGTGCCCGTAGCATCCGTGGTGGATGTGATATCACCTGCTTTCAGTGTGGATATGATCCCGCAGAGTGAGGAAGTCAAGGTCGATGCGATGGATTCGTGTACGATGACGCGTTCTGTAGACATGCATACCTGATAGGAGGTTGAAGAGTCGATCAAATGAAGGGTTGAATTGATATTAAAAACACCTACTTGGCCCGAACTAGCCATCGCACCAAAAGCGATCGCTTTAGCTGCTTCTTTGAGATCAGCGTCTTCGAGTACCTGATGATCAAACAAAGTCAATCTATGATAACAATCGGTCTAATTATACGCACAACGGTAGGTGCTTTTCCTCCTAGCTCCAAAACGCAAGGTTTAAGCACTTTTGCAGCTTCCATAGCGATAATCTTTCCAACTCTATGGCTTCCAGTGAACTGGGTGTAAAAATACCATTAGGCATTGGCCCCAAGGGTTCTAAACGAATAGAAACTTACATTAACATGACGAACTTGCGGATGGGCAATGATTTCTGCAATGAGGGCAGGTGTATCCGGTGCCGAAAGCGAGATGCAGTTAAGTACACCATTAGGCAAGCCAGCCTCGTGGAAGATTTTGGTGATAAGATAATGCATCCGAGGCGTCAGTTCGGACCCTTTTAGGACTACAGTGTTGCCACAAAATATCCCGACAGCGATCGCACGAAGGGTTAGAGCGACCGGTGCGTTCCACGGTGCGATAGCAAATCTAGCAAGAATAAGGGTTAAATCATGATTCAGCTCGGCTATCGGTTGGAGAGAAAGGGCTACTAACAAAACACCCTTTGCTCTACGCTGCACAGTAACCTTCATCCCAGGAACACTCGCAGAATCAAATTCCTCCCCCCTCAGCTTGTCCATCGTCTCTACCTGTGCAAGCACCTGACCCCTTGCAATCCCCGCATCCCTCATACTCCAACCCATTGGAAACGCCATTTCTTCTTGACTCGTTTCCACCAACAAATTCTTGTGCTTCTCACTGCCGAACAGTTCTGCAGCTTTGATAAATATATCACGTCGTTCGACGAGTCGTGTGGTTTCCCAAGACTTGAACGCCTTCGCGGCGGCATCGATGGCGGAAAGACAGTCCTCGCGAGTGGCTGATGCGGCTGTTCCAACGAGAACGCCTGAGTGAGGTTGCTGAACTTTGAAAGTTGAAGAGTTGCTGGATGGACGATCTTGTCCGTTGATGACTAGAGGTGTAAAGGGAACTTGAGAGGTCATGTTGTAGATGGGAAAGAACACAGATGTTGGGGGGTTGATTAGAGTAGAATTTTTACATGGTATTATATCCTCGGGGAAGAGAACCAGAATAAGTATAAGAAAGCACACATGAAGACATTTGTGTGCGACTCGCCCCTACTCCTGGCCCATTAGCAGTGACGGGTTAGCTGACTTCCCCGGCTGTTCTCACGGAAGTGGGGTCGACAGGTCGAGCCAAACAAAGGCAAAGTCGCTCACTGCATTATTGCGCCACAGGCCCAGGGCCCAGATGATAGTTGACTATGAGCTGGAAGAGCGCAGAACAGAATACCGAGCGGATTGAGAAATGGAACTTCAATATTTGCGGGTCTTCACCTTGCCTCTGAACGAAACCATGAAGCTTGTCACTTTGTGCACATCTAATTATAAGATGACGACATGACCAAATTCATACCACAAGTCTTTGACAATTCCACGCCCAACGTTTAATAGGCGGTGACTGGACCTTGTCGGGTCATTAAAGATCCTTTTGTTCCGAAACCAGAACAGAGCGCGAACAAAGCGGTAAACGCGAAAGGAGTTCTCTATTTGGAAAAGAAGCCCGTCAACAAACGTGGAATTATATGAGATAGTTTGAGAAGGCGAGAGTAAGTGTACAAACAAAAAGACGAAAACATATGCAATGGAGAGATTAGACAAGCGAGGATTACAACAACAAGATGGGAAGGAGAGAGTATGAAGGTTTCTTGAGTCGAAAAGGAGTATTAGCTGGAAAATCATGCCTAAAGGCACGAGATGTGTCCTTGAACGTGCGACAATGAATAGTTCAAAGGTTCGTGAGGTCAAGTTTGAGCGTAGAAAATTGAAGAGTGCATTTCGTCCTCCGGATGCCTGCGGTAAAAGATCGGGAAAATTCTTTGTGTGCGTGGAGAATTGATATTGAAGCGCGGGGTCCGGATGTGGCGCGCCAGATAAAAGTTATATGTGCGTAAGATGATGAGGAGTCTAGAAAAGCAAAAACAGAGGGGAAAAAGGAATTGACCATGAGCTCACTAAGTATGGGTGTGGATAGAAGCAGCTAGAACGCTACTGACAATAATAGACTTACCAAGCAACAAACAGAAGGGCTTGTAATCCCTCATGGTAAATGAAGGTGGATAGCCGGCATCTCCTCAGCGTGACCCCACAAGTAATACATCGTCCTCCGTTGCAGGCCAACCAGGTTCTGAGGGAAGAAGCGCACGAGACCGGTGCAAACGAGTAGCGAAACGATCGCAAACAACGTTACTAGAAAAAAAAACAACAAAACAACGAAATCAAACCACTGGGCCGAACCAAACCAGCAAGAAACGAGACACACAAACAGCCATCCGTTCCCAAGGCTCCATAACAGTCAAGCCAAACGTGCACTCAAACCAAAGTTGAAGGCGCCACAGAGATAACGTCAATTGTCCGGCATCTTTAGGAGGTTTTCTTACATCCTCGCCAAGCTGCTTCGGTCGAGGAAGAAGCCGAGTCGCAGTCGAATCTTGCTGATCGAGTTGGGAACTCTTGAGGTGATGTTGCTGGTGGTGGTGGAAAGAGTCCATAGTGCATGAAGAGGAGAAATGTAACATGGAATGATGGGAACAGAGTTGAAAAGGGGGGATACTAGAATAAATACGAGAGAGGCGTTTCGCGTTTGTAGTCCTTCCGAGCTCGGATCGCTTCTCCTGTCATTTCAATCCTGCCGCTATACGTAAGCCATTCTGATACTTAGTAACTCATCCCTTTATCCCCCACATGTAAACACTCATTCCTCTTTCCCCGCCTCGAGGCCTAGTTTTATCAAAAGGGGGCCGAGAGTTTCGAGGCATACGTAAACCCAAGTCCGCAAGGTTTCTACCAGAAATGCCCGGATGAGGACGGTGTGCATGGTCGACTTTACTCCGGACCTCAAGCACGCAAGTTACACTCCGACGATAAAGTCGGATATGCCCAGAATAGTCTTGGAAAGAACACGAAACAGCATGCCGGATATTTTTATGCTAGTTTGTTGTCGACAGAATAATTTATAGGCAGGTCAACAGCATCATAGCAACATGAGAACCGTTGCAATTGCCTCAACTAAACAACATCAGTTTTCTATGTCAGGTACACTGAGAAAGCTGCTTACCGATATTCTTCACCTTTATCGCTAGGCAGCGTGCGCACGCCCAAGCAATGATGCCTGAGTTTGTGCCCCCCATTCCGCTGGTGACTCTTTGTGGTGGCATTGTTACAAACAACTTACATCACACGTGATATCTATTTTTAACTTATCAGGTCGTTTATGTAGTGAAAAGAAGCGCGCCAAGGCGGCGCCGCCACCACCTCGACACTCACGTTTGTTGAAATGTTGATGCTCGTATTGCGCCGACTGTTCTAGCCCCCTTCACGGTATATACCACACCTTTCATACGAAGAACACCCAGCGAGTAATGTATGGAGGAGTCAGGCCTTCCGGGCTACAGACCTTAACCATGTACTTCAATCGCCAGTGGCCATTTCCAACTCTTCCGTGCTCTTGAAGTCTTTAATTTACCAAATTGCCCGGCAGTCCGTTGCGCACAAGCCGAGGCTCGACTTTAAGTCTTTATTCCCTGCCATTGGACGGACTCTTACCACCTAGGCGGTCTGGCGCCTCGTTCTCGGGTCTAATGTCAACTTTTTGTAACTTTGCGCTTCCTCGGTGGTAATACCGTTTCGCCACCGCCACTAGCAGAGAGCTGGCGCTCGCATGATGAAGCTCCGTCTCTCTGTAGGTTGATGCATGAACTCACGGACCTACTTTGGGGCAGCCTGTGCTACTGATGTGGCACTGCCAGCCGAGTACAGCCTAATGCATCAGAGCCAGAGTCCTGCCTTCAGGTGATACATCAGTCTCCTCTTCATCTTTCGATTCTTGATTCTTGAAACAATCAGCCTCGCTAGATACTACAAAGCAAGCACCCAAGGTTTCATTCCCGAACCCGGCCAAGTCATAGGGCATTGTGCTGGTGGGTTGAGCCCATCCACAGCCTGACGGAATCAAATCAAGCACCTCCGAGTCTTGACTAGGATGGCGAGGTGCGACATCAAAGCAATCGTTCTTCATCATTTCAAATTCATCCATATCCGCACCAGTGTCATGGTTGTGTTCCATCAAAGTCCTGGGGTGCTGACCATACACCCGACCTAGGACCAAGGTGGACCGGCTCGTGTCGACTAGAAAATAACGCATGTTTGTGATTTTAGGGGGGTTACCAGTCTATTGGCTATCTCCGAGGTTCAAGACCGGATTACTCCACATCTGTGTCAAAAATGGTAGAATCGGTAAGCTCCATAGCATTGATTGAGGCTCTGCACACGTTTTATGACAGATGGAAGTACCACTCGTGCCCTCCATGAGTTAAGTACCAAGAGGCAGGACCAAGAAATATGGAGCCACTGGGCTGGTTTGAGCGGAGGGCCGAAAACAAATAAATGATAAGCGCCGACGCTAACAGCTATTTTTGGAATACGTATCTTCATTGTGACGCCTAGCATTTCTTCCTGTCTCCCGCGTCGAAACTGGAGTAGTTGTGACCATTCTATAATACCTAATACGCTTGCCTTTCATCTCAGCTTATTATGCGCATTGCAATTTGTGCGTAGGTCTGTGCAAATGGCGTCTAGAACCACGGTGGCTGACACTGCCAGTTACAGCCTCAGCTTCGCTCAGTCTTCTATTCATGTCTCCTATCTTCTAGATTCAAAGTACTGCCTTTCTCATTTATTGACCTACCTGCTTGACAGCGCGTGCCGCACAAACCACATGATTCATCCGACCTACATACGTGTCCGTCCCAGGACAGCTGAAATCGAAGGTTGTCTTCTAGAACCCTTAGCTTCATTATTTCCAGAAATATGGTGTACTTCAATGTAATATATGTAGACACCCTCTTCTGGGCATTTACGACATAAGGGCGCAGGTTGGGGTGGGTCGCATGAACTAGGGCGGGTTCTTTCTCCACCCGGATGTGCCTCAAAAGCTGATAATGAGCTTCTATGTGTTTCAACTACTTAAGTGAAGCACAGCAGCACGAGCTCGTGAGGCTGAAATGCTGCTTATATGAGCAGAATCTCGCGGCACCGGGTTGTTGGTTCTTTTGTATTTTATAAAGCTTGGCTCAACGAAGCAAAACCTCGCAGCTGCTTGAATCTCTTCTATGAGCATTTGTGTACTTCCGGAAGTAGAATTAATCACTCAGTGTAACTCGCATTTCTGGCGTTGATCAGGTCATGAAACAAGGACCTGCAAGAACTTGTGATGTCCTCAAATCATCACAAGTCTTTCGTTTTCCTCGAGGCATTCACGCTCCTTTGCCCTATTGGGTTTGCCCACAAACCACAAGCTTGTTTCTTGGTGGATATCGAACGAAATGACGAGTCTTGGCACCAACTATGTACACAGCACTTGGGAGAAATGATCTCTCCAAGCCGATAAAAGCCGACACCGTGTTATTGCGCTCGGAGTGTGACTGAATGAACTTGCAGTCGGTGAAAAATGGTCAATTATATACTTTTCCAGCTCGTCATTCGACAAGATATAATTTGAGAGCTGACTCGAACGAGCCGGAGATCACACACTCGAAACACAGTGGTGCTTCTACCCCAAACTGATTCATCATACCACCCACACGTGCATTGGGGTTAGATTATAATTCTAAGACGAATCATAATATGCTTCAATTACCTTCCAGATAGACCTTTATACTTAAAATAACTTTGAAGCAAAATTTTCAGAATGCGTGTTATGGTCAATGAACAGGCACCGGCTGAAACCTCCTCGTGTTTAAACCATGATGCATGATGTTTATGGTTCTTGGAATTCTATGCCATAGATAGTGTGACCAAAAGCCAAAACGAATCAGGCGCCGTGTAGGCTTTTGAGATTCATGGCAACGACTCGAATACACGGCCGTAGCCGGCGATTGCGACGGTCAATTTACTGTTGCTCTCGCGTTTTTGGAAAAAAATATCAGCTCTACCGTTCCCTTCGAGGTAAAGGTACCTTGTAAGACCTTTTGCGAGCAGAGTCGAAGGCTTGTGTCGGTATAATTCTTTTGTCTCCCTAAGCGGATTTATCGATCATGAATGGCGTCATAGGTTCATTTATCGTAGATCCATATGTCAATTTTCATGTATCAGGCGTCGAACCTCTACTGCGTTGTCAGTGTGCATTACGTCCAAAGGACGCCTGGCGTCAGAGCTCAGGAATTCTAAAACCAGCCCTGGCAATATCCTAACAGAGTCATTCGGCCCATACTTTCTGTATTTTTAACAAGTTTAAGAAATCCTATAATAAACATCCATAGTTTGGTATAACGTGGACGAGAGATGAAGCGCATAGGACAGGAGAGGACAAGGGAGGACACATGAGCTATGGGGTACGCTGTTAACCCAAGGCAAGGCACTATGCCATCGGTCGCTTAGATACCTGACCATTTCTCAGATCAATGATGAAGCTAGTTATAGGCATAAGAACGGCTCACCTAGTTGGTTTCTTTCTGTTTCATTTTACTTTCGCTTCTAGTAGCCGCATGGACCAGCAAGTTCCGCACGCTATCCTCGGCGTTGGGGTCAAAAACGCATTCTGCTACAGGATATTTGGTTTTCTGCTCCCCGATAAAGTCCTGCCATATTTTGGTCACCTTTTCGCACTCGATGTCTCTGACGAGGACTAGTTTATTAAAAGCGGTCCCACCACACAGCTCAGCAAACGGATTGAAGAGTCCGATAGGAGAATGGGTGAGATGGACGCGATCGTTGTCTCCGTGAAAAAAGAGAATATGGTTGATGTGACAATGCATTTTACGCCTGAAAAATGCACGACCGAAAAATGCGTGTTCAATTTCCATGGCCAGACGGATCTGACTGAGCGCGAAGGAACCTCACCTTATGATTTGTGTCAACCATTTACGGACATTCCCAGTGGTTTTCAGTTCATCGAGCCCAGTCTGCGAATCAAATGCTGGAGGGACGATGAGTACCACTGACTTGTCTAGGCCCGGCATGTCTTTCTTCCGTAGAACTCGAATGTGTGTTTTATCGTGCACATATTCTTCAGCTTCCCAGAACATCTTTCCACTGGATTCTACGGCCTGTTCGAACTAAGAATAAAATAAATATCAGAGCCTGATTCGGGCAGACAATGCAAAGTACAACGCACGGGGGGGACTGTTGAGCCTGCAGAGGCAAGTATACTATCAACAAGTGTGTGGATCATTTGTTAGACGAGAAGTCCCCGGAAATGAGAGCTTGTCGAACGTACAGAAAAACCAGGTCGTCTTTTTCGAACTTAGGGAGGACTGGCTTGGAGAACAAGAAACCCATTGAACCGATAGTGTGAGTAAATGGAAATAAGAATGGGTTTAACAAAGAGCAGAGAGCGAGTATAAGAGTAACAAGTGATTGGGGGTATCAAGAGAGGCTTTATACGCAACCAGTGGGAAACCGCAGTACTTTTGGGTTATACAAGTCAACTGCCAAATGTGATCAATTAATTGATCGATGGTGCTATTCAGGTCGCGAGTTAGGAGCGTGGCCGATGAACCCCGTATTTTCATGCCCTAGGTCTCATTAAAATTCCGAGCGGATTATTTCAAGGGATTATTTCAAGGGATTGAGAATCCTCGCTGCACCTGTGAGGGGCTTTTCATCTAGTGACAAGAGAGCTCTATATGATATTTCCTACAGGTACATGAGAGCTCATTATGGTCCTACAGGGTTTTTATTTTGATAATGAGTCTCTTGGGTGGCTCAAATTATCGACATGTGGGCCTATTTCCAATCAGATTCAGACATTGAGGACCTGATTCTCCTGAGAGCTTACTGGTGCTGGCCCGGAATCTGCTTCCTGGGAGCGGATAAGACTGTACCTCGCAGGTCGAGATCTGGAAGTCCCAAGGGAGGACATGAACAACGAGACTTAAGGCATGGCAACCACGAGAGTAGCTGAGAGTAGTCGAAACACGTTCTGAAAATGCTTCTATTTGGTCATGTTAGAGTGGCACGTGGATTAGGCGCAAGACGCCTACGTCCTTTGTTAAATAATCTAAGTGCAGAGAACACCGAAGTCGGACAGGTTGTAAGTATAGTACATGACAAAATAGATACGTTCATGATAGAATATCATGAGATTGAGTCCTCGGGTGCAGATAGAAAAAATACGACTTGGGGGTTCATATGATTCATCAAACAAGAGTCCACACTACCGTAACTCCTTTTTCTGATTTGATAGACCACCGACGAGTAGTCTTAGAATCTCGACTGCTTTCTCAGGCCTCTCGGGTTCTTCGTAACGAGTCATCTGGGAACCTTTGGCAAGCATAAAGCTCCAATAATTCTCCTTGAGGAGTACCTCTCTTTCGTTACCATCGTCTCGAACTCGCTCGTTCCAGTGCGAGCTGACAAAGACCACCTTTTCCCGCCAGTTAGGGCCGCAGATATACTCAAGGGCATCCGAAGTAAGCAGTGGTGGTCTGTTGAGCAACTCCTCGGTCCAAATGTTGTGGATATATATAACACCATCCAGCCGAGCTTTCGACCCATATCTGGTAAGTGAATGAGCGGAATTCATCTGAACAGATGGACTCAGTACTGACCGATGTTTGACCCATTTAGCCAGTTGAGAAAACTTGTCGTGCTCACTGTTCCCCCTCGTAAAGTCAAAACCGGGTGTATCGATCAATACGACCTTCACAGAAGGAGAGAACCCCTTGATATCGGCCAAAATCGGTGTGATTTCCGTGGTGAAAGGACGAAGTGCGGTCTGGTTGGAAACGCCATGCTTGTAACTCCCTGTTGCATCATGAATGAACTACGAGCCTCCCAGTCAACAACCTCTTAGAGTAGCATGGATCCATGAGGGAGCTACCTGACTTATCCCAGAGCCCGTGCGGCCTACAACCCTACGCCCATCGGTGAGCATTCTGGAATTTAGAACTGAAGGTAACATACGCGATACGTATTTCGTCGGTGGTATCTTCGAAAGGTTTGCTAGAGCGACAGCCCATCAGTGGAAGACAAGACTAGGGGTACAACTGGGGTATGTTAGTAGGAGTAGTCAGAACAGTCAAAGAGAGCGCAGTGGCACCTGTAGTGAAGATGGAGGAGAAACTTTGGATTCATAATCGCCAGTTAGGAGGGTTTAAAGTATTTTAAGGGCTGGCGGGACGTACGGACCACGGCTCGTGGAAACCTCGTGGTGCTATGAGCTGAAACGGAGACTGGACCTCGCACCGTTGATTTGCAACCCGAAATACGACACTACCACGTCGGTGCGTTGAGGACATGTACAGACTGCACACCGAACAAGGTCAATCTACCAAAATGGTATTTTCAAGTACAAGGCCCTAATAGACGCTACCTACTTGATCACACCACGTGAGAAAGGGCTTCTAGACGCTCATTTTGTAATAGAGCGAAAAATCTAGCTATTTATTACAAAATGTGCAGCAAGGCCTCGCACAAAATAGCTTTGGCACTTTTACCGGACATAGCATCATACCTGATCATAGGAACTTTCACGAGGTTCAAATAGTTTTCTTTGATGGCCTGCTGTCGACGCTCCATGTCCTCGCTCGACATTCTCTTGTCGTCAGTGTTCAGGAAACCTTCAGACCAAAAGGAGTTTACGAAAACAATGCGACGGTTCCAATTATCGCGCCATAAATCCTGGAGCGGCTGACTGTAGTGGGAAAGCGAGATCCTGTTGTCGAGTTCATCGTGCTGGATGCTGTGAAGGTAAATCATGCCATCCAGCTTGGGTCCTCCGAACCTAGGTGATGATCACCGGTTTAGAGTGAGACGCCTCGAAGTTAAATTGTTCCCGAACCGTTTCCTAACCCAATTCAACAGAGATGCGAACCCCACTTTCTCGTCATTCGACTGGTCCAGGTAGTCGAAGCCAGGTGTGTCAATCAGAGTGACATGACAATCCCACTGTAAGCTGAGATCGGCTGCTTGTATCATACAGTAGGCTGTATCAAATTCTTTCGTATGTGGATGAAGGTTGCACTCTGATGCGATGTAGGATTGGCGTTGGCCGGTTACGTTGTAAATGAACTGTGAGCAGGTAAAGGCCCAGGAACTGGTGAGAGTCGAATCACGGAAACGAGAAAAAAAGCTACCTGGCTCTTTCCAGACTTTATTGAGCCTACAACCCTGGACCGATCATCAAAACAAGGCTCAATCCGTCTTGCGAGAGAATACTCACGCAATGTTGATTTTCCTGGCGGTCGTGTTGTTAAACGAGATGCTACTGACAAGGAACTTGCATACCTGATCTTTTCTGTGTCATTGCTAAGTCCCACTGTCAATAGGCGTTCCAGCTCAACGATATCCAGCTCGTTTTCCACATTTTTCCAGAGATTTAATGCCTCTGAATTCAACTTCTTGTAAAAATCTCGTTCGTCATCTTCAAGGATCATCTCTGTTTCACCCTTCCCAAGCTTCGGAACCAGTTTATGCATCAAATCCATCTTTTGGCGCACCACCCTATCGACACGGTCGTATAAGTCGGGGGGAATATTATCTCTTAATGAAAGTAGCTCCTTTTCCAACTTGTCTTTGCGATTGGTGAGGGCTCGCTCGACCAATGGCCGGAGTGTTTCCCAAGCGAAGGCACCTGTACCAGGGTACCCGTATTTGTATAGCTTTTGGGCGCCTGGGTAACTCTGCATGACGAACCAATATGCTTCGATCTGTTTCTGTATGCCTTCGGGTCTGGCGTCGCCTATCTGATCCCAGTGAGAGCTAACGAAAACAATCTTTTGCGCCCAATCTGAGCCACAGAGCTTCTCCATGATGTTTTCTCGGGGTGAAAAAGTTGGTCGATTGTGGAGTTGATCAATGGAAACGTCATGCATGAAAACGACTCCGTCAAGTTTGGTGTGAGGTTTGCTAAGTTGATGTCGTTATTAAAGCCAGACAAAAGCAATATGGCGACTCACCAGCGCTTGAGCCAGTCGTAAAGTCTACGGAGAGCAGCATGGACGTCGTTTTGACTTGAAGAGGAGTTGAACCCAGGTGTATCAATGAACACCAGAGGAAAATCAGTATGTTCGACTCCTGGAATGGTGTAACCGTGGGATTGGATAGTGTCCGTGTAGGGCTCAGCAGGGTGTTCGTTGTGCCAATCATCAGGAGCGACATTGGTCGCGTATGATCCCGTAGCGTCGTGAATGAGCTATTTGGGAACTGTTGTAAGTAAAGGATGCCATCATTATCTTCTAACCGGGGTCACATACACTACTCATACCAGAGCCCGAGCGCCCTACGAAGCTGATCAAAAGTCCGGGGATGCTCAGACTAAAAGGATGCCATAACCTACGCAATCGTAATGCCTGAGAGAGATTTTGCTGGCTCAGCATGATTCCCGAAGAAGATGCTCCAAATGTATGGAAAAATATTTTTGATTTCAAATCCCATTTCACTGTAGCTGGATCGATCAGATTAACCGAATCATGATCAGGTACACAGAATGCGAGTGTGCATACCTAGCTCGTACTCAAGGTGCTCAAGGCGGGTGCCGAGTGGAGGCTGATGATTCAGATGAGGGCTAATGCGACGTTATATGTGAATTTGAGTCTGACAAACGGCCACGCATTTTACGCACCTGGACCGTATGCGGCACGAGTATTCTTAAGCAGGCGAGCCGATATAGCAAAGTTGAACGAATGACGCAAGGCTTCCCTCCATTCCTGGCAAAGTTCATAAATAGTCGCACCCTGTAGAATCTAGATTCCTTCATCTGGGTCGAGGGTTGGAATTATCTTCCCGGCCGGCCTGACCCAACGAACACACCCTTCCAGTGAAACTGGATCTGTCGACGAGGATATTTAGAGGGTTGCAGCGTTTCATCTCCTATTAGACGCCGGATCGACTCCAACTGGAATGCATCGTAAGCCCTAAGCCAGTGAAAATTTGAAGTCGATGGAATCTTAGATAACTTACAAATCGACTTGTGCTAAGCAATACATATCAGTTGTAGCCATATTCACGATGACTATACCGTCAAAGAAATTCAGAATGGAGTTGAAGATCATGCACTTGCTCTAGCTTTGCCGCTGGCACTACAATTTTGGTCTCGTGGAAAATAGCCGTTGAATTTGAGTCTTTTTGAGTGGGTTACTTTTGTCCTAGCTGCGATCCGAATATAGTTAACGAGGGAACGACTCAAAATAAAAACTGATTAAGCCTTTGTGTCTAGTCATCTCTTACGAGAAACGAGCATTATGTCATGGCTCGTGGGGAACAACCCTGGGTCCCTATAGCATCACAGTCGTCTCTGTATTAAGCGCTTTAATATATGGTGATTCAACATTATGAAGGCGGCAACTCAGGGGTTTCGATCAAGCGGAACCAAGCGAGGGGCGAGCATGTTTATCATAACGCCTGAGACCCACGAAACCACTTGCATACAAAAGTGTGTGTTACATATCGATCGGCGACTCCTAATCAAAGTAGCGGCAACTGATTTACGCCTAAACACATAAAGGAAGAGCGGCAGCCAAAAAGAATGGACGAGGAGGCTATTACCATCGCTGAGTTCCATTTCGGCGCCATTAACGACCTCGCGGTGGTGCCTCCAGATGTAATACTCGATTTTGAGCGTTGGTCAGGCATCATTTTGTGAGCATATTCCAATCCATTTTCCTGATCGTGGCGTTATATATATATGAAAGTGACATGTTGTGGCTGTTTAACACTCGATAGGATCAGTGATTTGTTGGAGGCTTCAATTCACAAGAAAATATGTACGTCATTCATCAGTAATACGATCGTAAAAAAATAAGCAGCATAGGCTGTAAAAATGGGTAGCATAGGTCGTAAAAATGAGAAGTATAGGGTGTAAAAATGAGTAGCATAGGTAGTACTCTAGATCAGTGACGGGGCAGACGTTCATGAAGATGGATAGGCATAGTTTGGGATCATAAAGCGGACTTAGAGCTCCTAATATAAAATGATGCGGGGTAGTAATCTAGTTAGGCGGGCGGGTGACAATTAAATAAATAAGCATGGGGAGGGACGGAACATACGGCTAGGAATATTGGGCAGCACTGCCGTACATCGTCTCCAACAAATCAAACCGCTCAGTCGTTGGAAGCTGTTAACAGAACCTTGTCTAAGGCTCTGTTAGTAAGGAAGAGTCAGGAGGCTGTCAATGCCATTATGTATAGGAGGGCTTACAGCGGCCGACAAGAGAGCCTAGTATTCCTCGAGCCGATGCCTGACGGTCACCGTAGTAATTGAATCGACGGATACCCTTCAGTGTTTGTCAGCATGCAGCGGATGGATAAGTTGCTGTCGTCGATAACTTAAGGGCCTAACTTACAGGGCCATCGGACCCGAGCTTGGCGGATATGTTACTCCAAAAGTTTTCCGCGGTGGTGAAACCCTTATAGTTCGGCTGAACGTCGCGTTCATGGGGATTATTGACCAAAACAGTCTTCTTGGCCCAGTCTTCACCACACAGATCCCTGAGAGCACCGGAATTCTCGATCGAGAAGGTTTTCCCGTTAATTAAAAGACTGCAAGGGTCGTTGATGAAAATGATCCCAGCAAGTTCACCCTTGCGATAACTCGAGTAACGGTAAGCGGAGGGAGCAGGAAGCGGATTAGAGACTTACTATTTCTTCTTCCACCCCTGTAGCTCTTTGAGCTCCGATTTGATGGTTCGCTTTTCGAAATCAATTCCGGGTGTATCGAGAACGAGAATAGGTGTATTGGCGGAGCCCGAAGGTAGAATAACTTCGCAAGGCGTTATCTCCTTAGTATCGGGCGTCAAAGACCAGGAGGTTGGTCCCGATTCCGCTTCTTGGTCGGGACCTAAAAGAGAGTGGATGAACTAGAGGCAGAGATTAACCAGATAGAAGCTAGGTGTTATGTTGACCTACTGTGCTAATGCCTGCGCCAGTACAACCGATGACGCTGGCGCCAATGATGCCGTGTTAGTCTTTGAGCGGGCTATGGAGAGTGGGCTGGAAGAACTTACGCAACCACTTTCTGGTAGGTGGAGTATTTGGACGAGGACGGGAGCAATCTTGACAAAAACCTTTTGAGACACATTCCAGAGATGTATGAGGTGGACGGATGAGTTCAGAAATGGAGGGAAGGCAGAATGAGGAAAGAACATTTCAATGGATGCGAATCGTGATATAGTATTGTCGAATCTGTTTGTTCCTGCTATTAGCACAAAGACATGCGATATACATGCTGCCAAAGTCTGCTAGGAGGGTGTGCGGTGTGAGCAAGGTATGGTGGACTAATGGAGAACAGGGAGCGTACCATGCACGCGGACTAGCACCGTCATGGAACGTAGAGATCAATGATTATTGTGCACAGTGACTCGTAAAGAATAATGCTGGGTCATTGCATCGGGGTCACATTGATGAGAGAGTAAAATTTTATGATGCACTCGAAACCCTAAGCGTGCAGACCAGGGGGACTCAAAAATAAATAAAAAAGGAACTCACGCGAATGGCAGGGAGATTCTATCGGATTTTGACCTCAGATGATCATAAGGGATCTCGAAGACTCTGAAAGAGCCTCCTTCGGGGTAACACAATTGGCCTTTTAGGTTGATTACTTGAGGAAGCTTGAAGTCACGGCCTCCAACCCAAAATATTCTACACAGGTTTATGTTACGCCACGAGTGCTTGTTCTGCTGGATATAAGGCGGTTTTAAGCGTATATTCCGTGAGCCAAAGTGGTTTTCTCCGTGTTTCGAGCTCGAGTAGGATCAATGTTGGTGCTTTCATCAGTAACATCCTGAGGAGGCGCCCGGTTCGGAGCCTGGGTAGACAGTGCAAGACTGAGTGATACTTGACGTGAAAGGAAAGGAGAGGAAATGGATCCCATTCTGTTCCCGGCTTCACAAAGCAATCGTTCTCCAAGAGGATCAAGAGACAGTGGATGCTGTACTTGGAACTCGAAGGGGCAAAATCGATTGGCCCAAAATAAGCGCGAGATCACCTTATGCAGATACCCACGGCTTTTCCCAGGCCACGAGGTACCGCCCGCACCGTTCTTCTGTTCTTGCCGCACAGTGCAGCTTGCGGGCCCCTCCTAACAGCTTGAGTGTTCTTTGCTCGTAAGTGACATACGGCATCACATACATATCTCTTACTTATGATAGATGAATTAATTTGGATTGATTTGTATACAGCGATCAACTTCAGGCGCCTGACAACTGAGGCTATGCCTGCCCAAAATCCCGCTGCCGTCAATCCTATTCGCGCTCTATCTCAGTCCACCGATAGAGAGAGTGACAGAACATCCTCTGCATCGCCTGGAGCTTCGCACTCTCGCGCTACTCCCAATTTCTCTCGGCCGCTACCTCTCAGTCCCGGTACAGCAGCTCCGCCGAACGCAAGTCCACCTGGTACTGCTCAAATCGTAGATCCCGGTGCAAGTTTCTCAAGACCGCTTCCATCTGTTCCAGGTGCTCCCTCGCGTCAGAGCTTGGAGCACACCCATGACGGTCGTGGCTCAGGATTGGGCACGCGAATCATTGATGACAGAGACGATCCTGATGACGATCTAATAATTCCTGGTCCAACGCTACGGCAGCCCCAGTCTCGAAGTCCTGTTCAAAGCTATGAAGATAGCAGACGAACTTCTTCTGTCGCCACCGAGTCTGATTTGCTGTACGCTTCTGCGCCATCGACGCCTTTACGTATACCTGTTGAATTGGGGCAGGAAGTGAACAAAGGCCACCCCAGCCCTCCTGGGAGCCAAACTACTCATGAGACTGCGCGGCGTGGACTACCAGACAGGCGGACTACTGTGACTGGTGGTGAGACCCATCGCGCCCCCGGAGAGGGATCAGTTACACCCAGACGTGCGGCCACGACCGATCACTACGGCCCCGCACACCCGCAAGGGAAGATACCTGTACCCCAGCTACCCAAGGCTCCCGAAACATCTGAACAAGATGATACCGATGACCTGCAAGATGCTCTTGAATATTCAGACGACATAGACCCGTATTTGCGAAAACTGGTGGATAATTTTGGCAATGACACGCCGAAGTTTGCGGAACTTTTTCCACATGAGCAAACCACTGATGCACCAAGCTTTCCAGAACCACAGAATCGTCCTCACCCCTTTGTCCTGGGCGTTCCTATCTCTGACACACCGCAAACTCCCTCGTCTCCACAAAGTGACAATGAAACAGTTAGAATGTCAGTGCCCTCCGCCATCGCCTTTCCCTTCCAAGGGCAACACGAATCCGCGTGGAAGTCATACGCTTCTTCCAGCCTCCACGGAGGACCAGCGTTTAGTGACCATTTTCGGTCTTCTGACATGTCTCAGTATCCTTCATTGTCGCCACCTGTGATAGCGGGAACAAATCTTGAGTTTGAGCCGCTTCAATCCCCACATGAACAGGATGACTTGACTGCCTTGCCAACGCCTCATGCTGGAACGTCGAGCTATGCTCATGATCATCCTACCAATGCCACCACCGATTTGCCCTATAGCCATATACATCGCCCGCTCCCACCCTACCCCTCAACTTCATCCCCAGTTGGTCAAGAAGGAGCAGGAAAGTTGCACGGAAATGAAAGTAATTTCCACAGCTCTCCTCGAGCCAATAATGGTGCACCCGTTTCACCTACGGCGATTTCACCAGTCGCGCCGCTACGAATCACAAAGCACGCACGGACGCCCTCTTCTACTACCCCGATACCTCCAGGCGCTGCAGCACCTACGCCTCCTGCTTCTTCATCACCTGATACCCCCAGAACAAGGCAAACTATGGCTTTGCCAATATCCGGCTCGCCGAGCTCCCAAGGTCAACAGTTACCTCCTTACACCAGTGACCCAACGAGTCCCTTTCCCGAGTCACCTGCCACTGCGGGTATTACCTCCGCGAAAGAAGGAAGCCAAAGTGACATCCAGAAAGCAAATTCTGGGGTGCATTCGAATTTTCCCGGTCCTTCAACATACGCTAAACCGGATCCGCCCAAACCTACAATTAAGAAGAACACAGCTTCTGATGACATATCGTCCCGTGCTCAAGATCAGTCGGCTATTCCTAGCACTTCTGTAAAGGCTACTCGAAAAGAGAGCGAAGGTTCACACTTGGCGCCTAACGAAGAAGTCAGAAGGGCAGCGATCGATAGCCGATTACGGAAGCCAAGTGATACCCGGACCCGGACAGCAGCTCACCCAGACGTTTCTCCTACCCATGCTCATGAAGGTCATTCGGTGTCCCAGTCGCATTCTCAGCCCCAGAATGAACGACCACAGGAACACCGGCCCGGACCGCTAGTTAGTAACTCTCCACCAGCTCAACAAAAACCACTTCTGCCACCCCAAGTATCGTCAAAACCTCAACCTCAACCTCAACCTCAGAGACAACCCGATTCGACTGCCGACCCACCACCATCAGGACCGCGCAAGCGGACTTCACGTGCTGATACTCCTTCTACTCAACCTCAAACATTAGCAGAGGAGAAAGCGCAGTATAATGCCATTCCCCCTTCTTCACGATCGCAGTATATGCATATGCTTCTTGCGCTTGACGATATACCCATGATTTATGACCTCTCTGCTTCATTCTTTACATGGATTTTATTGGCTGGATTTATTTTGTTTCCTGGGACATTTACGAGTTTGCAGACGCTTAATTTAGGGAATGGAGTTGGTGCTACGGTTGTTGATAGTATTGTAAACTTGCCGCTGTGAGTCTACTTCTGTCCCACCTGCTTCGAGTGTTAGGCTGATCGTCTGGACAGATTTATAGTCGCGTTTATTTGTACTGGTATAGGCGTTATCGGAATGGGGTACCTCTGGTGGAAGTGGATGAAGAATTACATCTGGCTTACCAACAAAATCTTCATGTACGTGGCTTACTACTCTCTTTCGCCAAGCCTATGTAGGCTGACCAGCTCTTGACGCTCCTATAGACCAGGTTTAATGAACTCGCTGGCGGGCATCATTTCGACACTAGCCAATGTTTACGGTGTCCAACACGGCGAATTCAACACGACTTCCACCATTACCATTTCTGTCACGGGCGTAGTGGGTGCCGTATGTGGATTTTTATGCCTGATTTACGGAGTATTTATGCTTGGACGCGTCAAGAGGCGACACGCGAAAGAGATGGGAATCCAAAAGGCGGGGAAGCACGGTGAGGGTGTGTGGGCTGGGTTCAAAGAGCAAGTTAGTAAAATTGGCAAGCGGAGGTAGCGTTCTCGCTGGTGTATCACTATTTTGTAATTCATATGCAAGGCGCTACGAGAATTTTTCTTGAACTTTTGGTGTTCATGGTGGACTCCTTTGTGGGCGCTTGTTGGGTGTTTGCCGTGAAATCGCTATTTTCGGGGTTTCAAATTTTTCCACGTTTAGCCGGAGCGCGTCGTTCGGGCCAGTCACGTATCCTCTTCCGCTCGCTCATTCGCTCCCAAACTACCCTACCCTTGCCAGAGCGCATTTCGAAAAATGCGCGATAGGGGTGTCTTCAACTTCAAAAGGGCTCTGCCCCGCATGGTAAATTGCACCGTTAATCCAAAGCGGTATTATCAACTAACCAAATGTCCTTTCCTCCAAAACGTTATTTGTTTTCGTAGAGCTGGTCGCCTCAAAATCTCTACAATCTCTGGCACCGGACAGTTGGGCCGAAGTCTCGCGGACTTGACTTCAGATACTCGCCTGCAAAAGAAACACTCTTCCAACAACGTTGGCTGTCCAAAAAGCTCGTACGGGCCTACCACGGCGACTATATTGGCGAAAAGCTTTTCACGCGATGGTACCTGCCTGAAACGATTCCTGATGTTCGTCCACGTCGAGCTGTGAAGACAGGAGATGACGAGGCAAGTCTCGCAGAGTATGCCAGGCGCAAGTCACGTAGCGAGGAGAGTGAACAGGCTATTGAGCAGAAGGGAATGCCGCCTGTCGGAAGTTTGATGTTTTCGGAGGTGGAGAGGAGGATTGATACTGTGGTGTTCCGGTGTTGTTTTGCGGAGAGTGTTTATGAGGCTAGGAGGTTGGTCATTCATGGAAATGTATTTCTCAATGGGAAGAAGGTGGGTTGCTCTCGGTTCTACTTTGGCCTATGCTCAAACGAGACTTCAGCACCAAAATCCAAACACGCGCCTGGCACCTGGAGATATGATCTCAGTGGAACCCTCAGCCGTCCGTTTCCTCAAGCCAAATGCGCTACCAGACAAGGAATACGAAGACGTCAACGGATACAACAAACTCGAAAACCCCGACCCGAACCAACACACTCCGTTCTTCCTGCCTCATTTCGCCTCCCCGCACCTCTTCATTCCTGCGTATATTGAACCCTCTTTCTCAACTTGTTCAGCCATCTATGTCCGTCATCCGACAGCTCGGCCTGGATACTCGGAGATTCCGACACCATATGACGCCGATGGCGCAGTCGTCCGTTATGCATGGGAGTGGTATGTGAAGAGACGGCCAAGAATTCGAAGCGCGTCACAATTGGCGCGTATGCCTGAGGACAGGGCTATTACGCTTGGATTGGTGGATAAGGAGTCACTCATCAAGCAGGATAGGACGAAGTTGCGTGAGGATATTAAGAAGATGGCTGCCCTACAGCGCAAATAGAGTGTTTGTTAGTCTAATTAATTCTAATTGCTGTTCTGCCACAGGATGGTCAAAGTACGACCAAAGCCCCAGTTAAGTACATGGAAAATAAACACAAAATACTCATTATCCGAGTTGGTTGGGCGCCCCCCCGTCTCTCTCTGCGCCGTCACTGGCGTCTTTCCTTCACCACTAGTGTCTCCCCGCCTCTGCTGGGGTCTGCTTTCCCGAGCTGGCGCCTTCCCGCCCTTCCTCACCCCCAGCTCCCTCCCCCTCCACCTATCCCATCCCTCCTTCCCCTCCTGCTCCTCCTTCCCCTCCTTCCCCTCCTGCCCCTCCTGCCCCTCCCTTTTCTAAGTGACTTCTGCTCTCAGGATACGTGTAAGTAGTGATCACTAGGGTCATGTCATGGCTTTCTCACCTAGCAAATAGCTATCCCGCCCGCCTCCTGCTAGCGAGTGGCCCCGATGCTGCGCATTCCAACGACGACAACCATTCACCCCCCACTGTTCCTTCTCATAATAACAATCGCCCGCCGTCCATTGTTTGTCGATTACCGGGCTAGTGCACCGAAAGGCAGCAGGATCCCTGAAGGTCCCGATAAATGCTCGATCTCAACTTTCCAATTTTTATCAGGACACTGGGCAAAATTTATCCGAATGCGCACTAAACATCGCAATTTTACAGTTTTATCCAGATGCAGGGCGTGAATCTTGATGAAGGGGTGGCTCCGGTGTGTTCTGTGGCTGATCAGATGCCCTGATATGTTTCTTCTGCACTTTTTCTTGCCCATTGTTGAAAGTCTGCTCAGGAGATATTTGAACAATGTCGGACCTGTTGAGGTTTTTTTTTTTGAAAATTGAAGACCATGTTCGGCCCTGTAAATGGAAGTGATTACGCTATTTTCCATAATTTCTATCAATTTATTGGATACAAGATGACTTTTAGGCTTCCTCGGCAAACATTTGTTCTCGACCGTGGGAAATAATTGCCAGCAATGAGCTTGCTTCTTGAAAGGCTTTCAAGTCGCACGACATCCCTTTAAACTTTGCGTCCAAGACCCTTGATTCACATTTTCAGCCGTCCCCCGGGTTTTCCACCCCGTCCTGCGGCTTGCTTTATCTCTGTACCACGTCACTCTGCCGTTCCGCAGCATACCACTGACACGCCCTTCAACATCAATCAGGTTTATTTGTGGGATTTGAACCTCCGAGAAAATATCTAGTCCCCTTGACTGAGACTTTATTCCCTTCCATCTACCTTCCAGCCATGGCTACACTTCCTACACCCTTGGTTCTTCCTACACCCAAGCCTGATCATCGTGCTACACGGCCACCTCCCAAGGACGCGTCGAGTCTCAGGGTATTTCTTTGGCGCCGACGCATGTGGTTCGAGAGTACGTTCGTGCTGAGCATGCTGGAACCATGGGAGAAAGTTCTAATGGGTGGGTTAACCATCACTACCCCCAATTATTTGATGACTGTGTGCTGACGATAACTCCACTTCTGCTCTCCGCAGTTACTATTTTCACTGTCTCATTTGTCTTCGTCGTTGCTGGTCTGTTCAAGTATCTCCCTCATCATCTCGATGTCATGCACCACCGAGCTGTGTATTATTTATGGGGTCAAGACGGTGATGCTAGACAATGGTTTGGGCTTGGCCAAGGCGTTGGTGATGGGGTCAGGGGTTTGTTCAAAGAGCTGTGAGCGTTCTGTTTACCGGTTTGGACGATAAAGGATTACTGTTATGGTCATAGATGTGAGTCGTTAATGACCCCATATGTTCTTGCCACTGATTAGGGATATATTTAGGCTTTTGATATTTGGTTTCACTCTTCGCTTTTGTGCAACTGCCGATATTCTTTTCGAATACTTCGACACTCCGGATAGTCGTTAAAAGACTTTTATGCAAATTCCATGCTTTATTTTTTCTTTCTACCTCCAGGGACTCTTTCTACTTTTGTTATGTTATTGACGTTTAAATTACTCACATACCCTCGTCACTTCAGCAGTTCTTAATGTCTATCAATAAAACACACATCATTTTGACATCATACCATACTCAGGCGCATCGCGAAGTCGCTTCATGATCCTTGCTGTCTCAGCTAGTTCTACAATTGGCACCGCATCCCAGCAACACGAATCCACGGAGGTTTCTAAATCAACAATAGCTAACGACTCCAGCCTAAATCTCAAAGCAAGTTTACAGCGCAATGCGAAAACGAAACCTGATACTACCCCTGTTGCGTGAGTGTAGATCGAGAATGAATATCTGGAAAGGGCATACAAGGACTGAACACCGGCCTAGTCTCCTAACTTTAGATACATCCACGGTCTTTTATCCTCAGCTCCCTCGTCTGCCTTCACGAAATTGAATCCCATCGACGAATACATCCCAATGGCCTCCTGATTATCCTCTGTAACCTGGAGTACGAGTGTCCGCTTCTCGACAGGCTGATCCGGTACATCATCTGCTTGAATCCAACCTATTCCACCCTCCATCATCTTCCTCGCCAATCCCTTCCTTCTATGATCTGGGTCAACCCAGACGCCGACTATGCAGAAGTAAGATTCTAAATCATAGCCACTGTGACCTTGTACTGAGCGTGGAGGTGTAAAACCGAATCGCTGCAAGGTCTTTGGACCTATTACTGTGACCATCCCCACCCATTTTTGTTGCAAGTCGGATTCTTTAGGACCTTTCACTAGTGATCCCTGAAGTGGTGCGACTGCGACAATGGTGACTTTGTCGCGAGACTGGATCCGAGATTTCCATTCTTCGAAGCTGAGGGATAGTGCCTGTTCGTAAGTAGTAGCGAAATGCTCTGGATTTGTTTTTAATGCTTTTAGGTGTAGTTCCTTGTATTGGAGGATGTGATGGTGACCGGGGATAGCGGGGATGGAGTAAATCGTGTAGCTGGACTCGCCGTCCATGGAATTTAGTGGAAGTGCCAGAAGACAGTAAGGGAGAGACTCGGGTTAGACGGCGAACTGCGTGATATTCTATCTTCACTGTGAGCGTCGTTGCTCGTGGACGGTATTCATTTATCATGCCAGTTTGTGATTGATGACACTAGCCGCGTTCAAAGTTGCTGTATGCTATCACGACGATAAGCGCTCATGGATATACCCGCAATGATCGGTGGTCCTGACGCTCATCTGCCTCATCATGATGGCGTCCAGCCTCTTACTTATCCTCTACCATCATGTCCTCTCCCGGAAGTCTCGCTGAAGCTGTGATACAGGGTGATAATGTCCCTCCTTCAACTCGTATAGATCGACCTCCAATCGTGCACCCTCGGCGTGAAGACGAACACAACGATCAGTCTTCATCAAACGGTACAACATCCGAGTACAGCTTTGCTAAAACCTCACTGAGATATGGCAGGTGAAAGAGAAATGGTCGCGACAACTGCTCTTCCTGTTCTCTCTTCATACAAATACAATTCGGGCGCATATTATGATACTGCTCGGTCTTCAACATCCGATCGTTCGTACAAACACTTACTATAAATTTATTTCGGCATGGCTCACCGTACCTGATAGCGAGCAGGCCGGGTGATTCTCGACGTGATGGCTGTATTCCACCCTCAGCAGCACCAATGCTCTATCGCCCTCAACAAAATATGCTGCACAGAGATACCAGCCCAACTATTCCAGACGGCACTCCCACCACAACTCATTACGGCGGTTAGTGGATGTAAAGCCAATGAGTAACAACAGTAACCCATGTTAAACACTGTAGATCAATTTTCGAATGCTCACGACTTCGTCGTTCAAAGCATGACAAATGTCTTCAATCACATTCAACCAGAGGAAGCGAGGAAAGCGGAGGAGTATGAAAGATGGAGAAAGGCAGAGGATGAAAGGCAGAGCAAGGCGGAGTATGAAAGGCGGAGAAAAGAGGAGGATGAAAGGTGGAGAAAGGCAGAGGAGGGTAAGTAACGACGAACCAATCACTGCCGGGTTGCTCAAGTATCCTGTGTAGCTATCCAGAAGCTCGATGCAAAAAAGTTGCAGAGTGCTATGCTTGATGCAGAAGAACGCGGATATGTTCCAAGGTGTAATGAGGATACTCGCCAGAGTCTACGCGGCCAGATTGTGGAATGGGGGCAAATGGGTGCGGTGGTCGAACGTATACTCTGGCTATCGGGACCTGCTGGAGTCGGAAAGTCAGCGATTGCACAAACAGTTGCGGAGGAGATGGGGAGAATTTTGGGCGCAGTATTCTTTTTCTCTCGACCGAACAAACGCGATGACCCCAATGTCGTCATTCCCACTCTGGTCTATCAACTAGCCGTGTTGCTTCCGGAATACAAGCTCCTCGTTGGCCAGCGATTTAAGGAAGATCCTTCCATATTCGGCAAAAGTCGCCGCTCCCAATTCGAGTCGCTCATCAGCGATCCCTTTCTCTCCGACCTGTCCCAGCGACCTCTTACTCTCTTATCCCATCTATCCGAACAACTCTTCACTTCCCTGTCCCATCGGCCTCTCCTGATTGTCCTTGATGGACTTGACGAATGCAATGGCCGTGACGCTCAACGTGAGTTTGTTGAGATGATCGCATGCCATGCACAGAAGGACAAAGCTTCCCGACTGCGGTGGATGGTATGCAGTCGACCTGAACCCCACCTCGCGGCAGCCTTTTCTAGTATAGATTGTCAAGGGATCTGCCGGCACGAGAGGTTGGAAATTGATGACGACGGTGCACAGAAGGACGCACTCCACATTCTCAGAGCGGGATTCGCGGACATTAGAAAGAGGTACTCCAGCCAGCTTGCACGTGACTGGCCGCATGATGGCGACGTTACTTTCATTGCAGATCGTGCATCAGGACACCTCGGATTTGCGTCCTCCATCATTCGTTTCATCGGCGACCATGAGTATGACAATCCCTCCGGTCAACTCAAGGTCTGCCTCAAATTTCTTGAACGCACTGGTCCCAACAATCACGTCAACCCTCTTCATCCCCTCGACCTACTTTACACCCAAATCCTATCCGACATCCCAGTGACTACCCTTCCCACCACTCAACTTGTCCTTGGACTGCTCATTTTGTATGGCAACGAGCGACTCACTGCTCTTGTCCATGCAAACTTTTTAGGCCTCGATCAGGCCACCTTTTATCATTCCCTTCAGCGCCTACATTCAGCTGTTCTGGTTCCTCCTGCTTCCGAAGCTAGTACTAAGCCGATTCGGGTATACCATGCGTCTTTCTCCGACTATTTGAGGGACAAAGTGCGTGCTGGGAAGTTTGTGTTGGATGAGGGAGCGGTACACCTTTATGTTGCTAACCGAGGCCTCCAGTGGCTCAGCCACTGTTGCAAAGAACCTTCAGGTAGTTTCAGTGAGTTTTGCTGATGACACATAGATTAACGGCCTTCCTAGACCAACAAGCATTACCAGAACTTACATGGCCCGAAGGCCCAACATCACCTGATAGTCAGACTGTGCTCGACTCTGTATGCGAGTTTGCATTCACCCCTTGTTGGAGGGCTTTTCCACAAGTGCCCAAAGCTTCTTTGTCCTCGTTGATAGAAGCACTGAAGAAATTCGATTTCAACATTCCATACGTGAAGTCGGAAGACGAGGTCCGAGCATTCGCATATTTTATTCAGTGGCTCATGTCATCGGTGAGCTCCTTTGAACTTGCCCGGTGGCACCCATCCTGACACTTCTTGCTGTAGGATGCAAAGAGTCTCGCTTTTGTTAATCATAAGCACCCTAACAAGCCTGGGAAGAAGAAAGAGATAGCGATCGTCTGGGATGAGGAGTATCCTCATGACTTTGTCAAACCTTTTGGCAGAAACGCGAGGCCCATTACCCATCTTTCGATCCACCTACAGCTTCGGACTC
The DNA here is from genome assembly GCA_013368445.1 of Leucocoprinus leucothites. Lineage (NCBI taxonomy): Eukaryota > Fungi > Basidiomycota > Agaricomycetes > Agaricales > Agaricaceae > Leucocoprinus > Leucocoprinus leucothites. The sequence goes on from JAACJO010000009.1 coordinate 908,605, forward strand.
GTACAAAAACATCTTTCCATCTTATAACAAGCACAGACATCAAAGACATGTGTCAGCTGCGGGAAGATGACATCCTCATCGCGTATGTTGTTTCTGCTATTCACAGCATCAACGTCAGATCTCACCCTCCATTTTCTAGCTTCATGGGCCAGACAGGAACTGGGAAGAGCCATGTATGTGGGATTATTATGCTGAATGGAATAGGAACGCTTAAGCTCTTGTACGATATGCCTAGTTCATCGATCTTCTAACTGGACAGGAAGGTCGACGTTCTGGCCACTCACTGGCATCAACAACCTCCGATATCCAGGCCACTCGTACTAGACGCTCTGGATATGATCACAGGGTGGTCCTTGTCGACACTCCGCCGTTCAATCACACCCATAAGTCGGAGATGGAGGTCCTGATACTGATCAGCAACTGGTTTGCGAGGACGTATGTTGTGCCTATCTCAGTATCGAAAACCTTGTTCATGGATGCTCTACAGGTACAAGAACAACATCAAACTCAGCGGGATTATCTACCTTCATCGTATTATAGACACCCGTGTTGCCCCCTTCGAGGATCTCCGAGTGTTCGGGGACTTATGTGGAGATCGAGCAGCCGCGCGAGTGACCTTCGTGTCGACGATGTGGGACGACATGAACCTCAGGGTTTATGAAGAGCAGGAGACAAGGCTCAAGCAAGAGCTTTGGAAAGCCTTCATTCACAGGGGATCCAGGGTCGATCGCCTGAGGAATAGCACAACGCAGGAAGCGTGGCGTATCGTTGAAGGACTAATCGAGACAGCTGACAGGAGGGAGGCTATCTTACTACAAGAAGAGATCGTCGATTTAGGGTGGAAACTGAGCGAAACTACGGCAGGCAGAGCGTTGCACTCGGATTTACAGGAGCGGGTTTTCCGCCAGAAGAAATTACTCGAGCGACTCTCCGCTCAGATTGGAAAGTCAAACAATCTAGAGGTGAGAGCAGTGTTGGAGAGACAGCGCAAGGAGACGGAGAGAGAGAGCGAGAGGATGCAGAAACTGGTCGACAGGGCGGCCACGGAGGTCAAGAAGATGAAGATCCCGAAAAGAAGATGGCCGATGTTGCTTATTTCTTCCGCGAGACCCCGCTCGGTGAGCTTGCTTGCACAGACGCATGGTGCTGATGCTGATAGCATAACAGAAACCCATCAAGATTGAATGATTGAGAGGCATACTTCCCTGGCGGGCTCATCTCTCGCCTCGTCACTTAATTCTAGGTTCTTCTGTGTTTATCTTTCTGAAGGAATATTGTCTTGTTTATAGCGCTGTCTTTCCAGTTCTCTGTCTAGTAGATCTGTCGTCTTTGTATTACTGTTCCGAGAATTTTCACACCTCTTGTCCTTCAGTACCCGTGAGCCTTGAGAAGATGCAGACGGCAAAGCACAAAGGAGTTGAACGCGGAGTGTACCTCAAGCAGGTGACGCATTAGCTCCTGAAGCTCTGAAGCGCTGAGCTATTGTCCACTTCATGTGACGGACACCTAGCGTCACTGATCACCAACATGTTAGTGATTGATTTCGCCGACAGAAAACCAAGAACCTGACAATCACTTGGACGGCAGTGGCTTAGCCAGCCTAATCACCAGAAAATCGTTTCTGCACAACTAAATCGCCACATCTTATTCGTAGACTACAGGCTCTTGGAGCAAGGAGCCCAATGGCAGACCCGAACACTAGTACCCCTGTTACCCTTCCCCAAGAAATCTTATACCTCATCATCGAGCATGCAGCAAAGGACGTCGCGACACTCCTCAAACTCTGTCTTGTTTGTCGAGCTCTGCTCCATCAAGCACAACGAGTGTTATATACCGACATCTCCTTTGTAGACACAGGTCACAATTTGAACAGAGGGGCTCCAGGAAAGAAGATTGTGACGCTCAAGTTCTTCGATACTGTGACCACCCGTTCTACCCTCGCGCAATACGTGCGTTCTTTCTCTTACCGTGGTCGAGGGTTCGGCTGGTGGGAACTGATGAATGGGGCCCTCCAATCTATGATCCATTTAAGGTCCTTCACTTTAGATGGATCTCAACTTCCTATGGCGACCATGCTACCGAAGGCTGCACCTTTCAGTTACACAAATTTACTTGTTACTTTCTGGTTTGTCCATGCCCGTGGGGTCTTGAGGAAAACCTTCAAGACTTCTTATCCACCCAAAATGAAATCAGGTTTCTTTCGACGTCTTTTATGTCGACTCGAGTTCTCCCGATCGTTTGTCCATTGCTGAGCACGTTGGTCGGGGTCACGCAAACTATCATGAAGGTTCTTCCTGACCGCGAGACAGTCACTAAACTCGTTTGAGTTGAGACTGAGCCGAAAAGCGAATTTGATATTGACGTCATATCTTCAGCACTCTCACACGTTCGAATATTTTCATTGGGGGTTTCTCTTCCCCGGCATAGTATCGCAACTTATGTTCCTTACCTTGGAAGTCTCCAAATACTTCATCTTATCAACAATGTCCCTCCGGCAAGTATACGCTTTTGTTTGGGTTCGAGCTTATATTCTTATTTGACGGTACCGCATAGATCCCTCTCGGAAAAGACCTCGAACACATTGCATCTCTTCCATGTCTTCGCATATTTGCCTGGTCGCCGGGTCACCGTTCAGTACCATCTCAGTTAGTATATCAAAGAATTATTTCAAACAAGCAACAGCAAGCACTCATGACGAGATGGTTCCAGGCTATCTCGTCGTTCCGGGCAGCATATTTTGCTCGATGTTCACCAAAGAAAGACCCGAACTGTTACCTGCGGTGGACTCGAGGCGAAGTTAAGACGCACGTGACGCTTGACGAAATGACAAGGGCGGCTGATATTGACTCTTGAAGCTTTTTACGCACCCCCACAAACGACGTATTTCGTGAATCTCGGAGTTTGAGCTTTACGATATAATTTACCATCTTCACTAATCCATCTTATTCGTTTTCAACTCTAGACTGGTCTTTAATGCTTTGAGGCGGAGTTCCTTGTATTAGAGGATGTGATGGTGACCGGGGATAGCGGGGATGGAGTAATCGTGTAGTTGGGCTCACTCACCGTCCATGGAAATTAGTGGAGGTGCCAGAAGAGACACTAGCTGGGAGTATGTGGTACCCTATCTTCGCTGAGCGTTTCTTTGAGCGTCGTTAGTAGTTGTTCGTAGGCAGGATTCATTTGTGCCAGTTTGTGATTGATGACTCGTCATGATCATATGAATAGCACAATGCACTTGTGTATGACTCGAGCACAGGGCCTTTGAATAGGCAAAGCATTTGACTGATGGGATAGATATCATTCCTCGTTCTCATGGCACAGGTAGCCGACGTTGAAGCTTCTGAAGGCTGAGATGATGATCGAAAATTGAACGAGCAATTTGGGTTCACTTGCTTATTCCCCTGGTATAAAATTCAGGGGTCATATGCGAGTATTATTCAACTGGAAATGCCCAGGCGGCAGCCCAACAAGCCCACAGCCAATCAATTTCTCTCAACCTAGCCGGGAATAATTTCTTTCTCATTTCATTTCAGGCGATCGCCTTTTATGGAAACACCCACTTTTTGATTGACTGGATCTAATCTTGGTTTTTCCGTAAAACCGTTGAACGTGATGAGGGGGAATGGAAATAGGGCTTCGTGGGAATTGTTCATTGATAGTGGTTTTTATAGACCAACTTATGTGGGTTTCTACTATTCTGATGCATTGAAAGTATATGTATTGCGGCTGCTTGTATCAATGCCCTCTGTCAAACCCCCGCAGCAACTCCCACAGCACGATAGGATTATGGGCGCTGTTGGGCATGTGACGGACGGTCACTCGGTGCCACTGGTCACTGGTACATATGTGGCACTGGCAGCGACTGATTTTCCTGGCAGAGGACCAGGAGCTTGGCAATCGTCTTGGATGACAGTGGCTTAGCCACCTCTAATCACCGAACCTTACTCGCGTATTCCAGGCTCTTCGAGTTCCTTGCTCAATGACCGACTCGGATACCAGCACCCCAATCCTTCCCCAAGACATCTTATACCTCATCACCGAGCATGCAGCAAAGGACGTTGCGACACTCCTCAAACTTTGTCTTGTTTGTCGAGCCCTGCTCCATCAAGCACAACGAGTGTTATACACCGACATCTCGCTTGTAGACACAGGTCACAACTTGAACAGAGGGGCTCCAGGAAAGAAGGTTACGATGCTCAAGTTCTTTGATACCGTGACTACCCATTCTGCCCTCGCACAATACGTGCGTTCTTTCTCTTACCGTGGCCGAGGACTCGGGTTCGGCTGGTGGGAACGGATGAATGGGGCCCTCCAATCTATGGTCCATCTAAGGTCCTTCGCCTTAGAAGGATCTCAACTTCCTGTAGCGACTGTGCTATTCAAAGGCTGCACCTTTCAGTTACGCGAGTTTACTTGGAAACACTTTTACTTTCAGGTCCGGCCTCCATGCCCACGGAGTCCTGAGGAACACCTTCGAAATTTCTTATCTACCCAAAAGGAGATCAGGTTTCTTTCGACGTCTTTTGTATCGACTCAAGTTCTCCCGATCATTTGTCCATTGCTGGGCACTTTGGTCGGGGACACGCAAACTATCATGCAGGTTCTTCCTGATCGCGAGACAGTCACTAAGCTTGTCTGGGTTGAGACTCACTGGAATACCGAATTTGACATCGACGTCATATCCTCAGCACTCTCACACGTTCGAATACTTTCACTGGGTGGTAGTGTTCCCCGACATAGTCTCGCAACGTACGTTCCTTACCTTGGAAGTCTCCAAATACTTCATCTTATCGACAATATCCCTCCGGCAAGTATACCCTTTTGTTTGGGTTCGAGTTGCATTCTTATTTGACGGTACCACATAGGTCCCTCTCGGAGAAGACCTCGAACACATTACATCTCTGCCATGTCTTCGCATATTCACTTGGTCTCCGAGTCACCGTTTAGTATTATCTCAGTTAGATTATCAACAAATAATTTCAAACGAGCAACAGCGAGCACTCGTGACGAGATGGTTCCGGGCTATCTCGTCATTCCAAGCAGCATATTTTGCTCGATGTTCGTCAAAAGAAGACCCAAACTGTTACCTGCGGTGGACTCGAGGCGAAGCTGAGACGCACGTGACGCTTGACGAGATGACAAGGGAGGCTGATATCGACCCTTGAAGCCTTTTCCGCACCCCCCATGAACGACGTATTTCGTGAGTCTGGGGTTTTGAGCTATCCGATGGAATTTACCACCTTTACTAATTCATCCTGTTAGATTTCAAGGGAGGTCTGGGGACAACGGGGTATTGTATTAGACAAGTATCATGCAGGAGATGCTGCAACGAAAGCGTTGAAATTGTATGTTTTCGGAGAACTCTTGAATATGAAGTCCTAAGGAACAAAGTCCAATACCAAAGTACCCATTCGAGTAACCACAATCGTCACTTGACACTCCTCCAAATCGTTCAGATAGATCTTTGAGACGTAAAGTCTGGCTGGTCCGCAGGCAAAAGTAACCTGCAACTCTGCTTGAAGGAAAACAACGGCCCAGATCGAGTCTTGAGTCTGGTATCAAGATTGAGTAATCGCAGTTGCATTGAAGGGTGTTAAGCACGTACAAACTCTCAGTTTCTTGGCCTGCCTACGGGATCGTTAGGGACGCCAACACCCTTTGGGCGGGGGCGCCTCGATACATCATTCCTCGTTCTCATAATGGTCCAGGCAGTTGACCGTATTGAAATATGCACTGGAAACAAAACACGGAATATGGGTTTACTTGCTCATTCCTGTGGTATAGGACTCAGAGAGCATACACGAGTAGTTACTAGTGTCGGCCCAACATCAATCAGCTTCTCTCAACCAAACCAGGATTCATAAACCAAGTTTCTTTCTCTCTTCATTTTATACGATCGCATTTTAAGGAAAATCCCATGGACTGCATAGATCTAATTCTGGTTCTCTCGAGCCCTTCCTTTTCAAATGAATGTGATGAAGGGGGACTAGAATTGAAATGATGACAGGAGTACGAGATGGAGAGGGATCATTCGAGTTCTACCTGTTTTACGTAGCTTCGTGGGAATCGTTCATTAATCACCGTCAATAGGTTAGTGATTGGCCGACAGAAAACCAAGAACTTGACAGTCATCTTGGATGACAGTGGTTTAGCCACCTCTAATCACCAGATCTTAGTCGTATATTTCAGGCTCTTCGAGTTCCTTGTTCAATGACCGACTCGGACACCAGCACCCCAATCCTTCCCCGAGATATCTTATACCTCATCATCGAGCATGCAGCAAAGGACGTCGCGACACTCTTCAAACTTTGTCTTGTTTGTCGAGCTCTGCTCCATCAAGCACAACGAGTGTTATACACCGACATCTCGCTTGTAGACACAGGTCACGACTTGGACGGAGGGGCTCCAGGAAAGAAGATTACGATGTTCAGGTTCTTCGATACTGTGACCACCCATTCTACCCTCGCGCAATATGTGCGCTCTTTCTCCTACCACGGTCGAGAACTCTGGTTCGGCTGGTGGCAACGGATGAATTGGGCCCTCCAATCTATGATCCATTTAAGGTCCTTCGCCTTGGAAGGATCTCAAGTTCCTGTAGCGACTGTGCTATTCAAAGGCTGCACCTTTCAGTTACGCGAGTTTACTTGGAAACACTTGCACCTTCAGATTCGGCCTCCTCCTGAGGAGCAATCCCTTCGAGATTTTTTATCCACCCAAAATGAAATCAGGTTTCTTTCGACGTCTTTTATGTCGACTCGAGTTCTCCCGATCGTTTGTCCATCGCTGAATACATTGGTCGGGGACACGCATACTATCATGAAGGTTCTTCCTGACCGCGAGACAGTCACTAAACTCATCTGGGTTGCTCAGTGGGAAAGCGTATTTGACATCAACGTCATATCTTCAGCACTCTCACACGTTCGAACACTTTCATTGGAGGGTCATGTTCCCCCGCGTGCTAGCCTCGCAACTTATGTTCCTTACCTTGGGGGTCTCCAAAGACTTCAGCTTATCGACAATGTCCCTCCTGTAAGTATATCCTTTTGCTCAGGCTCGAGCCGCGTGCTTATTTGACGGTACCGCATAGACCACTCTCGGAGAAGAACTTGAACACATTGCATCTCTTCCACGTCTTCGCATATTCACCTGGTCGCCAAGTCAATTATATCAGTCGGAATATCGGGATTTAATTCCAAACGAGCAACAGCGAGCACTCGTGACGAGATGGTTCCAGGCTATCTCGTCGTTCCAAACAGCATATTTTGCTCGATGTTCGCCGAAGGAAGATCCGAACTGTTACCTGCGGTGGACTCGAGACGGAGCTGAGGCACACGTCACGTTTGACGAGATGATAAGGGATGTTGATATCGATCTTCGACCTTTGAAGCCTTTTACGCACCCCTCATGAACAACGTATTTCGTGAGTCTCGGGTTTTGAGCTATACGATGGAGTTTTACCACCTTTACTCATGCACCATGTTGGTTTCAAGGGAGGTCTGGAGACAACAGGGTATTGTATTAGACAGGTATCATGCAGGAGATGCTGCAACGAAAGCGTTGAAATTATATGTTTTCGGAGACCCCTTGAATATGAAGTCCTGAGGAGCAAAGTCCAGTACCACAGCACCCATTCGAGCAACTACGATCGTCACCTGACAATCCTCCACGATGTTTAGGTAGACCTTTGAGACGCCAGCTGGGAGCCTGACGTAAAGTCTAGCTGGTCCGCAGGCAAAGGTGATCTGCGACTCTGCCTGAAGGAAAACAACGGCCCAGATTGTATCTTGGGTCTGTTATCAAAGTTGAGGGGATGTATAGTTGCGTCGAAGAGTAATAAGCACGCACAAACTGCCAGTTTCTTGGCCTGCCTACGGGATCGTTAGGGACATCAACACCTTTGGGGTAGAGACGCCCCCAGACAAAAGCTCGGTCTTTTGTGATGGTCGGGTATTGCCCCGTCTTGAACGCGACGATATAGTAGTGCATGAGGTCCAGCCAACCTTTATTGAGAAAAAAACATGAGTGAACTCAACCATCGAAGGTTGAAACACCAGTCTATCGCTCACCTTGGTGGTCAAAGCCATCAGTCCAGGTCTGTGAGTCAGGGCGGTTGCCAGCGATGGGTCCAATGTAATGCGACTCTCCATAATCGTTCCAAGAGATGACTTCTACGAGATGTATTTGTTTCCGCTGCGCGATTAGCTCTTCCCATCGATTTACAAAGTGCCAGTCATCCCCTCGGTAGATAAAGTTTTTGTGGTAACTGCTTGGACCATAATGCTAACCCATATCGTCATTTTAATCCCGTGAAACGGCGAATAAGAGAGCGCATACTGTGAACAACCAAGGCGAGACGGCAGCCATATAAGTGCGATTTCCGAGGCATTCAAAGTACTTGTTGTCGTATTCTGAATTAATAGGATAGTTACCCATCGGCCAGGCGCTGTTCCACTAATCGAACACTACTGTCAGCTGTCGAGAAAAAAATGGGCGTGTGATAACACGTACAGCAAGAGCGCCATCCGGCGACCGATACCCTCCATACAACGCCGGATCCTCAAAAAAAGCAGTCACAAGGAACACCTTATGCGGTCCACTCTTCAAAATCTTCCACCACCCATCATCCATCCGCTGCTCTCCATACAAACAATGCGACCCTCCAAAAGTCGTCACAAACATTCTACCCCTATACTTAAATTGACTCGTATGATTATGATACATCGCCACAAAATCCTGTAGTGCCTCGCCTTGGGTCGCAACAGCACAAGGTAGTGTTGACATGTCAAAGGAGGGGAACAGTTTGAAATGTGTGCCTCTGTCGTTGAGAGCTGTAGCTGCTGTGTATGCGTCTTGAGCTCGTTGGAATTGCCAGGCTTCGTGACCGATGTTGAGAGCGAAAGCGTCAATGCCTTTAGATGCGGCTAGTGTCATATCTGCAAAATTTTCGGTCAGAGCAGCTCGAGAGAGGGATGTGCATGTGGTATCAGACCTTTGGACCAGTCATCAACAGTATAGGAATACACATTTCCAACCATAAAATGCGCAGCAACAAGCCTAGGTCCTTCAGTTTTCTTCGGCGGTGCTGGATTCAGTTTCGACGCGGTCGGCGTCGCCGGTGTTGACGGTTGAAGTGGTTGAGGGGAGGGAGTGACAGGAGGAATATTCTTGGGCCCGGGCTTTGTGAGAGAAGATAAAAACGGCTCAAATGGTCGATGAATGAGAATGGCAGCAATGGTGCACCCCAGAAACGAGAAAGAGAGAAAAGCGATGAATAATCGCATGTCTGGTTAAAAAGAATGACAGGAAGGAGAGGAAGGGGGAGCTGCTGGTGTAGAGAGCAGGTACAGCGACAAGTGTTCTGTCTTCAAAATAGACATTCCAAACGCGACTGGTTTTGTTCTGGCAAGGGGTTATCGATCATTGAATACATCTGAGTCTGTTCTTGCGACACCGATTTCGAAAACATCTAGGCGTAGTCAGCAATTAGCTTATGTCGGCGCGGAAATAGATGATCACTCACTGTTCTGGACCGATGCAAAAAAGGTGGAAATGAAACGAACATATATCTCACAATCACACGAAATAGACGAAGATACGTGCCAAACAGCACAAACGTTAAATAAGAATTACGAGGGGGTAGAGTAGTGTTAAACACACAACCACAAAAAATCAACAGGCAAGAGGGCAAAAAAAAAACCCACAGCACTACTCGTGTATCCCTCAATCATCATCAATAACAATAACATCATCCATCATCCTATCATTCTCCCCATCCAACATAACCAACCCATCCTCATCCAACCTCCTCTTCTTACTCGGACTCTGCTGACCAACCGAATGCGTTCTCTTCCTCGACACACGTCGATCCGTTTGTATATGAGTAACAGTCGGCCGAGAAGGTCGTCGAGGCGTAGGATCGATTTCAATAACCCCATTCTCGTCTTCTACAAAGTTGTCTTTCGCAACTGTCGGACGAGGTGGTGTTTCAGGTGCGACAGGAAGTTTGGGTTTAACGCGTCTGGGTGGTTGAGGAAGAGGGTCTGGGAGGATGAAGGGAGGTGCATCGATGGGGTGGTTCGGCCTGCAAATGTACAAAAATCAGTTAACATGCTCTACGAGTAGCAAAGTAGAAAAGAAGGACTCACGGCAACGAACACAAATTCACAGCAATAGTCCCCCTCTCCCCCTCCTCATCCACAATCGTCAAAAACTTTCCCCTCGTCACATTCAAACTCTCCAACGTCCTCTCATAATTCTCATCCCAATCCGGATCACTCAACACCCTCTTATCCTCATACACACTCACCTCCCGCTCCTCATCATCGCCCATCAACCCTTTCACCACCTCTCCCAACGTCGCTCGTGCAGGATCACATCGTAGTGTCGCGTATGTATCTCTGCAGATGCCACAACTGGGATTAGGATTGCTTAGGGTGATGCTGCTGAGGGGGACGGAGGGCTTGAATTGGAGATGGACGTTGCGGAGTTTGGTGAAGGATTTGCGGAGGAGGTGGAGTGCTTGCAGGACGATTAGGCCGGAGACGATGGCGTTGGTGGTTGCGATTGCAGGTATGATGTTACCAGCCATTTCTGTAAAAAGTGTGTCATTGGACGTTGTCGCGCATCTACGAAGAGTATGCACTTGCCTTTAACCTCCCAACGCGTCTTTTCCTCGATACCATAAGCCACAGAACGCAAGTTGGAAGAAGCAGTAACGAAATCGAGTGTATCATCGTCATCTTTATCAAACGAGATCGTATCTTCACCGTCTTGCAAACGAGAAGCAAGTCGATTCGTGCTGGAAAAAAAAAAGGAAACATCAACACAATGCGCCAGCCGACGAGGATAAAGTGACAAACCTCGAAACGAACAACTCGAGGCTGTCCTTCAACGAAAGCTTTCGTTGATCCCTCAAAACAGCCTGACTACTCTCCCCATTCGTACCAGAGGAACTCGTAGAAGGCGTCGAACCCGACGAGTTCATATTCCCATTCGCCACAGTCGTTGTACCATTGACAATCACCGGACGATGAACAAACGTTCCGCTCATGATAGCATCAAAGTCTAAAGGTGTGGGAGGCTGTCTGGCTTTCCACATGTCTGCCATGATCAATAGGTTTTTAATGTCGGCGTTAAAAACCTAGCAAGGTGGTTTTGTCGTGTGAGTACGTGGTGTAAGGAGCACATCGAGGGGACGAACCTTGTCAAAGACGGCTTTCGCAACATCTGAAGAGCCGTTGGGTGAGGGGGTGCGAAGCGCTCGTCGAACTGCTTTAAACGCCTGTGCTTCTTTCCGCAACGTCTCAATCTCCTCGGCTACAAAAACCAATCGTTCAATACGCGCGCTCAATAAAGACACTGAAAGATATACCCACCGTTCTCGCCCTGTTTCTCAGCTTCGTCAAGCTCGCCTACCGCATCTTCATCTTCACCAAACAATTGTCTTTGGAGAGAATCAAAAAGTTGGAGAAATTAGGCGCTCAATCACATAAACCACCGAAGACACCGCAATACGCACCCCATCAAATAGGATTTAGACCAGACGATGCAGTGGATGGGTTGACTAGGTGTTGAACGGATGGTGCATACGGGGAAAGTTTTGGGTGTGGGTTTTGGTATGCAGTCGAAGCATTCTGTTCGGTCCTGTACAAATTACGAGAAGGGTCAGGTCTTGGATACGAAGACAGGAGGGAGGGGGTGAGGGGGTGTACCTTGAGGAGAGGTTGAACTTGACCCAGGTATCCTGCTGTACCGGATTCGACGAGAGGGATTTCAGCGGCCATGCACATTTTGTTTACGTGTCGACGAGCATCTGTAAACATGTTCCGAGGCTATATTAGAAGGTAGGTACTTGGTGAGGGTTATTGGGTTTGTTACCTAGGTTGTCGAGAGCATTGAGGACAATGTCGAATTGTTTGAACCATTCAACGTCGTATTGGGGTTCTTTAATATTCCCGTGGATGGGCGTGATTTTGACATTGGGGTTGAATGGAGCTGCGGTTTGTGCTGCGATCTATAGCGTATACACCATTCGTTTAAGCGTCCTCGGATAATTGGGCAATGTGGGAAGTGGCAGGCGTACCAAAGCTTTACTCTGCTTGACATCCTTTTTCCTAAACAAAAACTGGCGATTTAAATTCGACAAGTCGATAGTATCCAAATCCAATATCGTGATATTGCCGAAACCGGTCAGAACGATGTTCTTTACTGCACAACAACCAAGACCTCAGTAAACCTCTCCCGCGTTTCTTGGGAGTAGAAACTCACAGAGTTCACAGCCGATGCCTCCGGCGCCGACCATAAGGACATTGGTACGTGATAGTTGAGCGTGAAGCTCCGGACCTAAGATGGCTTGTGCGTGAGATGTTCGACCTGGTGCTGTCGACATTTTCTTCTTCCTCTCTGGAGTTCTCTTTGAGCTATTATGAAGACGTGGTAGGTGGAGGTTAGAAAAGGAGAGAGAGCATAAGTTGAATGGAAGCGGGAAATAGGTTATGAGCTCTTTCACTTTAAGTACCCCTCCGACTGGGACGCGGTTGTAAAGTTAAATCAAAAAACGTCACGAGTGCGTTCACTGTCAATATCGACACTTTGCCCTTTTCGAGGGATAGTAAGTCTCTGTTAGTATATCGGTTAGTACACGCGCCTGTCACGCGCGAAAGCGGGGTTCGACTCCCCGACAGAGAGTTTTTATTTTCATTTTCAATTTTGAGCAGATCAGTGGCTGTGTTGAGGAAGCAAGGTTCTGATGGACGGACGGCTTGTTTGAATGACGATCTTTACCCATACGTTTGTTACACCGGCATAAGCGAAAATCAAGTGATCACATACCCGAGAGATGGTATGAGTCAATAACCATCGGCAGCAGGGTACTTAAGGAGTACCCAACACACCCCTAAGGTCCAACCTCCCTTACCCGATTCTACCACCCCCTCGAGCATAGATGGTCAAGTACTACGAGAGTATACCCGACTTCGTGGTTCCTTGGATCAAAGAGCAGAAAGTGTTTTGGGTTGCTACTGCGCCCTTGACTGGGGATGGACATGTGAATGTATCGCCCAAGGGAATATTTGATGGGAATTTTGGTGTAGTGAATGAGAGGCAGGTTTGGTATGAGGATTTGACTGGGAGTGGTGAGTACCTCGTGTTGAAATGTGGAAGAGTTGCATTGATGGTTATGGGTTGTAGGTATTGAGACGATTTCACATTTGAGAGAGAATGGAAGGATTACGGTTATGTTTACTGCGTTTGATGGTCCACCTAGGATTTGTCGGTTGTTTGGTAAAGGTGAGTACTGACCATTTGCGGTTCCGCTCTTGAGGTTCTTCTTTATGAAAAGCTTGAGCTTATAATAACGATAGGAACTGTATACGAATTTGGAACACCCGAGTATGATAGTATTATGCCTCCAGAAAAACGACAGCCGGGATCTCGGTCCGTGATTTTCGTGGACGTGTATCAAGTGTCTACTGTGCGTTATAGTTATCCACTTATCGCAATGCTAAACTGATTATTCGACAAGTCATGTGGATATTCCATCCCATACTACTCTTTCGAGGGGTACAGACTCCGATTACACGGCTGGGCAGCTCAACTTCAAAACGCCGACAACGAAGCTGAAGAAGAAGTAAACGAACAGGACGGACCGGCGACGGAGAAAGGTATCAAGCATTACTGGAAGAACCGAAACGCGAAAAGTCTGGATGGACTTCCTGGATTAAAGGATGCTCCGGACTCGAAGCATCAGTTTTGTTTCATTGATCCCAAGACCGTGCAACAGAAAGAACAGGCATCCAAAGTGAACGCAAAGACACAGGGATGGATCGACAGGAGGACTGTAGCCGCATTTGCACTGGGTGCTGTTGCAAGTGTTTCAGTGCTCAAGATGTTAGGCCGCAGATAAATTAATTGTTTTGTGCGTGGGTGAGATCAAAGAGGGACTAAAGTCGATCTAGTTAGTCGCCTTGCCCTCGCCACGTTTTTTAACTACATATGTACTATGTTCCTACCTCAGACGCCTTTCTACTAGAGACTTGAGGAAATCTATGAGCGACTTTACACCATCCACACTCCCATCCCCCCGCTCCCCACTCTTTTCAGACTCGGATGCACCCTCTCGACAGTCGGGGTCAGAGATCGTCACATCTGACGAGGAACCTGACCTAGGTGCTTTTACGACAGTTCTCCGTGCTTGGGGGTACTTGCAACCGCCATTAAGGATCCCGACGCATTTTCCGTCATCGTCTTCGTCGAATGAGACGTGGACACCAACGACGATTACGGGGTATCCTGGATTTGGAGGGGGTACGGCGAGTGAGGTGGGGGTAGCGGAGAGTACGGTGTGGAATAGGATTCCGATTCAGTCGTACTTGAGGAGAGGGTCAAGTTTTGGGACGGGTGTTTCGTCGGCGTCGACGGTACAAGTACGGGCAGTGAGAAGTTCGGTGTTGCAGGAATTTGACGAGGAGGAGGATGAGGAGGATGGTGAAGAGGTACAGGTGGAAGAAGAAGCAGGGTATCCGTTGTCGAGTCCACCGCCATCGCCTGCGTCGGATGGAGCTCGGACGGTAGAAATTGGGTCAGAGGCAGAGGGAGGAAGTGTTCATTCTGTGTCGTATGAGGATGGTGCTTCTGGGGAAAGATTGGCTGTCCCTGTGCCTCGAGTCATTCCTCCCTCCATTGACGGAAGAACTGTCTCTGTCGCTTCTATCATCTCAAGACAACTCCCTGCGCTCTCTGTCGTCTCGTACCAGAGACGTAGAAGTGTATTCCAGGAAGAATCCCCTTCCCCTGGCGTGCAAACGACAACATCTCGACCTCCCAACAGCCGTGTCGTTTCTGACATTATCAATTCGTATTACGCTCAGGCTCAGGGTGGAATATCCTCACCCTCTGTGGATCAACCAGTATCGGATTTCCTTCGACCAGCGCTATCTTCCCTTGTCCTCGGAGTCGAACAGAGACAGGAGCCTTTATTGGAACAAGATTCACCCCTGCTTACTCAATCTCAAGGACAAAGGCGGCCCTCGATTATTGATGACAATTCAACGGCTCCATCTTCAGCGGTGACGATGGATTCTGACGACATATCCTCCTCGACTACGGAGGAAGAGGGATCCAGGTCTGTGTTGCAAGAGATGACGGAGAGTGATTCTGATTCACATGGAAACAGTCGATCAGAGTCGGCGAGTCATGACTCGGTGACGCCCATGATCATTCAACCTCCTACCTCCATTTCTGCTTCTCTCTCCTCTACTACGACTACGACTGCGACGGTCAACCATACGAGACAGTCTTCACTGGACTTATCCAATGTGATGCACCATCCTTCCCTTGCTTCGACTTTTCAACAACAGCAACAACAGCAACAACAACAGCTTGACGGATCATTCGATGCACCAGGCTCTTCTCGGTTTCAACATCACTATCACTCATTATCTTCCGAGGGGGACCCGGCACCTTCGCTGGGGTATTTGGATGAAGCACTGAGTTTTATTGCCCAAGAACGGGCGAGATGGAATGCTCAGAGAGTAGTAAATCGTGGTTCGAGTCCAGGGAGTAGTTCCGGAGGGATAAGGAATGAAGATGTCCCGAGTGCTGGAGATACTGCTAGTACTGTTTTTCGGCAACAGGGAGCTGGGACTGGAGGGACATGGAGATATGCAATTGGTGATTATTTTCCTTTTCTTTGAATTTGTTGTTTTCCCCTTTGTTCCCTTTCACTTGGTTTGATCTATTTATTCTTTCTACTGTTTGGTTGAGATTCTATGCGTTTTATCATAGTTGGGCTTTCGTTTATGTAATTTTTTCGTCTTCCTTAATGCCCAGCTATTGCACATTTCATTACGCTCCCCTCAATTTCCAGATCAATTGACTAACTATAAAGTTGAATCCCAGATCCAGACTCGCAGTCACAACGTGCCTCCGAGACTGATCGCCAACTTCGACTCCAACACCGGCACCACCTCCAACACCACGAGGCAAACTCTGGTGTAACACCTCCCACTGCTGCTACATCTTCGGCCGGCGATCGAATACCCAATACCTTAACGAGACCAACACTAGAAAGTAATCCCTCTTCCTCCTCCGCAGCGAGTGAGAACATCTTGCTTTTAAATTCTCCAGGACCGAGGGAGAGCAGACGAAAGAAGAATAAATTATCATCGAGTGATGGGAAGACGATAACTATATTGAAACGAGCACCCGAGGCGAGCGGGAGTGGTTCGAATGCGTATGGTGCCTTGTCCTCGGGAATGGTCGCGGTTGGATTGAACGATGCTAATTATAATAATAACACCCACCACTACCACCACGGCGGCGATGGTGGACTTTCTTCTTCTTATTCTCACTCCCATTTGCACACGCGTTCGCACTCGAATACACGAGATTCGCATGTCGAAGCCACCGCCACTTCTACCACCACAACCCACACATCCACTGGCGTACACACACAAGCCCACGCGAACACGACTGTGGGAGAGTCTTTGCTGTCTGCCACTGCCACGAGCACGAAGGCGGACGGAGTTATGACGCCTCGTGCGTATGACATTAGACATGCGTACGAGGGTCATGGTTATGGTTATTTATATCCTCGCGATCGCCGTCAGCGTGATTTCGGGAGTGAGGAGGGTGAGGAAGAGGAAGGTGATGATGGTGGAGGGGAAGAAGGAGGGGGAGGGGAGATGGAGTGGTGTATTGATAAATATGGACAACGCCGACGGAGGAGGAAGGGTACTATACCAAGCCGACTTGTGCACGACGGTAATGGAGATTCGTTAGCTGTAATGGGAGGCGTAGGAGAGATGGAGTGGTATCTTGATCGGTATGGGAGGAGACAGCGAAGGATCCGGAGTTGGGAGGCTACGGCAGTTTACGAACCCCACTCGAGAAGGAGGGAATCCGGGCCAAATGGAGTGATCTACGGTGGTATGGATGAAGATCGACATGATGAAGATCGACATGATGAAGATGAAGACGAAGACGAAGATGAGGAAGAAGCCGAAGAAGAAGAGGAGGAGAGCGGGAGTGAAAGTGAGAGTGCGACGGAACAGTCTCTCATTCGTCCTCCTGAGGCTATCACCGGGAGTGTAGCAGAAGAAGAAGGAGCGGAGGACGCGAACGGCGATCCCCTAACGGAAGAGAAGACAAACACAAAGACGAAGGCGAAGAGGAAGAAAACGAAGAAGAGAAAGGTACCCGTTACACATCCCCTTTCATCAACAGGTGCAGCACTAGCATCGGCACTAGCCCATTCTCATTCAGTACCGAATCTGCGCTCTACTATCACTACTACCGGAAGCGCAGATCTGAGTACGACAGAAGCAGAAGACGGAGACGGAGATGAAGATGATTACGACCGTGATGATAGAAGAGAGGTGGCTTCTTCCTCTTCGACAAGTGGCGGTGATAAGGACGTTCGTGGTGTTGACGGCAACTTTCCAGGCCTTAGCCCTGGGCTCGGTAATGGTTTAGGTTTAAGCACCACTACCACTACCTTGGGTACAGGGACGGTGACTTTGAAAAAGGAGAAGAAAGAGAAGAAGAAGAAGAAGAAGAAAGAGAAACCCGTGTTTGTCCTCCGCGGCGATCCACAGTTAGGGAGGAGTCTTGGTATCATCTTTGCTACAACAACAGACGACAGTGCTGCGGAGGAATTTGGGTTTGGGTTCGGGAAACAGCGACAGAGGCATGCGCGGTTGGTTTTGCTTGCGAGGCATTTGCAGGTGTTGTTCCCGGAGGAGACGGAGGTGCTGGGAAAAGTGGTTGCGAAGCTGGCACCACCCCCGCCTCCTGGGTTTGTTAGTGATGACACCCGGGCAGGGCTGAATAAGAAGGAAAAGAAGAAGCAGAAACAGAAAGGGAGCCGTGTCCTTTTCTTGGATGATGATTGTTCGCTGGAGTATAGTAGTTTGGCGAGTAGTGATTTGCAGAGGGCTACTGGTGCTACTGAGCGAGGGGATGGGTTTCCATTTAGATTTGATGGGTATGGTTACGATCCGGATCCGAGAGGTGATGTGCCAGGGAGGAAAGATACGTTGGTCCATGTTTTCATTGACCAGTACGTGAAGAACAAATCATTTTTGTGAAGATGCTGATTTATATTTTACAGCTCGAATATCTTAATTGGATTATTATCCCATATTAAACGCACATCGCGGAAACTCAAGATACCACCGTCCTCTTCATCGTCGTCCAAGCACGTATACCCTCCATCGACAGATGGAATAACGAGATCTACCAATACGACCGGTTCACGGCCATTACCTATACCGAAAACTAAAGCCGGTGTTCCGGTTTTGGAAACGAAACCGATTATACCTTTACCTTCGTTTGCAGTCTCGCGTTCTGCGCCTACTACGATGTCAAAGGGCGCTTTAAAATCTGCGTTGTTGGCTCATCGTTATGATGTGGCGAGCGAGGATTCTGGGGATGTGAATGACCTTGGTTCGTCCGGTGTTGAGATTGATGGCGAAGAGGAGGATGTACCGGTGTTTGAATTTGAGGATGAGAGGTATGGGTTTGAGAAAAGTACTAGAGGGGTAAAAGAGGGGCAGGGTATACTATTGGCGGCGGTGGGGCTGAAGGCAAAGCAGAAGCAGAAGGAAAAGCAGAAGGAAAAGGCTGCAGTGGCGATCAAGCGCTCGCCGCATTTATGGCATGCTGCGCTTGCTTTGGTTCTGGAAAGAGGAAGACCAGTGACTCGTAAGTTTTTTTCGCTTCGTGTATTTGTCCAAGAGAAAAGAAATGACTGAATGGTGTCCACGTCGACAGGTCGCGTTGTGGTGGCTTCGAGCCCATTATACCAGCCGATGGATGATATGGAACGTTTGGGATATGAAGTGAGCGTGCTCACGCGTGTACCGGACCTTGGCGACGGCGCGGATCGACTCGAAAAAGCTGCGAGACACGAGTCGTCGTCGTCACATAATAAGGACGCGGACTATAATAACAACTATTACGGCAGCAGTAGCCCGACGAAAGGCAGTCGAAGTATCGGGAAGAGTCATTCCCGGCGGATTTTGATGAATGGTGAATGTAGTATGGGGTCAACGTCGAGTGGTGGGGCTGCCACGCAAACGACTGGCCAGGGATCGACACCACTACGTGTCAAGTATCGAGAGCAGGGTGTGGATGAGCTTTTGCAGCTCAAGTTGCTTACCGTGATTGCGGCTACGGAACGTGTTCCGGAGGGCGCGACGATTGTACTTGCTACTGGTGATGGAAATGTGGGGCAGTTTAATGAAGACGGGTATCTTGGTGAGTGTTTTGCTTCGGAGTATCCCTTCAAGTGTTTGAAATTGCTGACTTTGACTAGGTCCAGTAAGAATGGCGCTTAAACATGGATGGAAAGTTGAGCTGTATGCTTGGGAGGATGGTCTCAGTGAGTGTTTTTCTTTTGCTAGTATTTTTTTGAGACTGATGGCTTCTTAGGTCGGTCGTGGCGACGAGAGTTCGGCCCGACAAGTGAGTGGGGGAGGAAGGGCATGTTCCGAGTTATTGCTATGGAACAATTTGCCGAGTGCTTGGTTGATCTTGGATACTAAGGGCTCTGACCCTCGTCGGGTGTCACAGTATAATTATTGTGATAATTTGTGTATTCAGAGTGCTTCGTACTTATTCTGGTATTTTAATAGGTAAATATTGACCGATATCGCTGTTATTTTATTGGGGCTTTGAAAAACCTTGATTTTGGATTAAAGATGTCCTGCAGGCGATGTCTGTCAGATGACCGTTGAGGGAGGTCAAGATGACTGTCGTCCAGGAAAATCCTCCGATTCGGACCGCCACTGGGATACATAGACAGGACTGACAGACATCCCGGACGAAGCGAGTTTGGCTCCCCTGTGTACTTGGCAATCGTTTTCTTGGAAGTCCCTTCAACACTTTTCTGATGCTCTTGAAGTTTGAAACATAGCTCCCCTTTTCTGCGGCGGCCTAGCGAAGGTGCCTCGAACCTGTGTCAATGTCCTCATTGTCTCTAGTCATTTTTTAGCCCCAAGCCAGCCAAGCTGACGTCTCGGGGTCCACTTGCCCTTTCGACCGTGCCAGTACTGGACTATGAGACAAGAGACATCCCGGAGGTATTTCTCGCTGGCGCTGAATATTACTACGTGGTATGGCCATCCCGGGACTCTCCTCTATTCCATGACTTGACCACTGGCTTGGGTTGCCACGCCTCGGAATCAGAAAATATATTGGTTTGAGTAGTAGAACATCAGATGCCAATCGACATCTATCAGGTTATTTCCTCTGCTTCTGACTGTTAAGCTCCGACCGTCAGCTCGTAGTAAATGGATGTCACTGTCTTCAAGAACATATCTGCCGATGAATATGCGGCAGTCGCCGAGCGAAAAGCCTAGTGAGATACAGCAGCCTAAATCAACCTCCAACGTCTCACAAGGATGAACCCCTTTTTTTCTTTGAGTGTCCTATTGCCACTCTCAGAGCCCTGTCCTTCTGTCGTTTCACACCGTCTTGGGGGCAATTGACATACCATGGTACTTTCGTTGGATTTCGGACCTTGCTGTTTTGGGGCTTCCAACAGAAAAATACCAGTACCCAGGAGCTCGTGTTGGACTCTCGGAAACTGGTCATGGATGACGACTTACGTCTGTATCGCTGACGCCTAGGGTTGCACTGCGCCCTACGGCTATGCTTAGTATACCATGTCGGGTTGTCCCTTCGAGATCCTCTCCACGAAGTGGTCGGGCAATTATCGCTCACAGAGCGCCATCCAGTTGACGTTAAGAGAATCAGTCGCCAGTAGCTTATCTGCTTTTGGACTTCTGATTTGTTCCCAAGGTACTATTGGTTGAATTATCTCAATTTTGAAACTCGAAAATGCAAGTAAGGCTTGTGTTGGCGCCACAGTAGTTTTAGCGCCGTGGTTGGTGTTGGTCGCTTCTGGCCAATTTCAGCGGGTTGAGATGGGATGATATGTACCTAACCGATCAGCGATGACTAGCTCTTGTCTCATGTAACCTCACTCGATAGACTTTCAGGAACCAATGGCGCCAAGCGTGTAGCTTGATCTTACAAAGCCTACGCACAGTGTCGCTCGTGACCCTTCTCAATAATGGTCGAAAGTTCCTTTCATTTCTCAGGCCTCAAGAACCCCAGTTTCTCGGCCACCAGAGCCTGTGCTGCTGCTCGTCGCCCCTACTGATTTCCGACTGTTGGCACTCCCTTGAGTCCTGTGTAGAGGTTGGCGTTTCCTATACATCTCGGGGCTCGCAGGACATCAATAAAAGCCCGATATTGCGCCAGGAATTTCAATGCTGATTAATTTGGGACTGCAAGGTTTACATATGCACCTACTGCACCGTTCAAGTGCATCGGAACCTGCCGTAAGTGTGGGGTGAGATGAAAGGTACATAGAGGCTATGTGATCGAGAATGGAGTTTACCGGTCGCCTCAAGGAACCCAACATTAGTCGACTACTCGCAATCGACGAGGTTTCACCTAGATCCCGGGGCACAATAGTGCACTAACCTCCCTCTTGCACTGGCCATAAGTACTACGAGTGTACACAAAAACACGTTTTGCGATCCATGCGTAATCAATGGCCTAGGGCAAGCGTCTACCGGTCGGGAAGATCAGTCTTGTAACTTATTTTCCAAAAGCAGGAAATATCGGAAAAGATGGCTATGTTCACCGGTCTGAACTTCTTGTCCATGTGTTCGATGCTTCTTTAACCTCGTGGCATCCAACGATTAACAGTTCAGAACCATGGTGGAACCTATCTAAGTCGTGCTGTAGTACCTTGGTGGACTTTCAACTGCTGCTTTTATTCGTATCTGGGAGTTTGGCGCGGTCTCAATTCCATAAGCTGATTGCATCCCCCCATGGTTTGCCGATCACCGAAACCGTCGTGTTCACTATGTGGTAAACCTAGGTCGCTAGATTGGTGAAAATAACCTTTAAAAGAAGCCTTACGACATACATACCTATAGGGTAATCGTAAATGGTACCATCGATGAGAGCCAGTCAGCCATTATAGCCAACTCTAGGTCGTATGACCTAGTGGAGGAGATTCATCGGTCTCACCACTTTCTGATATCCATATGCAAGGCACTGAGCGGCTCCGCATGCGGAGTGCGATATTGAGCTCCCTACCAAGTTTTGACAACAGAAACTGCCGAGAAACTCTCGTAAATGTACAAAAGAAGTCGACAACATGAGTCTACCAATAGCAAGCAGCTGTCACTTCCCCTCCACATAATTAGCTTATGTCCACTCAGGGTGGAAAATATATCCGAGGAAACATCTGCTGCTGCACGGGAACAATTCAGAATCAAAATGACACTGAACGAGAGATTGCGAACCAAGAAAGGGGGTGGGCAGACATTGAATGCTAAATCTGCGGTAAATTGTCAGTTTCTCGACTGCGAGAGAAGGGGTGAGAAATGTATAGCAAGCACCCTGTGAAGCGGAGAAACCCCGAACCTCGGCTCTTTTAACCGCTTCTAATAGAGATTCGACAAATTGGGCAAGCCATACATGCTCCATAATTATCTGTCGACGCAATAGCTGATGGTAATGTGAGTGGAACATGGCTGGGAGAACCTGGGAACTTAGGACCCCAGAACCCGTAAACATAGAGAAGAAGTCGGCGCTAGATAATTCTGT
The DNA here is from genome assembly GCA_013368445.1 of Leucocoprinus leucothites. Taxonomy (NCBI): domain Eukaryota; kingdom Fungi; phylum Basidiomycota; class Agaricomycetes; order Agaricales; family Agaricaceae; genus Leucocoprinus; species Leucocoprinus leucothites. Next base: position 931,234 of record JAACJO010000009.1, read on the forward strand.
GTGTTTTCAAAAACACCTCTTCCCTTCTTTGGAGTTTTTCGCTTACGCTTAGTGCGACTGATACCATGATTACCATGGTTGAAGGTCGGACGAGATTTCTCTATCCTCCGTACCACCAGTCCAATTATCTCAAAATCTTGCACCCGTCGGATTACTGTCTGCATCGAACGTACTTATTCTGCAAATATTTCGAATAACGAAGTGAAACCCAGAAAATTAGTTGGAAGGATTCACTAGTCTTTCTATGAGCACAATCTATGAGTAAGAGCTACTGACACCGTCCCGTTCGCCGAGCGCCTTGATTTGTTCCCGAGCATAGGTCAGGGTGCCTGGTCACCTCCTTCTTGGCTCCACCTGCTCGGAAATATTCAAATTGTATATATTGCTTGCCGTAAATAGCTCTAGTCTTCGGGGTCACTTAGGTTTGCCCAGTTAGAAAAGGAGGATAAGGACTAGGCATTCGCCTACCGAACGTCCTTCTCCCCATCCCACCGGCTGCTTAAGTTGATGGACAGGACTACATGCCTACGCCGACGGAATTTCTAGGTCCGCCCGCTTCGTTGTCGCCGGCGGTGGCCCACATTGTAGCCATCTGGACTGAGGTGCGCCATTTTCCTGAGACTTCTAACAGGCAACTGAAAGAGTATGTTCAACAATAGGTTTTGCTCTATGGTGCGGCTGTCTGTCACTATATTTGGTCTCTATTGACGAGCCGACCGTGGTAGGCATATATACATGCCTCTTTTTCGAGGCAGCATACATAATGTTGCGAAAGCGCAGGGAAAACATAAAGTCTGCTCGAGTAAGTGAAGCATGTTTTTCTGTGCATCTTAAGAGCTGATATGTTTTGATAGGTCTTCCTTATAACGACTTTCCTTATGTATATCAACGCTACTGCGCACATCAGTATGCGAGATCCTCGAATGTGACAGGACATATTTGCTCACTGGTAAACAGTTGTCGGGCTCCATCGGTTGCTCCAGGCATTCGTTTGGCAAGTTGAACCGGCCGTATTTTATTTCATGGATTTCCGTCTTTGGGACATGCTTGCGCACAATGCAATGCTCTGTATTATGACTTGGCTGGGAGACGCTCTCGTGGTATGCTACTGTCTTCATGGAGTCTGCATGCGCTGATACCCTGAGCTAGATATACCGCTGCTGGGTGATCTGGAACTATAACTACTGGGTCATTATTTTGCCTGTCATTCTTCTCGTCCTCGAGTTCTGTGAGCATAATTGGTCGTAACCTCTCCCCGACCTGTTCCTTAAAGTTTTCCAGCCGTCAATACCATGCTACTCATTTGGTTCACCCATTTGGGAATGGCTCCTGGCGAGGCCATCCTTTCATGGATGGGAACGATCTACCCGCTCGTTTTCGCACAAAACGTAATAACAACGGGGCTCATCGCGTTCAAGATTTGGTCACAGCACCGCAGCTCTACGGCCAACGGCGCTATAGATGCATCATCCCGATTGAGTCTTATACATGTCCTCCGAATCATCATCGAGAGTGCAGCCATCTATACCTTTCAACTCCTCGTCCTGTTAATTTTGTATCCAATGCAACACAATGCCCAATTCATTCTTCAATCCGCTGTGATTCCGAGTATAGGTATGACGCATACACCCTTACTCCTGGAGCCTTGAGCTGAATCGATTCGTTGTCATAGGCATTGTTTTTGTTCTTATTGCCGTCCGTGTTCATCTAACCAAATCCACCACTTTCTTCAACGCCACCCCAGTCGGTGGTGTTCCAAGCTGGTTCGAAGATTCAAGTTCCGCTCGCAGTGCCCCAACTACGACGTTATCCAGCTCCGGAACGGCGCCGGTAGAGGGCGAGAAGTATGACGGAGACGTTGATCTTATACCCTCTGCCGATAATTTATTACACAGAGTCTGAAGACTTTTCTGGATCACATGTCGTTGTAGCACCATATACTTATTCAATATTAAACAATCAAACCACATGACTTGGACATTTTCTCTCGTTCGGGGATGAGGGGTTCATTCATCCTGGCTTACTGTCGCTTGCTAGTGTGCCAAATAAAGTCTTAACTGATTTCGACTTTGAGCATTGCGAAATCCATTTCCACGTGATCCATCAGCTCCTTGTTGTGTTTTGACTTCAACCATGACCCAGCCTCCACACGACACCGAAGAAACTACAAATGAGAAGCTCGACGCTCAAGACGCGTCTCCTACTGTGAAGGCCATCAAAGCATTAGAGTCTTATAGAAAGAAAGAACCTCTCAAAAGTATGTGTTATGTATTTCAGAAGCTTCATACACTGACCACTTTGGCTTTTACCCTCTCCAGTTGTTGTTCGCTTTAAGGCTGTTGGAAATGCCCCAATCATGAAACAGAATTTCTACAAGATCAATTCCACCAATCGATTTCAAGCGGTCATACAATTCTTGAGGAGAGAGCTTGGCTGGCAAGCTAGTGAACCTCTGGTACGTATTCAATGATTCATTCAAGAGAATAGTCTGACGGATGTGGACGCTAGTTCACCTATATCAATCTCGCGTTCTCCCCTGCTCCCGATGATACGGTCTCGAATCTCTTCAAGGTGTGATTCTTATTTCATTCGGCTGGTCCGCTCAGGTTACTGATCATAATTCAGATGTTTGCAACGGATGGACATTTGATTGTGAATTATAGGTGCGTTTCTAGCCGTACGCAATGTACATGGCAGCCAATGAATCATTCAACGTCAGTACGACCGCTGCGTGGGGTTAGTCTTGAGGACAACATCCAGGATACAGGCCATGCATTTGTACTAGTATAATGTGAGTTACTTTTGCTATCATTCCCGTTCTCTCCCCTTCTTATAACCAACACGGTTTAGGAGACAGGCATTCCCCCATTGCGCATACTCTAATTACCAGACTATCCCAAGGCGACATCTAATGCAGCGAGAATATTGATGCAGTCAATGCAGCTGTACTGTTCTCTAATATACGGTCACTTTGATTACGTCTTCTCGACCCGAAGTGGCATGTCAAATCATCTACGGTGTTCAAGGACAATCAAGAGCAAAACGAGTACCTATGCTGCCGCCCATTCCACCACACCTTCTCAAATCGACCCCTCCCGTCTTACTCCACACATGACCAGTTGACCTGTTGATCAGCGGCGATCTGTGCTAGTAAATAAGGACGCGTCAGATGCTTCGCCGAGCTTTACTCGTCAAATGACCCGGATTCGAAGATAGCGTACCCGTCTAGCCTCAGCACATTTAACCATGCAACTATTCAATTTTTCTCCTTCGTCACTCAGGGTACTCAACTGAACAGAGCTCAGGGCTTATGCCCTCGATCGACTCGCAATATCCGGAGGACTCTGGGGTTTCTTATGACTGGCCGTCGGGGTTGCCGCCCAAGGTTGTTGATTCCATGCCTGCCTAGCTCAATTGGTCAGAGCGTCAGACTTTTACGCATATTACGAGTAGGTATCTGAAGGCTGGGGGTTCGAGACCCTCGGTGGGCTTTTTTCAATCATAATCATGGTCTCGATCAAAGGACGGAATCAATGAAGACCAATACCCTAAGGAGCTCTTAAGGCTTCCTGCTCCGGGCTCATTGTTAATGAGATGGATCAACATTATCGTGGATTTGGACTTATGTCTCTGCGTACAGGCTCAGGGCTGGGTGATGTTCTACTTATAAATTCAGATAAGACACGATTTTCCAATATCCATTGCATCCTCATGACTTGTCAAGGCATCATTTTGGTGATATGTATATCAAGCGGCTATAATTCAGTAGGTCTCTGTTAGTATATCGGTTAGTACACGCGCCTGTCACGCGCGAAAGCGGGGTTCGACTCCCCGACAGAGAGTTTTTGTTTTGGACAATCTAGGTGTGTTGTTACCTTTTCCTTGGCCTTGGTGGGTGACTTCAAAAACCTGCTTTAAACTTGAGATATGTTATCTTGCTCAAGAGCTCAGATGTATATATCTTGTCCCTGAATACGGGCATGGCACCGACACTATAGAATTGACCCTCCCAGTGAGAGCCGTGGGTTATGGGAGAGACAGAGGTCTTCCTATCACCTACCCTCCCATGCTGACAATTAAATCAAGGATACGAGTATGTCCGAGCCAACGTCCCGCACCCTCTTACCTTTTCTAGGTCACTCATTTATATAAAGATCTTCGGTTGAGCCTGTAGGTCTGCGAATTCGGAACTCAGGGCCACCATCGACCCTTTAGCCACTATGTTCTTCTCTTCCGGCGGAGGAGCCGACAGGATTCTTGTGGCTTGAGCAGTGACCTCAAGCCCTTGATGCAACAACGCCATGGTTCCCATATTCCGCCTGCCAAGCGAAGGATTAGAGTGCATCGAGGCTTCCGAGTCCATGTCCAGAGAAGTCCCTACGAATAATCACTGATCAGAACACCTCGCATGCGGATGCTAGAAGAATGCTTATCATCAAGGCAAAAATTCCCTTCGTATGACTGGTCTTCCGAGGTGGCTGGTCGATATCAGCGGAGGATTCGGAGACTGCGGCTGCAAAAAGCTCCATAGATAAGCAGGGTATTCCCTCGGGAGTGTGTATCTTACTCAGCACGTATTATTTGAGCAGTAATACTGTAATATCCAACGTAAAAATTTCGAGTACTATACCATCTCAGCAGGGGACTCAAAACTAAAACCATTTGATCGTGATGCAATGTATGACGCCAGTGCTCAGGTTTTAAAGTGTCAATAATAACCGTGAACCAATGACTGGTATTTTTCCAGAGATGTGTGGAGTAAAGCGGGACTCGAGTAATCAGGTCCCTAGTTCAAAGCTTGGGTTAGGGGAACTCAGGGAGTAGGTACTGGGTAGCAGGGGTTACCTTGCAACCATGCGTTACTAGCTAAGTTCAGGACCCGAGATGTCTAAATCCCATCGCGTCAGTTTGACCTGTACAGACTCGTGTTCAGTTGTGTTCGTTCAGCCGATCGCCCGATGGTCTCCTGCGGCTTGCGGGACTGCAGTGTGTTGTCGTCAGTTACGGATGATCTGTTGATGCGATCAAAAACCGAGACTAAGTTAGCCCCGACTTGCGACACTGTGAGCCGTGGCTCTGTCCTAGGCACGGCCGTTGTATTACCCCACAGTGAAAGTGCCGGCGGAAATACGCAAACGCTCGTTAATTGAGTAGTGCGCGCTAGACTGGGGAGGCTGGGAAAGGTAGGACTGGCATAACCGAGCCCAGTTGCAGGCCAATCACATCTTGCGCCAAAATCCCGCGAACCAGTAAGCACTATAAATTCCGGGTTTCTGATCTTCCCTCAGACTCCCTTTCGGAATAGCTCAATATAGTCTCTATGTGCCAAACAGATGGCGCGCAGTGTGTACGCCTGGCGTTGAAGCTAATGTTTAAATGGGTGCAATGATGGCGGCGTGACATTGGGAAAGTTCTACACCTATACCATGAGCCGTTGAGTGCCTCGTGAGAGGATCATAACCAAGGATGTCTTTTCTGAGTCCTCTTTCAAGTTTCAGCCTCTGCTTGACATTTGCACTGAAAGGTTCGACTAGAAACTAAAATACAAATCCAAGTTTACAGATCGGAGTTTTGCGAGATTGCATATCCGCATATTTATTACTCACGATATGCCCGGAACAGTCTGTCCCAGGACTGTAGAGTATTCAAGATTATTCGTGTTCCATGTCTGACGATATGATTGTTACGGTAGTCAGGGTGTATGTGCGAGTTCCCCAGGCACGCTAGGAATAGTGAAGGTTTTGTGACGCAGGTCAAGGGTGACCGACTTCATATCAGCCAAAGTCTGGCAAGGATCCCAAGCAACCTCAGCGACGACAATGGGAACATTATGGTGAGCGTATTGGTGATTATACTAGAGCCCTCTCAATGCTTTGCCTCGGGTAGTTCCGATGTTGCATCCGTGTCTTCCCACGACTCTTGACCCGAATGCGTGACATTTCCGTCAGTCCTTAGACCAAACACGTAACCTTGAATGCCATAAGCTATGTACTAGGATCTGGATATCGGCAACATCCAGTGCCACCAAATGGTCAACGGCTCAACAGCTCGCTCAGCTCGCTGGAGAGAATCGCTGGCATTGGTTGAGAATTTCTGGTCACCTGGACTATTGGAATAAAGGCGAGGTGAGGGAATTTTCGGAGAATGATATATTAGGTTCCACCATCCTGACCTCATGCCATGTCACGATTTAAGGTGTGGGCAATTAAGAAAACCGCGAAGGGAAGGAGGAAACCAGGACTCGGGATGACCCAAGTTCGGCGGTTGCGCTTATCGCATCATGTACTAGGGCCGGGCACCCTTATTTCGCGTGGCTTAGGAGCTCGGGCTCAACTTCGGAAGGGAGCACAATTTGCGCGTTTCACTAATGTTAGAGTCCAGCCCTCAACATACGAGGTGAAAATTCAGCGAGAACATAAACTGTCATTATATCTAAAGACCCATGGACTAGATCAAATGCTACAAAATCACTCTATCATGATACAATATTAGTCTCCGAGACGTGAATAGGATGAAGAGAAATGAAACCGCAATGCAATGATGAGGCAAGATATATGCGATATGCGAATGTAAACAGCACGAAAGCAAGATGAATATGCAACAAATGCAATAGAGGCATGACACGAGCGTTTACCAAGCCAGTAGGAAGGACGCCCGTTCTGCAAAGTCCCGAGATAGAAAAGAAAAGTCTAGTTGTTGGCGAGGTGGGGTACGAACGGATAGTTTCCTAGTTCGCTTTTGGTTTCTGGCAGGAAGTACTTTGATCAACAGCCATCCGTGAAATTGCACAATTCAAACTCACTCTGGTCTTCATAGTAAGAGGAGACGAAGATTCAGCGGTAGCCTGATATTGAAACAGCTCAGAATCACCCGCCACGTTGAGGATTAACAGAAAGTCTAACCTGTTGCCTCTGCTCCTCAAGCATCCGCAACCGTGCAGCATCTTTCATCTCCCTGAGGCGCCTCTCTTGCTCCTCTTGCTGCCTTTGCTTAGCTACAGCAAGATTTTTACTTAGAGCAACTTCGAGCTAGCAATAAAAATTGTTAGCGCGCCTGATCAACCAAGTGTCGGGACCGGCCGAGTTCGTACCTTGGCTTCGCTCTGCGCAGGGTATTGAGCAAACGATGACGGGTGCAATGATACACCGTGCACGCTCGTGGCAGATGACAAAGAGTGGAGAGACTGAGAAACGCTGGGAAAGGCTACGAGACTCGAAGGAATTCTGGACTTTGAAGACTGAGAGGTAGCAGGAGCGGCGGTGGTGGCACTAGGCATTTTGGCAATGTCAACGAAAAAAAGGTGAAATCTAAGCTCTATAATGACCAGTACGAGTGGAGATGCAGGCTGAAGACTGAGGTGAGGAACGGGACTTGGACGGGACGAGGAGCGCGATTTATAGTGCCCATAAGTGCCCACATGCATGCGTGACTGAAAATCTCACGAGCGGCGATAGATCTTGTCGCGACAAGGTGTCTAACGGGAAGGGGAAACTGGATGCAACGATCCAGGACGGCACACTGGCCAGATCTCTTTGAGATCACGTCCTAACCAAGATAGCAACATATGCCATCACAAATCATAACCTTGGTAAAAATTCACACATTTCCCGCTCTATTATAAATGTCAACTCGTCTCCCATATCTGGGCTGATAGGTGAGGCATATCTAGCTTTCGCCTTCATATCTGCTATCTCTCCCCAATATGAACATGATATGAGGAAAATCAGGGGCCATTTTAGATACCGTCGTGCCAACTGCCTTCTATGTATCTCGTTTACTCGTGGGCAACCTTCCTATGCAAGGTCTCCAGAGATTTCGGGGTACTCATTACAGTGCCATCCAACCGGGTAGTCAACCAGGCTGACCCTGCATCACTTTTGCTCGGAACTTTTCACCATCATCCCTCCATAGGATTCCTGGGAGTTCCAGCACTGGTGGCTGACACTTACCACCATAGTTTCTCCGATTTCTTTCTCTCCGTGAGGGATTATTCACGTCGCTGGGAATGGGCCTCAGGCTGCACTGGTGCTCCCTAATGAAGCTGCTGGAATATTGCATTTGCCACCGAAGAGACTATAATAGGCACTTTCACGACTTATTACCATTGACGGCAGCAGTGGTAGTCCATACTCGTTTCCTTCTTCAGAACCGATGAAGCGTTGGCATCGTTAGGAACATTCAAGTTATAGCGCTTTGTCAACCTCCGTGAGTCGGCAATTATGTGTATTTCTACGATACTCGGTATATTCCGCTGTAGTGATGACACGAGGTGAAGTTTAGTACTCTCTTTTCAATTGTACGGCGCTCCGCGCCTGGGCGAAACACCTACTCCTTATAGTCAGTGTTTTCAAAGCATAAGCTAGTCGTCTGACACTTGTGTGCTGCTTAGAAACACCAATGTGTTTCGCACATGCACCAGTCCCTTCTGCGTTTCGTCTAATCCAAAGTATCTTGAGAACGCAAAGTCTTTTGTGGTTATCGTCTGGCAGATTCTCCCAGAGGGCCTGCACGTGTTGACCTCAGATTGAGTTTTGACTCTTACCAATTCCTGCCGGCAGTCAAGATCAATACCGGCTCCCACAGCCTGCTCTTCCGCCTTCTTGCACAATTTGGGCTGTCTTCTGCGTTCTGTCTCCGAATGCCTGACTTCAAATCCCTGCGCAGAGTCGTAGTTACATCAGAGGCTCGTCATGGGAATCTCTTCTGTATCAATGACTCACAAGTTGAATTAAAGCTGCGCTCATGTATTGTGACAGGAGTCGCTGGATGAGCCGTATGGGTGCGGCCATGCTCATTTGGTGAAGCAAAACTGTGGAAGACTCACGAGCAATGGTGCTCATCAGCATGGGCTTTGTATTGGCATCGCGTGTACTGCTACTTCATATCCTTCCTAGCAAGGAGAAGTCAATGAACTTCAGTTCATATCTGATCAGATTTACTTACTGAAGTCTACCCTGACCCTCGCCTTCGCTCACCCGATTTTTGGGACACCTCAGCGACCGCCCGGGTAACCCCTTGTGCGCTTCCTCTGGTATTGAGTCAGTTTTGGAACTGTCTAGCTGATCAAAGTCCTCTCGTTCTCTGATCTGATCTTCTGGAAGACGAGGTTGATAGGGCGAAGGCACCCTCGATTGTAGCACTGCTACTCCGACATTGATCGATTCGATAGAAGTATGCACACTCCGCCAGGATCTCAGGTCTGCCAAATCGCACACAACGACCTTTACAGGATATGACCTGCCATTTCCCAGTTTGAAGTTGACGTTTAGGCACTTTAAAGGAAATACTTCCGACTTCAGACCATTGACGTGTTGCGTTAGGTCGCAGTAATTACCGCCACGCGCTTTGGAGAAGCCATTAATTTCCCCCGATACAACTTGGATGTCATTCATTGTGTTCATTAATTTCTCTCCGTGTATCGACTCAGGCAAGCCCTCGGCCCAAAGGTGCATAGCCTCAGTGTTATTGCCCACTCATATGGCATTAAACCTCTGTAGAGGTGATTAGATTGGTTTTTCTCCAGCCATAAGGGAATTGCCCAATCTATTATTTGGTTGCATCTCAAAAAGCTTGACCCACGCCCTACCAACAGCAAGCGATCGCTCATCAAGATACCCAAGAGTGGGCCATCTACCTCCCGGGCTCGGAGATCTACGAGAGTACTCCATTCAACGAGGGTCGATATGTTGATATGAGACTGCGCAAATATGTAATTCTCCGAGGCAGTGTGTCCAACTGAATAGGTCGTTAGCTGAACTACTGGCTGGCGACTCCAATCTTCCCTCCACGATTATGCTAGCTGAAACTTGAAGATTCAATGTTGCCTCAGGAGCAGCTGATATGCATTCCTTGCTCCAATAATCGAACACCTGTAGGTCCCTAACAGTGGTGTGGATCGTCAGAAATGTAGTATTGGACTCTGTTAATAGGATTCAACGACTTCACTTATTCTCAGTCGAGTTAAAGTTGAGTTATGTCGAGGCCTCTGCTCAGAACATGAATAACAGGATATGAGGCTAAGTCCCAAGGGGGCTTTTGATGCCTCCTCCGCCGTCCAGAGGCAGAAGGAAGAGCTCCAAGGTCCACAGGGTGTTCTTTCCTATCTCCTTGCACGCGTTGTGCACTGGTCCCAGCTATCGCTTAAGCCATTGAAAACCAGCTGTTTACCGTTATGGCTCCAGACACTACATAACGCGCTGGATGCACATGATTGAGCCGCACACGCTGATCGCCGAATATTTCCCGTATTGTACCTGCTAGGGCCGAATGTGCTTAAGACATAGATCAGTGGTGTCAAATCATAGGACCTTGTCGCAATAATGTGTCCGAATGATTGCTTTCTTAGCTCCATGGTGTCGGTGAATTCATGACCAACTGGAGTAAACAAAACTCGGAACAAGCCGTGATTATCAACCCCGATTCCTTCAAGACCTCGACAAGAATCAGTAAGAGAAGATTTTGCGTCTGACTCTGATGGTTGGGATGGACGAAGTGTTAGGAATATACCAAAGTAGCTACAGGTAAGCAATCCTGATAGACGGAATATGATAGCACCAACATGAAGCCGCGGAGAACAATGGTTCTTCCTGGCTAAAGCGCTTTCCCACAGTAAGTAGAGGACAGGACTGTTCAATTGAATTTTTGAATTCGAGCCGCGATAGTCCCATTTGAAATATCTCAAGATATAGATATGCAACGAACGTTTTGGTGTAGGTGTAAATTCTAGCTCAAGCTCTCGAATAGTCACTGGCCATCACTCGCGTTCCCTCATAGCAATCCCAATCATCCTGTGATAGTTTCTTCGTGGTGTTTTTTTTGATCCCGCCACTATGGATACCTTCTATGGACCACTGGCCCGTAGAATCCTTTATTCCGAATTGAAGAGGTAGAAAGAGGGGGATATCTAAGCAGATAGATAGAAGCTTTTCACCTCCTTCTCATCTCGCTGACAAGCTATTTTTAGCTCAAATATCTTGTCCCCTAGAAAGCGCTGGCTTCGCCTTCGACAGTTTTTGAACTCAGCATGGAAAACGGGGAAGAAAACGACTGACAGGTAATAAAAACACCACGCGAGGCAAGCTGTCATTGTTGTCAACCATTCAGAGATATTCCAAGTCCTCAACCATACTTGGCTTCCTGGGCACTTCACGTCTTTGATTTAGGGCTGTCGATGTGCTACCGGCGAGATCCATTCCCTGATGACAGAGTCTCAAACTTGACATGACCATATCCGAGAATCGGCCAATTGAAGACTTATTTAGGTAATCTACATCCTGATATTTTATTCTTTTTAGAAACAATCATGGCACTTTCCTAAACTCTCATTCTGAAGTCACAGAAGCTGGTGAGGCGAATGGGGAATCGGGATTAAAACGTCACCATCTTCTCCGCAAAGCACGATCCTACGACACCCAAGACACCGAGGAACCCACTCCAACAGCCACTGAACTTTTTATTTAGTTGTGCAGCAGGATTGGTCTCCAGACCTTAGTCAACGGCCTGAACACCATCATAAACAGGTAACCGTTGGCAAGCTTCTGTCCAGTCAATTGTTCCATTGACCAGTTCCGTGACAGTCGCAATCACATCGTCAATTGACCCAATCCTTTGATCCATGGTATCTCTCTCCCTGAAAATTGATTAGGAAACGAGAGACAAAGTAAGTAGGTTGATTGTAAACGTGAAAACACGAGGCGTATAAATGGAACTTACCGAAGTGTCATCGTGCGGTTTTGAACGGCTATTTATAGGTGGGCGTCAGGTTCCCAGGTCAAATAATTATAATGCGGGGTAAGTCAAGTCAGCATCGTTCCGAATGATATGATGCCCGTTGATGTTACAGAAAAGTTATTGTTGAGGCCGAGGAGAAACAGTCAGTCGAGATCCATTGAATGCGATATTAGAGAGGCTGAGTGACTGATACGAGAACGGACACGTACACGCGAAATCAATCGTTACTCCATAAGGTGTGCCGAGCTCATCGTTCCGGGCGTAGCGCTTGCCGATAGATGTGTTGGAGTCATCAACACGAGAAAAGACACCAGCGCGGCGAAGTTTAGTAGCTTCACACAGCCATCAATGGCGAACATGATTGGAAATGCAAAGGTAGATTGTCAGCATCCAGAACCCAGCCAAGAGGGTCAAAGCCAGGAAAGGAAAGAAGGGTGACTTACAAACTTCCAACACCAACGGATCGAACTCTGAGCGGGCACTCAAGGGGACGATGAGAACTTTGGTGGGAGCAACCAGTGGAGGGAGTGAAAGTACCTAATCGTCAATATCAGTACATCAACACCCTCGATTTCAAGCGAGCATGACGCGTAATAACCGGGAACTCACACCGCGTTCAACGTCTTGCTCTCTGCTCCAGAAGCTATGCTCGAGCAATGTGTAGAGGATACGCCCAAGGCCGAAAGAAGGCTCGATAACATTCGGGGTGAACTCTCGGACTGATCATCGTACATATTATGGGCGGATATGAGTCGTCAGCAAGGTGAACAACTTAAGATAAGGTTTCGGCCGGCACTTACTTGATTGCTTGAAGACCTTCCGCTCGATGGTTAAGATATCTGGGGTTAACTGGAACTCCTTTCCATCCATGGATGTAATTACGGCGGAACTAAACCCGAGACAACGGGGTGAGCGAAGGATCGGAGGTAATAGTCATTGCCCGCAAGTAAAAAAAAGCGACTACATACCCTTGCGCAAGCTGACTCTTGAGTTTGACCAATGCGGCTTCATCCATTGACTCGACAGTCTTTTGAATACTACCCGCATCCTGCTTGAAGGTCTTGCCCAAATTCTTCCTGTTCCACTCCACAGCCTCCTTCTCTGTCACAATAGGCTCCTTCAGGGCTTGTCGAACGATAAGAGGGTGGCCAGTTTTTGCAGTATGGACGGATAAGTCATAGGCAGCACGGTCCGCACAGCCAACGCACTCGGTCCAACCCGTTGAATTATGAATCTCGGCATCCCAGCAGTCGGTCGCATAATGCGCCATCTCATTGGCCATATGCTGACGGAATCGCAAACGCTCGGGGTTGATGCCAACCTTGATGAGGAACTGGTAAATCCGTGCGACGAAGTACCCAAGAGTCTGGTTCGCAATAACGCCCTGGTCTACAGCATCGCCAACTTTCATCTTCTTGGTTTCGCTGCCACCGGCCTCCTGAACATGCCGATCAAGCAAGACAATCTCCACATCGCGGACCTCATTGAACTTGCCGTGGTTCTTGTCCTCCGGATCGACATAGTGTTCGATCTCTGCCATTGTAAACTCGCGGACACGAAGAAGACCAGCACGGGGTGAAATCTCATTGCGAAAAGAGCGGCCAATCTGAGCTGATGCAAAGGGAACGCGGCCATTGTTGTATTCAAGCAGGCGAGAGAAGTTGAGGAAGTGACCTTGAGCAGTTTCAGGGCGGAGGTAGCTAAGGATGGGAGCCAATTATCTAACCTGAAGGAAGAAGGATAAGAGAGTTGTGACGTACCCTGGGTGTTGACCAGTTGGACCGATGCTACTCGTAAACATCAGGTTGAATTGCTGAGGCTCGCCAACCTCGTTGTCAGTATCTGGATTACGAATATTGTGGATACGGCAGAGCTCTCCGAGCTGGGGCCCAGAGAAATTATCCAACTAAAAATTAGACAATGAATAGCACTCAGCTTTGGTATTGATACCCAAACTAAGCCCAGACGCACCTGGGCCAAAATCGTCTCATACTCCTTCACGATGCCATCCTCAAGTGCAACTGCAGCAGCCTTTGCACCCTTTTTCTTTTTCTTCTTGTCCTTCTCGTCCTGAGGAGCTGCGGTGACGCCCCTGGCTTCTAAATTGCCAGCAAGCCTTGCCTCAAGGACGTTTTTTACAAGATGGTCGGCACGAAGGACGTCTCCAGTTTTAGAATCCTTGACCATCCAGTCCGCAAACCGTGCTACGTGGCCAGAAGTCTCGAAAACAGGGGCAGGTGTCATAATGGTGGTATCGAGCTCAAGCATGCCCTCCTCGACGATAAAGTGCTTGCGCCATTGGTCGATGATGTTGGCCTGCAATGAGGATCCAGGTGGGCCATAATCATATAGGCCAGCAACACCTATGAGGGGATTCAGCCGACGATCATTAAAATTTCGAATCAAAGATATTGACCTCCATAGATTTCGAACGCAGGTGCGTAGAAGAACCTTCTATTCAACAAGGCCTCAAGGCGGGCCTTGTCAAAAGGATGAACAGATTTGTTCACCTGTGTTGTCATGGAGGACTGGAAGCGGCGATGAACGGAGCGATAAGAATTTGTGATACGGAAATGGAGGGCCCCATAGATCAATCGCATGAAGTTTTGGGTCGTGACGCGACTGACTCAAGAAGACCGTGTGACTTAAGTATGCACTTGTTATTCCGACGGGCGGCTAATACTACATGATCGATCCAGATTCCGCAAAAACACATCTTTACTACCACAGCGGATAGAATGTAGAACAGAAGTACTAATGAGCCACAGGACCTCAAACTTCAAGGGTCGTCACTGAAATTTCCGGAATCACGGTGTTGGTCGTTGACGCTCCTCTCCTTTTCAGCTCCAGAGGGGGGAGCATAAAAAGTCGGCTGGCTTCCTATGAACGATGGCGACTGTGTCTCCACTCCAGAAAACATCAGAGGATGAGTACCCAATGCTTGAAGAATACCAGCAGGTCCTCTCTTTACCCACTGAGACGGAGGGATTTGCTGATGTCCTCTATGATCAGCCAACAGATGATCATTCCCTTCCGCAAAAGCCCAGGTGGATACTTCAGGGAAAGGAAGATCTGTCGCGGTCATCTCTTTGAGTTCACCCCCTGCGATTGGGGTCAGTCATGAACTTCGGTTTCGACTCGGCCACTCACTAATTATAGTATTCGTAATGTAATCAAGGTTCTGGAAAATAGAAGATAAACCAAGCTGAAAAGAGAAGAGAATGATAGATACTAACAAGGTCATTCTTGTCATAGCCGAATGGATCTGTCCGCTAGCTCAGTACTTGCCATTTCCAATTAGAAAACGAAAGTAAAGCGTTGACCTACCTTCAAGTTCCTTTCCTGCCACGAGGAAGCCAAAGAACAAGAACGTCTACGGTATGATCAGGTCTCCAGATCTGACGGATGGAGTGCGGACCTACACAAACTGCCGTAGCCGGGATCGTCACCCACTCGAATTGGGGCCAAATCATGATAGGCTGCACAAATCCTCAGCGGGGATTGCTTTGTTATGAGAGAATCTCTCACCAGAACAAAGCAAAATATTGACGTCACAGACCATAGATGAGCAGCGAATCTGGAAAAGGCCATCCCGAGGCGTAAGTAACTGGTACACTGGAGGAAAAGCCGACTAATGGGGGCGTACGAGAAGTGCACAGGAGAGCTTAGGATACACTCAAGACCGGCGTAGCAATCCAGAAGCGTCTCCAGCGCAGCTGCGAGACGGTCTAGATACAAATACTTAATAACGGCAGACAGATAGTCGTCAGTAGTAGATACGTACTAATGGTACCAGAGTCACAGACGCCGCGTTGTTGTACACTTTCAATGTATGAACTCTGAGGAGCACAAGAATAGGTTAGCCTAGATTTCTACCGTTAAATGAGTAGTAGAAACAGACATACTAGGTAAAGAGATAATTCCAGAGGTATGTTTCGGGGCGGCTCTATTTCCTGCATGCCCGTATTAAGTTTATCCGAGCGACCCCAGAAATTGAATATGCGTGTAAAGAACCGACCCAAGCGATTGAACATGGGTATAAGGAAGCAGAAAGGGACAAGGCCAAAGAAGTCAAAGGGCGGTGGATTCATAGCTGGCCGCAAGTCTTGTTCGACTCGGCCCTGTTGAGGAACTTTCTTGTATCCCGCTCGTTTCCTTAAGTTCGTAGCATATGGAGCGTCGGAGCTGCTAATAGTGGGGCGCGTGTGCGGGTCTGCAAGAAAGGTAGGATGGTGATTAGATAAATTAGATATGATAGTTTAGGTCGCGATCACAGTATGGGTGCTCACGTTTAGGGATCCCTGCGATTTTGTGATATGCTGGAAGAAACTTGACACTGTGATACAAATCCCTGCGACCAAATAAGTGAGTTGCCATATGAGCCTAATGAAAGGTTTCGTCACTTACTGGTAACAAATGCAATCGCCCTCTCCTCTCAAGTAATGCTTTACTGAGACAGCAAACGCTCCAAGCAAGTTAATGACTGTTTTCTTCTCGATGAGCCTCTCGGCCTTGACCTTATCTGAAGCTTCCTTTTCTCCGTGCTTTTGATCTATAGTAAATTCATTAGATGACATATCCGAGGCGAAAACCCAAGTATTCATGCCTGGTATGTGGAACCATATAATGCGCGCCAAATTACGGATTGCAAAAATTATCCGACTCCAATGCTTCCGCCCTTGGTTATACTTATCGAACGACGAGCTTGTGGTGTAGGATATCACAAAACCCAGAACCGTACCCATCCTAAACGATCGAATCAGCTACAAAGTCTGACGAAAGGGTAGCTCCAACGAATCCAACTTACGTAGTGAGCAGGGTAGTCTCAATGTAGATCTCGTACCCCTGGTCATTCAAGACTGATATCACCGCTGCCCAGGCTGTGAAAATTGTGATGATAGGAAGGCAGCGGACCAGAACCGTGGATTTGATCTTTTGCGGAGTGTCCGACGACGGAGAAAATCTACAACCAAAAGTCAAAAAAATAATTCTGTCAATAACAAAAGCAGTCCTTACGGGCCACAGTGCGATAGCGTTCCGTGGGGAGTCCAGCGCTATACATGTCATTTCGGCATGTCAAACACAGTCGGATCGGGATGGGAGGGGGGGATTAGAAACTTACCTTAGTCCCGCGCCTTGGTACAGACATGATGAAGACTACCAGTCGAGTGGCGAATAACAGTATGCCCTGTGCATTGGGTTTCAAGTTGAAGTGTTATATATGGCGCACAATGTGGACTACACGAGTCGCAGTGCATGATAATGATCGAGCCTTAATTATACGACACATGTATAGAAGCACGGTTAGACGAGCAAAATGTCTGGACGGGAGGGCTTAAACGAAAAGGCGCTATGGGCGGCTGAGGGCACGAGGCGGAAGATTGCCGTGTGATGGCCCCCAGCCTGAGGCAGCTGCGCGAAGTTTCGAAACGATGGCGCATGTCTAGCTCGTTTCCTTTTCACATCTACGTCAGGAGGTGTGGGCAGTAGGTTTCAAGATCAAGTGGAGCTAGCGTTCGAGTCAGGCCAGCCTTCGAAACACGAGAAGTTGCTTAGATGATCACAGGAAGAGATTTTACCAGTCTTGTAAGGCACATGCAGGCCCAAGAGCCAGGCAACCAGCTTGTTGGGTAGATTGAGTACTTGGTGGCGTTCGTTAAACGAATTGGCACAACTTATGAGGGTTGTGATATACAGCCGTAAGGGTAATCACTCCCACGGCCTGAGTTCGGGGTCAAAGGATAAGTAATTCTGCATAGTAGACGAAATATCTGTTCGTATACTAGCTACATCCCAATATCCAATGAGGCTCACCTTTACGCGAGTCATCCAATCAACTATGGTCAAAACTGTTGGTCTACCCTAATTACTAAGGACTAGGGACAATTTATATCAAATCACAAAAAACATATAGTTGAGCCCAAGCACGGAGCGATCATCGCTTTTTTTCTGCGATCCCTTGTCCATCTGCAGCTGGGGAGACACGATTAGCGCGCTTGTTCCTGAGTAGCATTGAGGGCATCTCACCTGGCGATCCATGATTGGGCTCAGAGGGATCAGCGCCCAACGCCTCGAATATTCCTTCACACCCTTTCTCCACCCACTTCGATGGCGAAATGCGCTCATAACCTCCATGATCAGCCAGCAGACAATCATTCTCGTCTACAAAGGCCCATTGAGATATATCTGGCGGTGAAGTTGAGGTGATAGCTCTAAGCTCCTCTTCTGCAGAGAATTTTAGCTGGAACTCCAGAGTCACAATTTTGCTACGCACTAATGATGCTTGTAATATAGTCAAGATCCTGGAGCATAACTTTAGGTCAGGGTCTTGAATATGGGAGTCGAGGGGAAGAATGCGTACAAGATCGTTTCTGTCATAGCCAAATGGATCTGTTGTTTTCATCTGAGTCTGAATAGGACAAGGTGCAAATCTAGAGAGCTCACTTTCAATGTCTTCACCCAATACAAGAAACCCAAAGAATAGAAATGCCTATTGCGTGATTCAGAAGAGTGAAATTCACAGAAAAGGCGGACATACGACAATCGCAGTTGCCGGAATCGTTAACCATCCGAGTCGAGGCCATATCATGATAGGCTACTCAAAAATTTTCAGTGCAAACCAATCAAAGGGTGTGATAGAACTCACCACAAGCAGACAGTATAAAATTGTTATTGACCATAGATGGGTAGCATACCTGATCCAATTCTTTGTAAGTCATCTATGGTCAGTAATGCAAAAGTGGATAACAGACGAGACAGGTATAGGGTTGGTTAAGATGCGCTCAAGGCCACTCAAGCTCTCTACGAGCATATTCAACGCCGAGTTGAGATTGCCTATGTCGATAGAATCAGCATAGAACAACAAAACCAGGAATATCGTACGCACTGATAGTGGAAGAATCAGCACTTTTGCGTTGTTGCGTTTTGGCAATGTAGGAGCTCTAGTGATACGGGTCTACAATAAGCTCATTTTGCCGGAATACTGACCAGAAAGGGTAGGACGCACAAGATAGAAGGAGAGCTCTAGGGGAAGATTATGTGATACCAGCATGTTCCGCAACTTTGCTCGAAGTCGAGCTGCCTTCCTTCCTGGCAGTGTTGGGCGGTGCCTTGTAAGTCTTGATATCAGCAGGGAAAAAGGGAACAAGTCCAGCAGATGATATCTTGGTGGACAGCTGGCTGGCGCCAGGTTCACTTCATCTTCTAAAGGGAGAGTAAGGCGCTTTTTGTAGAGAGCGGCATCTCGGATCTGATTATCTCTGGTCACCCCCCCGCCCCTGCGTCTTGTCAAGGTATTGGTGTAAGGCGTATCAGATGAGCTGCCAGTGGGTTGGTACGAGTGGTTGGGTTGACCTGGGTGAGTCGGAACATGAGGGGGGAAAGGAGATAATCAATTAGATTGAAAGACCTACGCTCTGGCATCCCCGCTGGCAGAGAATACGCAGGTAGAAACTTCACAAAATGATACAGGTCTCTGTGATGATATTGAGCAAGTATGCCGCGACGCGACCATCTTTGCTCACTCGTAGTATATCCCGCTTTCACCCCTCAAATAATGCTTCACTGCCACAGAAAAGGCTCCCAGAAGATTGAGGATCGACTTCTTCTCGACGAGCACCTTTGCTTTCATCTCTGCGATTTGTCTATCTGTTTGCCCTTTCACGGGTTCTGGATCTGGATTGACTATAAGTGATATAGTACTTATCACAACGAAGCGACCCACTCGCCTGGAACATAGAACCACACAGTACGCGAAAAATTACGCGTTGCAAGGATGATCTGAGTCCACAACCGTGTTCCCTCATCGTACCTCTCAAATGCTGACGTAGTTCGGTATGAGACTGCAAAGCCTAGAACAATGCCGACTCTGGACCCCAGTAACAGTGATTTCAGCGCTAGCTCCGCAGAGAGAGGCAGTTATGAATGAACTTACATATCGAGCAGGACTGAGTCGACGTGGATGTTAAAGCCCCGGCTGTTGAGCACAGTGATAGCTGCCGACCAACCCGTGAAGAACCCTATGATGTGCCAGCAACGAAACAATGCAGTGGCAAGAATGGCATTCAGGAGTCCTGACGGGGTGAGCCTGGTTGACGGAGTTTACTTAGAACAATATCGAATTTGCGTCGTAGAACTTGGGAACAGTGCTTACGGATCTAGCTCTTTAGCTCTTCCGTGTAATAGGCGACTCTGCAATTTGTGTATTTCAGTTCTCTTGTACACACATCAATCTGTGAGGCGTACAGGCTGACTCAAGAAGTTGATGAGATAAGAGGTTGAAGCGAGTATTCCACGAAACAAGACACGTACATTGGGATTCTGAGCTGGACCCGTCATTTCTGATCCAGAGTGCTGTGATCAAGGGAATAGTGTTGGTTAACGCGGAAACCGTGTGAGATGTATTTGACTGAAAGTGTGTTCCGCAGGAGTCCTGTTTGCGTGGCACGACCTGATTATAAATGATTGAGTTGACTGGATCATCGAAAACGACGTCGGCGAGTAGAACGGGAATGTCAAGCAAAACAGCGCAAAATTGCGACTAGAAGCATTGGGGGAGACGCCGAAGGCACGCTGGAACTGCCCTGTAGGCCAAATATGGCATATATGCCATTATTAGCCCAGCAAGCGGGTGAAAGTGATATCTCCCCGTGATTCAACGACATTCAATTACTCTTTCAGTTCTCCCGCGATGCTTTGGGTTTCTGTACGTCGGTACGAGTCTATGAATGACCAGAGTGCGTTCGAGGAAAGCACAGGCAGACTTAGAGCTAGAAGTTAACGCGTGGGGTCACTTATCCGAACAGTCCGCATCACCAACTCAAGTGGAGTGTTCGTTCCATCTTCCAAGCGAGTTAGAGACATTTGAATATTACCTACTACATCAAATTTTAAAGCCAAACAACAACTTCGGAGGGAGACTCGAACGGGGATGTAGCGCTTACACAATGAGGAGGCTCGACGAGGCTGAGGTCTTAACCAGGGTTGTTCAATACTGTAACCAGAGACCAGAGGGCGAAGAACAGTATCAGGAGCTAGCACAGAAGCGGAGCCGTGGCGAGTACCACATTCAGAATCTCGCCGGATGGGGCGAGCCAACTGGCGGGTGAGTTGCACGTTCATTAAACTAATACATAGACGATATAATCTTGAAAAAATAACCCATAGGATGGAGATTACTGCTGGTCAGTCTAAAGCTGGATATCTGATGAATCTGACCGAAGATGTGAAGAAAAAGCTGAGGAAGCCAAGAAGCATTCAGGGGCATAGATGTCATCGAGAGGAAGATAAGCAAATCTTATGTACATCGTTCTCGCGATCTGGCGCAGTGACATGGAGGTAGGATGTTATCACAATCTTTTCAAAAGTGTATGTTCTGCAAAGCGGAAAATATGGCCAATCAAAATTCGATCGTGTTAATAGTGTGTCGGACTTGCTTTCGGAATTAGTCGATCAGCGCCTTCCTTAAAAGGAAGTCAACCGGTCAATCATTAATTCCCTTATTTTTGTCGATCATCGACATCTTGTCATCGTCTCACCCAATATCCAATCATCTGAAACTACCATGCAACTACTATATCATCAAGTATCTGCTTTCTTCTCTGGGAAGATTTCTGTTGTTGAACCATGGGAATCCTGAGAAAGGACGTCTCACCAGGGGTTGGATAGACGAAAAAAACCCTGCGAGATGCTCAGTATCCGTCCGCACTGGGTAAGCTGTCCAGTCTCAAGTTTTATTTGTAGTGAAGTTTGAACTCCATTTATCTCACATTCGACGTGACCCACGTCCCCCATAAAATCCCGCCCGCCCTCTTTTTTTCGGAAGTACCCAGCATTCAGTACCGAGACGTTTCCTTGGAACATTATCCCACTTTCTCTCTTATGTCCTGCCCTGCAGGACCTTATACTAATCCTTTCACGTTCCTTCTCTTATCACCGCTGTTTGTACGAAAGTCAGGCTCCTAGCTTGAATACTGTCATGTGCTTCCGGTTTCAAGCGACTCGTGCTGATGGTCGTTGCTTCGCATTTACCTGATACAAGAATCGTGAAAATGTAGTAATTGCAAAGGTTGGGTAAATCGTTGACGAGATTTGAGCAGTTGAACTCGGGGCTCGGCGTCGCGTAGTTGGTAGAGGTATCTATGACAATGTTTCATCCTTGCCATAACATTTCAGTCGGTACAATATACTCTGCCGGTGGAAATTATTGACACTCACAATTTCCCCCAAATCGCTGCATATCGATTTTCCAGACCAAGGCTCCCCTGACAATCGCGACGAACGGCTGACGCCGGAAGGTGGAAACACGGTAAAATGCGGGGAAAGGACCGCGGTGCAAAGAGGGCAATATCTTCTTCGCTGCCGCCTCTAGAGTCAGTTAGCGTTCCGTTCCATCGGAGGAAGAGATGGGCTTTAGCTCGGCTCCATTGCCCGGCGTATGGGCCCTTCAGGCCGACATAATAACTGAGAAAGATTCTTGACATACGACCCCTGATCTTCCCATCCCCAGCTTCAAGTAACCGTTATCATTTTCTAGAAACGATGTTTCATCTGTCGTAGCTAATATCTTCAGCAGCTGTCCTATCCCTGCATACATATCGTTTTGGAGCTTATTTTACTTCTTGAGCGACCTCAGTAAATATGGCTCTGGCCAATGCTTGGCTTGAGGCAACGCAAGGGACGAGTGCAAAAAAATGTATGGATTAGCTCCGTCCAAGGAATTTATGCAATGTGTAGAATACAACTTGACAAAAATCACTGATAGTATAAGTAAAACTGGAGTACATAAGGTTTCAACGCCAGCGATCAAAACGGGGTATAGCGAAAAAATGAACAAAGGCTGAAAGGAGAGGATTTTGTGGGTTGATTGAAATGAGTGTCAGGAAATTTAATAGAATCCATAAAGAGATGAAAGCACTTGGCACCAACAAGCATACCCCGGTCACGACACACCCTCTCATACCAAGACGATAACCGATCGCCAAGCACATGTCCACGGTAAGCCCTACAGGTTACACGCACTGCCCGTGCCCAGCGCTCAGACATCCAGCCGCCCGAAGGATCAACGCAGTTGCGACCGCAGTCACCTTCTCAAAATCCTAAATCCGGTCCAGTGGTAATTCCAAGGATCGCCTCTAGTATTGGGACGTCACGTTGATCTTGAGGCGGCCTTTCATGATCGCCGTTCCTCGACAGATTCATCTCGTTTCCAGTCTGCCTGGGGTTCCCTCCTCCAGTCTGCTTGGGGTTCCCTTTTCCAATCCGCCTGGGCCTCCCTCCTCCAGTCTGCCTGAGGTTCTCTTCTCCAGTCCGCTTGGGGTTCCCTTCTCCAGTCTGCCTGAGGCTCTCTTCTCCAATCTGCTTGAGGCTCTCTTCTCCAATCTGCTTGGGGCTCTCGTCTCCAAGCCGGAGGGCGTGGTTCTCTCTGAAATCGACGGCCATGTAAGGTTCGAGTGCAAAGGCATTTAGCAGCTCAGACTTACAGCAACAGGTACATCTCCTTCGTCGGTCTAGAGCATGAGGTAGAGTAACATGTTAGCTTGCTTCTCGACGATAAGACTATAGTAAACGCACCGTAATGATGGGAGCGGCTATACCAGCGCCAATTAGGGTCGCAATGAGGAGAGCTTGAACTCGCATTGGGAATATATGTATCCGATCAATTGGGTAGATGCACAGCAGCGGAAAGCTTTCAGGACTCGGGAAGACACTAAAGTGAGGAAGAGAAGTGGGGGATTTCGGTTGATGACGCAAAAAAAAAACCTGTAACGCCCTTCTTATATTGCATGAAAATCTCAGGAGCACCGAACTTGGACAGCCTTCCATTCAGAGCTAGGACCCTGTCAATTAAATTCCCCTGGCTGATTGGGTCGTGCCTTGCCGGTGCCTGGTGGTACTTGAACTGTTACATACCTCATAAGGGACATACGTACAGCCCTTCATAATCGGCGGTCGGCATTTAGCGTCCGGTTAACACCAAGAGCCAAGGGCAAAGTGCAGAACGTTTGAAGCAAGAGAAGGGGTCCAGACATGCTTCATAGGATTAGACGGAGGGGTGTAGAAAATGCGCGGACTTGTGGCTTGCAGGTAAGTAGCGAGGCCCTGTACGTGCGCGAAACTTCGCCGGAGCAACCTCAGGGTCTGAAATTTCCCCAAAAGGTAATATTTTGCTTGAAACAATAATGAATGAAAGTCAAGCACTTTGCCGCGTGCACATCCTACTTCGTTCGATGATAGGCTGGCGGGAGGGATGGGTGTGTTCCTTGAATATAGACAAGAATTCCACAGTCATTCGAGGTACATAGCAAGTCCCATGTCATTGTTAGGCACTGATCACGGTCTACAAACTAAACGCTCGTGAATAGTTCATGGTCGCGTCCTCGAATCTCGGAGTCAGAGAGGTCTGATGTCCAGTATTTCACAGGGGGGTGTTTCCATGAGACTCGGACCAGTTGCTGCAACCATTACCGGGCCAAGGTTATACGGCCAGTTTAGTCCCTAACAAGTTACCATGATGCTGGTAACAAGACCCCGAGTCGTTCAGTTGTTATGTGCTGAACTCTTAATTTCTGTCGAGCTGTTGACACTAGAACAAATAGCACGCCAGGATGATACCATTGTCACTGGTCTTCAGCCTGTGGAGCTGGTGGCAAGCTCAAGCACCGCCCGGAGTAACGTTCCACATAACCTGGGCAGGGGACAGATCACCGAACACAAAAGCCAGTTTCGCCAGTTGAGTCGCGAGCATTGGCATACTTCTTTCAAGCGGTACGTGAGTCGGTGTGAACGAACAGTCACCCACGGTTACCGTGTACTATGAAGGTTGCAATTTCCTGGGGGCCAAGGTCGACGACGGTGAACAATTATCAACCCGTTGCCTTTGACAACAATTATGCAGTGCTTGAACCATCCATTGTTTTTCTTCGAGCTGGGCAAGAGCTTGGGCACCGGATAATCTTTATCGAGGCTCAACCAGGCCTGAGACGGAACACTGTGGCCGGGTGCTTGGCGTCCTGGCGCCACTTGTGCCGTAGATGGTCTCCAACACAGCCAAATTCCCCTATGCCCCAGCTGCGGTAAAGCGGCAATCTATAGTCTTGGGCGATAATGGCAGGTTGCATAAACGCCATCTGATCTTTCAGGTACTTGGCTGTCTCAGGTTGGACTTTGACCAGCCTGATCGGTGACATTCTGGGATGCCCGACCGCAAAGAACTTGAAGGCGCAGAGATGCCACACTTCGATATCCAGCTACCGAACAATTAAGGTTGATCAAGCTGCGTGCAGTTTATTGTAGGCATATTTCCTCCGGCCTCGGGTATTAAGCCGACTAGTCCTAGAGATATTTCTGTCGAGCTGGTTCTGGAGTGGCCTGTGTTATAGTCTAGTAAAATTTTCAGATTATCTCCGCCGAATGTGTATCGGGCTGTGATGTGCGTCCCTAGCCATTAGACACTAGATTGGATTATTGTATGATGCAGCGTCGTAGGAATCCGTAGCAAGCAATAGAAGCGTGTGCGACCGTGTAGTTCAATGACCCACTAGATCGAAGAAAGCCGAATAAAGGCGGTGAAACAGGATGCAGCGTCTAAGATATTTTGTAGAGTATAAGTGTGAGTCTTGAGATGAGCTGATAGCTCGGGCTATTTTGCTTTGTACAACAACGTCTCAAGTAGAGCCAGCAGGACGACCGGCACTCAGTAACTTGACGGTGCCAATCATTCATCTTGCATCACGTGCCTTTCATGAATATTGTTTGAGTTCTTTGTTATGACAACAGTCCTTACTACGGACAGCGTGAAATCACCCACGACAAGGTCAACATCGAAACGTGGTGACTATAAATCCCTTTTCTTTCTACCCTTCTACAACCGAGCGGAAACCATTCATGGCGGTTAAGACCTATTGGTGGATTACGGCTTGGTTCCTCATAACTGCTCCCGTAATCTTTTGGGATGCTAGTTATTGCTTCATGCGGTAAGCCTTCTCATCTTTCAAATTTCATGTGTCGTGTCTCTTGTGTCAGTGCTTATGAAATTCTATTCATGTTGCTAGACCAAGGTCAATGAAAGTATGGACAAGCTCCGCTGCATAAACTGTGCTAGCGCGTCTACCGGAAAAATAACCTATTCATTCTAGGGCGGTGATCTTCACTGGATTTGGCGCCCCTACGCAATTTACCAGGAGGTGTGTTCAAGCCGTGTCATCTCCATTCTAACATATCACTCCGCCACGAGTTATGTTACTCAAATGTGTTTTCTGGTTTGGGTTATCGTTTGACAGGTCGACTATGTAGGACACGTTCATTCTAGTGCCCGAGCCCGAGCTGAGATCGTACGACGACATTTTAGGTTTATGGTCTTCCGGCCCTGGAAAGTAATGATGGATTTACCAATGCTCAATGTAAGCTCTTCTTTTTCGTCTTCAAGGTTTCATATCCCCCCTCCGTCAATTCAGTAGCTAAAAATGTTAACCTAGCTTTCATGAACATTATCGAGACTATTCTCAATATCGCCTACGTTTACCTCGCACACAGTGCCCAGTGGCCCGGTGCCCCAGTTGTCGGATTTGGCACTGCGCTTATGACGCTTTCCAAAACAGCTCTCTACTGGCTTAACGAGTACTATTGTGGATTCTGCCAAATTGGTCACAATGATGCTCTGACATTGGCTGTCTATTGGATTTTGCCTAACGGGTGAGCGCCCCTTCTCCATCTCATCTTGTGACTTGCCATGACCCATGTCTTATCCCTAGATTGTGGCTCGTCGTTCCGTCCCTGATTGTTTGGGTTTTGGGCAAGGACATTGCCCAGTCTATGGCTGTCGCCTCGGGTTCCTCTAAGGCACGCTCGAAGAAGACGAACTAAGGAAAGACCTACAAAGCTCTCAACGTGAGAATTGACACCGCCCTTCAATATATACCATGCTTCATCGATTTGTCGACGTATTCATAACTGGAGGGTCTGCTAAATACTGTCTAGCTATACCGATATACATATCTTTGTACAAGTAACGTTGATTTTTCTCAATTGGAAACAGCAAAGTATGCGTTCGTTAACGTCAGTGAGAGAATCAATCTATACATCCAATTTGCAATATTATATGGTTACATTTTCGTGTCACGAAGGGAGCAAAATGTTAGGAACGATGTGTTCTTAATCCTTCAGACTTTTCAGGGATCTTGATTCCTCACGCGGTTACTCAATCCTGCATCTTGGCTATCACAGTCACTATAGTGGTTTGAGGGGCATTCGTAGGACAAGGGGGGTGTATGAATTCACGACACAGGCGCTGTTCGAGTTGGGCTAGGAACAAGGTTGTTTCTCGAATCAATTTGGCGCGTTCGTTTCCGAGGCTGTTGAATCGGGTTGAATTGGGGTATATAGAGACATATGTATGGTGCCACCACATTTTCAGCCTCGAAGGACAGATAAACATGGGCACGGGGGTAGTTGGTGTCGGTTTAGCCATAATCGTCTTATTCTGCTCATACGAGAATGGTATCGTACCCTGTGATCGGAGGATTACTTGATACAAGCGGCCTTAAAGCAATCACAAGCAACCTACGTGAGATATAATGAGGGTGGCCTTGTGTTTATGCACGTATAGCAGTACCGAGTTGCGACATGGTCGTGTTAAGGCGGGTCCACGGGAGCAGTCCTATTTGAGCATTATCTCTACGCAAAATGACACCCTGTCAGATGGAATCAATGTTAAATAAGAATGGGAACATAAGCAACTTGGAATAACGTTGCGAACAGCCGAAACTGAGGTAAGAAGCGAGGATTTGATCAATGCACATTCTGATACTGTTAGCGGCTAATGCGAACGCCCCCATCCTCCACATTGCCTCTGGCCTCATCCTCTGTATTACTTTCGTTCTCACCCTCCGTCCTCTTCCTCATCAAAGTTGCACATCGTAAACTTCTCTGCTCTGTAAAATGCCATCGCTTCCTCATAGTTCACGGTCTGAAACTCGTGAAAGTACCGCTTCTCTGTGTCAAACTCCCAATACCAGACTACCAACGTATCCCCGTGGCCGACTTTATACGAGCCAGATTTCTTGCTGGATAGTCTCTGTTGAGAGACTGTGTGGAGGACAGAGGCTGCACGACTGGAACCAAATCGAGGACAATAGGGCCTGATGACTCGTAGCCTTTCAAGTTTGTCGATCATCTATCAGCGTTTTAGCTGTTAGTCACAGACTATGCTGATAGATACACATACTGCAAGGAACGTATCTGGATCAAAATTCGTGTCACCTTTGAGCTGAATAAAGTGAAAGCCTTCATTGATTCTAGAAACCCCACCGCCGTCAAGGCCAGCAATGTGCGAGCCTGGAAATACCCCGGTGTCATTCACCATTATAAAAGCAGGGAGGGACTTGCGATAATTGAGCTCCGGAATTTATGTAGTGAGCTAGACGGAAGCTCCTCCAAACATGGACGAAACCACGGATAATCATGAGATAATGAAAATGAGACATTGAAAAAGGGCCACATCTTGAACCATGAATCCAGGAATAGACCAAGATAACGGGACGGAAGAGCCTGTCATACCGGGCCTTCATACGAGCTCTCAGGTACGAGGTTGAGCGCGTAACTCGGTACAGTGAAGTGAGACGTACTTGTGCCTTGGATTACATAGCTTGATGAATAATGGCGGTGTTGCTGAATTTAACAAACGACGAGGTTCTTTGCACATGGCCGGGGGCGATGACGCAGTGGGTGAATTGTCCGCCATTGATTACGAAGTCGTGAGCTCCAGGGAGTACAACCATGGTGTTGAAGGGATGGGCAGTGGAGGAGAGAACAAAGGGCTGTCAAAGACAGCACCACGCCTTCCTCTCTCGAGTGTGAATGTCGAGGGACCTGTCGAATGGGCATTGGGAAGAACTGACCGAATAAATTAACTTGTTGGGATGAATTGATTCCATCTATGTCACACTTGGAAGGTCATACAAATTCGGTTTTAGGGCGCTAGGCATTCTGTGAGTCATTTTCAATCCAAGGTGAAGGCAGAAAGAAAAGACCGCACAAGACTCACTGGGGAGCAGAAATCAAGTAGGAGTCATCGGCATTTTAGCCCACAATTGTCCGAGACAAGCCGAGGCAAGTATCTCAATGGTTACAATACTAAGCGGCCGTCCGGCAAATAAAATGCTTTGTGCAATCGAACAAATTCACGTACAGGGCTCATATAGTAGGCAGTTTCCTCGAATCTGAACGTCTAACTAGCTGAGCCCGCTTGGTTTGCATGTTTCTGGCCTCAAATAACTCCGCCTTGGTCAATCGAAGATCTCGTCGGTTGGTGGTCCTTACTAATAATCTCCGCCAGTTAGGTATGAATGTCCCCCATATCATAGGACATGGAAGGAACATGAAATGCGGGTGTTGGCGCCGATAGAAGAAAGCAGGTACCAAGGTGCGCCAAGTGAGAGTGAGCTGAGATCACATAGTTGACTAGTTGTCGCATAGCCGAATATAGGTCTAGCTTGTCCTTTGGTGAATAAGGAAGAGATGAGAGGTACTTATAGACAGTCATAATGGAAGTAGCAACTATCCCAAGTTAGCATTTGGTCACGGGGTCCTGCTGATTTTGTTCAAGGACCCCAAACCACACTTTCGTTCTTTCAAGGAATCGAGTGTCAGACCTTCAGGAATGTCATTTAACCACAGCTAATGAACATGGTTGGCTCAATGTTACTACACCATGGGAGCCAATATACTTCATTCCTCTCATTATCCACTCGATGGGGCGCCCTAAGATCAATAGCCGACGGGTAAGCTGAGTAGATGAGGGGAGCCATGCTGCCGGGTCGAGGCTCGACTCGCTTGCATACGCGGTGCTTGGGCAGGATCCATTCACCGCAGGCGAGTGGAAGTTTGCTAGTAATGTCTGAACTGGTATAGTGCTCCAACTAGCGACCATATCCTAGACGCTCTCCCTTTAATGAACGTGAAATCAAATTGGGATTATCCGTGGGCTTACCGGGAAAATTTTCGAGCTGCGGTCATCCAGGAAGTGAACTTTGAATGCGGTGCCGTATTCTTGGCAAGTATCGCTAGCCAGATGCCCGGAAGGGAGTTACTTTATAAGTAGCCCCAAGTCTGCGCATCTGAGTCTGAAGTCGTTCTATCATTTACTGTGAGTGGTTTTCCAGGTCAAAAGGCAAGACGAGATGAATCTTGATCAAACTAGAGAAGAGCACCGGCCGCTTGCTTTATTATTGATCGAATTCATGCTCGAAAGAAATAATTCGATGAATATACGTGTTATTACCCCGTTGGTGGGACACTTTAAGTATCCGCGTGAGAGATAGATGCTATAGGGTGTGTCCGTTTTTTGTGATGGGACCTCATGTCCCCAACAGCAAAGGCTGAAATATGTAAGGGCTTTGTTGCGGGGTCCCGAGTATGAGAATGGATTGTAGTTGCATGGAGGGAGGGGGATCCAAGTGGTTCATAAATCTGAATTTAGAGTAATATATATAGACATTTGCCTATAGTTGATACCGGGGTTCTGCCGGGAATCAATTTCAACACCCCAAAATTTCTGCAGAAGATCAGTTATACCGACGTCCATTGATGAACCGTGCGCGCAGTATGATGAGGGCATTCGGATTTGCAGTCAGTAAAGCGCCAGAACAAGACGATACTGTGTGTTCCTGAAGGCAGAGAAGCAATAATACACAGCGGTAGCAACAAGTGATGGTCGTTGTATTTCTGGCAGCGTGACTTGCGGTTGAGCCGCATCCCGGAATAGTCCACCCGACAGTCAACGGAAAACAGCAACAATATTGAGAACAGAGAGCGCCCTTGAGTCCAGCACCACAGGAGACCAGGAACGGGCAGCGTCGCAGCAGCAGCAATAGCAGCATAAGGACAGTAGTATAAGGACGGAGGAAAGGGGCCCAAGCTTGAGTCAGGCAGGATACCAAAAAGGGAAAGTCGGCGGCTAAAAATGCGGGAAATAATTAAATGGAAATATCTCGCGGCTCTCCTTTCTACCACAATAATCTCTGTAACCTAAATTCTGTATTCACCATGAGCCAGTCCGATGCCGCTGCGAGTCTCCTTACGCTCTCTATGGCTGCATCTACTGCACCCCGGCTCCCCTGCACCAGCGGTCAACATCTTCAGACGGGCTGCTTGAGTCTGGGGTCGGGTTGGGAACGATGCCTGTGAGCGCAAGCACAGGGAGCCACAAGACACACCGTCGACTTGCATCTACTGGCAGGTCGCGTCGTCGGCTGAGTGATGCGCGAGAGGCAGCTGCTCGACCGTCGTGAGTGTCGGCCAGCTTCTTCCCTTGCTGATTTTGAATTCAGTATTATTCCTCCCAGCCCCGGCATCCTCCATGCTAGCCCCCCAGTTCTTTCCTTGGCCTCCTTGTCTTTGTCTACCTCTCCACCGTCAACGAACAATGTTGCTGCATCCCTCACAGGCGCCGCAAGTAAAGCGCTGAGCTCGTCTTCCGCATCTACCCAGGCTGTGCCCCTCAACGACGGAAGCAACTTTCCTCACGCTGCCCCAGCGGTCTCCGAATCCCCCAATCCCAAGCCCATACCCATTGGCTCTGGAAAGAAACGCGGCGTCGAGCACAAATGTGAAAGTTGTTCCAAGGTCCGTTACATTTTCTCTCACTCCTTCACATTATTGGAAATCTCACATCAGTGATTGAATTGTAATTCAGATATACCGACACCCATCATGTCTCATCAAGCATCGCTGGGAACATACACCGCACTGGCGCGAAGCATCCAAGTTTGTACTGAGCAAACACCAACAAGTGCAGCTCCTCGAAGCCGCAGCTATTCTCTCCCACCTTTCTCCGGCGTCTTCGTCACTCCCTGAAGACCGCTCGTTATGGCCTTCATTTTTATCAGGCGGCTCTTTACCTCCGCCTGATCCGAGCACACTGATGTCTACTCCCGAATCTGCGAAACGCAGCAATAGTAGCAATAACAGTGGTGCCACTGCCACAGGAGGAGCTGGTGTAAACGGAGGTACCGCGGCTGCTGCGGGTATATCAAGTTCCGTCCCAGCCGTGTCGGCGACGGCGGGATACACACGTTCTTCATCAATAGGCCCACGTATGCATGACTATTCTATCCCCGTCAATTCCACTGCGACACACCACATCCGTCCTGGACTTTTCGGTGTCCCGACCACCGCGAATAACAACATCCCTGTCACTACAAATTCAACTCACGCTCAACCCATGTCTGTGCCTATAACCACATCCCACTCCTGGTCCTCCGTTGGTGTATCCAACAATAATCACGGTGTGGATTCTATTTCCATTGGTACTGGTACCGGAACAGGTGGATGGTCCCTCCCTCGGTCGTCTGTTCGTTCAGCTTCTGGATTTTCGTTACGTTCGAGGTCTGGATCTGCTTCGGATGATATTGATGAACAGGACAATGAAGAGGCGGGCGATGATGAGGATAGTATTGTTGATGAGGAAGTCGGGTCGTATGGGAGACGATTTGGTGGTGGGCGTAGAGCATATGGGTTTGGTGCGTATAGCCATCATAGGACTCAGCCAAAGATGTGGAAACGTGAGGATGAGGATGTAGGTATGGCATGGAGTTTGAGAGAAGAGGACGAGTATAAGAAGGAGGACGGTGGTGCCGGTGCCGGTGCTGGCAGAGGTAAGGGTGAGGAGAAAGATTGGGATGGTATGGAAATGGAAATGGATATGGATTGAGTGTGTTATGTGCTTTCTTTTGCCTTGTATAACGGACTAGGAAGGACATTCCTGTCTCTCCCTCTATTCACAATCTGTGTTTTTATTTTTCATTTTTGGTTGCTGTATTTTTCCATGTATAATAGCCCCCTCCACCTTTTACTCTTTTCTCCTGTTTTTCTTCTTTTGGATATCTTGTTTTCCTTTCTTCCTATGTCCCTCTCGTATTCTCTCCCACTCAAGCGCTCGATTCCTCATTGTTTCTGTTTGCGTTGTCTCTCCACGCCAATTCTTTGTTTAACTATCTTTCTCCTACCTGTCATCTTATCACCTTTTTTCCTTTCTTCTTCTTTGTCACTTCTACCTCCGACGACGACACAACTAGCCTTGCCACGCTTCGACTTCAACTCCGACCACACCACCACCAGTTCGCGCACATACACGACACAATATCATTCCATAGGACCTCACATCTGATTTTGGGCATCCGACGTCCAGCGCGACCTTGATAACGACATTATGGCGCCATATCATCTGTCATCAATCCATCATTTATCCAACACAGTCAACCAGCGGTTCATGTTCTCGTGTTATCTCGGCACACATAAACACGCCTTGTGCCGTATGTCTGGGGATCAGTCGAGGTCTACCGGTGTAGGTTGGGACTTGGGAGGTGCCGACGATTGATCTTTGACCTTGACCTTGACGCGGGCGTTTTTGTCTATCCGGGTTTTGCATTATTCTGTTCTTTCCATCTTTTCTTATCTTTTAGTTTCGTGTAGTATTAGTCACCCAAGCTCACACTTTTCTCTGGTTATATTCCCTTTATCTGTGGACTATGTTCTTTAGCACATATGTGTTTCATTTTTTGTGGTTTCTATTGGGTATATACATCCATACTTTTTTTTCTTTTTCTTTCAGGAGACTGTTTGTTTTGTAGTACCGGTTGCCCTCGCTGTCTAGCACTTGTTATTTTTGATGTTATTTTGTTTTCTTGGATATACATATGCAATTTGTGTGCTTGTCCAATGAACGGCAAAATACTGAGTACGAAGTGCTACAGCGCTCAACGTTTGGCGTTGAGCAGTGATAAAATACTGTCCAGTGAGTCGGTCAGGTCAAGAGAATGAGGTTGCCGGCCAGACCGAATCAAGTAAGTACTGAAACAAATAGAATATTCCGCCACAGAGCTTCCAACTTATTTTTATCTCCGACCTCAACACTTCGTGACATCCCTTACCATTGTAAACCTCGTCGAGCGGCGGCTAATTTACCTCTCCTTCGGCCGGGGTACTAGAACACCCTCTTTTGGCTTTCAAGCGACCATTTACCGTAATGTCAGCTCTCATGCATAGAGTGCGCCGCATCTTTCGAAAACTATTAGCACCTCGACAGTTTCCTACCACTGGTTTTGAGGTGATTGAGAGCTCGCAGTTGGTCGAAGAGGAAAACTGGGAGTAGTACAAGCCAGAGGAATTCTATCCAGTTCGTATAGGGGAGGTATTTAAGTCGCGGTACCAGGTCGTTGGAAAACTGGGTTATGGTGCGTATGGTAATACTTGGTTGTGCTGTGATTTGTTGTGCGTGTCACCCCCCGCACACCCCATTTTCATTTAAGGAGTGTGACATCCCTCATTAGGAACCACAAGCATATCACACTGAAAATCGGCACGCCCAAAGCGCTTCAGGCCGAACTAAGGGCTTTGAAACACTTGAACTCGGTCAAGACAAGCAATGCTGTTTCACTGCTGGTGCGGCAGTTACTCGATGATTTTCAGGTTGATGGCAAGCATAGCAAATTTCAATGTATTGTGCATCCACCTCTCGCTACCTCGGTCAAGACTCTCAGGTTATTGTTTCCCAATCGAGGAATACCAGTCATCCTTGCAAAACCAATTCTAAAGCACCTCCTATGTATACTTGATTTTCTTCATAATGAAGCGAAGATGATCCACACAGACAAGTAGATGGATATCCTCGGCTTTTATACGACTGTATCCCCAGGGCCCCAGTGTCTAATCAAAACCTACAGACATCCAGGAGAGTAATATCCTTTTTGAGATGAACGACAAAACAGCTGAACAAGATTTAGAGAATTTCGAAACGGCCGAGATGACCTCCTCCACGGCGCACAAAATTGACAGTGACCGGATAATCTATGTATCAAGACGACTTGTGCCTCAAAAATATAGTTATGGGTTGCCAGTGCTCTGTGACTTTGGCGAGGCTCAGTTTGGCGAATTTGATTACTTGCCTGACATTCAACCGTACCAATATCGAGCGCCGGAGGTCATTCTTGATATTCCTTGGGACGAAAAAGTAGATATTTGGAGCGTTGGAGTGATGGTGAATATCGCCATGTCCTAGTTGAGTCGAACGTCAGTTGACAACTTTTCTAGGCCTGGGACTTGCTCGGGAATGGAAATCTGTTCCGTACTACTGGAGGACCGGAAGATGTGCAAGATAATATTTATATTTATCATCTTGCGCACATGATTGCCTTGCTTGTGCCACCGCCGAAGGATTTTCTCAGGCGGACAAAGGATCGGCTTTGGGGTTGGTTTGACGGTGACGGTGAGTCTTCCTCGTGTTCATCTTTCGATGAACTCTGTTCACGCGTCTTGCAATAGGAATTTGGAAGGGAGCTGCAGAAATTCCAAACAGTAGTCCGGAGAGCACTGAGACGGTCCTTCAAGGGGAAGACAAGGTGCTATTCCTGAATTTTGCGAGGAAAATGTTGAAATGGAAGCCTGAGGAAAGGAGTACCACGAAGGAGTTGATTGATGACCCATGGTTGAACAGCGATTGACCAAGAGGTGCCATCGGTTCGACTACCGCAAAATTTATTTGGTCAACAATGGTGTGCTGGGTTGTTCCTGCTTGCCTGGTGTTTTTTTTGTAGGCTCGGAGTTTTGGATTTTTGAATTCGTGTATTACTCAGTTTGCGCTTCATGTATATAATTCCAACTACCACCTTGCTTCAAGGAATCCTACAGCAGCCGCCTTGTACGACCTACTGCCAACGCCACAACGCTCGCACCTATGCCCAAGCCCAAGCCCAAGCCAGAAATCAAGCCAAACACAAAGGAATCGCCTCCCCTCTCACTGATCCGTTTCTTCGAGTCCCCGTTGTCTATTACTCTGTTGCTTGTAGTAGTAGTAGTCGCTTGTCCAGGATAATTTCGTGTGGAAAACAACATTCCATCTACGCCAAAAGCTCCAAGTAAACCAGGTAGTCCATCGATTGAATGGGAGTTCCGTGTGTGCCACCATGCTTTTATGCTTCCTTTTGGTAGGAGTTCTGCCAAGTTTTGAGTGGGTTGAGAATCTGAGGTAAGTGGTTTGAGTTTGGGGTGATCGTCTGGATGATGTGATGTTGACGTCGAGGCGAGGGAGGATAGTGAGGCAGTGGTGGGAACGGAGAGTGGCGCATCGTGAGATTCGAGGTTTTCAGCCCAGTCGTGGAGTTTTGTGCGGTATGATTTGAATTCATAGTATGGGACGGACCAGCCGCATGTCTATAAAAGAAGAGATGTGCGTGGAATTAATGTGGGCAGTGGGGAGAATGGTGAATGCGCACGGTCATGACTTGGAGAATGTCGACTAGTATGACTGCTCGTGAACCTGGTCGTCTGAGTACTTCTTCTTTTTCGACGAGGGCTTCGCTGGAGTCGGTGTCCTGAACACTGGAAAGAAATGTATCATATTCCGGTGTTCCATATTCATATACCGTTCCTATGCATGACTTTCAATCAGTGGATTGGTGGGATGGAGGATGGAGTGGTACTGGTACTTACCTGTTCCGTAAATCCTGACAATCGTAGGTGACCCTTCGAATGCATGAAATAATATCGATATACGACCATTATCAGGTTCTCGGAGGTGCGATATCGTTTCTACACCTACAGACAGTTGATACCCATGATCAGCTTTTCACTCGAGTCTTTACAAACGTGTTCAGATGCATACCTGATCCAGTAAGATCCTCATACCAAACTCTACTCTTATCAACGATATGAAAAGTCCCTTCGTTGACTTTTGGACTGACGTTAACGTGGCCGGAACCCGATAAAGGAGCTGAAGCAACCCAGAACATGTGTTGCGATTTTATCCAGGGAATTGTGTGTGAAGGTAGGTGAGGGTGAAGTTTTCCCATTTTTTTTCCTGTCCTAGAATTTGGGAAGGTTGGGGAGAGATGGTCCTTGGAGCGAACGTCAATTGGGTGTTTAAATCAAGGAGAGTCCGGGTCATGTTATCCGACGTGGTTCTGAGTGACCCTTGTGGTGTGTTCCGGATTCCTCGGAGCCCTGAGTTTACCAGAAATGGTATCCAGGACTGAAAGTTCTTCAAAGTTGCTCAAAAACCATTCGAAAGCATGAGCATGACGAGTCCCGCCAAAGCCTGGCCTCCGAATGTATGAACTCGTATTGCAGCTGTCATGGGTGCCGAGCGCCCAACACAGTTTATCTGGCCGAATCAAGCATGAGAATTATTCCGTTTCACCTGACTATTTTCCCGTAAAGCGGGGACAGATTGGGAAGGAACAGAAAACATTTGCCAAGCAATCGATCACTGGTGGCGTTATTCGGTCAGCATCGGGAGACGTGAGAGTATTTTGCGGTCCGCAGTGCACAAGGAAAGCGTAGATGGAGATTTCGGTGTGTTCTTAAAACCGGTCGAGGGTCATCTCAGTTCTGAAGGCTGAAGCTGAATGACTGGTAGTTTAGCATTCTTGCAGCCACCATGTCCAGACAATTTCTGTGCGGTACATACGAGTTTCGAAGACGATAGTGACAAGCCTTGAGCTGGAGTTGGTTTTTAACTCAAGTGCCTGATGGTTTATCAGAGGGCTTAGGTGACCTGAGATGCCTGAGATGATTATCGTAATATATTTGGCTATTGGGACTTGTTTGTTCAACATGCTTTCTAACTTTTTGCCACCGTCTGCAGCAAACTTTTATTCGCTAACCAAATATTTCCGGCCTTATGACCTCGTGCTCTTCTGTTTTTCACTGGCATTCAAGCCTATCAGACCCGCCCACGAACGTTTGAACCATTGCAATTCGACGATAAGCGCCCAACGGCTT
This sequence comes from Leucocoprinus leucothites, assembly GCA_013368445.1. Taxonomy (NCBI): domain Eukaryota; kingdom Fungi; phylum Basidiomycota; class Agaricomycetes; order Agaricales; family Agaricaceae; genus Leucocoprinus; species Leucocoprinus leucothites. Next base: position 968,737 of record JAACJO010000009.1, read on the forward strand.
CTTTTTTGTCACGCATCCGAAGGCTGTACATGTGTGCCCCAAGGGCTGGTTGATCTTCCTCTTAACCTCCTTATTACCACCATGCCTATCCTATCAAATGCCGAAAATGTCATTGTGAACGGCGGGGAATTCACAGACGTCAGCATAAACAACTTCAACAGTGGGTTAAATGGTGAGAATTACTTCTACTTAACAGCACTGATACAACAGCACCAATATAACCAATTTAATTCTCTTTACAGGTATCGATCTTTTACTTGAAGCCTCCGTCCCTGATGCCGCAGTGGATGCAGAAGCACGTCAATACGCTCCAAGTTGTTTTCCTGGTACTCGTGAACAGTATATCGAAGACATCACCCATTGGGCGGCTGCATCTTCTAACGACCAATCACCCTCCATTTATTGGATGAAAGGTCCCGCAGGGGTCGGGAAATCAGCTATTGCACAGACTTGTGCTGAGATGCTCCTCAAACAAGGACAACTTGGCGGGGCGTACTTTTTCTCCATCAATGGACGAGATGATCATACTCGCCTCTTCACCACCATCGCATACCAGCTCTCCACTTCACTCCCGGATTATCGTCAGATTCTAAATGATATGGTTCTCAATGACAAGACACTAGTCAAGAAAACCATCTCATCGCAATTCGATATGTTGATTGTCACGCCGCTGCAACGACTGAAGGCTAGCCAGACGATGGACCTCCCGACAAGGACGATCTTCATCGACGGGCTTGATGAATGCAAGAGTAAGGACGCGCAATGCGAGATCATCGAGATCATAGCGGCGTCAGCCAGAAACGGCACAACTTCACTCCGTTGGGCTCTCTTCAGTCGCCCTGATCCTCACATTGAAGCTACTTTCGCCTCGCTCGACATCGCGCCGCACTGTCGTTGTGTGGTTCTCCCTGTATCCCGGAAAATAGACGGAGAAATCAAAATATACCTCGAAGGAGGATTCAGGAACATCTTTCGACGACGTAACCTTTCGCCTTCATCGCCTTGGCCTTCGGAGAAGGACCTACAGAAGCTGATTGACGCCTCAGCAGGCCTTTTTGCCTATCCAGCCGCTGTGCTCCGTTTTATTGACCATTATCCCTCTTTCCGGCTCGAAGAACCATTACAGATCGTTATCGCTGCAACGTCACGACGCAGTCCTTCCAAGAGCACGCTCTCCCCGTTCTCCCCATTGGATGCATTCTACACGCTCATCATGCAACAGATTCCTGAGCACATACTCCCATCCGTACTACTCCTCTTTGCGGACATGCTCATGGATGACTTCACTCATGACGCCTGGCCGGCAGCTTTCCTCTGTAATATCATGGGACTTTCCGAGTCTGAGTTTCGGGGCATATGTGGTCAGCTTCACGCCGTAATTTACTTTCAGGACCGCTCAAAGCCAATTCAGTTGGACTACATTGACGTCGCGTGCCCGTTCTACGCACAGGATGTCCCATTTCAACCCAGCCCGACATTCTTTTCATGGCTTTCCAGGTCCTTAGGAGGCATAGCTTTCTACCACAAGACATTCTATGATTTCCTTTCAGATCCATCCCGCTCGGGACCTTTCTGCGTGGCAACGCAGTCAATGCGTGATACACTATTCGCCCATTACACGCGCCGTCACCTGGATTACGCGCGAAGTTATGCTTTTGCGACGATCACCACGCAATACGTGGGTTTACCTCAACCCATGCCTGTCAACAAAAGTACGCCCGAGTTAGCGCCTGATGTGTGCCGTACCACTGCGGCCTCTCAGCTCTCCTGGCCACTCACAAATGAGTTCATCAACTCTTACCTAGAGGATTCAACTTTCTTGAATGTTACGGGACGCCTGCTACATTATCATAGGCCTGCAGATCTAGAGGCTACACCGCTGCACATTCTTCAAAAACTATCGGAACTTGGATACCGCAAGTATCTCCACGTCTCAATTAGATCATATATGAGCCCCCAGTGGAAGGATGTGGTCCTTGGTTGCCCTGGAGATGTAAGGACGGATTGGAATAACGCTTTTTTCCGTCGCATCGCGCCCGAAAACTTTGATAGGTTTGATTCTGAGGCATTCTTACGGGTGAGCGCAAATTTTCGCGTAATATTTCATTTCAAGCAGCTCATGTTCTCTGCCAGATGGTGAAGGTATTCGAGAAATTAGAGATAATCAAACCTCATCGTCCGGCTGTCACCTTCAAGTGGAAAAATCTCGTTCAGTCTCTTCGTAAGAGTGGTGGACGCTCCAAAAGATCGGGTCTTTTCACTCGTGGACGCGGCGACGAGATAATATTCTGGTATTGGGAATTCGACACCGAGCTCCGATATTACCGAGAATTCCACGCGCTGGACTTGGCAGAGGCCATGTCAATGTACGAGAGAGAAGGTTCTCGACTTTGGCCGGAAGAATCCCACATTAGAAAGCAGCCTTCTTCAGATTCGGTTGAAGATTCGAAACATTGGAGTCAGGCTTGGAGGAAACTTCAAGAGCCAGAAGTATATTTTGGAGTCTCATTCTGTGGCGAAGGCTTTTGTTAGAGAACGTATAATTGCAATGTGCTCATAAAGATCTCCGTTCAGGTTCACTCAAAAGGTCGCTCGTTACTCTTGTAGTATATAGTTAGGTTTTGGATTTGTAGTATTGCGAAATTAGCGGCAAAAGCACTTTTTGCCCAAGTGTGTATCAGAGGAGTCATTTTGAATTAAAATGGGCGGACGAGAAGTCAGTAACAAGGCTCGAGCACTGACTTCGGACTAACTTAACTCTGGATTGGGGTCCTTGCCCGGAATTGGGGCCCCCGTGATTGCCACGGTTGTTTGGATTCCAGGTCAATGTTCGCAAATTCCGTAATGACTGCTTTACCACTTAAACTTTACCCTACTCATTGGATTCGTCTTGCCTAGGTCTGCGCCGACTCAAGGCTACGATTCTGATATGCTGCAGCTACTCGCTCTTGCGACTTCTCGGCACGTCTTAGTTGCAGCTCTTGGGACCCGTGCTATCTCGTCAACACTCGGACTGGGCTTTCGCTTCGGGGCTATTGCTGGGGATACAAAGCCGGGGGTGACTGGCGAGACCAAGGCGGAGGCAAGGAATAATGCCGCAGAAGTCTATGAGCCTCGTATGCCTGTTTCTTCCCATCACACGAAACACCGATACTTGATGATATTGATTCCCGCTCGGCATCGTCCTTTACAGTCAAAGTCGCGAGGTTTCGCCCGGGGACTTCGAAGAGGAGGTTCAGCGCATGGAATGAATTCACGGCTGACATGAGACTCCAAGTACACGAAGCTTCACCCAAGTGGAAAGCTTTGAGTAAGGAGGAGCAACAGGTTCGTGTCCCGTTGGCTTCATCTTTCTTGACGAGGCTCACCTGTCACTGTTAGGTTTATGTCGAAAAGGCAAGACAAAAGAAGGTCAAGTACGAAGAGGAATACCAAATCTGGGCGCAGAAGTTTAATCCAAATTCCGAACTTGAGGACATTCCAAAGAACCCGAGAATTAGTGCCTTGCAAGTTTTCATGATTGAGACTGGATGTATGGCACATCTTGCTGCAGAAAAGTGGAAAGCTCTAAGCGAGGAGGAGAAACAGGTATGCGCATCCTGTTGGTTTTACTTGGTCCCTTCCCGTAAACCTCACATGAGTTATCAGGTATATGTTACAAAGGCGGAAGAAGAAAGATGTAGAAGGCGAAAGGTATACCAAAAATGGCTTCGTACCAAACACGGTGACATTAGAGCGATCAACGCGAAATTACACGGGAATGGACAGAGAAAAATCAGACTCAGCCATGGATCGAGGTACGAAGGATTCAAGAGACCTCCTACTGCATGGATGCGGTATGTCAGTATGTTTTGAATGTAGAAAAAAAAATTAAGTGATCTCACCTTTTAGATTCGTCACCGAGCACTATAATGAACACGAGGGCGTCCGCTTTACGGAAGTCTGCAAGCGGTGCTCACCCGTTTGGCGCGCCTTGCCAGAAGAGCGCAAAAAGGTACATACTCGTGCAACGCGGTCTCAGTTAAAAAGCTAACTCGTGAGGAAGGTGTACTATGATGCATACGCCAGAGATATCAAAACCTGGCATGAGCAACGTGCTGCATCCAAGGCACAGAGCTCAGGATAACCATTATAATCTAGTTTCAGTAAACCTCTTGCACGACCGAGTGCCGACCCCTGGTTAAGCTGAATAGGCGCTGCCCATAAATTGCGCATGCAAGGGAGCCATTAGCTCCGACCTGCGGTCCTACTTTGTCTCAACTATTTGACTGGGCGACCATCCACTGTAGTAAACGCGGTCCCGATAGGCACCATAGTAATCTCAAGGTTCGCCTTAATTACGAGCTAGCCACTTATACAAACACACATTTAAGCGAGCAGAAATTAGAGCATTTTTCAGACAAGGAGAGATATCGGTACTAGATGTATCGGAGTCCATGGCCCACCTATTAGTCCTTCATGTATCCGGTTACGATTGATCTTTCGCATTGAATAAGCCAGATTTACCACAAGAACAAATACATATCATGTAAAGTTTATCGGACTCGATACTGGCGTAGCTTTACAACGTTTATACCCTCCTCATGCACTATGTGGATCGACGGAGTATCGAAGAGCGGTATCAAATTCCTTGTTGAGAATTTCACGGCCTTTTTAGTTGATCTTTTTCGAAGTCACTTTGGCGGGACTCGATGTGATAGTCAAAGATTGAACAATGTCCTTGCCCAGGACCCAAATGATTAGGGATGGAATGATGGTCCACAACCTAAGGACAAAACATGAATTACATCACGTCCCCTTGAAGGTTATAGTGAGAGAGAGACAAGGGCACTCACACCATAGCTGAAATCCAATAGGTTGCCAATGTCAGAATATCATTGTGACCAATCTGACAAAATCCACAATAGTACTCGCTCAGCCAATACAAGGTCGTTTTGCCAAGCGTCATGAACGCGGTGCCATAGGCGATAACGGGGGCACCGGACCATTGTGCACCGTGTGCGAGATAGACGTAGGTGAGGTTGAGGACACTCTCAACGACGTTCATGAAGGCTGAGCATATAGAAATAGTATGAGCTGTTGTGCAGACAAGAATAGAAGGATATGGAACGCCAAAGGGGCGTACCTTGAGCATTGGTAAACCCGTCGTTGTTTTCCAAGGCTGGAATACCGTAAAGCTAAATGACGTCGTATGATGTTAACTCGAGCTCAAAGACTGGTGATGTGGACATACATAGTCGACCTGCCGAATGATAGGCCAAATCAGAGGGTGTAATTCAGTGTCACGACTCGAGGCTCAGCGGTGTAATGGGGCGTCCTCGGAACTGATGTGGTTTTTATGGACTAGAACGTACCTCCTGGTAAAATGCATATGGACTCCCCCATATCCAATGAAGATCACCGCCCTAGAATGGATGATCATTAGATATGCTAGAATAGCCCGCGCGCTGGAATTTATACAAACTTTCATCGACCTCGGTCTGAACATAAAAGAGATTATTATGAACATCAACACCAACAACCATGGCACATGACAAATATGAGGGAGCGTACCGCATAAAGCAATATCCAGCGTCCCAGATGAGTATAGGAGCTGTTATGAGGAACCAAGCGGTGATCCACCAATAAGTCTTGACCGTCATGGTTTCTGGCGCGTGGATGTACAGGTAGAAGGGAAGTTATGAAGGAAACAACTGGTCTGGCGCCACTGTGCCGCAGTGTTGGTTACACCACGAGTTTTAATATTACGTTGTTGATAGGCAGCGCCGCGTCGTTACAAACATGGTCATTTGAATCAGATGGCAAGCTTGCAAGTAGAAAGATAGAAGCTCCAGGAGGCATTCCTAAAATAGATCCAGAGATTTGAGCTTGGCGGGATTTCGTTTTTTGGGCGCCGCTAACATGCCCAAGGATTCTACTTGGCGCAGGGTTTTGAACGCAGCCGACACAAGACGTCCAAATTTTACCGTTACGGAAAAGTGGAGAACCCTAGAGAAGGGGAAAATGACAGGCTATCAGAATCCACTTGCTGAGTATGTATTCCGAACCGTTCTCACGCAAGACTCTATCAGCCGAAGTGTTATTTTCTGTTAGTATTTATAAGGCAGATGCGGTCAGAGGAAGTCATGGCAGAGAGTGCTTGGGTGTGAAGACGTTGGTGAGGTCTAAGTATGTATATATTTGGGTTTGTCCTTCGACTATTAGGTTGGCTAGATGCTATCGATAAATGGTATACACCCAACATTGGTGAATCGAGCCCGGAGAACCACCATCAGCACTGTTCAATAATGCATAAGGTTGATTTCCTTTTTATCACAGCAGAGCACCTCTCGGCAGCAACCACTATGGTGACCTTCGAGTGAACGTAAGCGGTACTCTCACAGGTCTACCGAAGTTTCGTTCAGGACGAGACGACAAAGGAACAAGTATCGTGTTGATCACGCACGTTAGAGTGATCACTGGTTCAGTCTTCAATAACCTCTCCTTCCTCTGCTCAAATGTCTCGTTCGTGTATCGAGGTTCCTCTTTAACGGTAACCTTATACCGCGACACGAGCATTGTCAGACACGCTAGCGCTTCTGTTTCAGCGAATCTGGTGATAAGTCAGATGCAACGCTCGGAGGGAATAGAGTGATTGTGAGAGACTGGCGGACGTACTTCCGACCAAGGCAAGCCCTCGGGCCACCGCTAAATGGAATAAACGCGTCTTTATTCCAATCGTTGGACAGGAACCTATCGGGTTTAAACTCGTGTGGGTCCGCCCAGTATTTAGCTATACATAATTAAACTATTTCAGACCAATACACCCAACAGAGAAGATACGTTAAAGAGCTCACGATTGTAATGCAAACCAGGCACATTAATGTGGACATCTGTTCCTTCGGGGATCGGTACCACAATTGTCTCACCTCGAGAGTTGGTTGTGGTGAGGGTTGTATCTTCAGCGGTGCGTTTTGGAATGATCGTAACCTGAAAAATACGTCAATGATCAGCGTGAGCTGAGAATTTTGTCAGAGCTGGGTTTCATGAGAGGGGTACATACGGCAGGGAACATGCGTAATGTTTCGTTGAAGACACTAAATTTGAAGTTCAAGAAGGAACGGGGAAGAGGAAGTAGAAGAGTAGACGTACGCCATGGTGTGGGTGAGGAGGGGCATTTGCTCGTACGTCTGCGCAAAGTTTGTGTGAAGTCTGAGAAGTGCAGGAGGAAAGATATGTGACCTACGGGTGTGCGACCGTCGGGAACGACGGATATTATGTGCTGATACAGCTTTTCCTGCTCATCCGGGTACAGGGCGAGGAGAGCGAGTGTGAAGCACAACGTGTGCGCTGTTGTCTGCGTAGAGTGGGCGGTGTGAGCATACCATAGGATTATAACATTAATTATAGCTACCTCGTGACCAGCGAGGAGGAATATGAATATATTGCCTTTGTTCCTGTCAGCTTTTTAGAGGGTTAAGTTGAGTGGGCAGCTCACCAATTAATTCGTCAATCGATAAGCCTCCACCTTCATCGCTATTTGCGTCTAGCAAATTGCTAAATAAATCGTCTCTTTCAACCTTCTCGGACTTCATCCTTGTCTCGACCATTTCCACCATGTGCATCTGATTTGAAGAAAATTTTAGAGCAAAATTCTCTCATTTAATACAACTAATAGAGCTTACCTTGAGCTCGTCAAAACCCAGTGCAATGTGTCTAGTCTTCTTTGTAAGCCCCATAGCCCAGTCAGGGAGCAGTATCTTCGGGATGATGTATGAGGTCACAGTATAAAGCGCGTCCTTGAATGTCATCTTATGACGCGGAGGAACAACAGAACCACCTCTCCACGTCAACTTGTGTCCAAATCCAGCAGTGCTGATGACAAAAAGAGCAAACTAAGCGTCCCCAACATATCAGTTAAAGTGAAATAACAGAAATATCATAACGTGCAGGAAGGGTAAGATCAAGACAGTGATCAACCGTGATTTCTTGCTGATTCTTCCAGACATCGTCGAGCAGATCGTTCATGAGGGCGACGGTTTCGTCCCAGACAAGTTTATTGTTTCTCTGAGATATTGTCTGTCAGTGAGCTTTCCTCTGTAAGTTTGGTAGGGCACTTACTTCTGAGAAAGCAGGTGCACTAATCTTGCGATATCTCTTCCAATCCTCTCCTTCAGAAGCCACGATATTGTAGCCGAAAAAAGAAAGGACGACGTATAGATCTACCGGTTTTGGAAATCTCGCTCGGTATGTCGTAACTTCCTAAAGAGAGGTTTAGGTTTGGCCTTTCAGGTGGTCAATGGGGAACTCAAAGCCAAACCTTGATGGCAGCACCGTCTGCTAGAACAATATCGGGTTTACAAGGAAATGCGCCCACAAGTGTCAAAATATCGCAGTCATTCTTGGCATAAACTGAGGGTGAAGAACTAAGTTTCCGTGACGTCGCACTCAAAGGGCTAACACACCAGAATGCTTGTCGTCAAATGTCCAATTTGGACCGAGTGTCAAACCGGGAATCCTTGGTAGTAAGACGCCCAAAAAGTTGTTTCGGTTAATAAGCGATCTATATCCTGGTACGTTGCTGTAATAAATGTTAAGCTGATCAGCTTCATACAATGGGACGAACATACCCTACACTCCGAGCAGCTCGCCGAAAGGCTATGATCTTCTGGGTAACATAGACGGCAACGAAAATCCCCAGAAGCTGTACCCACATCACGAATGCCGGAACGCGAGAGAGAACTTGGTTTTGTCTTGAACTTGTCAAGTGCACATGATATGGGTTGCCTGAAGTCCTATAAAGGAGAGTGTGAGAGCAATGAGAAAGAAATCAGATGAACGTCATGGGAACGGCAATTCTGACAACTTGCCTTTGCTCGTGTTCTGAGGTATCAACATATGTGCTATTTTTTCCGAGCACATAAAGAATATGTCGAAATACAAATGAGGCCTCGTTGGTCAATATGGATGTGGAGAAAGCCCTAGCTCATCCCTTTAAATGCTTTAGGGGGATTACCGGCCCGGGATCCGAAGATCAAGCGCTTGCCAATTGCAGCTTAACTCCGAGTCCCCTAAGTACTACAGTACTTAGTATATCACTGCTTTCTCAACAAGAAAGCAACTTCATATCCTGGATTTCCTGGAACAAGCGTACATTTCATTCCCAGCTCCATATGCAAGCAGCGGACTTCTGATAGACTGATTCCTTCTGTGACCGTGGCTACAATTCACGGGGCGGCTTATATACGCTATTCCTCGAATCTCAACAGAATCAACCGAAATATTGGTTCACTATGTGGGTGTCTTATTACTCTCGGAATACTCATTAAAACCTATCCAATTCTCTATGTACTCAGGAGTGACTTCGATCGCGATGAAATCTGGACTCGGTTATTCGAGAACTCACCGTCGCCAACACCACCGGAGGAGCAAGGCACGGCGGACGAGTTGTGGGGGTACGAAGTAGTTTCAGAAGAAGTAACGTATGACGGAAAGATCAAGTACGTGCTCGTCGTTTAATTCTATATTCTACCACCATCTCACAACACGACTGGCCATACTAGACATGAGGTAGGGGTATCGCTTTTTCACTACGACCTTGCCTCGCTCCTGGGCTCACATACGGTTTATCTGGCAGATTGACTGGGACAGCTGGAAACGCTCTGATGGAACGACACAAACATGGCACGAGCTATCCCCAGCAGCACTCCGCGATTGGGAACGAATACAAAACCGGCGACGGAGAGAAGTCGTAAAAGACTCGATCGACATTGAACTCAGCGGACTCGCTGGCACTGATATCCATAATTTCGCAACATGTCTTCGCGCTCAAGCCTACGATGAGAAATTGAAAACTAGAACTAACTACAATCCACCTCTCGAAGATCAGATGCACGATCTTCTAGACGAGAAATTGTCCCCGGACTGGAGCCCAGGCAGTCATTCATCTTTGTTGATGAAGAACCGGAGCTATATATCGGCGGCACAACGCCGGCGCGGTCTGCGTCAGTCGACCATTCGCAGTCACGAATCATCCGAAGCGAAGGAACCCACACTGCCTACTAGTACCACGTACGCTGCTACTTGCAGTCCGTTGATCGTCCAGGAATTGACCCTCGAAGTGTGCAACCCCCACAGGCCAAGCTATCCAACGAATGGACGAAAGTTGCCCGAGCAGCTGGTGCAGCACCGATATCCTTCATCAACGAAGTAGACAGCGAAGAAGGGCCAAAACTCGCTCCAGGTTTCAAATACATAGAGAAAGGGTACATCTAGTGAGCTTCTACTTCATCTTCTACCATAGGACCAGAAAAGCCAATGTTTGAGAACAGTGCAGATGGGATAGAGAAACCCAGTCAAGATTTCCAGATTGGCTGTTCATGCAGAAGATGCGACTCGGCCTCGGGATGTGAATGTCAAGGTGACTCTGAGGTAGTAAATAGACACGGAAATAAGGCCTTTGCTTATTCCGACTCGGTGAGTTAAGCTTTCTGGGACCTATACACCTGACTAAACGTGATTGTCTTAGGGATTGTTCGCATTCAGGACATCAAGAGGAACCGAGGTGCTCGAGTGCAACGAAGTACGCTCAACTCGTATTCATTATTCACAGAGATTGCTCGCTGACAGTTGACAATCAGGCCTGCAGCTGCAAAGCGGACTGTATCAACCGCGTCGCTCAGCGACCACGCGACGTCCCACTTGAAATCTTCAAAACTCACGGAAAGGGATGGGGGGTGCGTGCATCTGTTGACATTGTGCGCGGAAAGGTTATAGGAATGTATACTGGGTGAGTAAACCTTCTCCATGCTCATGTCCTTTCTTGAATCGGTGTTCACATCCCGGCTCTTGTTCCATCGTTTAGCAGACTGATGTGAGCTTATTTCGCTACCGATATAGTCGACGAGTCCGATGATTTCGCCTGGTTAAAGAACACGGGAGGAGGCTTCAAATAATCCTGAAGCATGCTACATCTTCGACTTGGATGGGCAAGAGAACCCAGAAGACGACCAGGATGGAGGGGCCAGAGGTATGTTCAGCGTTGATGCAGAAACTTGCGGTACGTGTAACCCCCAATTGTCTTCGTCCTCCGTCTCAAATCTTGACGCTCTTATTATATAGGAAATTGGACTCGGTTTATAAAGTGCGTTTCTCCATGACTCTGGCTGTGAATAGCAATACTAAACAGAACCTCGTAGCCACTCATGTGGCCCAAACATAGCTGTATACCTTGCCGTGTACGACACTATCCCTTCTGTCCGTACTTTCCCGACTACTTTCATTCACAACAACGCTCATATTCATCTCCAGACAAACCAACCATATATCACCTTTGTCGCGCGTGAAGCCGTCAAAGCTGGAACAGAGCTCACTCTCGATTATGACCCAGGCCATGCTGACAACCCGCCACATGAAGACTCGGAAGGAATTGTTAAGGAATGTTTCTGTGGAAGTGACAAGTGTCGGCGTTGGGTCCGTATGGCAGGCTGATGTTATTCCAAGACAGGACATTTTTGTATAAAAATGCAACTTGTATGTATATTGAAGATTTTGAAGGTCGGATTCTCTCAGCGAAATGTGTTGAAGCGACTGAGTTCAACGGGCACGTTGTTCCATGAAATTCCGCTCGATGAGCCTACTCCAGAAATAGGTCGTTGCATCATAGGAGCTTAGAAGACAAACATTCTCGACCAGAACATGGTCAATCCCAACCCTGCACATGAACAGGAATGGGGGGTTGACCCCTTATTACGATCTCCGCGTAAAAACCAAGGGTACTCTGACTGGCCTGTGGACAATAGAACAAAGCGCCCGATGAGCATCGAGCAGCAAACACGAAGCCAACACCTTGGAACCTACGTTGTAGTGAGCCTGAAATTACACTTCATCACCCTCTCCTTCCTCTGCTCAAAAGTCTCGTGGGCGAACTGAGGTTCCTCCTTCACGCTGATCTTATATCGAGAAACCAGCATCGTGAGTGTAGCTATACCTTCAGTCTCAAAAAACCTTCACAATCATCAGAGGTGATGATCAAAGGGCACAGCGACGACAAATGCCTCACTTTCGCCCCAAACAAGCCCTGGCGCCCGCGCTGAAGGGCAGGAAAGCATCCCTATTCCAATCAGGTTTCAAGAACCTATCGGGCTTGAATGAATGGGGATCCTCCCAGTACTTCGCTATACGACATGTCCCGTAATCAGTAAGCGAGCGCTGACATAGATGTGGATGCCACCCACGATTGTAGTGCAGAGCAGGAGTATAAATATCAACACTGGTGCCTTTTGCAACAGGTATCACTACGGTTTCTCCTTGGGTATTGGTAGTGGTTAGCGTTGTATCCTCGGCGCATCGTTTAGGAATGATTGGTACCTAGATTGATTTGTGTATGTATGAGCGGCACGCGTGGGAATCGAGGGAAACCCGAGATTGGGCTTACAGGAGGATACAAGCGAAGTGTTTCATAAAATACACTGCAACAATTTCTATCAGCTCGTTTCGAGGCAGGTCACGGAAGGATACATACGCCGTGGATTGAGTAAGGAGAGGCATTTCCTCATACGTCTGTACAAAACAGCATGAGCTCAAAGAACCGCGGAGAAGCTTGGGGTTGATTGACCGGTACGCGGGATATGGGAGTGACAGATTTGATGTGCTGGTACAATTTTTCTTGTTCATCGGGATATAGCGCGAGGAGTGCGAAAGTGAAACATAACGAATGCGCAGTAGTCTGGGATAAGACAATTATCAGCAGAAATCGGGGCAAAGTTTTTGTCTATTTACCTCATGTCCAGCAAGAAGGAAAATGAAGATATTGCCTATTTTAGGGCACCCTTGAGCAATCTTGTATCATCTTCAGCTTAAGACGCACCAATTAATTCGTCAGTGCTCAGTGCTTCACCATCTTCGTCATTGTTCGCTTCCAATAAGCTGCTGAAGAGGTCGTGTCTCTCCACTTTCTGTGATTTCTGACGTGCATCGATCATCTCCAGCATATATGCCTATCAACCGTTTTGAGGTTTTGTCACTTGCTTTCCGGACTGATTTGCAACCGACCTTCAGTTCATCAAAACCTAGAGCAATCTCTCTCGTTTTCTCCGTGAGTCGCATGGCCCAATCTGGGAGTATAATCTTCGCTAAGGTATTCGCAGAGACAATGGACAGGGACTTTTGAAAAGTCATTCTGTGTCCTGTGGGGATGACATTGTCTTCTTTCCAGGTCATCTTCCGGCCGAAACCAGCGACCCCAATGACAAAGAGAGCAATCTGTGGTTGGAGAAGTCACGACCAAACTGGGTGAACCAAAGAGAAATGGGCAGCGCACAGGAAGTGTGAGATCACGACAATGGTCAACCGTGATAACCTCTTTGTCGCCCCAAACGTTCTCGAATAAATCGTTCATGATGGCGATAGTCTCGTCCCAAACAAGCTTGTTGTTTCTCTATATGCCTTCGCGTCAGTATCCAATGTGGTCCTCGTCGCCAGTGGAGAACATACGTCTGAGAAGGCTGGTGCTGTGATCTTCCTATATCTTTTCCATGTTTCCCCTTCAGAGGCCACGATGTTGTGACCGAAGAATAACAGAGGCTTGTATACGTCAACAGGTTTAGGGAATTTCGCGCGGGATATGGTAACTTCCTGCGGGGGCAAACGAACATTTACAAACTATGGCTGGTATGCACAATGAACATACCTTAATGGCTTGAGCATCTGCAAGCGAAAGGTGTGCAACAGGGGGAAAGGCGGTCACATGAGCTACAATATCGCACCCGACACGCTCATGAACTAAGGCTTCAATAAACAACCAAGCAGTACTCAGGACTACTCCGCCTAATGCTCACTGGAGTACTTGTCCTCAAGTGCATGATTCAATCCTTGAGTTAGACCAGGCAATCTCTTCAAGAGTGCACCTATCGGGGAGAGACCATTGAATAATACGCGGTAACCACCAAGATTCCTGTCTTGTCGGTTCAACAAATGAGGGTTTCAAGACAGAGAACACCTAACGGTGACGTACCCTACGCTTGAAGCGGCCCGCCTGAAAGTGATAATCCTCTTGAGGACATAAATCACCGCGAGCGTGGCCACAATCCGCGAAAGCATTGGCCGCCGAGTGAGGGGGATGTTTCAGGGGTGTAATACTCCCGATGTGACCGTCATGATAACGTTAACGGCACCCATCATGCGCCATTTCATGAAAACCGAACAAGGAGTTGTTCTGACAGAATGTTCACGAGAGCCATTAATACTGTTCAATCTTGAAATTTTTGGGCATAGATTCGCTGGGATTGGGATCTGTAGCAGCAGTGTATTGCTATAAACGTTCAGCAAAACTACGCGACTAGTGTAATTAAAAGTACAAGTTCCGCAAATGCCGGTGGGTGAGGATCGTGTGGAGCCCCAACTTCATCAGAAGTGTCAAACATAACTAAGAAAAGCGGACACGCTTGGTTTAACCACAGTCGGAGATGAGATTAGCGGGCATAATCAGCAGTCAAGCTCTAAGTGATCAACAATCCCACAAGTGCTTTTGATGCCAAAGGTGTGATCGGAATAAGTTAGTACTCGAAAATGGTCCATTGACCGACCTGTGTGAGCGCATTTGTAGCCTGTTGCCCCTGTCGGCCATCTTCCGTTCACAGCGCCCATAGATTCCTACTCGACCGCCTCGGAACCGATGTCTAGGAACAGAATGATTCCGGTGTCCAGTGTGGGCTAAACATGTAAGCGAGCTACCATCCATTTACACCAAGTACAGTAGGCACACTATGTTACACATCTACATAATTATAAGCATCCATCACCTCCGCGTAAACGTAAGTGGCACTTTCACAGGCCTGATGTTTTTTGTCAATCTGAGATGTCAGACGCATGTAAGAAAGTAGGAACGCACGTTAAACTAATCAAATCAGTCGTCTTCAAGATCCTCGCTTTCCTCTGCTCAACTGTCTCCTTTGCGAATTGTGGTTCCTCCTTGACTGAGATCTTGTACCGCGACACAAGCATCGTAAGACTTGCGACGGCTTCCGTCTCAGCAAACCTGAGAACACGTGGAGCAACATAAACAACGATATTCGGAAGAAGAAAAAGCGAAGAGCACGTACTTGCGTCCCAAACACGCTCTCGGACCACCGCTGAAGGGCAAGAAAGCGTCCCTATTCCAATCTGGTTTCAAGAACCTATCTGGCTTGAACTCAAGCGGGTCCTCCCAGTATTTTGCTAAACAATTGATGGTAATGAGCTGCGCCTTCAAGCCGGTACAAATGTTGTAACGCACGGTTAGTTTGTAAGGCGGGTACGTTGATATGAACGTCCGTTCCCTTGGAATCGGCACAACAACAGTTTCGCCTTGTGCGTTTGTTGTGTTGAGTGTCGTGTCTTCTGCACTTCGTTTAGGAATAACAGTCACCTGTGACAGATGAACCGACTTAGAACGATATGCATGAAAGGAGAGTTGTGACGCATACGGAGGGGAAGAGGCGGAGGGTTTCGTTAAAGACGCTGAAAATTCCCCAATGTCAGTAGCATAGAAACAAGATTTATTGTCATGCTTACGCCATTGTTTGAGTGAGTAGCGGCATTTGCTCGTACGTCTAGGTTATAGTCGTGAGCGAGGCAAGACATGAATCTGAGTATCATGAAGACGAACCGGCGCCTGAGGATCCGGGATGACAGATTTAATATGTTGATACAATTTCTCTTGCTCATCAGGATAGAGGGCAAGAAGGGCGAGCGTGAAACAAAGAGTATGGGCCGTTGTCTGGGGAGATGCGTGAGTACTGGATGTCTCATATGTCGGGACTCTCGAAACTCTACCTCATGGCCAGCAAGAAGGAAGATAAAGATATTGCCTAGGATTGTGTCAGTCGTACAATAGTGTGAGAATATACCGGCATGCACACCAATCAGCTCGTCAGTAGTCAGGCCTCCACCATCCAGCTCATCACTGTTGGCATTCAGGAGACTAGTAAACAAATCATCCCTCTCCACCTTCTCAGATTTCAGCCGCGTCTCAACCATTTCAACCATATGCATCTGGGAAGTGACCTTGTCAATTTCAGGCTCCTTCCAAAAAATTGGTTATTCACCCTAAGCTCTTCAAAGCCAAGAACAATCTCCTTCCCCTTCTTCGACAGCGACATGACCCAACCCGGTAGAGCAAGTCGTGGAATGATATATGTTGTGACTGTATACAAAGAGTCTTTGAATGTCATCTTGTGTCCTGGTGGGATGGTGTGGCCTCCTTTCCATGACAGTTTGTGGCCGAAGCCGGCAGCACTAATCGTGAAGAGAGTGATCTGCGTATTGCAGTCAGGATAATTCATGGTCAAGAAAGGTCTTCTCCAGCTCACCGGAAGTGTGAGGTCCAGACAGTGATCAATCGTGATTTCCTTCTTATTCTCCCAAGCATTATCAAAGAGATCGTTCATGATGGAGACAGTCTCGTCCCATACGAGCCTATTATTCCTCTATGCGCTCAAGTCAATTGGGCGACAACTAAAGTCGACTGACATAGCCGAGACTCACATCTGAGAAGGCTGGCGCCGTGATCTTTCGATATCGTTTCCAATCCTCTCCTTCCGAGGCGACGATATTGTATCCAAAGAACGAAAGTGTTCCGTAATATTCAACCGGCTTAGGGAATCTCGAACGGTACGTCGTTATTTCCTGAGCTTCAGGTTTCAGTAACCACGAAGGGCAGGACCGCTAGCTACGCAAAACAATCACCTTTACAGCAGCGGGATCCGCAACGAAGAAGGCTCCCCGAGCAGGGTATACACCGACATGAGCGATGATGTCAATACCAGCCGCTGCGTAAGCTGATAAAAGTATAGTCAATACCGAGGATCAGAATATAGGAGTAGAGAGGTCGACAAACAGGAGAATTTGTCTTCAAAAGCCCAGTTTCGTCCCGGGGAGAAAACTCCGAATCTCGGTAGGAAATTCACCAGTGTGCCGCTCGCGTTAATCACTGTTCGGTATCCTGGAAGATTGCTGCATAAAAAACCGTCAGCAAATATCCCTCGCTGAAGGGGCTCCCATAATAATAGTACCACGCACCCGACGCTTTGGACCGCTTGCCAGAAATCAATCGTCTTCTTGACTCCATAGATAGTGGTCACGGCCAATAAACCCTGCCACCACATTCTGAGTTCTGGTCAAGGGCAAGATGACAAAAGCAAGGTATTCTCAGTCGGGTGAACCGGAGGCATATTTATGATTTACCTTGCCATCTCCACGCCACTCAAGGAACCAATGAGAAGCTTGGAGCAAGCGCCCTGAGAAAAACTCGCCTGTTTTTAGGCTTGTTCCCTGGCTACATGGCTGATTGTTGTCGTGTCATGTTCCTTCACGGCCATCTATTCCGAGAATAGTTCGTCAACAAGATGACCAGACAAGCGCCCGTTGGTGTAGATGATATATGAAATAATATAAGTAGAGCGCTAGGCGGCTGAGAGAATAGTGACCTCGGGACACAACACACATCAATATGAGTAAATAGCTAAGCAGGCTCAGCAAAGTATCTCCTGGAAATGACCACCATTCCGATTCATTGCTGGCACGACGATGCTCTGTAGTGACAACATCTATACAACCTCCTCCGGCACCTAGTCTCTCGTTGAAATAGTAGATCGTCTTGGCGAAGTCTTCTCGAACTCGGATGTTTTGCCGTAAACATCTCTATTTCGTCTTCCATCAAGTATACCATGATCAGGGGACTCCCCTAGCGAAACCTGTCCTCGAAGCGTCTCTCCTCGTATTTTATGAGCTTCATCTCCTCTGGGGGGAGCGTTTCGCGGAGAAGCTGGTACGCTGAGGCCATGGAGAAGTCGGCTAGGATCTCCTCCGGATATACACTTATATCCAGAGACACCAACCTAGAGCCCTGTCCTTGTCCCTTCATAGAATCAGGCCCTGGAAGGCGCGATTGCACCATTCTCACAAAAGCCGAATGAACCTCCGCTTTCATCGGCATGTTCTCGAGCACTAGTTTCTTCATCTTTGGGACAATCCGCTCCGTTGAAGTGGACTCGCCAAGGGTTAGAGCGTGCATCAAACCCACGTCGCCAGGCGTCGTGGTGAGGGTGATTTCCTCAGCATCTGGAAGGACATCAAGGAAAGACTCGACAAGGCGTGGGTTACTAATGTTGAGCCTGGCTATCACAACCGTACATCTGGACCGGTGCAGAAATCGCTGCATAACATCCAGTTGCCAATCAATATCATTAACCGAAAACTCCATCTCGACTAATCTGGGCGTAGAAAGCATATCGAACAGTCGGAAGTGATTCGCGCTAAATGTCCTCCAGGAAATGCGCCGTAGCTGTGGAAGCTCTAACGCCTGAGAGTCTCTGGGTCGCGGTGCTCTGTGAAACGTGGACCATGAGTCCAATATCTTGGCAAAAGTGAGGCAAGCCAGGTTAGGGGTGTTTTCCAGAACCTCAAGCAGGTCCCAGACGTTTCCATCATTCCAGACAAGGCACAATTCGGTTATCTGAGCCCAAGAAATTTTGAGCAGTGAAGGAGGATATAAGAACTCCTGGAATTGGACCCGCGAAAGGACTGGTGCATGGGGGAATAATTGGTGTTTAGGTGGTTGGAGGTCAGATGGCGTGTCGTGGTGGCCACCCCGAAGCATTAAATCGCAAAGGCGAGGAAAGCGCAGACTGGAGTTGTGGACAAATGGTGTAAGCAGGTGAACAGGGAAACCGAATATCATTTTCTCCCATTGCCTTGCATGCTTCATCAAGGGTAGCAAAAGTCGCTGGACGAATGACATCGTGTCGGTTGAAGTTGATTCAATAGTAACTGTGAGAGGGTAATCCCCGGAACGCTCAAGGCATAGCTGCCAGGCTGCGACTAGACTATCACCACGTGTATCTATCCTCGATACTCGAAGGGGGTCGAGGTAGACAATGATGGTTGCCCATAGCTGTGGTGTCAAAATAACTACGTCTCTCCACAGCTTGCACACAAACGTCAACCACCAGGGGTAGGTATTTCGTTGTACAAGCTGAATCCCCTGAGATGGTACGAAGGAAAATATCTCCCCCAGTGTTTCTGGAGGGAGACGATTAATTAACGCGGCAGCTTGTGGGTCGGGCATGGGAAGCCGGGAAGACCTGACCTGGAGCTTGCAAGGGTTTCCGATTGACAGCTGAGTCGGAAGCAAAGAGACAAAAACATCTTATCATCCACGCCCAGCGCTCAGCTCAGAGCGCGGGAAAGATGATAATAAGTAGTGCTCAGTGAATCCACGTGAACCGTTGACAGCAAGAAATCTCGTAAGATCGCGGACCCCGTTAGGGCTCTTCCTACCGTAAATAACTCTCAATTTACCTCCTTTCTCGCCTCTCAATCGGATTATGGACGCCATATGACTTCAGCGAGCTACCCCGCTTGTCAACTCGAAGTGGAACGGAAAGCTTGGCGCGGGGTCCAAATTAGTTTGGTTTTGAACTTTTGCGTGAACTTCTGTCCTTCCCCAGGAGGTTGATCCTCCGAGTTCCTATATTTGGTCAATCCTCCGTGAGTGCATGGTGATTCTCCAGGGGGTAGAGAGTTGAAATAAAAAAAGTGCTGACACTCGCAGGTCCATCTGGGAACGCCAAATTGGTTGTTCAGGTGTTTTCCTGATAGCAGGCTCTATGAGATCTTGGTCATTATGAACGAGTGCGCGGCAAGCTACCACCCACATCACTGTCAACTCGAAGCCCATGCGAATGTCTTAGCTGTGTGAATTTCTCCCGGGTTGTAAAGTATTTTTCAGTGAATGTGAGAAGTGTGCGACAAATCCTGTCAACTGCAAACCATGACTGGCATACGGACTCCCGCGCGGCTAACCAAGGCCACCCTGTTATTGTCACACTAGCTTTCGGTTACTATCGTACGACTGAGGTAGTTTGTCTGCAGGCCTGAAGGTTCTTTCTTGCACGGGACTCGATCCGCAAATACGAACAAATGCAATCTCCCAAAGTTCTATCAAGATGGAAGCGTCTATGAATACATGCAAAATTGTGATCCCACATAGATCATTACAAAATTTAACATCTAGTTTGAATAATTCTAAGCGACAACAATACTCTGAGGCCTGACCATACCCAGTTCACCCCTCACAAGCTTGATGGTGTATCCATTGATAGGCTCAGATCCAAATTCCTTCTGGGTGTCGAACATCTTGTGGACGGGCTTCCTCGCATTGACAACGTGCAAGACATGCTTGACGTCTTCGTCGTCAAACATAGCTTCCACTTGCGATGGTAGCAATATATCTCCACCTTCAAAGAATTCTGGAGCCACGCGTTGCTGGACGGCAGCTTCGAGTTCCGGATCAGTTGGAGCGAATACGTTTTTGACAAAGTCCATTGTCCTATGAACTTCGTCTTCGGTCACTTTCTTGTTCACATCGGCCGTTCCTTGGATAACTGTTGTTCATCAAAAAATTGTTAGCCTCGAGGTTTGAGCAACAAGGGAAGTAATGAGTTGACTGACTTGGACGCAGTAGGTCGAATGCACGGTCGAAATTATCCTCATTTACGTCGGATAGAACATTTTCAGACTGCGATCTCATCTGTTTGTATGAACCCAGCACGACGAGCATGAAACGCGTGTAGGACACCGCAACCTTGGTATCGTGCCATTTCACACATTCTTCTTCGGAAGCTGCACCCCGAATAGAAGTAGCGATGGTGCCTGCGGCAGATAGTCCTCCGGTGAAAGCAAGATGAACACCGGACGAGAAGAAGGGGTCAATAAAGCCTATCAGTCACGTTAGTCAATTGAGATCAGGATCAAATGAAATCGAAAGATGGAAATAACTGACAAGCTGCGTCGCCGACAAGGCGGTATCTCGGTCCCGCATAGGAATCGGCCGAGTAAGAATAGTCTGATGCTTGTCTAACAATGGGGCCTCCCTCTTTTTCTACCATTCTGCCATTGGGTATCAAATCTGAGACGAGTCCAGGAGCGAGCTTGACTTGGGAGAGGTAGAAGTCATGGAGAGAGGAGTTAGGGTTGCCAGATTCTTCGCGGAATGCATTGCGCTTCTGGATAGACTGGGCGTGATTCATGACTACGCCAACAGATACAAGGTTCTTCTCAAGGGGGATGAACCAAGCCCACCCGGATTCATCTGTCGAAGTCTACTTAGTAAATCCAATCTCTAATATGGCTAGCCGGCTACTCACCTGTCAAAGCTTCAATCCATATCGCGCCTTCCCTGTTGGTACCGGGTTTATATCGTCCACAGTTCTCCCAGTATCCCCAAATAGCAATATTCTTCAAGGTCTCATTGTTGTGCCTGTTCTTGAGATACTTCGTTGACATAACTCCATTCCGTCCGGAAGCGTCAACGAGGTAATCAAAAGTGATGCGACCTTCCTTGCCCTCAGAATTCTTGTAGTTCACAGCAACAGGTCGACTCTTCGGGTCATCCTGTTTCTGAAACTCGATTGTGTTCACCTTGGTGTTTTCAAAAACTTTTACACCGCAGGAAGATGCGTGTTGGAGAAGAAGATGATCGAACGCTGATCTGGACTTGAATAGAAATTAGTCACCCTATTCTGCCCTTTGATCATGTCTGGTGTAGACTTACGACATTCCAGGAACCAAATTCGGGCCCACGGCCAATGAAGTCGGTATATCCTTCCCTCTTATGCTGATTAAACTTAATCGCAGCGCCAGGCTGGTCACAGAGTATCAGCCTTTTTGTAGTTCCCGACGTTCGTTAGTTGACCACTCACTTTCGGACAAAATCCCTGTTCCATGACCTTTTCTTCAGCGCCCACGAACTGCAAGAATGGGCGCACGGAAGGCAGTAAGCTTTCTCCTATGTGATATCTCGGGAATTTATCCGCCTCGAAGAGGGTTACTTCAAAGCCTTCCCTTGCGAGAGCAGCTGCAGAGAAACTTCCGCCTGGACCACCACCGATCACAAGAATCTGAGTTTGAGTTGGCTGAGGAAGAGAGAGAGACTAGTCAGTTACGTGAGGTCCGGCCACGAGCTGTGTACTCACAATCTGAGGCATGTCTTCTTGGGAATAATGTGTACGAGGGGTATGAGTGTCCTATCCTGTTAAAGCAGTCTTCAGAGCTGTAGAGTACGCAGGGGGTATTTAAGGCCCAATCCTGAAGTGATGATACACCGGCGATCAAGGCCCTTTTGAAAGAGAAGCTCTCAAATCTGAGCGATGTTCCAGGAATGAACAGGGAAGCGAGTGGGTCAACCGCCCAGAGGAAAGCAGTGGCAAAATTTCCCCAGTTGTCACTGTTGGCATATCGAAGTCAAAAAATAGACCTAGATCATGCCAGCAGCTACAAATCAATGATATATGGATTGATTACCAGGGCGCCGAATGTAATTGCAACTGCACCTTGGTGATCCCGGAGGAGAAAAAGTGGAAACATGCGAGTGAAACAATCTAATACTGCCCAGATAGAAGGCAAGAGATTGAGTGGGTCGGGAATGCCAAATTGAAGTGATTGATGACGAGGATGAATCAGATGTAGTGGATGCTTCATATGAGAGAAAATGTCCACGTTGTGTCCTAGGATGTGATGGGCCATGGATGTGCAGTGGGGTCGAGATCGTGTCAAGGATACGAGATCAAAGGATAGACACGCAGCCAGACATCATCTTCGGTAGTTAGAACCATCAAAGTAGCAGCTCAGATGAGCCCAATACCAGTGCGCACAGCCTAAACATCGACTGAAAGTGAAGTGAATAAGTCGAAGATTGATGGGAACATTTGTCATGTGAGATAAATATTCGCTTGTTCTAATTTTAGTGTCTTTGCGGGCGTGCATGCGTGTACTGACATTGGTCCGCCAATGTAGGAGCCATCAGTCACCGTAGCTTCATTCCTTTACCCAGATTCCGAAGCTGATGGAGAACGAATTCCGGCTGAGTATGTAAATACAAACGTATCACAAAAATATAATACACCTCCATCACTCGATCATCAGAAGTCTCCTAATCTGATGTCGCAGGAATAGGCACTTCGGCCTGGGGCGTGAGTCGAACAGCATGGCGACGGAACTCAGGGCTAAAATCTCTAGTGGCTGAATGGCAAGTGACACGGTTGTCCTATACGCATTAATAGAAATCAGTGTCTCAAATTTAACTGTAGTGAAACCATCAACTACGGACCCAAATGACAACCGTGCCAGGCTCGTAACTTGCACGGACTTGGACATCAGCGCTTCTGGCGAGATGATCAAACAGAAACCTGAGGAGGTTGTCCGATTCTTCCTTCTTATATCCTACGATGCGACGAGTAAAACCTTCGTTGAGATAGAGCGCCTTTTCTCCGGTTACAGGATGAACTCGGACCAAAGGATGCTGTGTCACCGATATATATGTGCATTAGAACAAGATCATATCAAATAAATGAAGGACACGAACCTCGGTCTCTACAGGTTCCCTCCTCACAGGACCCCCAACCTTCCTCGAGTAGTCTGCTTGGTCCACCGCAGAGTGCACGGCTCTGAGGCCCTCCAATCGTTTACGAAATTCCGGCGAGAGTCGGTTGTAGGCTTCAACCTGGGACAAGAAGAGGGTATCACCACCAACCGAAGGCTGATCAAGGATCCAAAACCATGTAGTACCGGGGGGTTGTTTCTCGTAGGAGACATCAGAGTGCCAGGATACAAGATTGTTCTTGATGTCAATTTCGCGATATTCTTTATAGATGTCACCGGCATTATCACGATAGACTGCAGAAATATATCAGTTAAAATCCACCCGGGCTCAGAGAGTGTCACGTGCCAACGTGGTATTCGGGATACCCTTTCACGTTACCAGATGTAGGGTGCCTATGAATGGGCCCGAAATGCCTAGTCACCACACATGAGTGGTTCAGTAATTCATACAGTCTGCGTTCCACTCACTGAGCAATCTCGACCTGCCTGTCGGGGCCAATATCCTTGAAATCCTGGTCGCGGAAAACGAGGACCTTCCTCTCCGCAGTCAACAGGGCAAGCTCATCCAATCCTTCTTTGGAAAGCTGAGAAAGCTGGATTCCACGGATTTCAGTGCCGAGGTAAGGGCTTAAATCGCGTGTTGTGACATTGGGTGTGAGGATATTAGGTTTGGCTGGGTTCGCGCGGAGGCCCGGGTCGTCGTGGTCTGTTGCAGTCACGATTAAGCTTCAGTGGAAGTAAGCGCAGTTCTGGAAAGGAGCACACCGAAAAGCTCAAGAGGAGCCCACTTTTCGCTTACGTCGTAGTAAGGATAGTAGAATGGATAAGAGATGCCCTAATTATTGGATCAGGATCAAATGTAATATAGATGAAATATTTGTCTAACCTCTGGGATGATTCTGTTATCAGTCTGGACAGCCGGTTTCTTCAACTCGGCGACTTTGTCAGCAGGAGTCTGAGGGGCAGAAGTTTCGAGTTGAGCGACCGAAGGAGCCATAGCGATTGGATTGGATCGTCCCCATCAAGCGCCCTTGGTTTTTATACTTCTAAGCCCAAGATCTAACCTGAGCATATGAGTCAGCGAAGAGAGGAACAAGAACATGCAATTGCTCGCACCATTTCCAGGCCAGCATTCGTCATTTCGTAGCCCCAACGAAGGAAGGTAATCTCTCTGTGCATCGTATCATCTCCACAAACATGCCGAATGCCGATATCTCTGCAAGCATTTTAAGCATCATAAGACACTTTTTGAACTAAATTTGGAGGGAAGTTGGGAGACACGAGTTGGAAATATTGCGCTGTTTCCCATCAAAATGGCGCAAGGCCGCGGGTAGGGTTCCGAAAACGCCTCTGAAGAATCAAATTCAGCAATACTTTGCTGAGAGGTAGCAGTTTACGTACCGGAATGTCGTGCAAACCATGCAGCGATTTTTAGGGCACAGATATGAATCATTCAGCTCTGGGTGTCATGACTGCAGCCCATTTCTCCACTGCCGAATTCCGAGTTCGACGAAGAAGTCTCTGCACACCTGTTCTGAGGTCGTCTAAGCCTTATACACGAGAGCTCGAGGTCGTCCAAAGCTGGCTATGGAAAAAGGGCACATGCAAGGGCTCTGCACGGCACAGCTGAAGTTGTATGTGTGTGACAGGTTATTCGCGTATGGAACGTGGCACGTGTATGTGTGACATCATGAGCATGTACATTCGTGAGCCTAATGAGACCAAGTCTGATAGGCTGCGATATGATTCCAAGGAATCACAAAAATACGAAGTACGATACGACGATGGTGTCCCATGGTGACTTCCAGCTCAAACTCACATGGTACTTCAAACCAAAGCATCATCCGATCTCGGATTCTCTCTCAGGGGCAGGAACAGGGATCCCACTTGCAGAGAATATCTATATCACGACTTACAAGGGCATTCAATAAGAAAGATAACTCAATGAATCTCTGATAACTGCGATCGTACGCAAGGAAAACACCCTTAGTGTAGAAACATTCAAGTTCAACTAAATTGGCCCTAGGAACTGCTGGCAACGTCTAGGACGGGAAGGAGGTGGATGAGGGCTGAGGATGGTGAGAGTGTGATCGGCAGAGATCCTTGGAGTGAATGCAGATAAATTCCGGGAGTGTACCTTCCATAAGTGTACGGTAGCTACTTGCAAGTGTGTCGTCGAGTATAACAAAATCGGAATCTCCGGGATCAACAGCGAGAACATTGATGATTAGTCGATAATTAAATAGAGTTGGAGCATCTGCCAATCCTCCCTGGCCTCTCGTGGAGCGTGGCAATTCATGAAATTCTTCTGCTACGCTGATTGTCATATAATTGATATAATTCTTAACCTGAGACTGCGCAATCATAGCCACTTAGTAGGCTAAAATTAGATCGTAGTGGGAGTCGGAATAAACTGATATCCCTTCGTTCATTTTGCTCTCATAAACTTGCAGCAATTATCTTGCAGTTAGTGTTGATACGTTCTGGACCTCTACATTTCATCGTTCGTCTCCTTTTTTCACTACCATATAATTTGACCATCGCCTTCGAAGCCGATCTGGCAGAAGTTCTATTCCGACTTACCGATAGCCGCTGAAATGTTCAGGGCAGCCCGCCGAACTCACTGACAATGCTTCTAATAGTAACATTGCATGGTAGCACTACCAGCAGCAACACTAAGAGAGATCCCTATCGACTACGAAATCCTGGGCATTGGATATAAAGTACCTTTGTGTTTAGCTGATGCTAACCCAACACCATGCTTTCCTCTATTTACTCTCTGCTGGGTCTGGCAGCAGCAGCCCTGCAATCTACAGTTGCAAGGGACTGCCGGAACGTACCTGGAAGCCCGGGATATCCTTCAGACGCCCAATGGCAAGTTTTAACAGAATCCGTCTCTGGGCGTCTCGTTCATGCAGTGCCGTCTGGTCAATACTGCCGTCAGACAAACTGCACTGATGTTGAATGGGCAAGTGCCAAATGGCGGAATGAGATACCAGGGGCAATGAATCTAGTCAGTACATCTCGTGTAGTACTCTCACCGTGTGACTTACAATTGGTGGCACCAGGTCAATTTCGAGCAGGTTAGAGCTCTCCTATTAGGCTGTTACAGCTTAAGGCCGTAAAGCTTGATATAATGTTCCTCAGGACTATGACTCCAACCCACCGTCCCTTTGTGGGCGCACCACCCCCGAAAATTGCGGCCAAGGTGACGTTCCACTGTATGCCATTCTTGCAGAGAGCGTTGAGAATATCCAAGTGAGCAATGTGAACCAATCGATCGGCTCCAGACCCTCACGATTTGCTAGGCTAGCGTCAACTTTGCGCGCGAGCACAATCTTCGTCTGTCGGTGAAAGCCTCTGGCCACGACCTGCTAGGCCGTTCTACCACCAAGAACTCCCTTCTTATCCATACTCACAAGCTCCAGTCAATTGATTTCACAAACAATTTCCATGTTGGTGATGTCAATCTTGGATCTGCTGTCACTGTTGGAAGTGGTGTGGGTTTGAGTGCGATGTACAACGCGTCAAAAGAGGTGAATAAGATTTTCGTTGGTAGCTCGGCAGCCACTGTAGTCGCTGCCGGTGGATATATTCAAGGCGGAGGACACTCTGTATTGTCCCCTCTACTTGGACTAGCTTCTGATAACGTCCTTGGTATGTGCTGCTGAAAAGATCTTGAGCTTGATATCTGATATTCCATCATAGAGTTCAATGTCGTAACCGCCGATGGTTCCGTTCGTCGTGCAAATGAGGCAGAGAATTCAGATTGTATGTGTCATGCACTTGCACCAGACACTCCTCTAACCTAGTCTTAGTGTTCTGGGCAATGAGAGGCGGAGGGGCTGGTTCTTGGGGTGTTATTGTCAATGCCACTTTCAGAACCTACCCGACTTTTGAAGCCACACAGTACACCATTCTCGTCGCTGCCAACGACAGCAGCAGTGTTGGTGCCATTTGCGAAGCCCAAGCCAGGCATGCCTTTGACCTCGATCCAATGAAAGCTGGCCTGTATTTCGGAATCACCTACACTGGGTCGAACTCTCCGGCATACATCATCGGTATCACTGCAGTTTTCCCAAATGCCACCTCCGAACAGGCCATAGCCGC
The DNA here is from genome assembly GCA_013368445.1 of Leucocoprinus leucothites. Lineage (NCBI taxonomy): Eukaryota > Fungi > Basidiomycota > Agaricomycetes > Agaricales > Agaricaceae > Leucocoprinus > Leucocoprinus leucothites. The sequence continues at coordinate 996,244 of JAACJO010000009.1, forward strand.
ATCAGCACCTTTGTTGGAAAATATTATCAGTGTCGGGGGTGTCGTACTTTCGAACACGACGACGACGACGAACATCAATGAATTACTTGCTCAAACCGATGACGAGTCTGGGTCCTTTGGCGCACTGGGATCTCGTCTGGTTCCTGAGTCATCATATCGTCATTCCCCCAAGAAAATTGGAAATACGTACAAGAGCCTTCTTGATGCTGGAACATACATGTACGTCCCAACAGCGATCTCCCGTGAGTTGCACTGAAACATTAGTTCTAGAATTACAACAATATTTGTTGCTGGAGGCAAGGTGGCAGAAAATGCGGACATTGATAGTGCGGTAATTCCAGGCTGGCGAATGGCGAAGGCCCATGTGCGTTTCCACCACATCGCGAGTTTGTAGCTTCTCTCACCATGTTTATCCGATTATCCAGACCATCGTCGGTACCCCAATACCTGAGCAAGGGACTATCGAGGAAATTCGCGCAGCAGAGAATTTGTTTAAAACCACACAACTTCCGATCCTCGAAAGCATCTCTTGACCTTCCCCTGCAGCATACAGCAACGAAGCGGATCTCTTTGAGGACGAATGGCAGACTGTCTTTTATGGAAATAATTATCCCCGTCTCAGCGCCATCAAGACTCGGTATGACCCAACGGACTTGTTCATTGTTAGGACTGGTATAGGTTCTGGGGGGTGGGATTCGGACGGTTTATGCAGAGTTTAGATTTGCCATATCATTACGGAATCCGGAATGATCTAGTGACGTGATAAACAAGGTTTTGGATGGCGCGACCCGGAGACTTTGGAAGGAAAGCCTTGCCTCAGGACCTTTTACATAACAACTTGAGGGCTTAGAGGATCGTAGGCATCTTCTGTCTTAAACGCTGATTAGTCACCTGAACAAGAAAGTTGCGAAAGTTTACTAGACCCGAAAAACCCGAGGGCTCAGCAAGTGACCATCTTAAACGCATACTACGGAATAATCATCATGACAGAGTTCAACCGAGATACAGTTCAATAACATACAGCACTCGCAAGCCTACAAATGAACGCCAGCGTGTTCAAATACCCTAGTTTTCATCATGAGTTTCCTCATGCTCATGAGGGTACTGGACACCGAACATCTTCCAGAAAACGTGTCCAATAACCCTGACACCATCATAGTCCTTAGCCCATCTTTTTCCGGTACCACTCAGCACCATCGGCTTCGCTTCTGCTTCTCTCCCCTTCGGCCCGAAATAGTGGTCGACTGTCTTTTGGGTAATTGTGCTCTTCTCTTCACGTTGACGGGCGATCTCACTGACGATTCTTTCAGTGAACTCTGGATGGCCTTGGGTAGTGAAGATATGAATCCGCTCGTAAAGGTTGAATTCAGCGCTCGGGTCAGCACTCGGATCGAGGGGATAGTATTTGACAATGCCCTGGTTTGGGTAATCCGCAGAACTTGCGAGCAAGTAGATCTCGCCCGTCATAAGGAAGTCAGCCAGAGACTCAATAGGGACATGGTCTTGGTGGAATTGTTGAAGATCCTAGGGCCGGGAACCAGACTTGGTGAGCAAACATCTTAGGAAGTGATAAAAGTCAGTATGTACTCACCAATCTCTCCTTGCCGAACAGTATTTTACCCATGTAAGTCGTATTGACGTGTGTGGGCCCAATCTCCCAAGGCCTCTGACGAGACCCATCGACGGTTCCACCTAGCGCGCGGTTGACGATCTGGTGCCCAAAGCAAATACCTATCATAAACGATAAGCATCAAAACATAAGCTGGATCAATCGCATGTTGGACTAGGCTTACCATAAATTCTGACCTCGGGGAAGTTAGTGCCGACCCTGCGAATGAAGTCCACAAGCTTGAGAACCCAGGGGACGTCCGACCAAGCATCCGCAGCTAGATGTAGGAACAGTACTTACGCATCAGCATGGATCCACACTGAATGGTAAAGGAATGCGAACATGATCCAGAGACTAAAATACCGTCATAGTCGTCGATGTCGTCGTCGTCGGGGAGGGAATCGTTGTCTTGGTAGACCTTATAAGCATCAACCTTGGGTTTGACCTTTGACTTGTGCGGCAGAGATTTCTTGAGCCAATGCGTATAGACCTCGAGGTAATCGCCGTTATCCTTGTAGACCTGGCCAGTGAATTCTCCACAACACAACAGAGCGATGCGGACTTTGCGGTTCTTAGCAGCCTTGGCTTTTACTTGGGTGGCCATTATTGTCTGCTGGAAGCGTCCCCTATACAGGTCTTTATAGTCATCGAACCAGATCTAGACGGCCATTGACCAATCTGTGGTCTTCATGAATGACAGGTAGATTACTAGTGTCATCAGGATTCTCTAGTGTTTACGGTAACATCTGTCTCTCGCACACCGATCAGGGCGTGACTAGTCGCATTCCGCCAATGGCCGACTTGAGCTTGAGTGTATCTGGAGCCTCGTTGAGAGGTGAAGAGCTACTAGGACAAGGCGGGTCTGACAAGTGAATTTGGAATCAATGATACTAGTAACCGGAAATCATTTCCTAGAAGTTAGATCCTAGTTGTACAAAGGAGTAGGCTTGTCTGCATTTCAAGGCCGTGGTCATCTGGTGTACAAAGTGTTGATTGTATCGCCTCGCAATCAGAAAGACCCTAGAAGCACTCAACAAATCAATTCGAAGGCCTTGAAAGAACCGCTCGAAATGAGCAGGGACAGATCACTGGGCGATATTAACTTTGAATTGATTTTGGCAGCTGGCGGCCCGCCAAGCCATGATCTTCAGCTGCAAAAGCGAGCGGCCTTTACGCGCCTGGCTATGAACGAGTTTCATCTCGTCAGATGAAGCTAGTTGTTAGAACAAATGTGTCGGTACAGTAAGAGACGCGAAGTTCTAGTCTAGTAGTAATAGAAATCACCCACTCCCTCGTCACTGTGTGCCACAATTTCTTGTGTATGTCACCCTGAAGAGGATGTCGCATCATATCTTAATTGCATAGGATTTGGTGCATCAGTTTCCAGAAGACCAAGGCCGCCACAGTTTTCAGCATCCCCGGCTATCTTGATGTATTCTTCGAGCTCGCGACAAATATAAGTACTTCTCGCTGAAAGTGAGATCTGGGCCACGCCTACTCCTAAAGTACCGTTGTTTGTCATGTAGAGAAGATGTCATCCAGGTTTTGATCGGACACCCTGAAGCTATGACCCTTTGTTAGAGGCCTTGGGTATTAGCAATTCAGGAGCCCACTCCATTGACCCGAGAGCTCATAGAGCATCCTCGCACCATCAATACACCGATAAATGGTAGCAATTAGAATACGAAAACGTCACGGCACTGCCGATAGGATTCAAAAGAATTAAGCCTGAGGCTTGGATTACGAGAGATAGGAGGTCTGGTAAACTTGGCGTCCCGGATACGCCGTGTCGGGCAAGATCCATGGTGGATTTTGGGATCCTTCGGACACTTCTTCCTCCGAGGGTACTTAGGGGCAAGCTTGTATTGGGCGCCCTCAAGCACCGCGGTCGAGATAGATAGGTCTAAACTTTACAGAGCGCGTTCGTCACTCCGACCAGATGGCACTCAATTGGTCGAACTAACCTTGCACGAGGTGGCATTCAAGTAGATTGAATCATGATGGCTTTCTAGGGGAAATCAGGAGTTTAATTTCTCCTACTCAGAGAGCGAGCCGTCTGGAGCATAAGGTATCTCTCCTGTAATACTAGTCATTGTGCCTAATTTCACCAGTACGTGAAATGGTTGGGTGGGGAGGCATCTACCGGTGTCAAGCAGGGACCAATCACAACCCGATCACAGCTTCCAAGAGACCAGGTTCTGCGTCATAAAAGTCCAACACTTCAAAGCAAGAACGTAAATGAAGGCACCGGGATACTAAGGAAGGCCGTGCTCACTGATGATGCCGAAGCGTTTGCCCTTGCGCTCTTTTAGCCAAGGTAATAGCCGCCGATTCATCCCCTGCACGGCATTACCATCTCCGAGGGCATAGAGCTACGAAGCCGATATCAGTGGCCATAGGAACGGGAAGAAGAGGGAGTACTGACAATGGGAGTCATGGACGTGTTGGCTAATGGGATGAACGCAGCACTCGCAAAAGTGATGTACAACTGATCGGGATGCAGGTCCCGTGAAGTGGCATTTGTCAAATGTTGCGTCGTGGCGTCGAACTTGGCTTGAATGTGGTCTACAGGCGTCGCATTGGCAGGCAAAATGATGTTGTAGAAATCTTCAATGTAGGCAATTTGGTTCCCTTCTCGGTTGTACACGAGTTCAATGCTCTTCCCATTGTCGGTCCAACGATCAGGGCCAAGGTCGATGCCAATCTGTTTGGGGTGGTCCGCGGCATCGAGGAGAGGGAGACTGTAGCGTTGGAGAAGCGTTAGCTTGCCGCGTGCCTCACCGAGTGTGCCGAGCTAGAGGACAAGGAGGGCAATATGAGCATGCAAACAGACAATGCTTCTCGTGATGAATACATACAGTTCCGTTTCGTTGAACCCAGTAATGTTTGGCGAGTTTCGTGTTGAAAAAGTCATATATGTGCTGTTCAAGTTTAACGTCGTCTGGTGTCCCAGTCCCACCTTCGTGATTGAGGGAAATGAGGACTGCTTCAGTCGGATGTTGATCGAGCCAATGGTAGAAGCCGAAGAAAACATCTTCCAAGCGAGTTGTCGGGGCAAGAAGAGCCTGGGCTTGACGTTCTTGTAAGGATGGTGATAGTGATACGCGAAAAGTGTGAACGTACAATGGTAGAAGCCAACAGTGTCGTTCCCAGGGTTATACGCATAACGCATGTCAAACACTCGAATGCCATCGTTGAGCATCTCGTAAATCGAACGTTCTTGACAACGGAACACTTCTGCAGGAGGAATACTAGAAGTTTGGGTCAGGAACCTCCAAATCAAAGAAGGGAAGATCTTACGGGCCAGTATACCGCAGTAACTCGGCTTGTCTCGCGTCGGAGTAGTTGCCTGGTTCGTGGTCAGCCTTCGATAACTTGGACGAGACGAGCAGAGGTGATACCTGTCGCAGCATCATGTACACCAGGCAGGTTCATGTGGACGAACTTAGTATCATCCGGAACTCGGGCCATCCAGTCGCATGTGCTAGATCGAGCAGAACACCCCCCATCGATTCCTAGCGAAGGAAATTTATGTCAAATAACCTGGAGAGTATCCCAGTATGGTCGGGTACCTAAGAGAGGTCGACCACGGTCTAAGATTTCGTCAAGCGCACTTTCAGCAAGAAAGTTGTGCTGATCTCGAAGACTGGGCATAGCACTGACAACACAGAAAGAAGATAAAAGAACGAAGAAACGCCAAAACATGGCAGAAACTATCAAGGTGGCGGGCCAGAAGGGTTTGACAGAGTACGTTCAACAATCGAATTACTTAACCATTTGACGCCCAACGACCCATTTTATTTTAGCATTATGCCCCACGACTCCTTACGGACACGAAGCTGGACCACGCGGACGATATTCAAATAACATTCCATATTCTCACTGGCCTATCCCCAGCAGAAAAGAGGAAAGGCGAACGTGCAGGACGTAGCGATGCCATTTTGTTGGTCTAGTATGCTCTCGACCGTGTGGGCCGCCATCATCGATCCAAATATTCGTCCATAGTGGGATATCCAATTTGAGATTCAAATTCCCGGTTGCTCAATCCCAAAGTCAACATCCAGATGCCTACACACGTTCATCAAGAAAAAACCTCAGACAGTCAGCGTAGGTGTTCTCCTGACACGTTCATGCATGTTCCTGGGAACCTGATTGCCACAGTGAGGACCCTGGTCTAATTGAAAGTCTCAGAGAAGAGCCCAAAGTTGTCTCGAACTCGCCCTACTATGTCCCCGTTCATTTTGTTGCTGGGTATTGCCGGCGTCTCTGCCACCGCCTTACATTATCCTCCGAGCTCGACGAGCATCAACAACTTGACCTTCGTGTTAAATGGGACTGGCCGACCTGGCATATTCAACTCCTCAGTAACGCCTGACAAAGAGTATGGCATCTATAACTGGTGTAATATGCCACACGTACGCACCAAGGAGTATCGGTACGCACACATTTTCAAATTTCAGGTTCAACTGTTTCTGATGCGATCCGTGACGTTGAAGCACACCCTCAAAGGACTTCGAGCTTCAATTTGTCGAAGTGATTCAGCGACACCACAAACGCACCCCTTATTCGTCAAACACATTCTTCAAAGAAGATGTGAGCTGGGATTGTGACGGCTCTGGCCCGGTTGTAGGGCTTTCTAGGTGCAAAACGCGCCACTTCCCTCCACACTATTCGGCCTAACCTCGTCGTTGCAGCTCAAAGGTGGATATTACGCAAGTTGAAGTATGCTTCTGGAAAATATATCGAACGCTTGAGCTCATGTCCCTCCTCCATTCCAGTGGCAAGCATCAGTGCCTCCAGCGAATCCTTTTGCTACTCTCGTCGGTCCAGGCTTCCTGGGTAGCACGTATGTACATTCGAATCTTTCATTGTTCCTTCCAGCTCTGCTCACTCTCACGGATTACTAGGTGCCAATTCCCTTCAATCACCGCGGAGGGGCTGGCTGATTCCTTTACACATGGATCTGTGAGTCTTCTGGTCTAAACCCTTGGATCAGTGTTGACTTTTACACCACACAAACAGGATCTACGTCGTGTATATGCAAAGCGCCTTAATCTACATGACAAGTTCGACCCTTCGGTCGGTCGCATTCGTGAGTTTGTCGCAGGTTTTCCAAATCTTGGTCAACTAACCTGTTCGTCTCTAGGGGTAACTAACAATGTCATTACCTCCCAAGTGGCTTCTGGCCTTCTCCGTGGTCTATTCCCTGACAGTGATCACATTCAAGTTGAAGTGCAAGCGTCTCCATTCGACTCGCTCGAGCCTGCATATCCCTGTTCAAAAGCTAATGCTCTCCGGAACAACTTTACGACAGGTAGCGGCGGACAAGTGTGGCAACAGCACCTGACAGAAGCAGCTCCCCTCTACACCAAACTTGATAGAGTCTCGGGCATCGTAAAGGACGATACCGGGGGCTGGCATGTGAGCTTCGACCAGTACGCACAATGCCTTCGGATCTTGGCTATATTTTAAAAAAAATCCCTGAAAATTGTTCTAGCTATTACGATAACATGAGCGCAAAGCAGTGTCACGGAAAGCGCCTTCCATGCAGTACAAATGATACATCGTTATGTGTCACTCAGGACGAAGTACGTCTGGAGTTTCCTTTTGTACCCTTCCTATATCACGTATACTGACCTTTGTTTGTCCATGTATGGCAGGCCGATACTGTCTACCGTCTTGGCAGCTGGGAGTACTCCTACCTGTTTCGTGACGCACCCGATTCTGCCGCTTACTCAGCTCTGCGCTATGGTGCTTATGCTCTCGAACTGAAATCGCACCTCACAGATGTCATGCATGGCAAATCCAGATTGAAATACATACACAATGTAAGATACGTTCATGGGTGTTTGATGACTGAAGAACCGATCTATGGACTATTTTTCTTCTAGGTCGCCCATGATGGCTCTGTGGCCCCTCTCCTTGGTTTGCTCCAGATCGACGTCATGGTTTGGCCTGGGATGGGATCAGAAGTGGTGTTCGAACTTTACAAAAATGCTCGTAGCAAGCAACATTTTATCCGTGTTCTGTGGTCTGGACAACCGATGAAGACCTCGACTCCATTGGGTACCCTTGACATGGTCAAGATTGAAGACTTCTTTGCGTGTATGTGTCTACTTATATCATCTTTAAGCCATACATATCCCTCATGCGTCGTCTTCTTTGAATGATAGATATTGATTCCATGGTCGGTTCTGGGCCCGAGCTCGTCAATGCTTGCAACTCTTAACTCCTAATTTAACTACCAAAGTTCCGAAATTAAGGACCTCCGCTTGTCAGTATATAAATAAATTATCTGGATTCCCAGGTCATTTCCATCTTTACGTTCCGTTCGTTTGGGATTTGAACCATTCCGCTGGCGAACAAGATTACCATTGTTGATGAATGCGCACACATGGAAGCTATGTAATAATACAATTGATATGCCAGTTCTATCCACAATCACTGATAGAAGTCTCTCGCTCCTTCCCTGAGCATACATGCTCCTCCACGGCCGCGGAATAACGTACCTGAGCCGCTATTGAGTTTCTTGACATGTTATCAAGACTCTGGCTCCCGTCAATTCCGTGCCGATAACAAGTCCAATGTAAAACCGCAAATGTTAAGCCGCGTGCATAATTATAATGCACAGAAAAGGAAATAATTTAAAACTCCCCAACTCTCGTTCGATCGCTCTCCGGACTCGCGGGATATCCCATTCGGTATCTTTCCACCGAGTCCATTCGATATGGTGGGGCGGGTATGACAATCGGTGAAGCCCGAGTCACCGGTACACCGTCTGAGTCCCGGTTCCTCTGACATTCGAGGTCATAGTTAAATTCACCAGAAACTCCCCGTGAGTTCGGGTTTCCCAGACTCGTGGAGGTTTCGTCTTTGCAAGTCGTTAGATTGTTGGTTGTCGTTGCTTGAGCATTTGATTGGGTGCTCGAAAGGCCAGTTTGCACAATAATCAGAGTTGGAACGAGGCCCACGATTTGGACGAGGCCAGAGTCAAGTAGCAGCTGGTGGGCATCGTTGAGCGGCGGGTGTGGAGTTGGTCAGAAGAAGTGGGAAAAGAATGACTTACGGCGTGGAGAACAACGTCGAGTATGACATATATTGAATATATTAGACCTGACTCGATGCTACCAGCAAACCGAACATTGAGCCCTCTGGGGAAGACAAGAATGATGATGATGAAAATCCGACTTACAAAATAGCCATGGCCGTTCTGTACTTCTTAGTGAGCTTCGGACCGACTAATCCTTGTGTCTGTCTTGCTATCCACCAAATGCGGCCCGCTATAGTGTAAGTGATTAAGTACCACACTTGCGGGTCCGAGGTGGGAAATTAGGTGCGTACCCATTAAACTGGTCACAACCCAATTGAGGGCAAGTGTCGAGAAAAGAAAGACGGAGAGGAGGGCCCGGAAAGGGTATGCATCATCTGACAGCCCGACAAAGAGGTAACCACAGACTGAAAATATGTTGAAGATGAATTGGGAGGGAACGGACAAGGTGGAAAAGAGACTTACCGGAGCCGCCCAGGAGTAGTAGGCATGGCAGGATGATTATGCGTTTGTTGTTGTTCCAAAGACAATGACAACGGTAGATCTACTCGAAACTGGTAGTGAGCGCAGGAATACCTTGCATATCAGTAGTTGCTCACTAGTAATAAATCTGCGACAATGCTAAGGGATAGCAGAGGTCAGGCTCGGTTATCACTTGGTGGGACTTCAACCTACTTGCTCGTGATGTAAAGGAGGAATTTGTACTGGAGAACTTTTGCTGGTATCTCTGGCCCATCATCGTCATCGTCATCATCATCGTCCCTTGTTTCAAGACCTGCGTTTTGCTTGGGGAGGATGAAGAAATGCATGTTGAGAATTCCCCACACGACGTCCGCCGCCGCCAGGAGAAACATTGTAACAATGCCAACTAGTATCAGTTTCTGCAGGGAACGCCTGTTACGCAGTAGTATGTGCATGCATGTGCCGAAGAGGGCCACATAAAGACCTATGCCCCATGCAAAGCTCATGTCAGTGTGTTTTCTTCCAGTAGCAAATCGCATGCGCTTCACCGAAAAGAAACATCTCAAACTGCATGAATCAGTATAATCAAAACAGAGGGTCAAGCGAGGAGCATACCAGCATAGCGGAAGTATAGACGCCTGTGGAATAGTACGCCTCATCGGTCGAAAAAGAAAGGAAGACTGCGGCATGAAATCTGTTGTCCATTGGAGCGAATCGGACAGATAGGGAGATTCAATATGAGAGGGGAGGCAATCAGATTGTAGAATGTGCCCTCCAGACGCTGTGCATAAATGTGCAACCAAAGAGGGAGGGGATGATAAAGGAGACGGTCTTGGCGAAAGTCAAGCCAAGAGCTGGCAGTGGCATAGATATTCACGAAGTGCAGAGTGTGGAAATGCTTTGAGAAGTAATTTGGAATACACGCATGTCTCCCCTACCCACTGACTATTTTTGCAGCATTTCATAGGTTGTGATGTTGCCGTGTATGAGAAAAACGTAGGGTTGGTGAGAGAAGACTTGGGTCAAATGAGGTAGAGCTATTTTTGGGTTTGATCAGGCCTTCGCTGGCAGGCGCTTGAAGGTGATCGGCTGCCTCAGCCGGACCCTTTGCTACCCAAAGTCAGCCTATCATAAGACTATCATATCTATGTATTGGAGCGGCCACTTGGATAGGCGTTCTTCCATGACGGGACATCTACGGAGAGCGGAGGGAAAAACCCAGACTATTGATTACAGACTACAAACCAAGGCTTCTCACTCCGTGGGGTATTGAAAGAGAAATGAAATCTCGTAGACCAGCAGAGCTCAGCTTGGCAAACATGTTCCCAATGATGATTCCATGACAAAATGTCGCGACCATGCTGTGTACCTAAGTTCGGCAGAACAACTCCTCGCCCGGGCAAAAGGTGGCAATGGGGAAATCTAGGATCATAAGGCAACTTGTACTCGCACGAAGAGTTACGAGATGATGTAACTATTCGTCTAATACCAATCTGGAAGGAGTTGGGACGAGGAGTAATATCGGAGCAAATACCATTATACCACATGTTGGAACACTCAGTTGGATTAGTGAATGTTCCCTGGGGCCGGGTGGACTTTCAAACTAGTATTTATTAGTTTACCCTCCAAGGGAAGTCCTTCAACTTGCTTCGCAGAGTTTATGTCTTCATTTGAAGCAAAGTGTCCAGAGAAATTTCGTCATAAGTATCAAACAATAATTGCTCAATCATGAAGGCGGTGAAATATAATCGGAGCTAGTGTACAATGAATCCAATGTCCTCTCGGTTTCAGCCCAGAAGTCATCAGGTTTTGGCAGGTTGCCTATACAGACGTACGAGTTGAGATATGTCCGGGCTCAAAGCGTATTTCAGTCCCACAGGCCCTAGGTGGACCAGGTTGGAACCCGGATCGAGCGATTTCTACTGTGTCGTTAACGTCACGCGTCTGTCTTCCTAGACCGACTTGGACAATGATTAAGGTAGGCACGATTGCCTTCAAATACGTCAGATCCAAACAACCAAGGAATAATCTCAAGCATGTCCTTACAACAATTTGCGTGAGGCCGACGTCAAGTTGCGTCTAGTGAATAACCAGTAGTCAGTTTTGAGCTGACTTTCAGATTGCGGAACGCAGTCGCTTCACTTCAATCAGAATCAGATCAAGGAAGAGATATAGCGAATATATCGCTCCGGACTCAATTCTACGGTGAAATAATGAGCTCAGGTTGAATAGAAAACAATAGAATCGATGCCTACATGAGAGCTGTGGCATAGCGATATTTCCGAGCAAGCTCTTTTCCAAGCACAGCAGATACTCGACGTGAGATCCACCAAATTCGTGAGGCTTGGGGGAGATCAGTTTTGTTGACCCAGCCAGTTTGAGGGGTTGTCTCACCCATCAATATGTTGACGATGATATTGAGGGCAAGAGTCATAAAAAGATAAATGCCATTAGCTTTCCACTTGATATCTGACGAGGTTACTGCGGCTTGCAGGACATAGCCACAAACTAGGCACCGCTGAGAAATAAACTACTCGCAGGATGTAAAGCAGGATACTCACCTGAGGTTGCAATGAGAGCGAACAAAGGAAGTGCGATTACTCGTTTGTCCCGGCCCCAAATCATAAAACATCGGTGTAGCTGTTAGGTGGGTTGTAGATCTACGATAGATGAAAGCTACCGACAGCACTTACAACCAAGCAATCGGCGATGACACTGTATAAGACGTCAGTCTGGTCAACAGGATAGCTTTGGATAGACTGTACTTGTTGGTCACATAGAAAAAGTATTTCGGGTAAATCAGCCGAAATGATGCGGGCTTCTGTTTCAAAGTGTAGGTGAAGAGGATGTAGTAGCCTAATACAAGGTCCGCTGTGGCTAAGGTCAGCATAATACATCCTGCAGACAATAACCATCGCCAATGATTGGAGGATTTGTTCTTCAACAGAAGAGCTGCTGCGACAACTGAGAGAACTAGAAGAATCCCTGCATTGGACATCTCAGCATGGCTGCCTTGAGTTCGTTACTATTGTCGTACCGTAGAGGAGAGACTCGAACTTATATATCGCCCAACATCAGAAGCAAAAACACATCATAGTGAGTTTTAGTTACCAGGTAAGCAGAAACCCAGGTATCCAAAGGTATCGAAACGACTTCATCCAGGACAGATCCACGAATTGTAAGGTCCATCGTGACAGTGGCTGGTCGAGGGCACTGGCAAGACAGGCGAGCGATTCTCCCCGAACTTAGGGCCTTTATGCTTGACAGCGTTCATTTGTGGTGCACAGCCTTCCTTCATTTTGGTAAAGCCCTGGAGCAACCTCTTCTATACAATGCCTCCAAGATCCTTAACAAGGTGACATTAGATGGGCGCCGTGCGGCCCTACAACATGAGGCAATAGTGTGTTGATAGCTCTAGGTCCCGTCCGCCAACGCATCCTTTTCCCGCAAAATGGAAAGCGTTTTCAAGCTCGTCTGCAGTTCACTTGCAATCAAAAAGATTCTGCAGGAACCTGGATACATATGTAGGTGCTGTATCAGTATGGATCCACTGAGTTTTCATATCTGACAGTCGCGGGTGAGTGTACGTGACATGTGATATACATCATGATCGATGACCTCGGCCGACGTGATTGTGCCTGGCTATAGTACATATTCGCTAGGATAAGAGAATAGGTATACGACGAGATTCTGCGCATTGCCTAGTCCCCCGCAAGCTTGCTCTTAGTGGGGATGCTCCAGGTTTTGTGGTCTTGTATGATCTCTTATAGGTAAGTAGTTATTTAATACTCAGCTTACACGTTCTCAGTATGCGGGAAGTATCAGTACTTAATGAGTGAGCTGAGGTACAGCAATTGGTTGTAAATCGGTCGAGAGATTCATGTTCATCGGATCACGACAGCACGGGCCATTACCAGTCGTCGAGGCTGGGAGGGAGTACCAGGGGCTTGTTGGAAACTGAAAACAGCGGAGTGAAATTGATTCACAACGAAAAGTAGGAATACAAGGACAAGAGGGATAAATGCAAAGCTAGGCATACAAAGGACGGCAAAGATTGACCTAAACGTACTGACGAAGGTAACTCCAAAGGTGAGCTAGCTTTGTTACCGGACATATCTTCAGATGCTCCGAGCGAGTGATACGAAACTCTCCTTGCTGCCATTACTGCCAAGTATTCGTACTGACACTCTCCCAGAAGCTATGAGTGACATGAGCACCACATCCCCCCAAGAAATATTTGAACTCACGCGCAGCGATTGAGAAGACCCTGATCAGTCGGCACAACGTGGAATACAGGTTGACCTGCCTCTGTCTTATTGAAGACCATCTCGGCATGACCAGCTTCAGTCCACCTGGGCCACTGCGGTAAGGTGTTGGAGGGATCCCATTTGACATTTGGGTCAAGCGAGATTGCAAAGTTTAGGGGCGATTCACCAAAATTCTTCTTGAACTCGGTACTGTTGAACGGTGGGGATGAATCGAGTCCGATGGGAGAGCTGAGATACAGTAAGCACAAGGAATACGTAGTAGACGTGGGTGGGATACAGACGTGGGGAAGTAGTAAATGAGATCGTCGAGGTGATATGCAGGAGGAACAGCTAATTCACCCTATTTTGGGATTGAGAATGGACCTCGGTGTATTTCCAAGACAATTGCGTACCTTATACCCTTTATCCTTAACTGCACGAAGTACGGCATATGTCGGACAAATGAAGACCGCTGTGTCAACTTTCAGTGTAAGTCCCACTTTACATGAGAACAGACTTACAATCACTATTAATAGCGATGGCTTGATCGATCGGTTCTCCTAGGTTCGCATATACAGCTACAGCCTCGTCAATCTGTTTCCTTGTAAGATCTGGCCACAAGTTCGCCAAGTACTCCGGAATCTTGACGGTATCAGCGGTAGCAGGGTCTACAAGATCTGGAAGAGCCGATTCATGCTCGTTCGTGACAGCAAAAATAGTGTTCTAAACGGGTCGCTGGGAGTGAATATACCGATTTTACAGAGGGAAGATCAGCACATACTGCGTTCAATTTTCCCTGGCCAAGCAGCACGGAGGGCCGGTCGGTAATGAATCTACCATCAATGACAGGGATAAAAGTAAGAAGTCCCCAGAATCCATTGAAGGTTATTTTAATGTTTGCCTCTTCAAGAGTGCTGGCATCTTTTTGGCGTAAGCAGGCGAGCGCGTCTGAGGCAGAAGAGCACCTGTGGAGGTGGAATCAAATATCAGTACATTCCCAGTTCTACGGGACCGAACTATACACACCCCGTCTGCTCGACAACTTCCGAGAATACTTGCTGGTGCCACGTAAGCCGATAGAACTGACGACACCATTGCACTGAAATTTTACCTCGGGGATCCTGTGATTATACATATATTGCGGCGGGAGATAATATGAATTAACCATTGCTGCACGGAACAGCTTAGGCTGTGTATTTCCGTCATTGGCGATAAGGTGTTGAATCACAGAATCGGCACCTTTGGGAGGTAGGTTGTAAGAAAAATTGTAAGAAGAGACAAAATCTACGGTCAAACGCACCAGCAGACTCTCCCCAGATTGTTACTCTTGTAGGATCACCACCGAACTTGCTAATCTGAGGACTTATTTTAGAATTCAATACACTGAACGAATGAAAAGCATCTACGTGGCTTTGTACCCACTGCAGGGCATATTGTTGATCGACTAAACTCCACGATCAGATATATTCACCCAGCTTGAGAGCATATACTTACGGAGACCAGCATTCAGAACGCCATCATCATGAACTTTCTGGCCAGAGAGGAAGCCGAAGAGGCCTAGACGGTATTGAATGATGACAACAACGGCATTATCTCCCGCTGCATGAAGTATATCTTCCGTGTGGTAATGCCAACCACTTCCCACTGCGAACCCTCCTCTGAGATTTAATACTAGTATTAGACCCAGCTAGAGAGAAATTCACTGAAGAATGCACGGACCCGTGGATCCAAACGACAACTGGTAGGTCCCCCCTCCCGGAAGCAGGGGTAGCGACCCTGTCAGGGAGACGTCGTTAGTCACTGAGAAGTTGAAATCCACAGAATTGATGCATACTTGAGAAAAAGACAGTCTTCCGACTCTGGTGGGATAGCAGGAACCTGTCGACGGGTGCGGTGGCTGGTAGGACGGAAAGGAGAAACGGTATTCATGCCAAGCCCGGCGGACCGGTAACATGTATTGGGCTGTATGTCAGCTAATTGAACACCAGCAACAGTCGCAGGAGCTTGCGGTTCTCTCCAGCGTAAAGGACCTAAATGAAATCTCAGTATATGGTCACAGAACGATGAAAGCAATTCCTCACCAATGGGAGGTGCAGCATACCGAATACCGAGAAACTCGATATTGCCAGTAGCGTTGTTCAAAATCCCTTGGTACTTAGCATAGCCGAGGTCCACAATATTCGTTGGGACAGAAAAGACTGCTGTTGTGTCAGCAAAGACCGCCGCTGTAGTTGCCAATAAGGTGTAAGACAGTAGGAATCGCATTGGAGCCAAAGAATGGAGTGCTTAACTGACATAGAGCGGATTCATATCACACTCACTTTATAAGTAACGAACTCTCCAGCCCACGGTCTCCGCCCTCGGGTCCTATCATTTGCGTAGTACCATACCCCTTGTCAAATCTTTACGCTACTTGAAATGCATGGAAGGTGAGATTAGGTTCTGACCGCCACACAAAATGGTGGAATCCTTCTCAGCGGGGATCAATGCCACCACTTGCCTGAAACTTGCTCTTTGAATCTTTCCACGAAACCGTTTCGTTTACGTCGTGAGCTCGTTCAGCCACTTGAGCTTCTTAATTACATAGGCAGTCAGTTACGCTTCTAGAACAATGTCGTAATGGGCATCGAGAATCCCAGTCTGGGATTTAGAGTGACGCAATCCATCTGGCAAAGAGCACCCTGGAACCCTAGAGAATCACCGTTGGTCGTTTGCTAACGCAGTTGAATGGGATCCGACTTCGTCAAATCAGATTTGTACCAATCTGAAAGGGGCTTTTTACGGTGCATTTGAAGAACTGGGAAAGACTTCTAGCCCTACGTATCTTCGTGGGAGGATCATAACGTGTCTCGACAAATTGAACACGAGGGAGATGCAATACTCACCAAGGGTGACGAAGTAGATTAGAGTTGTTCCCACCTCCCCCTGTCATGCGCGCCTTGTGCTTGGGCTGTGAATTGAGCTCTTGCTAACGGTGGTGACGGTGGAACCGGCATTCTGAGGCTGAAGGAAACGGGGACGCTGAGACGAACAAATTGGATGTGAACGCAAGGGTCCGTGCTCTCGGTAAAAACGACTGACTAGAGGTGGGCACCTAGGCAAAGACAAGTCACAACAGGTCACAACCAGGGACATGCCTTCGTTGTGAATCGGAGGCCCTTGGTTTAATGGTTTGCGCCGGTTGTTAATGGGCCTTTTCATATTTCACCGTTGGTGGGATCGACCAGAGCGATATGATGTACCGAAGTATAATCATGGTTAAGAAGGGCGATGTGGTGAGCAATAGTATCTGGGTTATCGATAGTGAAGCGACCCAATATACCGTCATAGAATTTGTGGCTCACATCATTGTTTCTACATCTGCCCAACTACACCAACCTCCCAAATTCTACTCGTACCTCGGGCACCTTGGCCACAAGTCCTGTTACTATGATCAATTAATATTAGTGACAACATTCTGCATGCTCTCAGCCTTCAATCGTAGTATAGCAAGGACAAGGTCGACAGGTTCATTAGGGATGGAGAGGGATGATTGATGATCGATGATGAGCGATCGTTATCGCCGCCAAGGGTCTCAGACATCGTCCACACCGTCAAAGTCCTCCTCCGGAACTGTACAAGGTCCCAAGTTATTGGCGGGGTAGTGCCACTGTGCCAATGGTGTGTCCAATTGTCAACAACAGCATCGGCGAAGGTGCATTCCACGCCGTCGGCGCTGTTTTCGTTGCTGTCAACAGAGACAGTGACTTAATCACAATTGTCAGCCGCGTCTTGGCGAACGGCTCCCCCCACAAATTACGATAATAGACTTGCATTCGAGTTTTCGCGGCCACATTCCAAATTTCCAAAGATCGCTGTGGTCGAGTGAATCCGACATTGAAAGCCCTCCTGCACTAGAATAGACCCCACAGGTTACATTTTCTTGAGCAGGGAGAAATTATTGAGCTACAAACATGTACTTACTGGGTTAACGCCGGCCATAAGAATCCTCCAACTAACATGCCGTCCGATAAGTTTACAGTGAATGATCTTATCCTGGAGTCCACGACAGGAAAGTTGAGTAGTAAGCGGAACGGCTGATGTGTCGAGTACTCTTCGTGGCCAGCCGCGTAGCGTATGAAGTTCATGACGTGCAGTGATGGCACATCAATACATTTTATTTTGTTCTCACAGGTATCAATTTATTCCTTCCACGACATTGAGGTATATCGTTCTCGGTTGACCAGTCATAATCATGACTCTGCAACATTTTTGGATACCTAAGGTATCGTCAAATAATGGTTTTCAACTGCTTATTTCCCTTATACGATTCGCATCGAATCTCCAGCACAGTATTTACAATGAGTGAACTCGGTCGCCACGTTGAATCTCAGGCTGCTTGATAGACCCAGAATCATCCAAATATCCTGTCCCCAGGTCCCTCGCCTAGTCACTACTGCCTCGCCTTCTACATATCTAGGACATCCGAAATGCACGTCATACCCTCTCAGCAGTAGATGCTCGTCCTCATTCGGGTACACCGTGCAAAACTCGTCTTCCTTTGGTATGATCAATGTTACGTGCCAACGGCTCCTACCAGTGTTATAGCCATAATACCGTGAAGGTCACTTATCTCAGCCCTGGAGCTCAGAATACCCCATCCGAACCAGGCAATCATACAATGGTTGAAACGTGAAGGTAGGAAGATTTATTGTAATCATACAAGTCATATCGAAAGCAGTACATTCGCCCCCCAATAACACTATTTCGCCTTTGGGACTAAGTTGAACTTCTGTCCCGTGGCGCCATCACACAACCTCATCGCAAAACCAACGGGCGACGTCAAATCAATGGTCACACAAAGTTGCATATTATCCCTGTTAAGCAGATTCTGGTTCTGGTAGACCCAAACCTGCTTTGAGTTTGTAGAGTCAGGGACCTCAATCGTCAGGCGATCAGAATCTGTGAGGGCTGTGTAAGTCATAGCAAATACTAAGGGCTGTACATGAATCCACGGGGACGCACCGTCACTTGGAGCAGTAAGAACGCTCGAGATCGAGTTGATGTTAACTAAATTGCCTTTGACGCTATCGTAGGACCAATAGCTGCTCTGGGTTGCATGATCATTGATCACAAGAGGCATGCCAGGCTGAAAGCAAAAAAAAAAGTCAGCGAATATTCCCCTAGGTCAAGTACTCAGGGGAATCCAGCATACCTCAGTACTGTCGTTCTTGACGCTAGCATAGTATGGGAAGTATACATTCTCGATTACGAAGTCGCTCCTGGGGAATTCAGTTTGAACGACGGAGAGCACAGTAAATGCCAACCAGGAGAAGAGCTTGGTATGCATAGTGTTGGGGATGCTGAGCTTATGGTGACTGCAAAGATGTATGGGGTCGCCCGATCATAGTACACGATTAATAAATAGCTGACACCTTTAGCATCGTTGCACAGCACATGAGTGACATCCAGAATAGAGGATTATGCGGATCGTGCGGATCGTACATAAATGCATAATGTGCGGAACGAGTGGTCGATTTGTGTCCTCAGTAGCTGGAATACACCAAAGAGAATCCGGGCAGAGCCGGTGCAGTTTCTAATATCGATTCCATGGAATCGCGAGGATTGGGGAATGTTTCGTAAACTTGAGAAAGAGCCCGAAGAATTTAAGATAACATGGCGAATCCAATGGACGGTGTGCTTGAGTTGGAAGAACAAGAGCAGTGACGGGAGGGTCATCGGTTCTGGTTAACACATCGGAGCCCATTCCGTCATAGATCCAAACTATGTAGATCTTAACGTCAACAAATGATGTCCTAACCGACTCGGTCGCACAGACAATGGGGTGTCCAAGTGGTATTCTCTCCTCTAGTCCAAAAATGAATAACAATGGAAGGCATACTTTGCGAATCACGATCCTAGTAAATGACTCAGCAACTTGAGTATCTTAGCATTATCTTGGTCCGGAATTTGGCGGGGAAATTGGCTGAAGCAGGGGCAGAATCTGAATTTTATGGATTCATATCTCCACTAAGACTAGCTCTTGGTTTTAGCACAACTCCAAGGTTTTGTGGAAAAGATATTTAATCTATTACATTGACTTTTTGAATTTTTTATACAAGAAAGAGAAAGCTCATGTTCGAACTGATACGTTGCCATCGGACAGTGTGGGACTCACCGAATGTGCCTACCCACCAAAACTCTTTCTTACTGAGCAGAGTCATCAGCTATTAGCTCTACCGAACCCTTGAGTTATGGGCTTAGGCTCAGGTCCATTACATAGATGTTATGCTTGTTCTTCCAACCACTGACTGTATACTCTAGATTAGAATGCCGGAATTTGTGACGGTAATCATACTTGATCTCATAAAGAAGTGCATGCCGTTGAAGAAGTTTGGCTGGGCAATCGTCACAGGGTCGACGGAGTTGTTGTAGCGCCTCCATGGTGAAGCCCCTTGAAGCCCGGTGGTGGGAAAAGGTCACTCTTACGTCCGCGTCCCTAAATTTCGAATGATCACACGCCACCATCGCTACTTTCTTTGGCCAAGCCTTCAATAAACCTCCCCTTCGCCAAGTTGATTCCATTCCACTCCAACCTTCTGCGTCAAGGAAAGTTCGTCATCCTCACGGCTTCATAGTCCGTCAATTCGTGGACGCTCGGGCTCTCAAAGTTCGCCGTCCCAGTCCTTCAACTCTTCCTATGCATTACTAGTTCAACAAGCCTCCCAGCCTTCATCCTGCTATTCTGGGACAATCGTAAAGACGGCCGATCTCTGCATTCATGTCCTGCTCAACCTTGTCCTGTATCCAGTACCATTTTATCTTTGACAGGCTCGCCTCTGTTTGACTTTATACCGATGGAATCTGCTGAATGATGAAATGGCGATTATGAATCTTCAAGACGAGAGAACAGAGATACTTTCTGTGCCAGTTCGGGCCGCAAGTATATGAGGCTTATCCCACAAACAAACTCGTCGTTCGCCCACCGGTCACGAGCCTATGTAATTGTACTTTCTTCTGATTCCATTTGACTGCCGCATCGTGTCCAATGATCACACAGATGTTTTCACTGGCTTGGACTACTTTGCGGCGCCGCTTCTCAGATACGTAATCTCCTCCGATCCCGTCCTTGCCTACCGGATGTCAAGATAACACGACACCTGAGTGGCATATTCCTCCAAGCCTGGCCTAGCACAGTTTTCAGATGCAGACAAGGAAATGACCAAAGCTTAGCCTTGTGAGTTCCAGGTTCGCCATCTAGCTTTGTGAAGGGCACGAATGGCCTGGGAACATATCTGCTCTCCTCCGTCAGTCACAAGAGCTCCACAAGTCGGACCGTCTCGTTAATGTGTAATGGTCATCATCTGTGCCACGAGTCTAGTTGACCTTTTCTTCTTCCATACCACCCAACTGTGGATCCAACTAGGCCTGATACGAACGATTAAATCGTTTTCACAACCCCGGGGTCATTAAATGGATCTCTAAGGCCGTAACCAGTCATGAAACGTATCGGATATATTCCTAAGAAATTCTAGAGCAAACCAGGAGATCCACGATCAACACGTACGATGACCTCGTGCATCCATGTTCCCGTAAATGTGCCCTTTGATACCAATCATCTGTGGTCTAATCTTCTCACTGGCAAGGTTTGCTCAAGGCAGTGTTATTCTTGTAGATGGGTACTTACGCTCTTACGATACTGCATGAGCTTCTAGTTAGATTTGGGACACTATCCAAGACCAATCCCCGTCTGCCTCACCGCTTTCTTCGCAGGACGTGCTGCCAGAATTTGTCTGAGTTTGTGCTAATTAAATTTCCAAGTGGGTTCCAGCTTGCCCAAGATGGTTGAGATAATTTGGTAGCTGTGTCGAATGACCGAATCCCCTTATAGCTTATGCGACTCGATGCGTTTTCACTTAGTCCCTGTTACAATCCTAAAATCACTGCAGCTAGGCTGTCATTTAAGGTCCTGAAAGTCCTCGACTCAAACCATTAAACGATTCCAAAGCACGTCTCCACTGTGACTGAAAATATTAGTCTGTCCTAGCATCTCTCTTGGTCCTGTTGGATGTAGAGTGGAGGGTGATTCAGAACAATAGATATCATCAAGGAATGTCCATCCGGTATATTTACTTCTGCGAAGAATCATCCACGCATGAGCCATTAATTAGGAACGTCTTGTCCCTTACCTCCTATATGTCACTCATTGAAACGGTCGAGGGTAACGGTCGAGGGTAAATCTCATTCCTGTACTATTCAGTCTGATAAACTTCAAGCTGCAGCGTATGTGTTCTGGTAGATCCGACGTCTGGTTCCATTGAACACGTGGGGGTAGTAATAGCCAATAGCTCATGGGTTACGCCACAACTCAGTGGCTTTCATCGGCCTTATCAGAGATATTGCGAAGAGAAACGATGAACAAGACTACGGGGCTTCCATAGAACATTTTCCAGTTTCTCATATTCAGCCACGGTGAGTTGAACCTTTGGGATTGTGCTGCCAATGGGATCAATTTGACGCACTGGCATGACAATGTATCCCCGGGCCAGCCGTTACTTTTGACACCAGCCCATTTTAACAGTAGTCAGTAGATACATACGGCTTGGATGGCCAACACGGAATAAGTTCAGCTCCGATGGAAGGTTCTGAGGCTAATGTGCGACGTACGGCCAATTTACCCTTGAGAGTTCCAGGCTTATTGCAGTGCTCCGCCCATGAAAGAGCCCGAGGTGTCAAAGACACTTCAATAAAATGAAGGCGCCTCAGTCGGTTATCGATCCCGTGGAATCTCTACACTTGTAGCGGCCAGGGAATGCTTCAGGCCCCCAGTGCATTCTGTCATTGGCCATGTATTTCGTAATAGTTGAAAGGGCGTGTGTATCCGACCGCATTATGACGGTTTTGTATCGCCTCTACTCTAAGAACATATATCTGTCTTGCTTGGATCTGAAGCTTCCAGTGATCCAGTTTCTTCTGGAAGGTCCAGCGTGCCGCTCAGTCCCCATTCATGTCAACGACTTCAGCTAACTCACGGTTATTATGTATGGACGGTAGAATGGAGGTTTACTCCAAGTTCTCTAGTCTCATTTGCCGTAACTGTCGGATGTCCAGTATGGAATACGTGAATTCATGTGCAAGGTTCTAGGACCAGCGCATGGGCGAGGGGTGCCCACCGACCTGGGACCTCCCATGAACACAGACTTTGCCATAATTGTCAAGTCACTTACCACAGTTAGAGGAGCCCTTCACTATATATACCGTCGAAATGCACCCCAGATGGCCAGGATCTCACCCCCCGGTTCTACAGCATGAAGCCTCAGCTAGGACTTGTTGTTTTCTGCTTCGCCACCTTCTCTACCTTCGTACACGGAGCTTGGATTGAAAGGCGGCAAAACGATCTCCAGCCTTCGGTCGAAGAATTCCGGGACTTCATCTACTCTCGCCCAGATATACACGACGGGTTCAACAACATGTTCTGGCAAATACCGAACGCAACAGAATACGAAAACGACCCTACTGGACTGCTTCCTCAGGTAAGCACTAATTTCGTTGCCATTTAGATAGTAGACTCACACATCGGGAATTTAGACTCGGGACATCCCCACTATGCTGAAGCGGCTCAACGACATGTTGGCTGGGCCGCCCAAATACGGGCCCGGTTACATTCCCTTCCCCCTCGGTACCATTCTCATCTGGCCCATGTGCACGGAGGCTGGACTGGGTACATTCAGGAACGCAGAAGTCAGCAGCCATCTGGGCAACATACTCAAGGCCTGGGCCGCATTCCTCTCCACCGGAGAGTCCCGTTCTACACTCAACAATGGTACATATGGATGGTTGAAAGAGGAAGTTCTTGGTCGCGATTTCTGCGACACCTATGTATGTGACCCCAGGGAGGAGTATTGGGGGTTCAAGTCCTGGGATGACTTCTTCACGAGGCCGTTGAGGCCCGGTAAGCGACCCATCGATGCCCCAAATAACGCAAGCGTGGTGGTCAGTGGGGCTGATTCCACTCCGCTCCGCATCGCTCGTAACGTCAAGGAAACCGACGAGTTCTGGGTAAAGGGCGAGCCATATTCTCTCCGAGACATGCTCAACAATGATCCACGGACCCCTCAATTTGCTAATGGAACAGTATATCAGGCCTTCTTAGCTGCGCTTAACTACCATCGCTGGCATAGTCCGGTGAACGGTACAGTCGTCTCAGTTGAGACGGTGCAGGGGACATATTGTGCTTTGTCTCCGTCGATTGGCTTTAACGCAACCGAACATCCAGACCCCCCTGCAGAGGAATTCTCGCAGATCTTCATGACAAACGTCGCTACGAGATCAATTGTCTTGATTGAAGCCGACAACAAAGACATCGGGTTGATGGCGTTCATCGCAGTTGGGATGATCGAAATCTCATCGTGCGAGCCGACGGTGAATGTTGGAGATAGGGTCAACAAGGGAGATCAGCTAGGGATGTTCCATTACGGAGGATCGACGCACGTCCTGATATTCCGCCCCGAGGTCGACATAGAGTTCATCGAGGGTATGGAGGACGCGATCAGGGACGGAACGGTTATACTTTTGGGCAAGGAAATCGCAGTCGTAAAGCCTCAGACGGCATGAAATTGATACCACCGAGCCCAGTCATGACTTCTAGTGCGCCGCTTTACAGCTTCTGAATGCCTCCTTTTCAGCAGATTAGTCACATCTAGTTGTCGTTTGTTTTTGTATGACTCGCCATGTACATTTTGTTCGGGCTTTGGTCTTGGCTGGCCCCTGCTGCGAGATACTGTTACTCGCTTGCTTGGATCTATATGTTGGTGCCAGGGCCACCCTTTCATGGTTTCATTTTTTGCCGACTACGTTCTCGTCATTCTTAATTGAAGCCAATGTGATTGCTGTAAACTTGTTTTGCCATCCAGTATGATGTGATATGACCATCCCACCGTGCCCATACACCCGCCAGCGCAGCGCCTCCAACTACCAGTTGGGGGATGGCACTCGATGGATGTTCTTTCCACTCCGCTTGCTATGGATCCAACATCCAGAGTCGCATATTCGGGCGTTATTAAAGCTGAAGCGAACTGACGAGCTAGAGAAAATAGTTCAGCACATATAGACAGGACTGGAAAATCAGTATTCAATCATTGCGTCTAGCTCCAAGATTTTTGGCGCATCAGATTCAGGTCGGGACACTTGATGCGTGCAAGTGGCAGGCGAAGAATCTGAGCAGAATGTCGACTCACGAACAAACAAGGTTGTAATTAAGCACACCGCGGGGTATTCGCCAATGTAACTTGTCGATCACAGGTAATATCGCCGATATATCTCTGCCTAGGACCATCTGGACCGTCAATGTCGTCGGGCACTGACGATTTGATACCCCGGTGCGTGACTTATGCACGAGTGCTCTTCCTTTTCTTCACTTAGCAACGTGTGTAGCACTTTGCGACAGGAACCAGAAGGGTGCCTCTATCGAAAAAGTTGAGAATCATGGCGAAGGGATCCGTGAGTTTGAGGAATTATAGGTTCACGAAAGGATGAGGGGCTCAGAGCCCGACTCGGATGATGAACGTAAGTGTCAGGTCACAATTGATATTGATGCATTGATATGTACATGATGCACTACGGCAATTTGTGCTGCTAAATAAGGTTATTAATTCGAGATTATAGTAAGGCTGCAAAATATGTCTTGTCTCTTTGTGAAATTATCGGTATTCGATTACAAGTTAGAGTTCACAGTAGTAGGAAGTACAGTCGATACCCCTTGCCCCAGATGAGCCGTACTTTCAACGTCTCGTATATGCCGGCCGAGCCCGAGTTGGACTATGATTAGCATCGGTGCAAGCGCCTATGCTGAATAGTGAATCGACTGGACAGAAGAGTCGGAAGAATCTGGATTACGGACCGCCACCTGTGTTAATGCTACATCGAGGGCGAATGGGCGGAAGTTAAGCTAAGGAGAGGTCTGTGAGCCATTGTGTTGCGTTGTTGAGGGATCATGACACCCAGTCTCACCATGCTAAGCACCTGATATATGATAATATAGGCAGAGTATAGTGCTCCAGTTTCAATCCTACGGGAAGAAATTATTATGGGTTAGTTCGGGCTAGTAGGTCACGTACAAGATTACAATAAGAGAGTAATATCCGGTCACAAAACTTTTCCCGAGCCTCTTGCGAATAATATGAGCTATCCACCAAACACGGAAAGCTTCTCAACGTGAGCGACACTGATAAATAACGTGCACCCATGAGGTCAAAAAGGAGGGCTCACCCATAAGTGTGGTAACTGAGATATTGATGAACAAAGTAAGCCACAGGAGATAGAACTTGCTTTGGCTCGCAAACTGTATATCGCGAGGCATATGGATAGTCCCATAAACTTGGTGTTCAATTGGCATCATTGAAGAAAATTCCATGGCAAGTTAATGATTGGCTCCTACCGGTACCTCCCACGAGCAAGAGACAAGGGACCACGATCACACGAAAGGAACAAGACCAGACAGCATAACATCGATATACCTAGAGCCTTGAGTGACGAGTCTCCGTTTGAGGAGTTCCACTCACAAGAAGGCCATCGGCTATCGTACTAGCAACCTTTAGATCAGCAAGAAATCTTGAGAAAGCTGAACGGAACCTACTTGGTAACAAGATAGAGCATGTGTTTCGACTTGGCCACAGATAATAATACTGGTTCTGCAATGGCTATACCGCCAAAAAATACGTAACAGCTCAAAGATATTCCCGCGGTTGATGCAAGAAACATCATCCAAGCCGAGGCTAAGAGTAGCCGTTGCGAAAGCCCACCCTTGACGATCAAAATTACAGTCGTAAAAAGGCTCAGGTTAATCCCTGTTGAATCTCATGGCTATCAGCACATTGCAAGAGACAACAGCACAGGAGTTGACCATATAAGAACACTTCGACCTCAGATACGGCGACTCAATTCATTTCAAAACTATTTTGATTCTTCAACGACACTCACCATGTACCCACAGACGAATTGAGCCAGAGTTGGAACAGCGAGTGGTGGAGGCTTTGATGAGTGGTCAGATCGGTGAAGCATGATGATAATAAGAGGTAGCAGTCAAAGGTTAGATTTAAAAGCTGGTGTCCAAACAAAGCGGGCCTCATGCATGACGCAGAGTGACATCAGGACCGCACACTAGCATCGTAACAATATCACGTAGATTTCAATTCAATTCAAAAAAAAACTCAATGCACTATGGGAGGGTCACCTAGGGGTGGGCAGCGCTGAGGAGCTTGGGGGCCTAGGCAGCTGTTCTAAATAATGTACATCCAAGAAAAGTTTGTCAAACCTTAATGGATTGATCAACCCTCGAGTCAGTATTTACACAAGTGCAATAATCCTACCGGGATCCCACCAGGGAAATGTGGGACCAAAACCATTAACCAGGGCATATATAGGCTCAACCGTTCAGCAAAACCCCCCGCGATTTACAATTGACCTAGCAAGCGAGAAAGACGAGGTCAGCGATCGGTTTGAGAGATCTGCAGTTTCGTTTTGCTAGTGTGCCAGACGTTGCGGTACCTAGAGACTGACGATATCAATTGGGCATGAGACCGTCTCATAATTACTTGGTGGTTTATGAATTCAATTCAATCATGGGGCGCCTCTAACTCGTAATTTTCATCGGCTTCAATACGCGAATAATTCAGGTACGACTAGTTTGACCAATCACGATGACCAAAAATCATGGTGGAGCTGCCTATGTTAAAGTGTCAAAGTTTCGATCACATTATGATCGACTTCAAAGTTCCAACGTTCGACCGTTCCGAGTTTTCTACTGGATCTGCGGCAACTCAAAACTCTAGTTCGAGGCCGCATAAGAAGCTGTACACGAATTGAAGGTAAAATCATTCCTTACCTGTCTTGTGGTAGATAGGACGAGCTGAAAGAGATGAGGAAGTAGGATCAAACAAGGCGTCCAGTCCGAAAATCGTCATGGGCGTAGTCGCCTCGAATATATTGGTACGATTAGATTTTCTTTTATCCGTTTACTTAGCTCATCAGTACGCGACAACCTGGATTGAATTTGAGCCTTATCAGCGCACCTTAGGTGATCGATGTACCGTTGAAGTTGGTGGCCTACTGGCCATGTGAAAGTACGAGGTGACGTGATTCTGGTAACAAACTACTGAGATGAACGTACTCGATATTCGTGTGGGTAGTGTTCACCCTGCGTTCACTCATGGGGATGTCCAGGCCCTGGGCCGTGCGCTAATCTTAGTACATCCCGCCCTAAGAAAACGATCAAGTTACTTGTTACGTGTTGATAGCGTTTTCTATGGAGTAGGCTGGGCTGAGGATTAGGATTTATTGGTGTCTCTTCACGAGAAAGAATTATAGTCGTTTGCACATGTCTTGCGTCCTTACCAAGGCCCATTTGGACGACGAGCTTTGGTACGATAGCCCCAAGACGATGTGAATTAATCGTGCCTTGCGCGAAATGCTGTGTAGGAACTTATCGCAATCAGGGTTAATCCATCGTCAAGAACGACCTAGAAAATATCCTGGACAGCATCAGGGGAGATACCTCACAATACGTCATGCCGTCTCAGTCAACTGACCCAATATCGTGGAGACAGAATATATTACTCCAGACTCGATACTAAAAAATATTAAATCAGTACCAAGGGTCAGCTAAGCTGAGGACAACGGGCGCATGGTGGCAATGACAGGACAACGCTTTCCGGCTATGCCTGGTCCCAAGATCTTAGTGATTTGCTGAGCCACCCATTATAGTATGCGGCCCGCTGGCGTAATCACTAATCTAACCCTCTTTGAAAACGGTTACTTACCGACGAGGTGACAGGCTATTGGGACCCAATGCTATTGTGCGTAGATATAGAGATCACTTCTCAAGGCGACGTTTATGGAGGTGTTTTGGGAAGGGTAAACGAGTCCAGGATGAAGGCTCAACAGATATTCGGCGGTGTAGATCGAAAACGTTATCGGCCTTTGAGATAGCCCCATGGTACACAGTGCTGGTTTCTGGTCCAAAGGGCGGGCGTAACATCGTCGTTCGCTCGTGACGAGGCTTCCGATGGTCAAATATGAGAATAGAAACACTTCAAAGGTAAGCATTCGCTGTAGCTACACGGTGGGTGTGTTACAACTCTAGTGCGTACGAAAAGTCGGTTACAACATCAGCGCTGGGCTGAACTCGAGCAGTGTCAGTTTCTCCTCGTTGATCTGTATCATAATACATTTTCAATCTGTTCCAGTGGCGTTCCAAGCAAGGGATGGGCGGGGCTTGGCAGCACGAGGCCAGGGAGCGGATATGATTTGAATTACAGGAACAATGGAGTCCAACTTGAAAGAATCGTGCGGTGGTCAGCAATGCAAGTGCCAAATATCGACGGATCAATTAATCAAGACTTATTTGTATCTATGTACGCGTTTTTCGTATATAAGCATTGAGCGCCAACGCGACGCGGTTCATCAAATTCTACCTCCTTCATGGTCCTCACGCAAAAGCTCCCATCCCGGTCCCTAACGCTCCGGACCTCCTTTCACATCCTGCAATGTTGGCCTTCATGGTTACGAACGCGACTCCAGCCACAATGATCGCTACCAGGATCCCCGTCCTGGAGTGTCATCTAACCCTAAAGAGACTTCTGCCTTCACGCATTTTCATTCACGGTTCGGATTCGGCTTGCAGCATCATGCAATGGTGGTTGCTGTGGATACACACCTGCTCTTGGACCTACTGAATTGAAGAGGCCGTGCCACATTCCTTAGGCACTTCTTCGGAACGTGTCCAAACCCAATGACTCTCGACGCCGTACAGACCTCCGTCAGTGATGCCTCGGGACTCCAGTCGCTTTTTATGCCCACACGTACAGGGAGTTGTATTTTATATATGCACACTTCCAGGAGAGCAACGGAGAGGCGTCGCCGGGACGCGGAGGTCCTTGTCGATGATGTCTTTGGTGCATACCTGGGCCAGAGAAGTGTTGTCGTCTCCTTGTGGAGATGTCTATATACAGACGCGTCTCGCGGGCTCACGTACAGGTCTCCTTGAGATCAAAATATGCCCGTTCCACCATCAGTTGGGTTCTTGGGTGGGGTTATGTTGTATCTTCCTTTGCTTTCAACCCGTTTCCATTCATGGGCCACCGCACAAATTGCTGAGGGCATGAGCTAACCTAGCTCACTTTCTGGACTGCTGTAACGGTGGTTCCAGTGCCGGTGGCGTTTACGCAAGATTTCATGCACCGTGGCCATAGATGTTTCTTGCACACTGTCCTGCGTGCATACAGAAGCTCTAGAGCGGTCTAAATCCAGGGAAGCTTGCATGGCTATGTCGCTGCTTCAACGACTGTGACTCGAGGTTTTAACTGCGCAGTTGTGGATTCTTAGGATATACAGGATGGAGCTGATACGTCGGGGATCACTAGTAGAATGCCCTGGCACGGCACCCCACACATGCTTGTTGCAACGGCTACTCAACCGTTTGAAGGGTGTGCTCTGTGGCACTTGTGTTACCCCAACTTCAGATGCTTTCGAAACAGAAAGCCTGACTGGTTTGTCAGAGTGTGTACGCAACGTAGCTGCCATCATCCTTGTTGTCTCTCCTTTGCTTGGTGGTGCTGAAGATGGTGTTGACGTGCCCTTGCCTTGATTTAGTGGAAGCCTCCATCGCTGTTTTCGCGCGAAGACCCGAGATCGAGGGGTTTGTCTATGTGACCTCTGATATTCCTTGACTGGATCTGTCCTAACATCGCCCTCTCGTTCTCGTAGTACCTTTTTGCCGAGGATTCTAGGGATAGGATGCATTCGTTGGTGTTCTCATTCATGATTCGGTGAAGTCACTTGTATGTTGGTCTCTTCCCGGTGGTTGAAGTTGCGACCTTAGAAAGGATGGTGCTTACCATCTGTTGCAACAGAGCCTTGTGCTCGCGGTCAGCCACTGTGGATTCAAGAACTGACTACAGGAGGTATTTTCCTGGATTTTTGTTTGGGGCGCTTAACTGTGATGCAAATCCGGTCCCGATGAAGAGGTGCAAGGTGCTTGCCTGGACCCGGGTAGATGCGCGATCCAAGTCCCAAACAGGAAGCTCATGTCATTTGTTCAGGCTCTTTGACGAGGCGAGCGTGCATTTAACGCTTTGGCGTAGTGCATCGGTGTTGTTGATGGCCACTTTATCTTATGGGTACTGTTACTCCCTGAATTGTGCACCCGAGGCTGGTTGAGAAGACTTGGATGGAGAGAACGTTCTGGTTGTCATGATCGGAACAAGTATCAACGGAGCAATGGTGGTGAACGTGTATCGCTCAATGGCAAGCCAGCGGGGAAAGCCGAAGAGGCTTCGAGAGTACGCATTTGCATTCGCAGATCATGTCCTGACTTTCGGGGTCTGCGCAGACAGCATGTTAAATTTTTCGAAATTTCTCATCTTTATGGTGATTTGTTTTTGTGGAATAACATAAATATAGGTATGCTTCTTTGACCCCTGAATTCCGCAGCCACTGATTTTTTCGTTCTTCAGAAGTCTGAAGGAACCAAACTTCGATGGTGATGGGTGATTTGTTGATGGTTGTGGTGGGTGTGATGGAGGGTAGTTAACCGTAGTAGTTCACACGGCTCGATATGTGTGTTAGGTCGAAAGATATAAAGGAACAACCATTTTCCGCCTCTAACACTCCTTGCCTCCCACCCAGATCTTACTGAGGAACCAACCATATATGTAGGACGGGGTTGCGGGGAAACATGCATCCGACCCTGGCAAACTCGGAACGAGTAGTAAAGAAAGTTTCTCGAGGTCAGTCGTTCCTACCCGCTGCTGATGACCACTCACATGCTATCACCACCCGCAAGCCTGCAATACCTGTCGTCTTAAGAGGAAGAAGGTACTTGGTTGTCTTCTCGTCTATTTCCGCAGCCAGTCGCTTATTTTGGGCCCAGTGCGATGGTCTCGACCCATGTGCATTCTGCGTTGATAACAAGCTCGAATGCCTTTACTCCAAGGAGCCGCGACGACGTGGGCCTCCGTCAGGATATCTACGTTATACAGAAACACGCGTTGCGATCCTCGAGATCCTCATCGGTCTATACATATCAAAATTGCCAAAGAGGGAGGAAGATGACGAAGAACAATACGACCCTTTTCTCGAGATTGCCCAGACCCTTCAATCTGAGGCCAAAACTAGCACGCAGGATGTTTGGGACGCACATAAGGCTCGATGGACCAAGTGTCCTTCTGCAAAGCTGGTCGAGGAACTTGTAGTCACCTTCGCTCCTTTCACACCCCGGTCCACACAAGAAGCACCTGTCAAAACACTTTTACCTCCACCCACTGCGCCAGCCTCTGGGTCTACCAACCACGATCGTCATTCAACAGCGACCACTGCTCAAGTCAAAGAGGCTGGGCGAAAGGCGAATGATAAATCTCGGCATTCGACGAATGCGATTCCATTCACTCAGACGCTCAAGCCGGAATCTTTTGAGCGCCCTGATGGTCAGGATCAGCTGAGGGACACCACGTCACCATTATCGGCACAGGTAGAAACGGCCTCAACGCCTGGGATAACCACGATCGAGGATCGAGGAGATGGATGGCAGGAAAGTGCTGTTGCTGGCCCACCATATACCAATATCCAGGAACCGAGTTCAAGCTCTGTACAATTGGTATATCAGTCTCAAGCGTATCCGCAGGATACTGTTCAGCTGGGTAATGCAGGATTGGGGAACACACCTGACCTTGGTATGGCTTTAGGCATGGAGGATCAAGAATACACGGGAAGCTATTGGTGAGTTAAACTGTTGTCTAAACTTCTGTTCGTCCTGCTTATGTTGGTGTAGGCGTACAGTGGATCTAGCTGTCCCCGAATCCGAGAGTTACGTTCCAATACCAACGACACAGCCTAGTCTCGTCCCTCCTGCCCCAACAAACCGGATTGAACTCCCACCTGCTCACATCCTTTCCCAACTCCTCGACGTCTACTATCAACATGCTCATCCATCATATCCACTTCTACCTAGCCGAACAGCTCTTGATGCTACTATCGCATCGCCTTCGGATAGATCGGAAAAGTGGTCTACGCTCATGCTCTCGATATGTGCGTATACCGGGCGCTTGTCTATGTCGACGAATCCTGCCTTGGCGCTAGCCGGAACGGGAGGTCTTGCAGGAAAGATCGCTGCAGACCTCTGGTATGAACAGGCTCGATGCTCGTTGAATACGTTATTGAAGAAGGGGGGCTCGTTAGAACTGGTACAGGCTTCCCTGTTGTTGGCGCTCCGAGATTATGGCAAGGGCAATGAGAGCCAAGCTTGGATCCTTGTCGGTGAGCATAGACAACGACTAAACCGACTATTATACTGATTGGCCTTTAGGTCTAGCTGTGCGGATGGCCCAGGATTTGCAAATGCACGAAGGTACCAATGACAGCACACTACAACTTACGACTCCAGATGCGCAATTACGACAAAACATATGGGGTGTATGCATCATTCTAGATCTTCTTCTGTCCTTGCAGATGGGCAAACCACCAGCCACATTCGACGCACTCAAAGATTCACTTACCACTACAGCGCGCTCACACCCTCCTGAAATCGACATAAATCCTTCCCCGCCCTTCGCATATGCCGTGTCTCTATGCCGTGTCATTTCAATGATCAACTTCCATTTGTACCTCGGATACACATCCTCGCCAACCCCGTCCTCACCTGAAAAACTCTCACACCTAAGAACAGAGTTGGACATGTGGCACCATTCTCTTCCCATGCAGTACCGAATATCTATTGGGCACCAACCACGACGCGAAGTTTTGGAGATCAATATGCTGTACCATGTGGCGATCATCCTTCTCTATCGACCTATGTAAGTTCTGTTTATACATTTATCCAGCCCCATCACGTTACGCTGGATTCAGGAGTCTGGTAACTGATAGTTTCCATCTTCCAAATAGCTCCAGGGACCACCTCGACCAACAGGCAACCGATATATTCCTGGAAGCCGCGTCTTCGTTCAACGTGCTGTTGGAGAAATACCGGCAGTCGCAAGCCAATGCGCTATTATCGACTCCTGCAGCGTCTTCAGCTACGCTCTCTCACATGAACCCAAACATGATCTACCTAATCTACACAGTTGCTATGGCCCACTTGTCAGGATACAAGTTGCGCCAAGGACAACAAGCGAATGGAACTTCGTCGACTATGGTTTCAT
This sequence comes from Leucocoprinus leucothites, assembly GCA_013368445.1. NCBI lineage: Eukaryota > Fungi > Basidiomycota > Agaricomycetes > Agaricales > Agaricaceae > Leucocoprinus > Leucocoprinus leucothites. Next base: position 1,029,778 of record JAACJO010000009.1, read on the forward strand.
CTACATCCGCATTACAAACCCAGTTGCATTTGCTCAAATGTTTAGAAGCACTTGCTTCAATCGGGTTTACTTGGGAATTGGCTCGTCGGTGTTGGAAGGCGTTGGATACGTTCATGGAGATGGAAAACCTGAAACCGAGAGCTGGGGAAATCCTGGCTGAGAATAACAACTCCCTTACCTTGGGTAAAAGGAAGAGGGAGGTTGAGGAGAGCCAGAAGCAGACGCCGTGGCAGCCTATGGGAGGACGATTGAATAGTCCTGTCACGCAAGCTTCGCGCGGATCGCCGCCAAAACAGATACAGCAACAAACACAACCTCAACCACATGCCGCTGGTACAACATATGCTGTCAACTTGTCCTCGCCCCTAACGGACCTTAGCTCCATGATGACCCCTTCTCCGAGTCTACCAACTCAATTTACGCCAACCTTCGCAACGTTGGCTCAAGGAAGTATAGTTCCATCCGTATGGGATGAGGCCACGAACGGCTCCTTTGCTTCTACCAATGATGTTGGTTTATCTACGTTTGATCCTTCGTTGTTTTCGACTAGGTGGATGCCTGATGCTTCGCAAGCGTTGAATGCTGAATGGAGTAATTCATGGGATGAAAACGCTTGGTCGCAGAGTTATGTGAACGGGATGGGGTTGTTTTGATGAAGTCTCGTTTCGTTCTCTTCTCTCTCTTTTTTATTATTGGAATGTGTACGACGTTAAGTATCGGATTTGTGTATCGCTTTCTGATATTATGAAGGTAAAAGAGTGCTACCAGCTGGTTTGTCTATTTGTTATAATATTGGTTTATGGATTTACCAATTGCATTTTCGAAACTTCAGCTTCTGAACGAGTATGGAATGCGACTTGATTCTTTTGATTATTAAAGAAAAGTGGAATTTCATTTAATCTTAAAATTTTGAGTATTTTGTCGTTCACCTATCGCTGGAGATTGGAACCAGGTAACTTACTACATAAAAAGGTGCGTGGAGTATGATTGATGAAATGGAGCCCGTCTCGCGCTCAGTGGCCTTAACAAGGACAAGAACCCGACGGGGCGGAGGCTGCGCAGTCCCTTTTTCAATCTGCTTGTTTGTTCCACCCGGCACAGATGTTTCAGCTTTCTGCAGCGGCGGCTTGACGGGGAGTCCGATAGACTTTATTTCACATAGCATCAAGATCAATTTATTCTGCAGCTCCTCTTGTGAGATCAGAATAGGTACGAGAATCAAACTCGAATTTATCCGGTGGTAAGCTAAACTTTGCATAGGCCGTCCGAATCCCATCGTTCGGATCCCACGCCAGTCCTAACAATGAACAAATCCGTTGGATCATACCGAGTCTTAATGGCACTGAGACGGGGGTAATGATTTCCGTAGAAGACGGTCTGCCAGTCATCCTCGAAGGGATCTGCTTCGTTGCTGTATGCTGCAGGCGAAGGTCCAGAAATACTCTCGAGGATCGGAAGTTGTGTGGTTTTGAACATGTTCTCTGCTGCGTGGATTTCCTCGACGGTTCCTTGGTCGGGTATAGGGTTGATGACGAAGGTCTGGATATATAGATAAAGCCAATGAGAGAAGCTACATGTATCTAATGTAGTAGTGGAAAACTCACATGTGCCTTCGCCGTTCGCCAACCTGGATTCACAGAATTATCGATTTCAGCATTTTCTGCAACTTTACCCCCGGCCAGAACGGTCGTTGCTATCCTACAGCCAATGCCTCAGGTGGATGATTCAAGGAAACTTGTTATGTGCACATACAGATAAGTTCCAGCGTCAAGGAGACGCTTGTACGCGGCTCCAATGGCCTCTGGCGACTCGCGATATAACGATTCAGGAACCAGGCGAGATCCCAGCAGGGCAAAACTTCCAGCCTCGTCGTCGTTCAGAGCAAGCAATTCATTGATACTTGCAGTTGTCGTAGTGTTTGAAAACACGGCACCTCCAACGTCGTGGATATCTTTGAATGTTGGCGCTAATGCAGCCATGGCCTGCTCGGAGGTGACATTCGGGAAATATGCGTCAAAACTGACAGTGTAGGTTGAAAAGTTGGACCCGATATAAGCGGCTCCGAAATATATCCCAGCTTTCATGGAATCAAGTTCGAAGGTGTGCTTGGCTTGAGCTTCACAGATGGCACCGACGGTGGTACTATCGTTGGCAGCGACGAGAACGGTATACCGTGTGGCTTCGAAAGTCGGGTAAGTCCTGAAAGTGGCGTTGGCAATGACGCCCCAAGAACCAGGTCCTCCACCTGTCATTGCCCAGAACACTGGGACCGTCGATGAGCAAGATGAGTAATCTTGATGAGTAACACCTACAATCTTGGTTTTCTGCCTCGTTCACCCGACGGATAGCACCGTCAGCAGTGACGACATTAAATTCTGTCATGGAACATAAAACTACTGATTGATATGACGGTAAATGCACATACCAAGAACGTTATCAGCAGCCAGACCAAATAGAGGGGATAGGGCGGAATGACCTCCGCCTTGGGCATATCCACCGGCAGCGACTACAGTGGCCGCCGCGCCACCAACGAAAATCTTATTCGCCTCTTTCGATGCATTGTACATCGTACTCAAACCCACACCACTTCCGACAGTCACGGCAGATCCAAGATTGGCACCACCAACATGGAAATCGTCCGTGAATGCAATTGACTGGAGCTTGTGAGTATGGATGAGGAGAGAATTCTTGGCAGTAGAACGACCTAGGAGGTCGTGACCAGAGGCTTTCACCGACAGACGAAGATTGTGCTCGCGCGCGAAGTTGACACCAGCCTAGCGAGTGCTCAACGTCTGGACTCACAGGTTTCGGATCGGTTTGCACTGCTCACCTGGATATCCTCAACAGTTTCCGCGAGAATGGCGTATTGTGGAACGTCACCTTGACCACATTGTTCAGGGGTAGTACGTCCACAGAGGGATGGTGGATTAGAGTCATAGTCCTGAGGAGCTCCAAATCAGGCTTTTCCGCCCTCAATTGCAACAAGAAAGATCCAACCTGTTCGAAATTGACCTGAAGCCATAAATTGTCAAGCATACGCTGAAGGGACCATAGCACAGGAGTTACTCACCATGCTCATTGCTCCGGGGACCTCGTTCCGCCAATTTGCACTCGCCCATTCAGCATCGGTGCAGTTTGTCTGACGGCAGTATTGGCCAGATGGCGCTGCACGAACAAGACGGCCAGAGACCGCTTCTCCTAAAGCCTGCCATTGGGCATCCGAGGGGTATCCTGAGCTTCCAGGTACATTTCGACAGTCCTGTGCAATAGCGAGCTGTGCGGTAATTGCTAAAAACCCGAGAAGGGAGTATTTAGAGGGAAACATTGCGTTTGGAGGCACCTGCGAAACCATGGGACTTTTTATCACCTAGCACTCAGAATTCTGTAGTCGATAGTCATCTTTCCCGGTGGTGCTGTAATACTTGTCAGCAAATTTGATACACAGTCCTGACTCCTGAACCATTCAATGAGGTGTTAAGCTCCAGTTCCTACTAAAATGGTTTCGCAGATGATGGTTAATCAAAGAGGACACAGTAGGAGACAACCCAAAAAGCCAGGTGCAATGAGGGGAAGGGCACTCTCAACTGAAACTAGATTGCCCACTGGCAGATATGCGCCGAGAAACGCCAAGATGTTACTGCGCCCCTCATACCTCCTTGCTTATGTATGGTCTTGCGCAGCCTGTATTCAAGATTAGTATCAATACATAATATAAACAGAGTGGGGCGAGTTGTCACACTGTGATGGGAGGCCGAGCAGACTTCGATTATGATATTTTGAGAACAAGACACTGAAAAAAAGGCCAAACAAGCATCACCTAGCCGGTGATATCGGCACTCGATTGCTCTGTACACAAAAAGTAGTTATTTCTGATCGAAAACCCGTGTTCATCCAGCGTTAACGTTCAACGTTCAGATCTCAAACTTTGCAAAGCCCATCCGAATTCCAACGCTCTGATCCAACACCAGCTCGAACGATGAACAAATCATCGGGATCATATTTCGCCTTGATGGAACTGAGCCGGTCGTAATTGGGACCATAGAAAACCGACTGGAAGTCCTCCTCAAATGGGTCGGCTTCACTGCTGTATGCTGCTGGCGTAGGGCCTTGGATGCTTTCAAAAATCGGAAGCTGATCATTCTTGAACTTGTTTAGTGCCGCAACGACTTGTGAAGGAGTAGAAATATCAGTAAACTGGTTTGTCACGATTAACTGTTGCCGCATAAGCTGGGCCTTGAGGTGAATTCGAAGGAAAGATTGGGCAGGCTCACGTGTGTCTTTGCCGACCTCCAAGCTGGGTTGACGGCACTGTCGATGCCAGCGTTTTCAGCGACTTTCCCGCCTGCGACGAGATGGGATAATATTCTTCAAAATCGAATAAATCAGCGACTGTCAATTCTGGTCAGGAGGGCGGTCATGTACCCAACAGATTTAACACCAACAAGTCTCCTATATGCATTACCAATGGACTCAGGTGAACTCTTGTATATCGCCGAAGGAATGAGACGAGACCCGAGGACAGCATAGCCTCCGCATAAATCATCACCAATAGCAAGCAGTTCATTTATCGTCGCTGAAGAAGTCGTGTTCGAAATTGGTACGGCACCAGCAGCCACTAGATCCGCAAACAAAGGTGCCAAGGCAGTCGCAGCTTGCTGTGCCGTAGCATTGGGAAAGATTGTGTCGACAATTATCGTGTAAGTGGTTCCAACACCGACTGTGTAATAATATTGGCCGACATTCATGGAGTCCCAATCGAAGACGCGCTTTGCATAGGCTGCTCCTGCGGCACCTACCACTACGCCGCCCGTCGCGAGAAACAGAACTTGAGAGCGAGTCGCTTGGAATGTAGGGAATGTTTCGAAAGTTGAGTTGACGATGATACCCCATGTCCCGGCACCTCCACCTCGTAATGCCCAGAAAACTTATACCAGGCATCATATTAGCTGGAGGTGATCAATCAAGGTAGTACACACTGGACGGCTTACGATCAGAATTTTCATTTTCATTCGCCTTGCGTAGTTCACCGTCTGCCGTTACGATATTAAATTCTACGAATCATGGCGGTCAGTTTTTCCAAGAAAGGATAAGAAGAGTAAATATGCAGACTAACCAAGGGCATTATCAGCGGCAAGACCTAACAGCGGGGATAAGGCCGAGTGGCCACCTCCTTGTACGTACCCACCACTAGCAACTACAGTGGCAGCGGAGCCTCCTACGAAAATTTTGCCAACGTCCTTTGTAGCGTTGTACAAAGCACTCAAGCCGACACCACTACCAACAGTCACAGCAGAACCTTTACTCACGCCACCGACGAGAAAATCGTCAGTAAAGGTGATCGACTGAAGTTTGTGGGCATGGATGAGGAGAGAGTGTTTGGCAGTGGAGCGCCCGAGATAATCGTGGCCTGATGCTTTGACTGACAAACGTAAATTGTGTTCACGAGCAAAATTAACTCCCGCCTATGGATATGGTCAGATCTCTCCAAGTCTAACGAGCGGTTTACATGCCTGGATGTCCTCTGCGGTCTGGGCAAGGATGGCAAAGGGTGGTACATCTCCTTGGCCACATATCGGGGGAACGAATTGGCCGCAAAGGGATGGAGGAACAGTGTCATAGTCCTGTGTGCGTTCATGAGCATAGAAATTTGGTTAGTGACTCTTTGGACTCAACTTGTTCCCAGTTGACCTGATGAAATGGTACGTCAACATGATATATTCTTAAAAGGAAATAAACAAGCAGGACGAACCTGGTTCATGGCGCCGGGTACGGTGTTACGCCAATTGGCACTCGTCCAGTCCGTTGTGGAGCAAAGGGTCAGGCGACAGACTTCGCCAGAGGGCAGTACTTGAACGAGGCGGCCACCAACAGCGTTGTCCAGCGCGTTCCATTCTGCATTCGTTGGATACCCTGGATCTCCAGGTATGTTTCGACACTCTTGTGCATATACAGCGTATGCAGCAACTACAAGTATTCCCAAGAACATTCGTTGGGTAGCAGAAACGATGCTGGAGCAGAGTACTATCTTCGGGTTTATATCGAGATGCTCGTCATGTATCCATCTTGCAGCCATTTGTGGGTCGATTCGTGTGGACGTTGACCATTTGACACGGTTCTCGCCCGCTTGGCAGATGGATGTGCCCGGATGCATTCGTTCCACCAGGTTCGAGACGATTCAGTAGTCATGAGAAGAGCGTTATAGACCGACAGAGAAGATCACGCAAGATGGTTATGGCGAACTTCGTGCTTGTCCTGGTACGGCTGCAGTGCCTAGTATCATCTGATAGATTATATTTTTGCGTTTTCTAAAATCCGTTTCTCGGAGGGGCCTACTGAGAGCTATGATCTGTCTGATCGATACTTGATACCCGCAGAAGTTCATACCATAGGACAATGTAAAGGCGGCTTGGTCCGTGTCGACTGTTTGTTCACATGTTAAGCATGCTTGTTGCAAAGTTGATTGCACCCGTGTCAAGGACTTAGATTGGGAGCCACTATCCTGATCAGAGTGAAACAAAATTAATGAAAACTCGTGGCGTACCTTGTCTACAAACTCGTGCTACAGGTAGCAATCAAAGGGTTATTCCTAAGTAAAGACGGATGAGGATGAATGTTGATATTGAATATTGAGCTTTGGCTCTGTGTGTATACCGCACTGCGCAGTTGATCACGACGTAATTCATATATCATGAACCCGATTGTTGCTCTTTCTTCCACTCACCCATGTTCCATCCCACACTCTGGCCGATTTCCTGGCTAGTTATCAGCCGACTGCGCCCATCAGGATAGCATCAAAATTCTTCGATGCCCAGGGGAGCGGTGGGAATTCAATAAACGCCCAGTTGACTTCCAGTCAGTTGGTTCAATGCCATACAGCTAGTCAACCTTATGGCAGGCCCTCGCACCTGCAGACGCCCGAGCAGCGTGTTCCTCATTGGGCTCATTCTGTCCGTCGGTTTGCTCTATGCTTTTCATGAAGATGGTCCCAAGACCCCTAAATTCATACCGAGACCTTTCCGAACCGTGACGGAGACAGTGACGCACACCGTTTCTGTTATAAACGTGCTCACGCCTGTACCTACACCACCCACAAAACCTAGGCCCGAAGAACATATTTATCGCCCTGATGGCCTGCTGGAGGTTAACTATAACGGGTCACACCCAATACTTGAGCTAATACGGGAGGCAGAACGAAAATGGGAGGAGAAGCTGCAGCGGGCGAGCAAGTCGTTAACCGAGGCCGTCCTTGAGTATCGGCGGCGGTATAAACGAGATCCTCCAAAAGGGTTTGATTTGTGGTGCGGCATTTCTTTTGTTATTAATGTGTATCGTTCTTGCTGAGAGAACTACAACCAGGTGGGAGTATGCAATGGAACATAATGTTCAGTTGCCCGACGAATACGACCAAATATTTCACGACCTGGAGCCTTTCTGGGGAATGGAGCCGTCGGACCTCTTCAAGATTCAGGCCGAGCTCGAAACGAAATTTGATTCATACACGATTGGCAAAATAACGGGGGACGCACCAGTTGGAATCGTTACATATGCTTTCACTGAGGGGCGATATGATCAGCTTATTGCGGGCTCAAGAAAAATTCTCGAGATCTTGAAGGGGATTGAACATCTCTTACCTGAGTTCCGTATGACAATATCCCCTCATGACGGGCCAAATCGATTATCTGATTGGGGAGTCAAACAAGCAACGCTCGAAGCAGCAGCAGCAAAGACTCGTGAGTTTTGTAGTATTATACTGTTGTATATCCTACCTAAACACTTGTTTGATAGATATTGAGCGAGAAGCTTTACCCAAGGTGACCTCTAGTGGTTGGATCTCAGCGTGTCCACCCAACAGTCTCGCTCGCCGAATACCCATCAACCTCGACCGACCCCCGCCTCCTCCTACAAAGAAGACCTTCATTTACGACCACAAGAAAACGATGGATCCTTGTATTCACCCAGACCATTTCCACCACCATGGACAGTTCCTCTCTCACAACAGCGGTCCTGGACCTCAACATGCCATGGTGCCGGAGTTTTCTTACTGTGCGACGACTCTTCATCATAATATCCGGATTCCAGTGCCATATGGCTGGGTTTCAGATATAAATCCACGGGAAGAGGATCCCGAGTTTGAGGACAAATCGGATGAGCGGCTTTTATGGCGTGGAAGTAATACGGGGATGTTTCATGCAAGCAAAACGCGCTGGCAAAACTCGCATCGTGACTTTTTGGTGCGATATACCAACGAAATTGAGGGGGCGGTGGACGTTTTGATGCCCTCTGCTGGAGAGGATAAGAGAGTGGGGCCACCTAGGAAGCTGAAAACGAAGTCGATTAATCCCGCTTTGTTTGACGTCGCTTTCTCGAACAAACCAATCGCTTGCTCTGAAAGTGTTTGTCCAAAGTTGGAGGAGCTGTATCCGTGGCGGCCGTACATGGGACAAGCTCAGGCCGGAGAGTACCGTTATGTGTTAGACGTGATTTGAATCCCCTTATTCTTGATTTAAGGTTCTGATTTTGTTTTTCTTTTCTTTTCAGGTCGACGGAAATGGCTGGTCTGGTCGGTTCAAGCGCCTCATTACTTCCAACTCCCTGATCTTCAAATCAACGATATACCCTGAATGGTAAGCCCACACCAACCGAGTGCCAGGGAGAGTGTTGCTAAAGTAATATACAGGTACACGGATCGAGTTCAGCCTTGGGTTCATTATATTCCAGTACAAGTGGATCTATCGGATTTGCACGATTCCCTCGTGTTCTTCCGAGGGGATGGTAATGGGGAAGGATCACACGAAGACATCGGGAGAAAAATTGCGATGGCAGGCAGAGAATGGAGCCTTAAGTTCTGGAGAAAGGAGGACCTCAACGCTTATTTCTTCAGGTGAGTATTATGTTTCTTATATTTTGTGAAATGCTGACAAGGGTTTCCCTCAGACTGATATTAGAGTACGCACGCATTATGAGTAAAGACCGGGCTGCGATGTCGTATACCCCAAATATATGAGGGTTTCACGGGGTAAACGGAGGCAGCTAAGTTCGTTAGATAGAACTTGTCCCCGGACACTTGTTCTGGAACCTGCTGATTGCTCAGTGCTGATAGCTTAAATTGAGGTTCCGGCTCACGCTTAAACGATGCACCCAGCACATAAACGACGTCAACCACCACTTCCAACGCCACGTTAACGAGGTCGTCCCTGTGATCCTAGTGGCATTACAACTTCTATTGAGCGGAGATCCGCTGAACAGGTATCGGGCCGCGCGAGAGCCGGAGTTTCTGTCCGCTTCATCCGTCTTTCTTTCCACGAAGGGACGTTTTTTCTCAACGATTTATTCCATGTTGTCTCATTACCAGAATAAAGCTAGGCTTTTTCAGTCAGGAGACAACCGCATGATGACCCGTCATTCATTCGACAAGTGTGCAATATGAATGAGAGGGATCAGCTGGAAGTGGGCCTTGTATTTCTGCCCGCAGCATAGCCTCCATCCGGCTTCCCCCAATGACGGGATGATTTGTTCTGGCGGATAAACATCTTCTCATATAACCCAATGGCACTCAGTGCTATTTGCTCAGCCATCAAACGACTTGTACATTTGTCAACTTTTTCTCTTTCCACAATTGCGATCTTTTTGATTCTCCACATTTTCCTCCACGCTTTTGGAGTTTAGTACCAGTAGTTGTGGTTGTCGCTTGTTGCTCATCAATGATCTGTTTCTAACCAGGAACATTATCAGATCAAACTTCCCGTAAACGTGGCCAACACCGCTTCTCAGGGGCTCAGTCAAGCTATTCGTATTGATGAGAAGCTAACAACATGTGTAAACTCCAGGATGCTTCATGTGGAATGTGTACACGGCCTGGAGTAAGTGAGCTTTCGGCTTAAAAGAGAAGCTAATCGTGACGTTAGGTTCAGACTTGGTGCCACTTCTACTTGGCTTATCTTTTCTGGTTTATTATATCTTGCGGTGTGATTAACGGAGGTCTCTCCTGCTATAAATCCAACACTGTTTATCATTTTTTTCTCTCATCCAACTTCCACCTCCTTTGATTTGTTTCTGAATGTGGCACTTCTACGTTTGTTTTCTGCTCCTCGCCTTGACGAGTTCCACTGGAGGCGTATTTCACAGGGATGTTTCTGCAATTGCAGATTTAAATTTTGACTTCATCGTTGTTGGAGGTAATACTCTTCGTACGGTTTGAGATGCGATCCTGTTACTGATTTTGTTTTCTCAGGTGGAACTGCTGGTTCGGTTATCGCGAACAGGTTAACTGAGAACCCCAATTTCCAAGTATTAGTTATTGAAGCAGGTCCCTCGTGAGTTTCTCTAGATGGCGGTAAGCTCCTCAATAACCGATTCACCATTGACATAGGAATCAGAATGTCCTAAACTCACAAGTTCCTTTCGACGCCTTTTCGCTTGGTAATACTCGATTTGACTGGAACTTTACCTCGACACCACAAAGCGGACTTGGGGGCCGAATTGTTCCCTATACGCGAGGGCACATTCTCGGTGGCTCAAGTTCCATAAGTAAACATGCCCCGTAACTTTTGAGGAAAACACAATCCTGACCTTACTTGGAACAGATAGCATGTTCTATACGCGAGGATCTTCCGACGACTATGACCGCTTAGCGCGTATCTCCGGAGATTCTGGGTGGTCCTGGGATAACCTTCAGCCTTACATACGCAGAGTAAGCTGTGCCCCAGTTTGCTTTCTTCTCGATGAGCTGACCTCGAACACGTGGCATTTAGAATGAGAAGTGGACGAAACCAGCGGATCAGCATGATACAGATGGGCAGTTTGATCCGGCTGTTCATGGTTTCTCCGGAATGACCTTCGTTAGTCTGCCTGGCTTTCCGCAGGAGATAGATGATCGCGTGATCAAAACAACACATCAATTGAATCATGAGTTTCCGTTTAATCGAGATATGAATTCTGGAACGCCTTTGGGATTGGGTGGGCCACCATTGCTTCATGAGCTGAGTGCGCTGTTGATCCATTGGACTAGGGTGGCTACAATCCACTATCGGCGGCGGTACAAGGAGCAGTGCGGCGACCTCATACCTGAGTGCCAATGCCACACAACGCTCAAATCTTCACATTTTACTTGAGACTCGAGTAACTCGGATCCTTTCTACAACACGGGACCAGCTATCCATGCGCGCGGTTGAAGTTCTCTCAAGCTCTGGTAAGCACATGGTTCCTAAACCTTCGTTCCCTCATAACAGAATTGTGACAGGTACTTTGACTGTGGCCAATGCTTCCAAGGAAGTTATCCTTTCGGCAGGCACCATTGGTACTCCGACGATCCTGCTACATTCAGGAGTTGGTAACAAGGAAGAGCTTGAGCAACTTGGCATCACCTCCATACTTAACCTTCCCGATGTTGGAAGGAATCTCACCGATCAACCCGTGATCTCGGTGAATTGGGCAACGACCTCTCAGAGTCCTTTCGATGGGTAAGTGGTGGTGATCGTATGATCACTCTACGCTTGTGCTGATCCCCATCAGACTCCTTACGAACACGACCCTCGAAGCTCAGGAGCTTGCTGTATGGCAAACAAACCGAACGGGACCACTGGTAACCGTAGGTATCAACCACGTTGCATGGCTTCGGCTACCAGACAACTCCCCTATCCTCAATGAATTTCTTGATCCTTCTGCTGGGCCCAATACCCCGCATATTGAGCTTGCGATAGGAGTGAGTGTTACCTCTGACCTACGAATGGCAAACTCATGATACTATTCCCTGGTAGAGTGGCATGGCCAGTTTCTTTCCGGGTCATTTTGTTGGCGTTGGAGCGGCCACAGTGACACCCCTGTCAAGTCAGTCGAGTGATGCTCCTCTTCCAAACTCCCCTGATGAATTTTCCACAGGAGGCACTGTGAAACTGGGCTCCAGTGACATCTTGGCAGGTCCACTTATTGATCCTGCAATGCTCAGCTCCAAGTTCGATGTTCAGGCTCTGCGAGAAGCCATTAAGAGCGCCAAAAGGTTCTTTGCAGCGCCGGCGTGGAAGGATTTCGTTTTAGGTGTAGTGGGCCCAGTCGCGAACGCCACGACTGACCAAGAACTCGAAGATTTCGTTCGGTCCACGGCATTCCCATCTGGCCATGTCGTTGGCACCGCCGCAATTTCCGCCCAAGGCGCTCCTCATGGTGTCGTCGACCCTGATTTACGATTGAAGCATGTATCAGGTGTACGGATTGTCGATGCCTCCGTCTTGGTGAGATTTATTCGGCGCTTGTGAATCTCCATATGGATACTATTGTTGACATCCCTTAACAGCCTTTCGTGACGTGCGGTCATACACAAGCGCCTGTTTATATCATTGCGGAAAGAGCTGCTGATCTTATCAAGAATGACTGGAAATAGTGATAATTCTTCTTCACGAGGCTTGTGAATTCTCATTTCTTTGTTATCAAGACCAGCGCTTCCAGAATCAATGGGGCTTGCCCTTATAAGTTGATGTTGTTCGTTAGTGCTGGGATCATTGCTATGATCACATGTAAGACTTAGCACTGCTCTGACCCTGCCCATCAATGCATCAAGAGTGGCGCGCTTCCTGGGCTCTACTGGTTACACACCAAAACATTTTGACGCTTCCAAGGTTCTCTTCGCCAAGCTATCCGACATGAAAGTACGGATCGCGATATCCTGTTGCTCAGATACCACACGCTGTATCGGTCGCTCACGATAATAGGACCGGTATTCGTAAAAACTGGACGCTGGAGAGCACACAGTTCTTGGCATCGCAAAATAAGTTTGGCTAGTCCAAAAAAGGCCCCAGCGGCGGTTGCATTCGTTTAATTAAACACTCCGAGATTATACACGAGTAGCCGAGAAGTGCCTGACTTTATCGCCGACGCACGAGCCCTAATGATCAATTGGTACGGGCCTTAAAGGTGCAGTGCAACCATGAGGCAACCCTCCTCTCGCCTCCGTTGTTTGTGCCAACACCCCTACTTTGACTTTCATGAGGAGTATATCCGACCTTCGAAATATCAAGCTCGCATTTTTCCCTCTCGTGGTGCTTACAGGAACCTTCGTTATATACATCCGACAATCGTTCGCCTCGAAGGAGCCACCGCTTGTACCCTTAGACGATATCCGATGCCCGCCTCCAACCACCAACAGCTCTGGCTTCGTGGAGGTGGATGAAGTCACGATACGGAGGCCAGTGACACCACATAATTACCGCTCTGATGGGATACTAGAAGTCAGCGCCAGTGCATCCCATCCGATCCACGACCTCATCGCAGAAGCGGAGAACAAATGGCACGTCAAGGAGAATATTGCGAGCAAAAATATACGAGAGGCCTTTTACGAGTATCAACGACGATATGGACGACTACCCCCGAAAGGCTTTGATAGATGGTGAGCGAAAACTCTGAGAGACATTCTGGGCATGCTAACTTAACGGTGCGTTAGGTGGAATTATGTCCAAGAGCATAATGTCAAGCTGCCGGATGATTATGATCAGATATGGCTCGATCTTGAACCATTCTGGGGGATGGATCCGATAGAACTGCAACAATTCCAGAAGGAACAAGAAGGTCATGCAGAGTCCTTCACAATAGGAAAAATCGAGGGTGGCCCCATTAGCGTGGTCAATAGGTCCCTAACGAAACCAGAGCTACTGCGAAGTTCTGAGGCATTTCTCTCCCTCCTGAATCCTATCGAAGAGCACCTACCAGCCTTTCGTGCGGTTGTGTCGCCGCATGATAACCCCTACGGTTTCATTGATTATGACGTCAAGCAAGCCTTGCTGAAGGCAGCCAAAGCCAAGTATCGTGAGTAATATTTTATCCTGATTTTTTTTTCCGTTGCGCACTGAACATCCAATAGATCTCAAGGTGAAGGATCTCCCGCCAAGATCTTCGCGAGGATGGATGACGGCTTGTGATGAGCACCAAGATACCCATACGACTACGACAAGAGGCGACTTCTTTGGAAAGACATTTATTCATGACCATTATAAGGCCATGAATCCTTGCATGCATCCCAAATACCTAGATATCCATGGCCAGTTTCTATCTTATGATGGGCATCCACCCGGACCAGATCGACCGATGGTACCTAAATTCGCCTTCTGCTCGACACCACTCCATTACGATATCCGTATACCAAACACAGTGTCATGGACTGAGGACATCCATCCGCAAGAACATAATCCCGAGTGGGATGATCGCGCAGACGAGAGGTTGTCTTGGAGAGGACGCAACACAGGGATATGGCATACATCTCAAAACAAGTGGAGAGATACACAGCGCCCACGAACTGTGACTTTCACAAACCAAATGGACGGGGAGGTGGATGTGCTATTTCCCTCGCCCAACAGGGACGATCCAGTTGGAGAAAGCGTGAAGATGGCGAGGTCAAAGCTGAATCCGGCGCTGTTTGATGTGGCTTTTGTTGGGTCTCCGTTGCAATGCCCAGAGGAATATTGCCATGAAATCGAGAACATGTTCGATTGGAGACGGTACCAGGACACGAGAGGGGCCGGCAAGTTTAAATATGTGCTTGATGTAAGTTGAGGAGATAGTTCGACTTTAACCCGCTGATCATTCTCCATATGTAGGTGGACGGGAACGGATGGTCCAGTCGTTTTCAGCGACTGATGATTTCAAATGCGCTCGTGTTCAAAACAACAATCTATCCAGAGTGGTAAATATTGGATTCAACATCTTGACTGAATAGAAATACTCAGCCCTCTCCCTTAGGTTCATGGATCGCATTCAACCGTGGGTTCACTACGTGCCCGTCCAGGTTGACCTCAGCGACTTGTACGATACTTTTCTCTTTTTCCGTGGTGATCTCTTGGGTAGAGGTTCGCACCCCGACCAAGCTCGCAAAATTGCCCAAAACAGCAGGAAATGGGCTAAAGAGTTTTGGAGGAAGGAGGATATGACGGCCTATACTTTCCGGTAAGCCAGAAGATATTTGTCTTATGCCATCAAACGAGTCCTTTGACATATCACACGTTTGCAGCCTTTTCCTAGAATACGCGCGTGTCATGTCTCCAGAGAGGGATTCCATGAACTTCAGAATCTGAGATGTACAACCTTGTCCGTTAAATACTGATGCACACATCGGATGATCAAAACCTCTGCTATCCAGGTCGCGGCACAAGGCCAAAACCAACAAATTACTACAGCACCTTAGGTTCCTATGTTAATAGAGTAGATAGTTGTAGTCTTAGAGAGGGAAGGCGAAATGCTAACTCCATGGGAAAGGCAATAGCTATCAGGAGTGGCCACAGGCGTGGAGATTTTAACCGGTTCTTCATACCGGTATATCCGATCACATCTTTTCCGAGTGTTAGCAATCCACCACACCCCATCCGCTCGTGTTCGGTATTAAGTACAGCCCATCATGTCATTTTCCGACCGCCCCAGTACTCTACCATTCGAACTCGTCCATGAGATTGTACGCGCAAGCTTGGACTTTGTTGCAGTTAACAGAGCACCTGGCTTGAACACCAAACCTCCCTGGGATTCAATTTCATCCCTTTCTTTGACATGCAAGGCCATTCGAAGACTCGTGCTCAGAGCTTGGTTTTGCCGCCTTTATACCGAGAATCCCGAAGATACAACGCAACTAACAAGGAGGATAGCACAGGTCGAAAAGGCATGGGTGAAGTGAGTTGCTTTATGTCAATGCTGTATGACTTCCTCCTGTTGATGAGCGCTGAGCACTGAGTTCTCGCAGATACATTCATTGTGTACAGATGGACCGCGAAAATTCGCCATGTGACTTCGTCACACCCTGGAACTTTGAGGGGTACTGCCAGTTGGAAACAGTCCGCCTTGACTGGATTTCTCCGGTAACAACATCCGCCGGATTCGATCCTTTTGTCAATGCACCTTCTACTATCGTGAATTTTGACTTACGAGGGCGATACTGGCCAATTCCGAGTACCTATTCTTTCATTCCTCGCTGCCTTCCCTTTATCCGGAACCTCATCCTCTATCAGCAAGAAGTCTGGTGCGGTCTCTGCTTTACGGTCAACGAAGTCGAACTTCGAAAGCCAATTTCTCATCGGATCCAATATGACAGCGGTTTCGGGCTCCCCGTGAGTGAGAATACATCATGGTTCTCTCTGCAATATTGACATGATTATTCACAGATACATTATGCCAAGGTGCTCGAACCGTTGTCATTTCTTGACCATGTCTCAATCAAAATTCCCGTGTATGATTCAGGATCAATATCTATGAGCGAGTCAAGTAACTATTACATGTGGAGCGGGGAGTGCGATTCCTGCCAGTCACTCCTCCTCGCCGATCGGTCCTTTGCAGACGGATACGTCTCAAGAAAGCAACAAGGCATCATCCGATTGGCCGATGGAACAGAGCACAGATGGAAGCAACCTCCCAGTTTGAGATCTGTAGAGTGGATATTCATCCCAGCAACTGCAGATGACGCGAGAAACCTCTTCCACTTCGGCGCGGAAATTTCGGGAATAGGGGATAATAGCTCCGATTCAGAACGCGAGGAAGATGGTCATGATGTGATAGCAACTTCTAGTGGTAAGTTCCATTAATGACCCATTCGCCTAATTTCCTGAATTTTGTTGAATTATACTTTTTTTCAGACTGAATATATTTAGTCGCGTGATGTCGAGATTGTCCGCAATGATGCAATCGAAATCATTCCCTTTCCAGGCTCGTTGCTTCCGGCTACAAGGAAGGGAAAACGAGAAGCGTGTCTTCTCCACAAAGATCATCTCCTTCGCTCTTAAGCGTCCTAATTACCCGTATTTTTCCACGCTGAGAGCTCAGCTGAGCATATTCAACGAGAATTCGTTGTCGACAGTCCATGAGGATCAGTTTCAACCTTGTTCTTCGCCATCATGTAACATCGTGACCACAATAGGTCGATATTTAAACACCTGTTGTATGCCTCCCTCCCCGCTATACCCTCACCACTATGGTTTCCTTCAAGATTCTTGCTGGCGGCTACGACGTCTTTGTTGCCACCTATCTCTTCGATCCCCAAGCTTCATCATTATCGGTTGTTAGTCGCTCCTCGACCGGCAATAGCCCGTCATGGATTTCACAACCCCCTACCAATTCGAGTATCCTTTAGTGAGTGATGGTCAGCCCCGCGAACTACCCTAGCTTAAGACCATACAGTGCAGTCAATGAAGTTACCAATGGCGACGTACAATCATTTATCATTAATTCGGACGGATCCCTGTCTGCAGTTCAAGATTCAGCTCTCACTGGTGGTAATAACCCTGCCTTCGCTGTAGCCCTCTCTACCGGTGCAGTCGCTGCTATGAACTATAACACCGGAAATGGACGTGTCATACCTACCACAAACTCAGGTTTGACATTTGGCCAGAACAGCCCTATGATCACTTTCCCAAAACCTAATGGACCTGTTTCGCATCCTCATATGGTTCTTGAGCATGGGAGTGAAATATTGGTTAGCGATCTAGTGGGTGAAGCTCACTCGCGCGCCATAGAGCCCTTGCTGACTTAAACCCCTCATAGGGTCAAGATGTTATTTGGCGCCTGGCACCGGATTCATCCAATAATTATGCAGTCCAAGGGTCCATCCCTTCAAAGGCTAAGAGTGGACCCCGACATATGGCGATTCATGGTAAATTCGAGCCCTAAACGGCCCTAAGATGACCAGCTCTGACCGGCATACAGACGACAGGTTGTTCGTTCTGCATGAGCTTAGCTCTACTTTGACCGTTCAGGAAATACCTGCAGCTCCCAACGGAACCTCGACAATACTTTCTGACGTATCAATCGCCCCTCCCGATCCGCCTTCGGGTGCCGCATTCGCCGCCGGCGAGATTCTTATCCCAGAGCCCACCGAGAATTTCCCGGAGCCATACATCTACACCTCCAATAGAAACACCGGTGTTCAGGACTCTCGCGGAGACTCTATAGCAATTTTTGAATTGGTCAACAAGGGAACAGCTAATGAGACTTTGCAGCTTGTGAATCAGGTTTACACCGGTCTCGATCAAATTAGGGGAATGGAGTTTGGCCCGTCCTCCAATGGAGGCGAAGAGTTCCTGATTGCTGCTGGTGTTGCCGGGAGTGCGGGTACGGTTGTGTTGAGGAGGACTGAAGGTGGTAGAAATATGGAGATTGTTGCAAAGAACTTGGATATTCCGACACGCACCACCTTTGTCTGGATTTAGTCAATGGCATCGATCCCCTTCCTTGTCAGTATCGTGTTCCATGCGAGAACTGTTAAGATTTACAGTCAGAGCGCCTAGTAACGTCACGTGTCACAACACGTGATTGGGTTATGTAAGACAGCGGCTAACTGGTCTTTAACCTACTTCAATTAATAAGCTTGAGTATTCTCGAAAGCCTAGTAAGAGAAGGCCAAGAAGACTTGAGGTAAGTCTAAGGTAGTGCGAGGTTCGAGACAACAACAATGATACAAGTGAATTCAAGGCAGGGCAAGTAAACACAAGTAGTCCGGGAAACAAAGGAAAGATTAAACTTGTGTTTAATCTTCCAAATACAAGTCCTTAAATACTGACTAGACGAAACGATATCAAACTATGAAACTACAACTACAAGTCCGAAAATCACTATCACGATTCTGATAAATATGTATCTGTCCACCGATGTAACAGCTATCATAGTTAGATATCTAATAGTTCAAATCCAAACACGATGTCCATGAAACCATCATTGTCTGTTAATCAGTCCTGTTAGTCCATAGCAATCAAACAGCGAAACCGTTCCTCCTGATCCTCCTAATAATGTCCATCCAATTATACTCGTCCCAATCAACATTGAATCGTTCTTCTTCCACATCAAACTTTCCAACGTATTCTTCCCAATCTAGAACTGCAGTCTTGGTCCTGGTAGCTGTGTCGGCGTCTAGGATGATTAAGTCACAATGAGCGTCAATCAGGTCGACGTTTATAACATTATCCCTTTTGTAGGACTTGATGTCCTCATCAATGTCCTTATCCAAATTGGACTCAGTAATCTCCATAGGGCTCTCCTGTGATGTTGGCAATTGGGACATCGTTGTAGGGGTCGTCATACTCTTCTCCATAAGCATCCCTATGATCATAACCTCCATCTGAGACTCGTTGAGGTCTGAGGTGGCGTTGGGTACGAGGTCGACAGCGAGGTGTTTGGTAATGCGTATGTCTGGTGTCAGGAGTCGGGCGAGCTGGAGAACGCAGCGGTAGAACTCGTGTTCTACTTGCGTCTGTTGAGTCAAGTCCCACGCGGAGGAAGACTTCGTTTTTCCTTTGTTGTTGACGTCGAACAGGTTGGATCGGGCAGACTTCTTGAGTCAGAGTGCTTCGGGAAGAAGGTACGGGGAGGTCTCCAGGTCTAAATACTTGGGATGGATGTTTGTGGGTAAGAATAGGTTTGAGCCATCGTCGTTCTCGATCAGAGACTCCACTGATGAATGAGGAGAGGGGAAAGAGGTGTAATTGTGGGAACTTTGTGACGGCTCGTCATTGTAAGACCTGTGTGAATTCTCGGGTGGTACATGCTCGTTGTTTGTTGAGGAAGCAGTATCTTCTGAGATGTCCAGGGGCAGAGTGTCGGCAGTAGTGGCAGGTATAACGTTCACATTGGTCCACGAAATGACCATTGACCCTACAGATTGCGCAGTATTCTCTCTGTGTAGTACTTTCGGGGGTGGGAATAGAGTCGGGTTTTGTTTGTGGCAATCGTAGTCCGCGATCATCCATTCCAGTCTGTTCCATTCTCTGAGGGGCGTCAGGTCGATCCACATCAGGAAGTTCATTGGGAACTCCATTGGTTCCATCATTGGGTCCATCCGGGTACTGGAGAGTAGGAAGTTCAGATCCTTGTCGAGTCTCGCTAGGCTCACTTGGATCTGGAGCCTTTGGGAAAGTGTGAAGGGCTTGTTCAGCCACTGACACAATTTTCCTAATGACAGGCGATTTGACAGTTCGGCGAAGTGAGTTAATGTGACACTTGAAGAAATATGAGTGGTGGAGCAACGTGTGTTTAAGAAATAAGAGAGTAGTCCAGTCCTCCCTGAATAGGTTGAACTGGACAGCGTTGAGTGAATCTTTGCGGAGAGTGGCCCTAGCTTCAGTGAAGGGGGCATCGTAGAGTTGGAAGGTTTGAATGGCTCTAGTGGGGTCGGTGTAGGTTTCCTCTGGTGGGGAATCTTCTGAAATTGAGGAAGGGGACTGTGCAATGGTCATGACTGGAGGGGCAACGACATAGCTCGTTCCTGTTCCAGGCAAGGTATATGTTGGAGGGCATGGAGATAAATGACCGGAGTTAGACATGATGTCTGATTTGCGAAGTGGTACTAGGGGTGTGTTGGATTGGTAGGTGTATGGTTCTGGGGTGGTGTTTGGAATGAGATGTTGCATGATTCTGGTTTTTCAATGAAGTTTGTGATGCTGTTTATATGTGTCTAGCATCTCCTGTGCATTCTTTAGGGTGTCTGCGGGCTGCCATGTCCGTTCTGAATTAGGGTATCCTTTCCAATGGATCAGATATTTGATCTTTCCGTGGCATGTTTTGCGATAGCGAACAACATCTTCGACTTCCCATTCTTCTTCTCCTTCTATTAGATCAGGTGGTGGGTTCTCGAAATGATTTCCGTATTCGTCATTCTCAGTTACTGGCCATAGGAGTCCTACGTGGAAGCAGGGATGAACTTTCCATGATTTGGGTAATTTTAGTTCATAGTTCACGGGTCCAAGCTTCTTTGTGATTTCGAAAGGTCCTACACGTTTCGCTGATAGTTTCCTTGATGGTGCTCGAATAGGGAGGTTGCGTGAATCCAGCCAGACCTTTTGTCCTACTTCTAGTTTTGGAAGTGGACCTTTGATATGTTCGGTCATAGTTTGCCTTGCTTTCTCATGTGAATCTTGTGTGGCGATGTGGATATTCTTTATCCAGTCAATGTGGTCTTCAGTCGCCGGATTATTCGTTGGTTCTTGATCAGTTGGGAAAGCTTTGAGGGGGTGGCCATACATCAGTTTGAAGGGTGTTTGTGATCGATTTGAATGGGTTCTGGAGTTGTGTGCAAATTCGACGAGGGGTAGTTTCTTTGGCCAGTCAAGTGTGTTCTTGGAGCAGTAAGCAGAAAGGTACATTTCGATTTCCTGATTGAAGCGTTCAGTGGTACCATTGGATTGAGGGTGGTATGCAGTAGATCATGCGTGTTCTATTCCTAGCTTCTTGAACAGAGCTTGGACAGATTTAGCAACGAATCTAGGGTCTCGATCTGAGATAATTTTATCTGGGGTTCCAAAACACGAGAAGACATTTTTAATTAACAGATCAGAGATGTGATCTGCAGTGGCTTCTTTTCGTGTTGGTACTATAATTATCCCTTTTGTGAGTCTGTGGTCCACTACGGACAAAATAGAGTCGAATCCATCGACTTCTGGAAGATCGGTGATGAGATCCATAGCTATTTGTGCAAACAGTTGAAGAGAGCATGGTCCTTTAATGGGTTGGAGTGGGGGCTTGAAAGGCCATCTGTTGATCTTGTGTTGTTGACAGATGGGGCATCCTTTCACATAGTTCTTGACGAAAGCTCTCATTCCAGGCCATGTAACGTATTCTTCTAGTTTGCGTATGGTTTTGGTTGTACCAGGGTGTCCTGCTGTTGGGGCGTCGTGTACTCGTTGGAGTAAACGCTTCTTGAATGTGTTGTTGGCAGGGAGCGTGAAACGTCCTTTTTCGTCGATGTGAGGTGAGCCATTGGGTTTCATTGGGAGTGATTCTTCGATTTCCGGATTGAGGATATCAACGTCTATTGCTGGGAAAGATGATGTATCAAACATATGGGCAGGAATAGCCGCTTGCGGTTTTTCTTCTTCTTCAGTGACGTGGTTGGGTCGGCGTGAGAGTGCATCAGCCGCGACATTCTTGATGCCGGCAATATGGCGGATCTTGACTTTATGGACACTGATGAGGGCAGACTATCGAATTGTCTGTCGGGATAACTTTGATGGTTTAGCCCAATGGATGATATTATCATGATCTGTCCATATGACGGTTTCGTGTGGTGAGCCATCAATGTAGTGTCGCCATTCTTGCAGTGTGCAGATGATTGCTAGGAATTCTTGTTCGGAAGTGTGGTAACGTTTTTTGGTAGGGGAAAATCCTTTTGAGTGGAAGAAACACAGGTGCATGATACCATTCGAATCCTTTTGAAGTAAAACTGCACCTGATGTGTGATTTGAGGTGTCGGTTTGTATTTCAAAGGGTTTGGTTGGGTCAGGGGTTATAAGAACGGGTTCTTGTAGAAATTTCTTTTTGAGAGTGTCAAAAGATGATTGAGCTTCTGAATTCCATTGAAATGGTTGATTTTTGCGAAGGAGGGCGTTGAGAGGGGCTGCGTAGTGGGCATAATTTTGTATGAATTTTCGGTAGAAGTTGCAAAAACCAATGAATTTGCGAATATCTCATGGGTTCTTGGGTATTGGCCAATCCGCTATTCCTTTGAGTTTTATTGGGTCCATGCGTACTTTGTCTGGTGAAATTATGAATCCTAGGTATGCCAATTTTTATTTTTCGAAATCACATTTCTCTGCTTTGAGATAGAGATCGTGTTTTCAGAAAATATCGAATACTTGGTGGGTGATTTCTCGTAGTTCCTGTTTTGTTTTTGCGTGAATCAACACATCGTCCATATATACGATAACCTTATTTTGATGAATGAGAGGAGCGAGGATGGTGTCCATCATGTTTTGGAATGTCGCTGGGCTATTGCACATTCCAAAGAACATAACAGTGGGTTCGAATAACTCTTTATGTGTATGGAAAGCTCCTTTCCATTGATCTCCATCAAAAATGCGAATGTTGTTGTATCCTAATCGTACGTCGAGTGCTGTGAAATATTTCGATCCTTGAAGTCGGTCGAGTATTGATTGGATACTAGGGATTGGATAGGCATTTTTGATGGTATGTTCATTGAGGTATCGATAGTCTTGACATGGTCTCAAAGATCTGTTTTTCTTGGATACAAAGAAGAAAGGAGAAGCCATTGGTGACTTTGATGGTCGAATGTATCCTTTTCGTAGATTTTCTTCTAAGAATTTATCGAGTTCAAGGGTTTCTCCATACGATAACTTGTATGAGGGAAAAGCTTTGGGTTGAAAAGATGGTTTCATCTCGATTTTGTGGTCATAGGTTCGAGATGGTGGGAATTGTTCGCTTTTCTTTTTGCTGAAGAGGTCGAGGAATTCGTGAAGATAATTGGGTACGATTTTTGTGGGATTGGTTTCTTTCTTTTCTCTGTGTTGTTGGGCGAATGTCTGAGAGTGTGATGTTTTAGCATTGAATTCAATGAAGTCTTTTTCTGACAGGTTGAATTCATCCAGTCCGATTGTGTTGGGAAATGCTGAATCTAGTAAGGTAGTGAATTCTTGGTTTTCAAGGTAGGATCGCCAAGAAAGGGTCTTCTTGGTCCAATCTATGTCAGGGTTGTGTTTTGAAAACCATGGGATTCCATAGATTATTCGTGGTCATCCTAGGTTTGCGATGATCACATTGGTTTTGATTCGTTTTCCGTAAACGGTAGTTTCGATTACTACGTAATCAGTGATGGATGTGTTTTCTACAACTGATCCGTCTCCATTCCTGATGGCGAGTGGTTTTGGAAGTTTTCTTCTTGGAAGTTTCCATTCATTTGTGAGATCTTGGTCAATAAGATCGGTTCCTGCTCCTGAATCAAGGAGTGCTAAGGTATCCACAGTTCTCTCGGGTAGGTGCACTTTGAGGGGAAGATAAAGAGTGTTGGATTGCATGGGGGTAAGGGAAACTTCATTTAAATAAGAGAGTCCGGTTGGGGTCTTTGGTCTGGGGTAACTATCATTCTGTAGTCCGTTCGAGAAATAAATAGGTCCGTTTGAATCTGGGGTTGATGATCGAGAGGATAAATAAGAGGGTGTGCACTATCCAGTAGAGGGTTTTGACGAATTAGACATGGATGCTAATCGTCTGAGACAAAATCCTGGATTTCTCGATGGATGAATCCGGGTTGATCTGCATGCTCGTTGTAGACGTTTACAACTTCTTCATCGTCAGGGATGCTTTGGACGATTTCGTTAAGTTGCATACTTTGGAAGCATCTCTGGTTCTTGTCATTATCACGTGGTTTCCTAGGTGATACGGGTCGCTTATGTTTGGCATTCTTGGATTGGGAGTTTCGTGGGATTTTTGAAAGGCGTGCTTTACACTTGGGACAGTCTCGAGCAAAGTGTCCTGTTTGCTCACATTCGAAGCACGTTCCTTTTCTGAGGTTTTCTTTTTGACGGGAAGAAAGGATCGTATCGAACACTTGTAAGATTGACTGCTTAATGTTTTCTTGATGATCTTCATCGTCGTCTTTGCTTTCATCAGACAATGAATCATCGTTTTGTTGGTAGCCTTGAGAAATCGCGAAGTTCTGAAGTAATGCTTCCATAGCATCGACGTCCATCGCATTCAGGTCTCTACTAGGTTGGGGCAGGATGTAGCCTTGACTCTGGTAATGATTACGCCTTTTCAGTTTTGCCATCTTTCTTCGGGAGTATATCTGGGGGTGTCTTCGATAATAGTCTGCCTCCATTCTTTCAGTTTCTTCCGCCGCACGTGCTGCCGTGAACCATTCCTCCAAGTTGTTTCCTGGATGTTTTGAAATTGCTCGGATTGCAATGCTCGGGTCGAGACCTTCTCGGAATTGATGAATGAGTTGTTGGGTTTCTCTGACTCCGGCTCGGTTAGCCAGGATTCTGAACTCCATGATATAGGTTTCGACGGGTCTTTGCAATTGTTTAAGTGCAAGCCACTTTCTGAGGAAGCTTTCGCTTTCGTTGAAGGATAAGAACGATTAATCCAGGGCTTGCCAAAATGCTTTGGCAGAACCGAAGGTAGGAACTCCGTTTTGCATGTGATGGGTAAGGAAATCTCTTCGCCAGAAACTTGCTCCTTCTCCCATGTTGTAGAGTGCACAGATGATAATGTCGTGATTGGATGGGAGTTGATCATGGTTTGCCAAGAAGTAGAGCGAAAGTTGCTCTTTCCATCTTTGGTAATCCTGAGCGGTGCCGTTGAACTCTTTGGGTAGGTTGTATTTAATTCCTCTGTAGTTGTTTTGTGGATTGTGTTGTTGTGGTTGTCCAAAGAATCCTCCTCCACCTCCTCCTCCTCCTCCACCTCCTCCTCTGCCTCCTCCTCTGTCTGGATTTCCAGGCGGTCCTTTCCCTTTGGAACTTTGCATTGGTTGATAGACATTGTATTCTGGGTTGTTTGCTCTATATCCAAATGTATTTGCTGCCAAGGTTTCGGATCCTCTATAGGGTTCATTGGATTCCATTGGTGATCCTTCTCTTTGTGATCTGTAAGAGGTTTCGGATTCTGATTGTGAATGGGCGGTAACAGTGGAAGATCCTTGTGAAGGCATTTCTTGGGTTTCAATTGGTCTGGTTTGGATTGTAGGGGGTTCTGTTTGGTGGAAGTTTTCAAGTCTAGCAAAGGTTTCATTGAGGTTTGCTGTGTGTTCTTCTTCATAATGTCTGCTTCTTTGTCTTTGGATGGCTGGGAGTAAAGATGGTTTTGTTGGAGGGGTTGGAAGGTTAGGGAGTTGTTGTGAGAAGAGAGTGTTTTGAGACTCTCGGGATTCGGTTGGGGAGTTGTTTTGAGACTCTCGGGGTTCGGTTGGTTGTTCGGGTTCACTTTCTGGTTGGAAATGACTTCGGAATTGTTTAGAGAGGCGCACTGCGAGGTGTGGGGGGTTTGCTCTTCTACGATTGTTGGAAGATGAGCTATCGGACATTCATGAACAACGATTGACGGGTGTCGTTCGAGTATTAATTCGATTATACGTTGTTGTGTATCAGGGGTGATATTAGTTCTAAAAATAGAATCGATAGAATTAGATGAATTTGGATTTTTGTCAGATTCGTAATCTGAGTAGTTTTCTGTTTGATCGTTGATCTCACTGATCCACAATGGTGATTTGGGTTCTTCGGATGACGTTAGTCTACTAGTCGGACTCTCGTGGTTGGACTCTTCTGATTGGCTGCCTTCATAGTTTGTACGCAAGGAATCAGGTCGGTTCTTTGGCATGCACCAGGGGTGATGTATAACTCTCGGGTGTGATTCTTAATCAGAGGCTTGCCGGTTATAGATCGGTTCAGTGTTCTTCTCGGGTGTAGCACAAAGCAACACTAGCCCAAGGATTTCTTCGAGTGTAGCGCAAAGCAATACTAGCTCATAAGAGATGTCGGATGGCACAGCAACTAGGCAATGAGAACTAAACGCGACAGGTTTGTTGTGGGGATACTACTGGAATCGGCACAGTAGGAAGTTTAATCTTATTGTTAAGATTTACAGTCAGAGCGCCTAGTAACGTCACGTGTCACAACATGTGATTGGGTTATGTAAGACAGCGGCTAACTGGTCTTTAACCTACTTCAATTAATAAGCTTGAGTATTCTCGAAAGCCTAGTAAGAGAAGGCCAAGAAGACTTGAGGTAAGTCTAAGGTAGCACGAGGTTTGAGACAACAACAATGATACAAGTGAATTCAAGGCAGAGCAAGTAAACACAAGTAGTCCAGGAAACAAAGGAAAGATTAAACTTGTGTTTAATCTTCCAAATACAAGTCCTTAAATACTGACTAGACGAAACGATATCAAACTATGAAACTACAACTACAAGTCCAAAAATCACTATCACGATTCTGATAAATATGTATCTGTCCGCCGATGTAACAGCTATCATAGTTAGATATCTAATAGTTCAAATCCAAACACGATGTCCATGAAACCATCATTGTCTGTTAATCAGTCCTGTTAGTCCATAGCAATCAAACAGCGAAACCGTTCCTCCTGATCCTCCTAATAACATCCGTCCAATTATACTCATCCCAATCAACATCGAATCATTCTTCTTCCACATCAAACTTTCCAACATATTCTTCCCAATCTAGAACTGCAGTCTCGGTCCTGGTGGCTGTGTCGGCGTCTAGGATGATTAAGTCACAATGAGCGTCAATCAGGTTGACGTTTATAACAAGAACGCCGCAGACTGAGGAATATCCCAAGTTTCAGAAATCTGGACCCTTTATTCTTTTGCTCACCTCGAGATGCTGTATTCCATGTAATTCTATCACATTATCGCGTCTCCCCCTCCTGCTTCAGCCGATGCTATAACTTTGGGCTCCCCGGAAGATCGGCTCTGCAAGCCACCGGTAACTCAGCAATGCTTTATCAGTTACAACTCATTCAAGCCTCAGCCAGATCCTGAAACCGTGGAAACGCAATTATTAATTACAGACGAGGCCTGTCATCGACCTCCGGAAGTACTTGAATAGCGATTAGTGTCAACATTCACAATTTAACCATACCCATGCTGTGGCGGACCTGAGCGCTAATGTTGAACTGGTGCTCTCATAAAGTGACCGGTTGTTACACAGGGCTACATCGCAATTGTGTTCTTCAGTTCCCAACTGCTCCAGCCTATAGTCTTGCGTTCAACTGAAGAGTGCCATGAGCTGTGATGATAACACAATCCTCATCAAATACTGGGGCAAACAAACTGGAGACAACTCTTCGATGACTTTCACTGGTCTTATTTCTGGGTATATGGTAAGTCGTAATCACCCACATTTCACATACATCTCTCTGGAAGTCAATACTCAACTGGAGAATCTGACTAGCTGGAGATCTTTCTTTACGGTGCGCCAATTACTTTGTAACATCTCCTGCTCTTATCAACTCGACATGAAAGGGATTAATCTTTTAATATTTTCCACGGCTGCATACACTTTAGTGTATAACCTCCGAGTCAAAGGCTATGCACGATGGGTTTTGCTTGGTTCTGCTGTGACCATGTTTGCAATCTTGACAATGGCTGCTTCTTTGAGCCTATACATCGTATTCGGGTATCTGATGCATGGACAAGCCATCCCTTTTCGACTACTGCAAGTCAAACACGCTTCTTATTTCGTAAATAAGTGAGTTATTTCTTCAGCCATAATCCATCAACTCACCCTTGGTCCAATCTAGCCTGATTGCTGACATACTCCTCGTGAGTCTCCACGTTCCGAAGATCATGTACATGACGCTCGAGACTGAATGGATACCTTGCAGATATACCATTGTTATGTGATTTGGTCCCGTTCAGCTCCTGTTATTGTCGCTCCCTGCATTTGCCTTTTAGCATCTCTCAGTAAGCCATTCCTGGTGGATTGTTCCTGTCAGCCCATTGTCCATTGACAACACTCAGGTTTAGGGGTGTTCTATGTGCAAAGCCCACAAGGGTATTTAATCAGAGACAGGAGATACACATATATGTGGACGGCTCTCGTTTTCAATATTGTAGTCACTGCACTGAATGGTGAGGTGACTCAATGGCTTTTCGAATCCCGCCATGGCTAATGTTGCCCTTATTAGCGACCCGCATATGGTGGCTGGCTCGTGAGGCGCGTGAGGTTCTCGGACCGACCTTGACATGGAGATACTATTCTGCTATGGCTATTGTGTATGTTCTCGACTTTTGAAATCTCTGACATGTCAGCCAGGCTATTGCAGCTAACAGCATGGATAGAATTGAGTCCGGTGCTATATACTCGCTGTATGTCCTGGTTGACCAACTTATCAAGACGGTTGTAAGTGACTTTATCGATACATCCATCCCCATTGTTCAGGCTCTGAACCTCTTTCTAGATCAATAAGAACCTCATTATCTTGGATGCAGGCCTAACTCAAGTGGTGGTAAGAAATTTTTTAGTCAGCTTTATTCAAGTTGCCCTTGCTTGAGACTTCTGTGCTGTTCTACAGTCAATTGCGCCAACCTTGATAATTGTGCAAGTCGGTCTCGGCCGTCAAGCACGCGATCTCGAGAGCACAATTCAGACAGCCCGTGGAACTCAAGAATTTATCTTCACGACAGTACACTCCTATTAAACATGGGCTCACAATGCATCAATGAACACCGACTTCATTCTCACTTTACTCGAATCTTTCCCTCACCCTCCATGCCAGTCGGCCTCCTGTTATAGACTCGGGGTTGAGAGCATGGCTGGCACAAGTGGTTCGCCCTCGCAGTTCCATTCAAGTATGGTCCCTAGGCTTGACACTTATGAAAGCCTGGATACTAACGCACTACTGCGGATGAGGCTGGGTCTCAGAACTTCGCTCATATAGGATTCTCTGAGGATCAGGTATAATTTAGGCCCCAAGGATCCAACAATGATGAGCAAAATTTCCCGTGGATACTTGCTCTGGGTCGGGGTTGTAGTGGGGTCGAGAGCGCGGTGGAGATGGATCTGGAGAGCTGGTGCAATCGAGAAGAGTACTCGAGTCTAGCCCATGATATGACAACAACCTCAACTCAATGCCAGGTGTTGTCAAACATGGCGAGTTGAAACTCCCTTCACAATACTGTCCCCCCAGGAAACAGACTCCCAACTCAAGAGGTGAATAGTAGACGCATGGTAGAGAGCCAAGTTGAGACATACTAGGCATAATCAGTTGCGTTATTGCCATTTTCCAATCTCATTCTAATAGAAAGAACTTTGACCATTGCCTCACCCAATGTCACAACATTGGTCTCCCCAGACATTTGGCTCTGCCAATCGCCGCCACTATGTACCTCAGCCTTACCTCATTAGAGGCCATCATACTCAAACCTAGGCCAATACTTGAATAGCAAAGGTGTCAATCATGACAATTTGACCAGTTGAATTCTACTCCCACACCCAGGCTATTGCGGACCTGGGCGCTAGCATTGAATTGGTACTTTCATACTAATATCTTGCAGTGCTAACACGAAGCTACATCGCAATTAAGGTAGGGAACATCAGGAACAGCCGCGCCTTATGTAAGCAATCTACTACCAGTACGTCGAAGAGGAATTACAACCACAACATACACTACTAAGGTAAAATAGCTCCTAGGAATGGTCCGGAATAGACTTGGGAACACTTCCTAGGAAGTAGAATCTCAAAAAATTGGCTGTGTATTATTATATTCCATTTTACATTTCTTAAAACCAAAAGTGTTCAAAACATCATATTTGGTCATTTGGCAAGTTCTGGGAAGGGGGAGGTCCTTGGGATAGATGATATTTTGCCGCTTACATAATACAGTCACGTGATGACCAAGCAGCAAGAAAGTGAAGGAGAAAGAGAAAGAAATATCAAAAAAGCTCACATTTTGTGATCTAGACAATGGGGAACTACTCAAAATCAAAACGCACACGAGTCAAGAACCTTTTAAAGGCAAAAGAGGAAAAAAACTCGCCAAAAAACTCGATTTCTAGCCCTGCAGATAGTGGAAAGACTCCTTCTCCTTCTGTGGCAGATACCCCATCTCTCACCTCCTCAGACACCGGTTCTGGGCCACTGGAACATGATGAAGACACTTATGGAAGTGAAGGAGGGCCCTATTGCGATGAAATTCAAGAGATAGAGGGGGAAGCGTCACCTACAGAGGATGAAGTTCAGAAATTTGCAGCCACCCTGCAGGCAGCATTTGAGGTCGCATTCCGGGCAGAAAAGGAGGCTCTTGAGCATAGACCAAAACGCCCCAGACACTACACTGGAAACTCTGCAAGAACAAAGCGACTTTATGCTGCAAAACGACGAAAATTAGCCAAGGAAGGACAAAAGATGATTGATCAATACTTTATCCTTCCTGAAGCCCAAAGCGAGGACCAGGGTGTTTCAAATGCACAAGCCAACATTCTTGATGATGAGGATGAGTGCGAGGAAGAAGAAGAGGCTGGAAACGAAGTTGAGGAGCATCTAGAATGCATTTTTGGTCTGGATAAGCCTGAGGTGAGTAACAGGAGGGTTTCTACCCAACTCTGACTCACCACAGTTTAGGAAGCGAAATGTGCGGTGGATGAACTTGAGAGGATACTTCAGGAGGGTGATAGAAATGTTCTAGAGGCCAGAAACCATGTCAAAAATATTCTGGAAGACATAAAACATCGAAACATACCACTTGATGATAGTCCTGAGACACTGACAGACTGGTCCTTGAACCAGATGTGTTACAAGGACTTTCCGGCACTCCAAGGTATCAGGACCAAGCTTACAACCTTGTCAAAGGATAAAAAGCTTGCTCCACTCACCCGAACTCGCCTCTTAACCATGATTGCAACCCTCAATCTATACCTTGATATAGAGCTTTCCTACACCTGGCGCGAGGCATCAGTCCTTGCTGCAAGAGCTGCTGGAAAAAGTGTCAGTCATTCTCGTACCATTCGGACATGGATCTATGAGTACCTGCAGAAAGAACAACTCCCAATCTATAATCACGGTGCTCCAACAACCCCATCAATCATCGATGATGAGGATTTCTCATCAGAATTGCAGTTGTATCTCGTCGAGAGGGCAAAAAATGGATACATACGAGCTGAAGACATTGTGGACTATGTCTTGTTACCAGAGGTGCAAAGTCGCTATGGACCAAAAATCTCCAAGAGCATTACTCTTCAAACGGCACGACGATGGCTCAATCAACTGAGCTGGCGGTATGCCCGAAAGCGGAATGGGATGTATATTGATGGTCACGAGCATGAAGATGTGGTCAAATATCGGAAGGAGTTTGTTGCACGCTGGAAGGAGAAATATGAGCCTCGCATGTTTATCTATGATAATGATGGCAACCTGAAGTCAAAGCCCAACGGTTTTCCTGTTGAACAAAAAGGCCGATTCCGTCTCATCCCCTTGACACATGATGAGTCAACCTTTTACCAAAATGATCAGAGAAAAACCAAGTGGTCGCATCCAGGAGAAAAAAGCTCAACAGAGAAGAAGGGAGAGGGTCCTTCTGTGATGGTTTCTGACTTTCTGTTGCCTGATTTGGGCCACCTGACACATGAGGAAGAGTGAGTGCTAATTTTAGCCCCATCGACTCAAGGCTTCTGACAGTTGATGAACAGAGAAGCCCGAATTTTTTTCAAAGCAGGGAAGAATTGTGATGGGTATTTCAGTGGAGGGGACCTTTTGGCACAAGTCAATGAAGCTATTGATATTTTTGAAGCCAAGACAAATCGGTTTGTGACAGGTCTTTGGCTTTTTGATAATGCCCCAAGCCATCAGCACCGTGCACCTGATGCACTTTCCGCACAACGAATGCCAAAAAATCCTCATGAGACCTGGCGGTACCATAAGGATGGCCCAAAGATGCGCTCCACATCATTTGAAAGAGGTGGTGTGAAGATGCATCAAGATCTATATTTCGATGACGATCATCCAACAATGCCCGGCTGGTTCAAAGGTATGGCCATTATAATTTACGAGCGTGGACTTTGGCCATCCACTGGAGACCTCCGAGCTCAATGTGATGGCTTTAAATGTGAAGCGGGCTGCACTGACTGCTGCTGCCGCCGACTGCTCTTTACCCAGCCAGACTTTGTTGGTCAACAGTCTCACCTCGAGGAACTCATTCATTCTTGTGGTCATCTCTGTGACTTCTATCCAAAATACCACTGCGAGCTCAACTTTATTGAGCAATACTGGGGGGCAGCAAAACTCCGGTATAGGAATTCACCCGATATGGAAAGTATTGAAGAAATGGAAGCTGTCATGAAGAATTCCCTTGATGATATACCTCTGGTGTTGAATCACATGTGCATTTACACGCTGCTATGTTCGTGTTCACTCTCAATTATGACATATGCATTCTATTATTAGATACCACTATGTTCACACACCGATACTTCGTGCGGACTATACATGTTTTACTATACGTTTTACCTGTACCCTTTACCACCTCGAAACGATGGTGTAATACTCTCTTTATAGTAGAAATTATTCAAACTCTTTAGTATAAATACTTTGTATTTTCTTCGTTATTCTACAGTCAATTCTACATTCTCAGTCGCAACTACTACCTCGAACACACTCCCATAACAGACTAACTGCCTAGTAAAGTGAGTACTGACCTCGTCATCTACCTTCACCGCTACGCTCCCCGTTGCTGCTTCGACAGGTTATGGGCCCTGATCGCCAGCTCAAAATCGCACTAGCTGACTAGCTCGCTGTGCTTGATATCTGAGAAGGACTAGATCGACCTGTTATGGGAAGGCCACTTCCTAGCGCCACCGCTGTACCTTGTAAAGGGCCCAGCATCCCTTCTCATTTCTGTGTCTTACCCTAGCCCTTAGGCGATTTGGGTTCGAAACCTTGATCGATTAGCGCATCACTGCTGCTTCTAACAAACAACGTTGACTGACGACTTCTTTTCAGAATGTCTTCTATCAACAACGGAGCTTCTCGCATTCCCGTCCTTCAAGGCCCCCAGAACTACCAGTTTTGGTCCATGAGGATGCAGGGATATCTATCCATGATCACGACCCCTGGAACCCCTCTTACGGGATGGACTGTCACAACTAGCTTAACGCCCGCACTTCCACCTCTTGTTGCTCCACAAATGGACACTGACGGAAACGTCATGAATGCTGCTGAAGCTTCTGCTTCTCATGCGCTTTGAACAGAGGAAGAATGCCGAAGGAACTTCCTTGAGCAATCTGCGATTGGCCTGCTTATCCAAGCGGTCCCAGATTCTATGCTCCACTTGATCATCCAAGGAGATCCAGCCACCACTTGGGATGGTCTCCAACGCCTTTACGGCGTCCAAGGTCCTGCATCTGTTTATGGCGACTTCGTCTGTGCCGTCTCCTGGTCTCTCCCCGGAAACATGGATCCGGCTCAGTCCATCGCTGAGCTCGAATCTCTATTCACTCGAATCGAAGGCGCGACCGCGCGACTTCCCGAGGTGATCCATGCTATGATTCTGCTTCACGCTGTCCCGCAAGGGATGGAAACCTTAGCGCAGTCAATCCTTGCGAACCAAATGCAAATGTCCCAGCTTATGTGGGATCTGGTCCGTAGCGCCATCCAGGCTGCTTGGTCCCAGAAGATGACTGCTTCTGCTTCTCGTGCCGGCCGCTCCAACGGCCAATGGCAGCAGAACCGGAACCCCGGCAATCAACAACACCAGGGGCAAGGACAACAACAAGGGCCGTTTTGATCACAGCCCCAGCAGCAGCCTCCTAATCAGGGCGCTGGCCAGAAGCCTGGTAACCCCCAATCTGGCAATCCCGGTGGAGATGGCAAGAAAGGAAAACGCGGTAAGAGAGGAGGCAAAAAGGGTAAGGGCGCTGCTAATGAAGCTGCGACCGATGCCGACGCCACCAACTCCTCCGGAGTCACCAACGTCGCTCCTCAATATGGCGCTTCCAGTGCCATCGGTTTCGCTGCCCCCGCTATCGCTAACCATCCTCTCCTCGCGAACCGGATCGCCTCGCTGGCAGAACCGGTTAACGCAAGCCCTTCGTCATCCACACGCCACCTTGTTGCAGAAGCGCGAAAGAATACATCGCGGCTTCAGGAGCGAATCTCCGAATCTCCTCAGTCCGAGGGATATCGTCACAGAAGCTCAAAAGCTACCAAGGATAAAGTGCTGAAGATCTGGGATGAAAGGCTTGCCGACCTCGCGGTCGAAGCCGAAACGACGGGCTCCATCATCGAGGAAATCCCTTATTATGGAGGAGATATGGACGAATGCCCACCGTCGCCGAGGATGACACCTCCGGCTGATCCGATGCTCGAATCCGACTCCGAGGGGGAGGATTCTGACGGGTGGACTTCTGGGTTGTGGACAATGCAAGTCTTTTCTTCTATCTCTGATTGGATTAACACTGATACGGTGATGCCACAGCACGACCGAGAAGGGGCCTGTTGCCCCACTCGAGCCCGCTCCCATGTAAGCGCTCCTGGCCACGCTGAACTTTTTCGCGGACTAGTTATATCGTCTCCGGCTCCTGTATATACTTCTCTTGTATCGCGCACTATTTCGGTCGCCCCTGTGGGGCTTTTATTAAATTGTGACTTGACCTCTGTGCCGCACTGTGTGAACCTATCTAAGTGTGAGAAAGCTTTATGTTGCCACTGTAAGGGAAAGAAAGCACCCTCACGGGCTGCTTCTTGGATTCTTGATTCGGGTGCTTCCGCACATTTCACACCCTATTTGGACGATTTTTCTACAATCGAAATGGGGAAATTCGGTGAAATTCAGACAGCTAACAAGAATGCTCCCCTATTCATATCGGGTCAAGGCACTGTCTTGATCGAACACGAGATCCATGATAATGGAAAAACGATCACTGCAACGACTTCATTGTCTCCTGTGTTCTATGTAAAGGGTATGCACGATTGCCTCATGTCTGCCAGTCAACTCCTGGAATCCGGGTTGCGCAGTGAGGCCAATAAACATGGTACTATCTTTTGGGACGAGTCAGGCAATGCTGTCTTGTCAGCGGCTCCTCGCTCTGAGTCGCAGCCTATGCTACAAACAGTAAGATGTCGAATTGTACATTCGAATGCTTCGAGCCACGTCGCTCAGCATCCTGACTATAATACCTGGCATCAACGTTTAGGACATCCGTCTAATCGCGTGTTGAGCAAAACTACCAACTCCACGTTGAATGGACCTCAGGTTTCAATTCCCAATCATTCGCGCCCTTGTCCAGGCTGCATGAAAGGGAAGATGCACCAGAAACCCTTTAATGATAACCCAATTCGGGCAAAAGAAGCCTTTGAGCACGTTCACAGTGATCTCTTTGAGCTCCCCATCGTATCTTATCACAAGTACAAATGGGTCATGACCTTATTGGACGATTACTCCTCATTTGCCCACGTGGTGCTTCTGCGATCAAAAGCTGAAGCAGCTCCCCGCATGGTTGAGCTTCTAACTTACGTTCAGAACCAATTTGGCAAATCGATTCGTCGATTTACATCCAATCGAGGAGGAGAATTCGTAGCAGGTACCCTGCAAGATTATCTTAGGGTGAAAGGGATTGAGTTCACACCAAGTGCGCCCCGCGTCCATCAACAGAACGGGAGAGCAGAAAGATTGAATCAAACACTGCATGAGAAGGCGCAAGCCATGCGACTTCACACATGTCTCCCAGATTCATGGTGGGATTTCGCGATTAACACCACAACCCACATCTACAATCGCACATCGATGAACCGCATCCAGTGGAAAACTCCGTTTGAGTTAGTACATGGACATAAACCTGACATCAGTCACCTACGAGTATTCGGTTGTGCTGCATATGTGTTCCTTCTGGACGAAATGCGCCCGAATAAATTATCTGCGAAATCTGAACTGATGATCTTCGTTGGATATGATCGGGAGAAGAATTACATCTTTCTCCGCCATACTCGAGGGAATGCCGAGTTTATCTCGCCGACTGTCATCTTTGATGAAAAGATGTTCCCAAAATGTCCAGACCAAAAACCCGTGGTTTACCCCGAGCCGCCTCGCACTGAGATTCCCCCAATCTCGACTATTCCGAATGTTCCACATGTAGACCATCCGCCTACACCTCGAGGAGGAGAGCCGCCTCGTGTGCCTTCACCTCGTGCTCCTCCACGCCCTAAAACACCTTCACCTCCTAGATCGCCAAGTCCACCTCTTTCTTACGCTGATCCGGAAGATCGCGATCCAAAAGAAGAGGAAGAAGAAGTTGAGTTACCTCCTTCTCCGGGACCTTCGCAAAAGGAACCTGGTCCACGTAAACGTGCTCGGTCTCCATCTCCACCCGAGGTACCACCACCACAACCTTCGGTCCAGGATGATCTTGATGCATTAGAAAGGCTTGACCGCTGGGTCACCGAACGTGAAAATCGCCATCCTAAGCGAAATGTTCAACCTCCGAACAGACCAGGAAACGTGTATGGTGATAGGAGCGACCCTCTTGATGTCATCCGATGATATAGGGAACTCAATCCTAACTTACCACGCAATCGTGCCCAATATCGACCTATTCCTGGAGCAATTTCCAATGAGGAAGCTCGGAACAGATTACAAAATTGGAATATCCCTCACCCGGATAGTAGTATCGACACTAAACCATCATCTACCAATTTTGCGAAGTTCGTGAAGGAAGGGGGGGTAAAATTAGTCGATTTCCTTCTCGCACAACGCGCCAACGGGCCAGTTCCCGAACAGTTCCGAGATATCGCGAATTTAGACGCTGATACTCAAACAAAATGGCAAAAAGCGATGCTTGAGGAATTAGACGCGCTTCACAAGCGTAGTGTATACGAGCTCATTGATCTCCCAAAAGGAAGAAGAGCTATTAAAAATAGATGGGTTTATAACATCAAGTCCGATAATCAATATCGCTCTCGCCTTGTTGCGAAAGGATTCTCCCAGATCGAGGGAATCGACTTCAATGAACTTTTTTCTCCAGTTGTCCGATATGAGACCGCGCGCCTACTTCTTGGCATTGCAGCGCTTGAGGACTTTGACCTTCACTCTGTTGACGTCAAAACAGCCTATTTATATGGCGATCTGGATGAAGAGATCTATATGGAGCAGCCAGAAGGATTCCGACTTCCTGGCCATGAGAAGAAAGTCTGGAGATTACGCAAAGCGATCTACGGTCTAAAACAAGCCGGCTTATCTTGGTGGAAAGCACTCACTTCATCGATGATGAAACTTGGATTCAAGCGCTGTAAGTCCGACACTGGTGTTTATCATTTCACACATCCCAAGACCGGCGAGCGTGTCTTTGCGGTCGTTTATGTGGATGATGTCTTCTTTATGGGTAAAAAGAATTCCCTGCTCCTCTCCGAGTTGAAGCAAAAATTCATGACCACTTGGGAATGTCGTGACCAAGGTGAACTTTCCGAGTTCCTAGGCATGAACATATCACGCGATTGAAAAGAGAGAAAACTCTATATAGATCAAGTGAAATACCTCAATAAGGTTCTTGAGAAGTTTGAGATTCCTAAAGGTGCGAAATTCACACCGCTGCCATCCGGTTTCGTCTTCGAACCCTATGTCGATAAGGTGGATCCTAAGTTTAGGACTCATTACCAACAGTTAGTCGGATCGCTGATGTATCTTATGATCGGATCGAGACCTGACATATCCTTTGCGGTTGTCAAACTCTCCCAGCAATCTGCCGCCCCTTCTAATGCGCACTTCCGGGCTGGACTCCATGTGCTGCAATATTTGCGATTGACGCGCAATTATCGACTCGTCTTTGATGGAACTTCTAACCAGGCCATCATTGCTTGTTCCGATAGTGATTGGGCGCAAGACGGACAGTCTGGACGATCTGTCACAGGTAACTTTGTCACAATAGTGCGTGGACCTGTAAGCTGGCTTAGCCGCAAACAGAAAACTGTCGCTTTGTCATCTACTGAAGCTGAATATATGGCGCTATCTGATTGCAGCCGCCAGCTGATGTGGATTCGACAACTTCTCGAAGAGATAGGTTTTAAAATTCCTGCTCCGATTCTCTATGGTGATAATATCGGATCTATCTTCTGGAGCGAGAACCCTGTTCAAGAAAAACGCTCGAAGCATATTGATATACGATACCACTATATCCGAGATATTGTTGAAGAAGGTTCCGTTGAGTTGGAATTTATCAAGGGCTCAAACAACCCTGCCGATATTCTGACGAAAAACCTCGGTTCAATTCTCTTCAATAAATTTGTTTATTCTCTGGGTATCGAATTTCTTTAGCACTTTAATAGCCGCTTAAAAAACGAAGCACTTTCATAGTTGCTCAATTATGCATCTCCCGCCATTTCGAGTGAGGAGGAGTGTTGAATCACGTGCACATTTACACGCTGCTATGTTCGTGTTCACTCTCAATTATGACATATGCATTCTATTATTAGATACCACTATGTTCACGCACCGATACTTCGTGCGGACTATACATGTTTTACTATACGTTTTACCTGTACCCTTTACCACCTCGAAACGATGGTGTAATACTCTCTTTATAGTAGAAATTATTCAAACTCTTTAGTATAAATACTTTGTATTTTCTTCGTTATTCTACAGTCAATTCTACATTCTCAGTCGCAACTACTACCTCGAACACACTCCCATAACAGACTAACTGCCTAGTAAAGTGAGTACTGACCTCGTCATCTACCTTCACCGCTACGCTCCCCGTTGCTGCTTCGACATCTGGTTCAAATTCGGCGGTATGGATCACAACATACTCATTGGTAGTTGACTGACCCCCAACACAGCTATGCAAACCGAGCGGCATGCTTTATTGATGCTTACTCTCAAAACCTTACAGGCCCAGAAGCAGTATGGGCAAACAGAAAATACCACGGTCATCGTGTATTGCCACCGGAACTTGCCAGAAAGCTTCA
The DNA here is from genome assembly GCA_013368445.1 of Leucocoprinus leucothites. Taxonomy (NCBI): domain Eukaryota; kingdom Fungi; phylum Basidiomycota; class Agaricomycetes; order Agaricales; family Agaricaceae; genus Leucocoprinus; species Leucocoprinus leucothites. Next base: position 1,068,925 of record JAACJO010000009.1, read on the forward strand.
GCAGGAGTACGCGGAGAGGTTTTCGGATGTCATTAAGCTTTCGTCGCATTAGGCGCTCTTCGGATATGTTTCGAGTTTGTGAGAATGGATATTTTGCCATCACCGGCGCTTAAATACATGCTTATATAAGGTGATAAATCCGGGTGTTCCCTACCTTACTTTCGTCAGCTTCCAGCAGCTCCAGACAGTCTCTCGTTCAAAAGAGTACCATGAGCTGTGATGGCAATACAATCTCCATCAGCTACGGGGAAGAACAAATTAGAAAAAACACTTTGATAACTTTTGCTGGTGTTATTTCCGGGTATATGGTGAGTAGTGATCACCCTCATTAAGCATATTTGACGCTCAATCAGTTTTTTAACTACATAGCTCGAGGTGTTTCTTTACAGTGCGTTAATTGTCATGCAACATCTTCCGCGCTTATCCGAGTTGGCAACTCTACATGGAAGGCATTAATCTTTTAATATTTTCCATTGCTGCATACACTTTGGTTTATAACCTCAAGGGTTATGCACGATGGGTTTTGCTCGGTTTTGCTATATCTATGTTTGTAATCTCAACAGTGGCTGCTTCTTTGAGTTTGTACATTTTCTTCGGGTGTCTGATGCATGAACAAGCCATCCCGTTTCGACTATTGCGGGCCAGACACGTTTCTTATTTTGTGAATAAGTAAGCTGTCTCTTTCGTCATATCCCACCATCTCATTATTGGTTCGATCTAGCCTGATTGCTGACATACTCCTCGTGAGTTCCCTCGGTTCGAAGATCATGTGGATGACACTCGAGACTGAGGAGGAGCCTTTACAGATATATCGTTGCTATGTAATTTGGTCGCGTTCAATTCTTGTCATCATTGCGCCCTGCATTTGTCTTCTAGCATCTCTCAGTAAGCCGTGTCCCAGTTTATTGTTCCTTCATCGACGACACCTAGGTCTAGGGGTGTTCTACGTGCAAAGCCCGCAAGGTGATTTATTTGTAGACAGGAGATACATATATATATGGATGGCTCTCGGTTTCAATATCGTGGTTACCGTGCTCAATGGTAAGGTGACTCGATGACTATTTGAATCTCGCTACGACTGATTTTGCCCTTGTCAGCAAGCCGCATATGGTGGCTGTCCCGCGAGGTGCGCAAGGTTCTCGGACCGACCTTGACACGGAAATACTACTCTGCCATGGTTATTATGTACGTTCTCGGCCTCTGAAACCTCTGACATGTCAGCCAGGATCTTATAACTGACAATATGGATAGAATTGAGTCCGGCGCTATATACTCGCTTTATGTCCTGATTAGCCAACTGATCAAGACGGTTGTAAGTGACTTTATCGATACATCCATCCCATTGTTCGGGCTCCGAATCTCTTTATAGGTCGATAAGAATCTGATTATCTTGGATGCAGGCCTAACTCAAGTTGTGGTAAGAAAACCTTTCAGTTGGCTTTATTTGAGTTGTCCTTGCTTGAGACTCCTGTGCTGTTCTACAGTCCATTGCGCCGACCTTAATAATTGTGCAAGTCGGTCTCGGTCGTCAAGCACGCGATCTCGAGAGCGCGATACAGACAACACGCGAGTTTATCTCCACGACAGCACACTCCCACTAAACGCGGACTCTCACCTTACTCAAATATTTGCCCTCTCTCCCCGTGGTGATCAGCAAGTTCTTGCCGGGGCCCGGGACCAGAGAAAACGGCTCGCACGGACGCACGTTACCTCTCAGCACTTATGAAAGCCTGGATGACGCGCTACTACGGACAAGGCTTGATCCCAGAATTTCCCTCGTGTATGATTCCTTGAAGGCTGGATAATAGCTCAAGCCCTAACAATGCTCCAACAATGATGAGCAAACTTTCCTGTAGGTACTTGCTCTGGGTCGGACTTATGGTGGGCCGAGAGTGCGGTGGAGACGGATCTGAAGAACAAGTTGAAGTTTGGAAGGAAGTTATTAAGAGTACGGAGCTTTAGATGCTGGGCGTGATGGTGGTAGTATGGAAGTGACTTCAGTATCTATAACTGTGATCAGCTTGTACGCCAAGTTTTCCTTGTTTATCGAATTGTATCATTTTCGTTCCATAGACCCATGGGTTTCCGTGGCTATCTATGTCAGATCAAAGGCAAATTTGATAGGAGTAGATTCAACGCCAACCAAGACGAATTCGTTGTGTAGAAGAATAGTTCATCGTTACTCTCATGCAGCCCATGCATCATATATTGGAATCGACAATTTGACCGGGGAACAAAGGAACAATGATCATCAGATACTCGACAATAAATGATGTTGATCCAGTAACGAACAGAGGCACCATCGAATCACGAGTTTATTAGACGTGAATATCAGCACGAGAACTCCGTGCTTCTGACTGGGACGGGTATTTGCTGTGGCTGTGGCTGTGGCTGTGGCTGTTTGATATCTTCTTTTCGTTCCTGAACCCAGAAAGAAGCCTGCTTCACAAACGATACAAGCGTGGGTTTCAACGCACTCGTCGGCGGTCATCAGCACAGATATCGAACTGATATATAACAATGTAGGGATTAGAACTCAATACATGTAAATAGAAATGACAGAACAAGGCTTGCAATGATAATATATTGAGAATACCAGACTTCCATGATGGGGTACAAGGTAAATATATCGAATACATGCCTTAGGGATATAGGTGGCAATACATATTGTTCTGCTGGCGGCCACAATTTGAAGTTTCGAACAGGCAGGCGGCCACCTCGGCCAGCCTTTGGTGTTGTTCTTGTGTTAAAGCATAGGTGCGCGGCCATCATCGTTGATGGCCCCGGGCGGATGGGGCTGAATTTAGGGGTGATGTCACTGTCAGAGAACATCCGACACGGCTGTGGGGAAAGGGACACTTGGCAGGACGTTTCGGTTGCGTGTAAACAGCTTAGCAACGTGAGTTTGCAGTCGGCTTGGCTTGCGTGGGCCAAGCCATCGTGGGTCTTGTCGGAATTTCGGTGCCTAATTGTATGGAACGTCGTGATAATTTACGGCAGGGACAATAGGCGCTGATATATGTTGTGTGGATTACGCGGACTGATCATCTTAGGCTGGTCTCGGTGTCTGTGCGTTGGATATGATTATCTGATACGGCTCAGGTCTTGATATCGCTGTCGGGACGCTACTCCGGATCTTGGACTCGGCCTCGACACTCCTTTCCGTTAGGATCCCGGACTCAATACATATATGTATACAACACGCATGCTTTTCCTGATCGTACAAGACACCTGTCGGTTAAAGCGCGATATGCCACGAGTCTGGGTCTAATACAATGACACATTGCTTACCTGGCACCTACCATTACGCGACTCTTTGCGCCACATCTTACTGAGTTGTATTAACCAGCGGGCTCTCCCGAAGAATGCCTATGGCGCTTTGCTTTCTTCTAGGGTCAATTTACGGAGACATCTGGCGCTTGAAGGGTTGTAGAGCTCATAAACTTACAAGTCAGGCGCAAGCAGGGACAATAAACTTGTACTTGAGACTTCAGGGGCTTTCACATTCGATTTCATATATTATCTCCTGCGACGTGATGACTTTTGGGCGGCCGTGGACTCGGTGGAGACAGCAGAGGTGGTTTGGGCGTCGGAAAGAATGGCATTCGGATAAGTAGACGCCGTATTTACGAGAGGATAATTGAGAAAGGAATGGGCGGATCATGCGCCACACTGCACAATGGGCCGAACAACGATTTTTTTTGAGAGGAAGTGAGTCGACTTGTCGTATTTAGCTATCAGTTCAATTCATTTCAACAACATAAGTGTGGCTAGAAGGCAGCTTTAACTTCAATACAGTACTTAGTTTAATGAAAGCTCGGGTTTTGCTCGGGGCATGTCAGCTTGCTCGTGAACCAAACCTGTTGATCGGCAACAAAACTCCTCGTGTCTAGTCAGCCCAGATGGTTACCAGGGAGAACACAAACAGACTCCCTGAAAAGACACGTAGCTCGGGGTGTGTTCTCAAAAGACATGTAGTTGGAGCGATTTTTTTTCTCTTGTTCGCTATTGATTGCTTCGACAAGGTGTGGGAGATGCATAGGAGGGGCGAGAAGAACGTGCGACGTGGGGAATGCTGGCAGGATGCTAATTTTAGGCATGACCCCATAACGAGAAATCAGTCTAATCCGAGCGATCAATTCGCCTCAGGAAAAATCCCGATCTGGTGGGATGCGAGCAGCTGCAAACAAATTCTCCGGCTGCTTTCAATGTCCGAATTCGTAACAGAACAAGCCATGCATAGTTCAATCCAAGTTCAGCCCTTTGTTCAGCGATCACTTATGTTCTAGATACTCCAGACAGCTGCGTGTGAGTGAGCTGTAATGAACGTGACTCAATCATCTAAAGGGATGTTGGCCCTTGTTCGTTTTCGTCTGAGCTGATCAGGCGCCTTTCCTGTGGGAGCTTGAGAGGCCGGGATTGCTGTTTGAAAAGGCTTGGCACCGGCCCCTTTGACAAATGCTCCGCTTGCAGTCTTGACAAATTGTTTGGGAATGGTAATCGAACAGCAAAAGTGAATTGAGCCAACTGGTGCGATAACGGGATGGAACTTTGCGCATCACAAAGTTCTCAATGGTGGACGGAATGGCCCATGAGTCTACAGGGGGATTTATGAGGGCATAGGCGTAAACTATCACGTGTTACGTGATTACGCAATGGAGAAAGGGGTGGATTGATGGATAGAAGCCGAACTAGCGAGATCTGATCACCATTTGCAAACCAAGTCAGCGCTATATATAGACAACGGCTGGGGTGTTGGGTTTTTCCTTGCCTCCTTTTCAGTTTGCTTTATCAACCCGCCTCGGCAAAGTTCGCTCCATCTTTCTTCACCCCCACATCGACTTTGCCGCCTCTACAACCATGTCCCACCACGACATCGAGAAAGCCGGTATCGAGGATACTACCCGTCCCCAGGCTCTCAACGGCGGTCATGCGGCTCCTGTACCCAGGCCGACGCGCATTGGCAACCCCGCCACTCTGTGAGTTACCTCCTGGCTGCTCAAAATTTTTCTAACCTCGAAAAAATTGACAGTGGTCTCTTTTCTTTCGCGTCCACCACCCTCATTCTTTCCCTTTTCAACGCACAGACCCGTGGTGTTCATGTGGCTAACGCGGTCGTTGGCATGGCTTGCTTCTGTGGCGGTCTTGCACAACTTCTCGCCGGTATGTGGGAGTTCCCGAGGGGTAACACTTTCGGCGGCGCGGGTGAGCCTTTTCCCTAGTCAATTTCCTTTCCCCTCGAGTTTCATGACAGTGGGCATGGTCCCTGTTGATCTTTTGGCGCGATCTTCGACGCGTTGAAGCCGAGATCTTTGGTATCTGCTGGCAAGACTAGCCTGACTCCCTTTTCTGCATTATCAATATATATCTATATCTTCGATTCTAACTTGAATCATCTAGCTTTCAGCTCTTATGGTGCCTTCTGGATGTCTTATGCGACCATTTTGATCCCTGGTAGCGGTATTATTAATGCTTATGAGAGCGTTGAAGGGGGTGCCGAGCAACTCTCGAGTGCACTCGGTATCTACCTTATCACCTGGATGCTCGTCACTTTCTTCTTCTTGTAAGTCGTTTCCCTTAATCTGTTCCCATCATTGTTCTCATCACTGTCGATTTCCTGAAATATAGTATCGCATCCCTTCGCAAGGCCATCGCTTTCATTGCATTGTTCGGTTTCCTCACCGTCACATTCGCTTGCTTGGCTGGCGGTGAATTCGCTGGCTCTGTCGCGTATGTATTCCCCATCAAGTCATTTCAATAAATTGAGACTAAAGTTTGTAATTGTTCCAGTTCCACCAAGGCTGGTGGAATCCTCGGATGCATCACCGCTTTGATTGCTTACTACATCGGGCTTGCTGACATGCTCGCCGCTGAGGATCAAGCTATTGCTACTCTTCCCCTGGGTGTTTTCGCCAAGAAGATCAACTAACTGCACTATTGTGAAAACCGGTTCTCCGGACTCTAATTCTGTTTTGATTCTTTTTTGTCTAAACAATTAGCATTCTTTTTTCGTGATTATCTGGTCAGTGTGCTTCTTTCTGTACCGTAACATCACCACTGTTGTATAGTCGTTCCCTCTGCATTTTGCAATTCCTGTAGAGCCAGGCGTACGACATTAGTTTAGGGCTCCCTTTGTCGTCATATATTCCCTCTTTATACATACCCACTCTAGTGACCAGATTTTTGGCTGATTGTTAATACTTTGAGCTACATTTCGTGAGTCAATTCTTTGGAGGTATGGACACCTTTTATGGATGTTTTTTCTCGCTGTTGTCTCGGTGAGTTGTAACTTGACAATGGAAGCTTAGGAGTCCTCGTGTTCGCATTGTCGTCGATGCCGAGAACGCATTTGGGGCTTGACATACATGTGGTGGCGTTTCATACCGCACAAAAATAGATAGTATATTGATGAGGCGCTCTTCGAAGTTCGCGAAGCCTGAGCGCTAGGTTCACATGGTACATTATTTCTATGGTGCGTGGTCCTATCAAAAACGCTAACTTGATTTGTGTGTAGTCCCACGTATGAGGGTGGATCATGGAATCTGTATTATTCTTTTCGGGACCCATAAGTACCTTCATACCTCACATATGTGGTCGTTCTTGAAAAGAAGCCAGAAAAAGAGTGGATGGCCTAACATACCCATATGCGTATGTGTACTCCAGTGTTGATGTGATATTAATCAAATGGCACCATCGAACCTTGAAGTTCAGGAGAGAACTACTGGACGGTGTTGGGTTTTTTGAATCAAACTGTTGTCAGAGGCAGAAAGGTGGCGTTACGCCCACCAACTACTTTTGGGCGTCGAAGTTTCACCGTCAAACCCGTTATATGGTGAACACAATATAATAAATACAAGTCGCCACGACAGTCAAGCCGTATTGACAGGTCGAGTTATATTTGAAAACAAGTCATCCGACCTGCATCTTCGAATGGAACTCCATTCAGAGGAACGCACCAAGCGCTGTAGTCACTGATGAGCCGGCCAACAAACATAGTATCCTAGTATGTCAAAGTGAGGAGAAAACGTGGATGGTGCATGTAACAAGGTCCGAACGGGCGACATACTGATAAGCCATACTTGGTCATACCATGTGTAAACGTTTAAACAATGTGTCTGGATGTATCATTGTTGTACTTATTGCGGACTCTGTGTTCCCTCCAGCTCGTTTGCCCGATATTTTACAAGTTTTCAGACAGTGAAATGGCGAAAGGCCTTCGACGGAGGTAGTGAGGCTTGGTATAGATCACTTCCGGGGTGGCTGGCTCCATCGAAGACTCGACTCTAGGGAGTGGATTCATTACAGAACTGTGGTGCTATGAACTATCCCTTGTCAAGTAAATTTTTATTTAGATTTTGAGAGCTCCATGGAAGAGAGAGGAGGAAAACCGCGGCATTGTGCGGGGGATATAGAGAATCATGGTGATGGATGTAGTGTTACCACTGACACGTACATAGTGGATCCGATTCCAATGCACTCTCAACGAGTATGGAGTGTCGTATCGACCCAAAAAGCACGAAGCCTAACGGTTGTACATCCGGAGAGTGTACGATGTACCATGAAGTTACCCCTGATCGAGCCGGAAGGGCTTATTTAATTGACGGAATCACTCAGGGGATTCATCCGAGACGTATATTTAATCCTTGAAGAGTTCGCTAGGGTTGATAGTTCGACGACTTCGACGGCGGGTAGTTGATGAATGATTCGCGATGACACCGAGGGGCCGAAGCGAAGGTTTGAATGAGCGGTGATATCAATGATCAATCGAAAAGGGATCGTGGACAACATTGCACTTCAGGAGATAACGGCTGATATTCCTGTACTTCGACCGATGATCATGAGATAGTGGGTGGGTATCCTGATAGATTCTTTGTGGATCAATGACTCAACACTGTGCTGGAAGCGAATACTACATCGTCCTAGCTCGACTTAGGACCTCAGAACTCAGAACCATGGTCGTATCACATGAGAGTACCGGGCCGCCCTTATCCGTATCGTCACGTTTCTTTTGTTAATTAGCCTCCTGAACATGTACCAATTTATCCTCCTTTCCCCCATGGCTAGGACTCGGGAGAAGTCAGGACCCTCGCGCTGGACTTCTGTTCGTCTCATATAGGTCCTTCGACATGCTATCTTTGGCTTCTAGACACGATACGTCGTGAAATGTTTTTAGAACGGCCAGTTCCTTGACGCAGTATGACTATTGGAATTTACAAAAACCTCGGATTCGCAGGTATCAATGATCTGAGTTCGCTCCCGCGTTATCTTCACAGAAGGCCCAACTTACCATTCTTTTCTCTGATCTTCTGATGGCTTTTCCATATTCCATGTCTCGCCCAACCGAGTATATGCGCCACGCACTATATGCTGCGCAGCCCTTTTCTACTTCCACGCTTTGAGCGCGCGAAGGTTTGTCCAGTAGCCAGAGTACCCGAGGCAATCTGTTTGCAAGCATTTTATGTGTTTCGGTGGCCGCGCTCAAAAGGATATATGCAAAAAAGGCTTCCAACTTGAACCGCTTTAGTTTGCGTTTGGTCTCGTTTGAGCCTAACATTGGACGGCGAGATCTAATGTAGCTGTTCAAAACTCCAGATCCCGCACTTTGTGGCTCATCCTCGACCAAGGTGAAGCGGTTCGGTTGCACTCTGTCAATCACGCCAGCAAAGTTCCTTGACCAGTTGTTTGGTTGACCGTCTATACGACCAATCGGTGAAATTTCAAGACTTGGTGATGTCTTCTCATGTGTTTGACCACTATAACACGCCTTTCAGTACTTCGACGTCCTGATCTTTCTCTCGAGCCGAATAAGCTATAAGGAATCACTGAGAAGTGTTCGCAAACGTGGGTGCCTGGGTAATCCTCGGTCATCAATATCGGCTAAAGTTTCCTCCCAGCATTGTTGTAGCATAAAGCGGCAACGAAGACTAGCCAACTACTCGCCGCTTTGAAGTTTGAACAGCTCTCAGCCAGAAGATGGGCCAGGTGGTGCGGGGAAATGCGAACCGGAATGACTGAATTCTTTATGTAAGTCAGCTTCCTGAATCAGATTGGGTTTTCTAACAGCGTCTCTTACAACCCGTTGCCATCGGTGGTGCCTGGATAGATCGTCAGGCGCAGTGGTGGATGTGCCACGTTGACCTTTTGTTGGCAGCCGTCTTTCTGCTCGTTCTGAAAGCCCGACTAATCTGACTGTAGGTCCACGGTTTCCTGAGCCCAGAAATTATCCGACCAGCAGCCAAATCTCGAAGGTTCCTAGCGAATTTTCCCCGACGCCAGGATAGACCTTGTGTTCACATGAAGAAAAGTGCGGATGCAATTGTTTCTTTCGGACTGAATTGACTAGCCGTTTGTCATACTATCTTCGAGTGACGCAAGGTATGGCGTATGCACTCGTATGTACCATAACCTCACGCAGGCAGCCCTGGGAGATCGAAATCGCTGATCAGATGAAGCAAACGGACTATAGAGTAGGCCAGCTTAGTAAACCCAGCCTGACTGCCGGATGACCAAATTACACTGGCCTAGTCCACAATCCCTAGTGACGGTAGAGGAGGCAGCAACGGCTTGACCAGCGCTACCAGCGTATTCCTGGATATTTCATTCCACAAGTAGGTCTTGGGGATGTCGCTTGGTTGAAGTTTGGGCATGAAACCCGTCGAAGTGGGTCCCTCAGGTGACGTAGTACATAAGTGTGTAGAAACCTCATCATCTCAATGCTCCTCTGATTGAATACAGCATTTTTGGATGCTACTGGTTGTCTTTTGGTGGCCAATGTATTGGGCTTGACAGGTAATAACAACCAAAGCGATTGCAAGCGTGTTTTTGTACTTGACATTCTCTTAGTATTCCTCCCTCAGCAACACCCCGAGTACTCTTGTTAAATAGGTGATGCTTGGGTGACACCGACCGTACCTTTATTGACACATTTTAGTGGTACATCGTTCCGAGATCAATGAGGCCTTTGGTCGTACGTGACTTTCCGATGATAGCAACCGTCATGAGGCCCAGTACGCTGGTTTCAATTTAGTTCGTGGGCACTTGTCACTAAGCTATTGAATGCTCCTCGGTTCGCTATCGTTCCTGGTGTGTACGGAGCATCGTGGGTTTGCGAGTGACTTCAGATCCTCAATGCATTGCCGCCTGTTCAACGAATTAACCCAACCCCTTATCACATTGGTCATATGAAGTGATGCTCTTTGATACCAACATCCTCTTCCAAACCGATGGGGTATGGTTCTACGAATACCGGGCAATATATCTCGGCATGGCGATCAATTAACGCAATTGAGTCCAACAGGGGTACTAGGTGTTGGATGGTAATAAATTTTTATAAACCTGGGCGCTCGGCGGAGCAGTAAGCCACTCCCATAAAAGTATCTTGGTTCTCGACACTGCTCACCTGCGCTGCCATGTCTTCTACTGGTAATGAGCCTCACGACAACTCACCGAGTAGGCTGGCGTTCAACAACCCTCCAGTTGTGTTTATCTCCGCATACATGGTACGGCCCAGGACTTTTTAGCAATAAACTGATTTATGAACGATTTGTTTCTAGTTTGAAGTCTTTCTCTATGGTGTGTCCTCAGCAAGCAGCGAGTTCTTGGCTCGTGAAGCCTATATCTATCATGATAGGTATCAACTTTTTGGTCTTCTGCGCAGTTGTATTCGTGCTGGTGAACAGATGCAAAGGCTTTGCAAGATGGCCACTTCTCTCCTCAGCTGTATTAATGTTTACCCTATCAACAGCCAGCATCGTCATGAGCTTATGGATACTGTTTGGATCCGTGATCCCTGGCCAACCGTTGTTAGATAGCATGTCCAAGGCTAGGCTTAGTTTCTATCTCATCAATAAGTAGGTGGACTCTCCAAGCAATGATTACCGTCTCATCAGGATTACTTCGATAGCATGATTGCGGACGCACTGCTCGTGAGTCTTACCAGGTGTAATACAATACCTCCTTTGACGATAACCTGTTCAGATCTATCGATGCTATGTTGTCTGGTCTCGCTCTTTCCCGATCATCATTCTACCGTGTATGTTCCTGGTGGCATCTACCGGTGAATTTCTCTATATGTGACCGGGTTAATCCATCATGAGACTGAAGCATCAAACAGCCTGCGTTCTATTTTATTTAACGAGTGCAGTTCAGGGTGACTTCAGGCGTGGAAGATATGTGTATATGTGGTTGACTCTTGCGTTCAATATATCTATGACTACACTAATTGGTAAGTCACACAACAGATTCCCGAATGCCGTATCTGGCTGAGACGACCTTGCTAGCCACTCGCATATGGTGGATGGCCCGCAGATTTGGCAAAGTGCTGGGGTCAACTCTCGCGCGGAGGTATTACTCGGCTATGGTGATTATGTATGTGTCTCTAAAACTTAGGTTGCCAAGTTCTAAGGCCAGAGCACTCTATTTGACAGAATTGAATCAGGATCTATATATTCCCTCTATGTTCTGGCCGACCAGGTCCTGAAAATCATGGTGAGTAACTCAGCTGCTTTCGCTGATGTCGCGACATAAGCAGCTCTGCACGTTCTAGTGGGACCAAAAATTTCTTCTGCTAGATGCTGGGGCTTCCCAGATTGTGGTTAGTGATGTTCCAGCTGGATATTTCTATCACATTTACTGAAGGACGCTCGATGAAGACTATTGCACCGGCTCTGATCATTGTGCTTGTCGGGCTTGATCGTCAGGCACGGGATGTTGAGAGCGCGATCGAGATAAGTCGAGATATTTCAGTGCCTGTTTTTTCTACAGTTCAATCTCATCAAGTTTGAGCCATATTTTAGAAGGTTGTGATTCAAGGTCTTTGTGAGTTAGGAATGCAAGTACATGTGAGAACTAAGGATCAGGTAGCGGCCCAGAGAGGCTTATCCACGACGCATTCTGACTGGGTCCTCGGCACCATCAGTTCCCGGCCCTGTCGCAGCTCTTGACGCAATTATTTCCTAGGGTGTTACAAAGGCTTTAATGAATAGATTTGAAGGATGATCGGTGAATGGGAGTGGGCTGGTAGAGGGAGTTTTGCAGAATAATGCAGCTTGCAACAAGCGAATGAACGTCACTCTGGCTGGAAAAGAAATTAAGTGGCAGAACCGAGGGTGAACCGGGCTACCGAATCCTATGCAGAAATGTGAGGCACTTCAGAGTGATGTTAAGTGCGGATGGACTTGAAATTTGATTGGATTTCCCTCAGAAAGGTGAGCCCCAGCTCTCTTGAATATTTCCTGCGTATGCCTCTCGAAGTTATCGAAGTTCGAAGAATGGCGATGCAAACTGCACTTGACCGATGAAACTTGGAGAAAAACTGGTCAGATGTATATCCACTCATGAAATCACCAAAAAGAATTCTCTTCCACTTCTCTTCCCCGCCAAGGCTCACTCAGAAGAAAGGGCACTAAAACAAACGCACCGTCGGAGTTGAACACATCAGTTCCCGACAGCGACATCATTTGCGAGCGGGAATTTGGGCCTGTCACTGGTGGCTACAACGTTTGAGGTCATAAGAAACAGCCTTATCATTTACGAAAACGGACAGGTCCTGTGACAAGGATGTTTCTGATATGTTCCGCCCGTCGTGAAATTTGCGACTCGCAGGTTCATCCATTGCCAATACTAAACCTAAAAGCCAAGGTATTGTACCTTTTTCTTGGTTTTCGAACGTTTCGCCCAGAGCCGCTATAGTCACGCGGCCGCATTTTAAAATCAAGAGATCACCCACAAGGGTAGCCATCCTCGATTCATGAAGAAGAGACTTCTCCGACTTAAAACGGTTCTCTTCCACATGGGATGTAAGAACTGTACCGTGAGCTCGAGCCGCCCTAGAGTTTGGATACTCACCGATCCAAGGCTGTGACAAGATATACCCAAGCCTTAACCCAAGACTCAAGCTTTCAAGGAATACCCATCTTGAGAAAATTTGCCTCAGAAGGTAGGTGCAACCGATTGTCAAGATGAGATAGATCGCCGCACATGGAAGGAGAAAGATGACCACAGAAAGGGTAACTAAGTCGATACCAGATGTGAGCAACATCACGAACGAAGCTTTTGAACCCGAAAAGCCGAGAGATTGGCTCAGATAGAATAAAACAAGTGTTGCAAAACGTTGCTCCTAGGCCCGTACGCTGGGCTTGGTTTGTGTCCATGGCTTAACAAAGAAGTGCGCGTAGTTCAGTTTGGAATTATGGTTCCGAAAACTGTTGTTGACGCTCTTGCTATCGAAGTCCTCATCTCGATCGCTACCTATCTCTATAGGGTCATGAGTAAGCCCGAAATCTTCAGTAGCAAGCAAGCCGAACACCTCGGATATGACGATGAGCACTGGGCACCCGTGATTACCATTAGCCAAAGGTGAGCAACAATGTACTCACCAGATACCTTAACGGAAACCTGAGCTGTACGGTCTAGACTCTAGCGAAGTAATTGTTCCAGTCTGTTGCTTATCTCATGACAACAGGTTACTACCTTGGCGACATGTCATAAATGGATAGTCAATGACGGAGACACGGAGACCATTAAGCTTCAGAGATATCTACATGGGATTGGTTGGCATTGAATCTGAAGAGTAAGCGAGAGAAAGGTCAATATCAATGTTGACGTTTTTTCTCACGCGCGCCAATTCTCCGGAGGTTCAAGCCGGATTCAGGCTCTGGATTTCAGCATTAAGTGACATGATGAGAGCGGCTAAGAAAGGGCTGACGGTAACGATCGTACCATGTGCGCGCCCTCAGTGTATTTGGAGATCGGAATGCACGGCAATCTAGTGATTGTACCTTATCATTTCCCAAGAGAGCCTTATGCTCTATGGGCAGTCACAAGGTTGAAATGGCGAGGAAGGGCGCATGACAACTGGTTGTAGGTCAAAGCATATATTGGGATATCTAACTGATCACAAATACGAATTATCTGGTGTAAAAAGGCCAACGTTCATGTATGTACGACTCGGGGCACGACCCGGGCGAAGACAGCCTCGCGGGGTCTGTGCCGTAGGTCGAGAGCACTGGAGCAGTTACTAATATAAGGTAAGGCACGAGCCGCAACGTGGTAGGGCAATGCGCACGAGCGACAGGGCAAACCGAGGAAAAGTGGATTGAGATCTGTCGAGGGAGAACGACTCACCGAGACAAGTACGGCGTAGGAATTGGGGAGGCAACGTGTCGTATTGAGCCAAACGGCGTCGCTCTCAAGGTAGCTAGAGAGAAAATGTTAGGTAGCCCGCGCCTGAAGATTTTCTTTTTTGTTATTCAGATTTTCTTTTTTGTTATTCAGATTTTCTTTTTTTTTTTCTTTATGCAGGCGCGGGCGAAATGTTGAATACATATATCCCCCTCTCGAGTCGGATGACGGTGAGCGGGGATACACCTGACACGAGCCAGTCAAGCAAGAGGCCCAACTCAAGCCAAACTGGCATTTCCAAATAGGAAGCGGCGAGTCAGAACGTTACCAAGGCTCACGACAGGATTTTTGGGATGCTGCCTCCCAGCATCACACTCCAACTCAAGCCACGCATTTCTACTTGGAAGAGGCAAGTCGAGGAGTGCTGGGTGCATACGTCATACGCTCCTACCGACGGCGTCCCCTGGAGAGACTCCTGACTCAAAGCCAAACGTTTCCAGATGGAAGAGGCGAGTTGGGACGACCGGAGTACAATACGTCGTGTTGGAACAGAGCACGGGTCAGTGGCCGGACTCAAGCCCAACAATTTCCAAATAGGAAGGGACGAGTCCAACATGACCAAAGATAGAGAGGAAGGGGGGAAGAATCATCGCGACAAATAGTCACTTGGAGGGGAACCTCAACTACGAGCCAAACATTTCTGAATGGAAGAGGCGAGTCGAACCACAAGTGAGCCCATCTACCAGCGGAAGAGAAAAGGACATTTGGCCAGAGGCTGGAGCCAAGAGAGGCCGGACTCGTTCAGGGACCGAGCACGTGGCTGACGCTAAGGTCAGTTATGTGTCAGTGTATAGATGACAGGGGAAGTAAAGCAGGACATACTCCACAGTAGTGGTCGTCTAACTAGCAATGCCCCAAGCAATATGCCGCATTAATTTGTTCCTACTGATACCAGCGGGTGAGCCAGTGCGTAGTCAGGCTGGAAAATGGGGCGTCAGATTGTTAGTAAGGAAGTCTGTTTACGGATGTATGAAAACATACGCATTGTCAGTAAGACGTTTCGTGCCACGGCACCACACATTACTCAATGAGACAGCGATGTATGACTCGGTCAAACCATTCCCCAGAGTGCCAGCGTGTAGGCTGCAACACTCCTAGGAGAGGCGAGTAAGCTTGGGTGGGCGTGGGCCTGCGTCTACATGTGTGGCGTTAGCAGTCAGCCGAAGCTCGGGAGAGAGAACATGCCTCTGCGCTCTTCTACGAGGGGAACGAGTACTGTGAAGGGTGGTCAGTAATGTCTGGTGCCACTGAGAATAGTAGAGACTCACCTTTTCCAAGATGCCAGTGGGTCGAAGACGTTCATATCATCCAACCGATGTTATGTCGGGCCCATATTGTGGGACAGGGAGATGAGCAAACTGAGCGTCAAGAGTGACATCACGTCCACGAGCAGCATAACGGGTATCGAGTAATCTGGAGCTGAGGTGGAAATGGTCAAGAGGTAAGAGGCAATGAGGCTCATCTGGGGAGGAGGACAGGTTTAAATATCTTTTCTCCAGCCCCATTTTGGACGTAGAGCACGGACTAAGTACGCAAAAATGGGTTGGCGCGTTTTCTGACTTATGAGTGCGATGTAGCCCTGGATCAGGTGCCAACTAGAAGAATGTGTCGTGGGAGTAACATGACCACGTCCCAAGTCGCCTCTTCCGACATAAAAAACGCGATATCTCCTAGCCTAGATCTCGTATCGGCTTGAAATTTGAACACAACGTCCGCAAGGTTGTTGCATATATTATATGGGGAGGGGACGGCTTGGCGACGAGACGTTCACCTGTGGTGGACCGATCTAAGGGGAAGCGCCCAAGGGACACGCAATATTTCGATAGTGGATCTTTGCTTGACTTCGTGGCATGTTTCGCGACTAATGAGGTAATGCCATGCGCTTTGGTCGGCCAAGTAGCACATTTCTGGTGGATGACGCACTGGTGCTGACGTGTAGAGGGGATTTAGGTGGAGGATCGACTCTCGAACTAGACGCGATGTTGGCCCCGACCTCCCCAGAGTCAGAGAGGTAAGGGTCCCCTACGTTGAGCACAGCTGCCGGAGGGTGAGGGGGTATCGACGGGAGGTTGCTGGGCGTCGCGGTCCTGTGGTAGCCTCATCGGTTTCGAGTATTTCTTTCAATGGAACCAATTTCTCTCCACACGTAAGGGGCTTATGTTAGGAACATTGACAAGATATTGCAGCAAGAACCAGGGCATTTGATTGCCGAATCGAACTAGATTTGGTGACCCGGTTAATTAAGTTGATCGTCCCAAGGCAGGGATATTGTGGTGGACCCACAAAACAGTGCTAGTTCCCATATGGCTGGAATTGGTAAGCGGATGACAAGCATGCATCACACATAGAGAGGTGAATAGTGCAGCATCGCGCTGCCGAGGATGGTGAGTTGGATTGAGCCGCGAGGCAGTGGGATTTTCAGTCCCAAGAGAACTTGCAGCCTCTTCGGTGATTCTGTTTTCCGCAGCCAGCCTTATTCAGGGGGGAACCATGCCCGTGCGTTCATTGGAAGAGTTATGTGCAAGCTCTGAACCAAGAATTCCAGAGTCATCGAACAATTGAACAGGCTCCCAGCGTCACGTCTGCGCGCCAAAGTACGATAGGAAGTATTTTCCAGGGAAGCCTGGCAACCAGGTCCTTTGACTCCTTGGAGGAGAAATGAAGTCGACGTGAGCATAGATACAAAATGACAGGTGAATGACACTTACTCAGTACCAGGTGCCAGGGGGTGAGGTGTTGTACGGGTAGGGCTACGAGCTGACCGAGCCCGAGAAAACGTTTCCGCAGGAAAGCGAGGACCATGGTCCAGGCGTCACAGCTGTCCCAACCTCAGGCTAGTCTTTAACAAATTCGATGGCCTGACGTTGAGACCATGGTACACCCCTCAAAGCCGAGTCACTTCTCCGTTGCGAATTCCCCGATTCCGGGAATGGTGGGGGACCTTGGAATGATTGACATGATACTCAAACTTCAGCTTCATTCGAGCTATAGCATATAGTTTGTGGTGCCTAGCAGAAAGGTATTCAAGATGTAGGAGGGAAGAAGTAACATGATATGAGCCGCTCGGCGACAATAATAGACGAAGGGCAAGTGTGATGTTGATTCGCACAAACAACTCGGCTCAAGTCCCTCAGATCAATCGGCCGAACTCTCCTTCTCCATAGTTAGATCACTGGCATGGCTGAGCACTTGTCATTTGTGCTCTGAACTCAAACCTCGGCTGGAGACCTCAATGCTCGTTGAAAAGGCTTTTGAACTCACTTGATTTCCTTCGAAACTTGTCCTAAAGGTTACGGATAGATGCGGACCATACACCTTTGAGGGCGTGATAAACAGCCATTGTGGTTTCCTCTTGTTCCCCAAGACACTCGTTACTGGATGGACTAGATATCTCAGCCCACCCAATTCTCTCCAATCATCACCCCCCTGGTGACAAGCGTTTCAGTTGCGAAGGCCAAATCACATCCATTCTTCTCGTCAATCTCGATTCACTGTAGTTTGTCACGAAATTCAAACTGAGTCCTACTCGTCAACAATAAGAAACATACCGGCCAAACCACGCGACAATGGGGCAGACACATTGTATGTATCCCATCGGTCATCATCATCTTGTGGACAACAGTGATGACCCTATTTTCAAAGTCCGCGACCCATAGTTATGACAACTTTGTCGCGCTTGGATAGCCGACCAAAACACTCCTTTGTATACTCGCAATAACCCAGATGAGCAATCTCAGTGGTAATGTATCGTATCCAAGATCATCCCATGTCTTCACAATCGTCTGCCGACTGCAAGCCCCATCACGAATACACAATTTCAAAAAATACGAATAAATTGAGTTAGGATGAGATACAGTTTCAAGGTCGGAGCTACAGCAACAGATACAACCACAAAACTCGGATAATACACATCGTACTTGCCCTTCACCATATTTCAAGCCACAACCTCCTTCATCTTCACCCACAACCCCCCTCTCACAAACATCGTCAAACTATTCTTCAGTCGAATCCTATCCTTTCCCTGGGGCCCAGCCATTCCAGCCCAGTGAGACTTCGGAATCGCATCTGGCACTCGAGCATCTTCATCCAGAGTGAAAGACGTGAATTGTTGGATGAGACGGATGAGGAAGAACGACGCTTCGTTATATGCAAACTAGGGGCACACGTCATTTATGAAATGGGATTCCTTCTGGTGGGGGGCTAAGATATGCATACCTGTTGACCAAGGCAGATTCGGGGACCAGCGTTGAAAGGACAGAAAATGAAGGGATTTGGTACGAGGTACTTGTGTACCCGTTCATCCAAGAACCGATCGGGGTCAAACTCCAGTGCTAAGATGAGCAGAATACGTCAGGTCGTTTCACAGTAAAGGGGTGATTTGAATTATACCATCAGGACCCCACAGGTCTGTTCGTCGGTGCATCAAAAAGACCGAATAGACAAACCTACGGTAGAGTCTGAGTGGCGAAGAACCATGGAATGCGAGATACCTCTACCTCGAACCCGCAGGAACGTACAACGGAGTACTAGAGCCTGCTGAGGGCGCCATTACGACAGATTTCGTTGCAAATCTATCGTGATCATCAGTACGATGAAAAAGTGTAAGGTGAGTTCGGACGTACCGTGCATTCACAGGACTAGAGATCAAGGCGCGTGTGAGACATACTAACGGAAAAAATCAATATACAGGGCTTACACGATAGGATAGAGACGCATGACCTCTGTAGACAATATCACAATCAACTTTTGCCCAACTGGGTGAACCTGATGAATGAGAGCTCACCGTTCAAGAAAGCCCTAAGATATTTTAGGTCTCTGATATCCTCGCTTGTTGGACTGCGCTCAGAACCAACTTTCTCCAATATCTCCCGCCTTAACCGCTGCTCAATCTTCGGATGCTCAATCAACATATACAATGAGAATGCAAGCAATGACGAAGTCTAGAGATCGAACATCAGAAAACGACATACAAGGTGCTCCTTCTCAGTTGTCACTCACAGTATCACGACCGGCAACAAGAAGATTAATCAGCTATACCAAGCACTTAGCGTTAGCTGCTCGGGGATGGGATTGGTACTAATCTATACCTCGTCCTTGATAACTTTTTGATCTGCCAAAAAGTCATCAATAGCATTTCATGATCTATCTTCCTATTGAACTTACCCGAAGTCTGGTCCACTAAGTAATCCAACAAGCTCTCAGAAGCATCCTTTGAATCCACGGCCCTGCTTCCCTTCTCTTCTAAGCCTTTCTCCAAGAAGGGTTGGACAAAATCGTCAAGCGTAGCTCGGTCAGCGGCTACTGTATCTTTCCAAAATTCCAACAACGGCCAGCTCGACCCTACAGTATTTCGTTTCGCGATGACTTCCTGAGACCTCACGAACGCTTTGACGAACAGACTCGACGGGTGGTTCGTGAATTCGAGAGAGCTATTCTTAGCGGCTAAAGGAGTATTGGGCGGATAAGGCAGCGGTGCTTCAAGAGAATGGACATCATTATTGAACAGAAACTCCGTCGCAGAATCGAGAGTAAACCGTCCAACCAAATCCTTGCTCTCTGCCTCAGAATAAATTGGTGAGGATATATGTATAGTCATACCTGGAAGTCAATTGAATATCCCTCGGCGAGACGAGCTTTGGCTTTCTTCAATGTCTCTTGTGCATGCCTATCGAAGTTGTCAAAGTCGGTGATACGATCCTTGGTAAAGAATGGCCGTGTGATAGAGCGATGAAACCTAGGTAAGAGGTTGATGAGAGCTTATCTGCATCTAATGCGCAACGTTATTACTTCCACATCTCCCCTACAAGAAACGTGAAGTTAGAACTGCAGTGTAGAATAAACTGAAGTCGGAGCATACCATCGGTATTAAAAACACCAGTTCCGAGCAACGATTCCATTTGCGAACGAAGAGCAACGCCTGTTCTGGTCCGTCAGAACGGGGCGTTTGAGGATCATAAGATAGGATATGATGGCCTCCAAACCTTTATCGAAAGCTTCGAAGTCTGTCGCAAGGATGCTCTTGACATGTGCTGGCTCAGCTGTAAAATACTAGAGAAATTCATCAGGCTAACGGATAGGCATGTACGATTGTGTCTTCCTACCACTTGATCCACCCCGACTGTGAGTCTGTACATATAAGTCTCATACTTCTCGCACAGCTTCCTAAGCGGTTCACCTAAAAGTTCGATTATCCCGCTGTGTCAGTCTCTACTGAGAGATCATTCGAGCCAGAGACCCACCGGGATAACCATGCTCGAGATCTTCAAGGAATATCTTAGTCAATTCCCAGCTGCTCTCCTTTACATGAGGGGGGAGAACAGCTCCATTCGCATGAGCAGCCCTCGTATCCTTCAACGCTTTAAACCAAGGCTTGACAAGGATATATCCTATTCTTAACCCAAGACTCGACGCCACCAACGTCCACCTTGGTAGGTTCGAATCAAGAAGTCGAGAGCTCCCAAGGGAAAGAGTCGGATAGACTGCAATACAGGGAAGCAGGAAGTCGAGGAGAGCTCGAGTGATGAAATCGATACCGGGTGGAACTGAAGACATTGTCCTTTCACTACGCCCGATACCGAATGACGACAGGTGACAGCGAGTGACGGAGAAAGAGGATGTCAACACCTGAATGGAGCCTTAGCGTTGTGAATTCGGTCTTGTTCAAATACACTGATACAAACCGCTGCGCATCAAACAGAAAGCCGCCGGACACCCACGCGGCATTCGACAAATTCTGCCGTATTCCACCGCCGACAACCTGGATACTGGCATACTGCCGTAGATCATCGTGATGACCCCGAGCTCATTGTTGCGGCTTCCGGGGCCCTATCAAGCCTGCTTATTCATGGACCAGAACGAGATCAGCACATAGGGTTCTCGGATATCAGAATCTTCATACTCAATAAATCGCACCCTCATTGTCGGAAAGAGCCAAGAGGCGGTCAAACTACAGTACAACTACTCATAATGCATATGACCTGAGTGCATAATTTTCATAATGCATAGGATTTGGGCCGTTACCATATATGAACATAGGCATATTGCATAACGCATAATGCATAAGAATATTTGACCGTTATGCATTATTGTATGCCGGAGTTATGCCTTATTTTGGCAATTTGTTAAGGGTGTATAGAATATTTTTACCCCATAAAGCTCAGAAAGTGTACAGGGTACCTCCGAGGTTTCCCGTCTTCGTTTCAGACCACAGTTAAAGCTTTGAAGGACCAGCAGCTAACCCAAAAACCCTGCCCCCTAGAGCCATACAAACCACATGTTAAAGCAGCCAAACCTAAAAGACACGCTGATATATGGTGAGGCTCTTGTACTAATACAGCACCTGCATCAGTATAGGATCCGCTTGTCAAAAGAGATGTTACAAAAAAGCAAAGCAGACGACATTGAACATGTTTCTTCAGACGGTAGATACTAGGACTCGGAATTGTCACGTTTGTCATAGGTTATTGTCACAGGTACTGTCACGGGCGTCTATTATGGTAGTGCATAAAGGTCATAATGCATAGAGTTTCCGGCATCCCCAAGCTTATGCAGTATGAGAAAGTGTACTGTACAAACAAACTTTGTTCATCATAAATTTAGCGCCTTCAGAAGCCTGAGAACCCTGCTTCGAAGAAGTCTCTGAGTGCTCCTAAGAGAATCCTCTCACGAGACCGGATCTATCACTGGAGGGTCATAATAGTACATACAACACAACTAGATGCATATGGAAAATCTAAACTCTGCATATACCATACGAATCCCACCGCTCGGAGCCTACACCGGTCCTAACAATGAACAAATCCGTTGGATCATACCGAGTCTTAATGGCACTAAGACGACGATAATTGTTTCCGTAAAAGACAGTCTGCCACTCGTCCTCAAAGAGATCCGCTTCATTGCTATATGCTGCAGGTGAAGGTCCAGTAATACTATCGAGGATCGGAAGTTGCGTGGTTTTGAATCTATTCTGTGCGGCGTGGACTTCCTCAACGGTTCCTTGCTCAGAAAATATATTAGCGATAATGGTCTGGATGATTGGTGAGAGAAGCTACGAGCTTGCAGTGTAGTGGAAACTCACATGAGCCTTCGCCATTCGCCAGCCTGGAATTATCGCGCTATCAATATCTGCATTTTCTGCCACCTTACCTCCAGCAACAAAGGTTGTTGTAATCCTACAACTGACGTTTCAGCGAGACCCAAGGGAAAGTACTGCTGGCACGCACGAGAATGTTCCTACATCGAGAAGACGCTTGTACGAATCTCCAATTCTCTTTGGGAAATGGCGATAGGATGATTCAGGAATCAGACGAGATCCCAATGCGCCAAAGTTACCAGCTAGGTCATCCTTTTGAATAAGTAATTCATTGATATCCGCGGTAGTCGTCGTGTTCGAAAGTACGACTCCTCCAGCACTGATAATGCTTTCCAACAAAGGCGCTAACGCAGTTATGGCCTGTTCAGAGCTGGCATTGGGGAAGTGAGCAGTGATACCGATGGCATATGCCGGAGAATTCGATCCGGTGGGGTTGATTCCGAAAAATAGCCCAGCCCTCATGGAATCGAGATCAAGGGCATGCCTGGCTTGGGCTTCGCAAATGGCACCAACACTGGTGCTGTCGTTGGCACCGACAGCAATGGTGTACTGTGTAGCTTCAAAAGTTGGGTAGGTTCTGAAAGTGGCATTGACGATAACACCCCAAGAACCAGCTCCTCCACCTCTCATTGCCCAGAACACTAAGACCGTGGATTAGAGGAGTACCTGGTTCAAATATATGACACATACAATCTGTATTCTCTGCCTCATTCACCCGACGGATCGAACCATCAGCAGTAACGACATTGAACTCTATCATGGAATATCAGATCTTAAGCTCCATACCATATATGCAGCAAAAACACCTACCGAAGACATTATCCGCAGCTAGTCCAAGCAGAGGGGACAATACAGAATGTCCTCCGCCCTGGATATATCCACCAGCAGCGACCACAGTGGCTGCGGAACCACCACCAACGAAAATCTTCTTCGCCTCTTTCGACGCAGTGTACATTGCAGTCAAACCCACACCACTCCCAACAGTCACAGCAGATCCAAGATTGACACCACCAACATAGAAACTGTCTGCAAATGTAATTGACTGGAGCTTATGAGTATGGATGAGAAGGGAGTCCTTGGCAGTCGAACGGCCTAGCAGATCGTGGCCGGAGGCTTTCACCGATAAACGAAGATTATGCTTGCGCGCAAAGTTGACGCCGGCCTAGCAAACCCTGAGCATCTGAAGCCGGTCAATTGGTTCGCATTGCTCACTTGGATATCCTCAACGCTCTCTGCAAGAATTGCATATAGCGGAACGTCACCTTGACCGCACTTTTCGGGAGTGGTGCGCCCACAAAGGGATGGCGGGTTGGAGTCATAGTCCTGAGGAATATCACATTAAGCATTGCAGCCATTAGCTACAACAAGAGGAGCTCTAACCTGCTCGAAATTGACCTGGTGCCACCGAATGTCAGTTACAGTGGGGGAATACTACACAAGATGCACTGACGAAATTCATTGCCCCTGGTATCTCATTCCGCCAATTGGCACTTGCCCATTCGGCATCAGTGCAATTTGTTTGACGGCAATACTGGCCAGATGGCACTGCATGTACAAGACGCCCGTGGACGGACTCTCCTAAAGCTCGCCATTGAGCGTCCGAAGGATATCCTGGGCTTCCAGGCACATTCCGACAGTTCCTTGCAGCTGCAATCTGCACTGCTGCTGCTACAAGACCTAGCGGAAGGTAAATAGAGGAAAGCATGATGTTGGGGAGCATGCGACATACAGAGGTACTCATGTCGTTCATATACCCAATGAGAAATCCGGCCGAGAGGCACTTCGAGGCACCCAACAAGGACGCGGCATCTCACAGCGTCTGATTACTGGTGAGGTTAGTGCGGTAAAGTGCCAAATCAAAATCCCGCCGGGCGCTTTTTGCTCACGCAGACTCTCGTGTAGACAACAATAAGTGTACATATGTACATATGTGGCTACAGGCCTTTCATGAAGTTTATTCTCAGGTATATCTCAAGTCATACGGCAACCACCATGAGCATCAGGTTTGAAATATCTGGAATCTTTGCATCTTAAAGCCGACCTCCACACGACGCAGCCTAGTTGTTCCTCAAAGGCTGAAGAAACCGTTATCGGAAAAAATAAAATTTTTGTATCACTACAACTACTACTCGAGTTCACGTTTTTAAGAGTCTGTGTATGTATGACTGCATGTCAATCCACGACATATCGATCAAATATCCTTGTCGACGGGACGAAAGAAAAGAACAGCAATGAGGTCAGAAATGCAAGACAAAGAATGGCAGCCACCAAACTGCAACATCAATAGGGAAGCGAGAGATCGCACCCACACTCGGCTCGGCTCCCAAATCACACCCACCAGGAAGTAAACCGAGTCCATAAATCTCTAAACTAAAACAACAAATACGAGAAAAACGAGGGACATAAGTAGCACAACCAAAACACACACATAAAGTGTCACATCTCAAAACCTATTCGATCCCGGCGGTCCATTCCTCGCATACGGATCAAACGGAACCTCATGCATAGGATATCCACTATACCCACTATACGCACTCTCCCCACCCACACTCGCTCTCGGATCATCCTTATACGGCACACCCGAATGCCCACCACCAAAGCTCCCCGTACTCGCATTCCACGCATGACTCTTACCCTCCTGATTAAGCGGGATAAACGAACTCGAATCCGACGGCACCATATTATGTCCCCTCGACGTATCCAGTCCATCTCCAGCAGCACCCAAGTGGTAAGTAGATGAATTCGCCGCCATGGCGTACGTTGGTCCACCATCTCGAGTGTAGGAAGGACCATCGCGGGCAGAGGCTCCACCACGATTACGCCTTCTGCGGAGGAAGAAGATACCTCCTGCGGCAAGGAGACCAAGTAGAGCTGCAGCGCCGACTGCACCACCGATAATCGCTCCAGTGGACATGCCGTGACTACCCGAGCTCGAAGAATCAGTGTTGCTTCCGTCACCACCACCACTCGAACCACCAGCCGATCCTTGCGCCTTGTCCGAAAGCACATTGGCAGGAAGTGAACTTGCTCCAGATGTAGGTTGTGGACCGATCTGGCCATTACCGACGATAACATAGGAACCATTACTTGGGATACCGTCGATTACGACGTACAGGAATGCAGGTCCAGGTTGGAAAATGAATGGGCTAGGTGGCGCTTGGGCGACGTGGAGGGTAATGGTACCATCGTCCTGAACGGTGTAGGTATTGTTAAGTTGCAGGTATCTTTGACCCATGTTCATGGCGTGAGTTGTGAACCCTCCGCGAAGGAGGACCACCTTGGTCTTACTCGCAGCATCATTGGAAGGGCCAGAGTAGGAAGACGCAGGAACGGTGAGATCAAAAGGATCACCGCCATACGAAATGGTTTGTGGCATGCCAGAAGGTTTAGGGCGAACTGATGCTGAGAAGTATGGCGGGTAGAAGATCTCAGCCTGGTATGTCGTTGGGAATATAGTAGAAGTGTTAACATCGACATTCGGATTCGAGCCAGCAATCAATACCGACGCATCCGGTAGGAGCATAGCTGAAGAATGGTACAAGCGAGGGATGTTTGATGTTGAGAGCCCATCTCTGGACCATCGAGAACCAGCAGGAGCATTAGGATCATAAATGGCGGGTGTGCCAACTGGTCCAGAAGCCAACGATTCTCCGAAGGGCATCTGGCCGAAAGTGGGTGTTTGGCCTGTCATTTGCGAGTATCCTGCCGTTCCATTAAGGCCACCATTGACGACAAGAAGTTTGCCGTTGGGAAGGATGATAAATTGGCCCATGGTCCGACCCTCGAGCATATTATCATCTTTGACATATTGAGCTTGAGAGCCGTCTGTAGGCTCTGGTGTGATCCGCTGACAATCGTTCGAGGCAGGATAATCCCAGGTATTGATGGCGGGGAAAGAATAACTACCCCATGCCTCATCTGGCATGTCAGAACCACCACAGAAGAGTATTGTGGGGGTATAATTGTTTTCGGGCGTCAGGGGAAGCATAGCAACAGCGCCGGAGGCAGGATAGACACGGACGACATTTCCTGGCATGGGTGGGAGAGGAGACTCAACATTGGCATCGTAATCCCATAAAGCTTGACAAAACGTCAGTGGCGGAATGATAGCATAGATCAGAAGAACAACTTACTTGTCGAGACATTCGCCTGCACGAACAATTTCCCAGATGGCATCAAAAACGTGTGTGCATACGCGTTCAAGCCAGACGTCTGCACGAGGAAATTAAACTGCTTCGGGTCTTCTTGTCGAGCTGGGTAGAACTCGTATGTCGGGTCAGCTGCGCCGCCTGAAGTCGCGGGATCATTGTTAGGATAGTTGCGGTTAATGTATCCTCCATTCACGAATCCACCGATAATAATGACCGATCCATCCGCGAGCGGTTCCGCAGCCGAATACCATCTTCGGTGCTTCATGGCCAGAATTGTATCGTCATCGAACCATTCACACTGGGGCGACTGTATGTTGTCTTGGGATGTGCAGGGATTGAGAACACGAATGGACCTTCCACCATCGAAATCTTGGTAGGTTGGATCCCAAGTCACCGAAGAACCATCGGGGTTCTTCCCAGTATCTCCACCCCGGCCCACGGCATTATTTCCACCAAATGTTACAAAGGATCCGTTGGGGAGGTGCATGCCAGAAGCACAGAATGAATTGCTCCTGACGTCCATCAAGTCGACCTGGTGTGTGTTCATATCCCTGATCGGTTTAACAACAGACAAACCAAGCATTAGCCACCATACCAAGACAATAACGCCAGGACACAGAGCACGCACCATACTGAGCCCCATGCAGGATGTCCATTTATGAGTTCAGCATTCCCCTCCGCCTTGTCCAATATATACACCTTCTCGTTATTCCCAACAAACATCTAGCAAGAAACATCAGGTCCAAAAACAAGCTCTCAAGGTATCAAAGAACAGAACGTACCATCATCGCACTGACTTTCGTATTCCCTCCATCCGCAAACGAGCCTGCGCTTGCGCAAAACGAAGGGGTCACCGCCAAGCTCAACAAAAGAGCCGCGCGCAAAGCAACAAACGGCCTTGATAAACTTCGCATTCAAAAAAACAAAGAAAAGCGGAATGTAGTGATTTGTGATTGGGCGTAAACTTTGCAGAAAAGCTCCAAAGTGGGAGAGGGGGGATATCTAGTGATTATTCGCCGACAATTTCCGCCGATCAAAAAGACTTTTGTTTTTTTCCTGCGATGAATTAATGGGGTATTAAGGTCGTAACAAGATAACAAGCTCCAGGAAAGGAGAAGGTAGTGGAACGGACGAGGACGAGGGAGAGAGGGGAAGACAAGAGTAACAAAGGGCTTAGCTGATGGGAGGTAGGGAGGGAGACTTATGGAGACGATCAGGTGTGTGAAAAAGGCACAGCATCCCACGAGCCTCGACTTTGCTTGGCCCACCCATCCCCAAAATAGGTTATGTACGGTCTCGCCGCACATCACTTATTTTATGATAATATCATTCCGTCACGCCCGCCGTTGACAATCTGCCATTCCCATGCCTTGCAATAGAAGGCATGTCGAGTACAGGCCAGCGGTGCGAGAAAGACTTCCCAGTTCGCCTTGACTGTCGGAGTGACATTGGTTGAGGGTAGGCGGATCACGGCGGGCCTGCCCAAGAACAATAAATTATCTCATAATTCTATAAGTCCGGCCAGTATAAGCCGTTAGCTCAGAAAATAAACACTAGCATCGAATTATCAAAATCAAAATAATTCCGTAAATCGGTCAACATAAGCCGCATTTCGAAAAATAAACATTGCATACAGCCGATACTTAGCGATTAAGCTGTATTCGTCTACGGCCCATCACTAAAAACGACGCTCCATTGTTCCCGCACGCAAGCTTTCAGTCGCTCCTCATCATGCATTACGCCAAGAACCACCTGCGTAACGGCTTCTTCGCACCGGAGCAATCCAGCGACTTCGAAAGTTCGGAGCTTCGGCTGCAGGAGCTTATGATATCACTTCCCTATTTAGCACCACCCTTGACTCCCAACAACCTCACCAGCGGCTATGCACAACGCCACAGAATACTCCGAACGAGTCATGGCGAATAAATTCTCCCTATGAATTCTCCCAACATTCACGGCCACAAGCGGCCGAAGCGCCCTTGAGGGCTTCAAAAAGTTCAGTTTACTATTTATCATTTACATCTGTATATAGACCTGATGGTCAAGAAACGAGCGTACGTCGGCGAGTGTCCCAAGAAACAAGGTAAACGAGTGTGCAATTCAAATGAGTGTGAGTTAAGTCCATCAGGATAAAAAGAGGAGCGAGAAAAATCCGTTCACTGTCATGCCACTAAGGGTTTGATCTAGTAAGGTATAGTCCATGGAATAAAAGAAGAATGAAATATGCGGAGCAAAAACATCGTGCAGCAAGCAAAAGAAATGTGTATCAGTATCCTCGTGATAAAAGTCCAGATCAAAGTGGTGGTGATTGTGAAGGTAATGTGTGTCCGTAACACGGAAAGAGGATGGCAACAGCAAGTAGACAAAAACACACGAGTCCAACTCTCGTAAACCAAAGGCAATGAATGTACCCAAACCTCTAAAGTACCTCATCCTCAGAACCGGGGATTCGACCCCGGTGAATAAATCATTGGCTGCTTGGACGGACTCGGTGGGGGCACATAAGGTCCCCGATAGGTATCCTCCGAATCTCTAAAAGTCATCGACGCCCTCCCATCATAACTCAAACTCGGCGGTCCCTCTCCCCACGCCATACTCGTGTTCTCGTGTTTCAATGGCAAGAAAGCACTCGAATCGGAGTCTCTCAACCCTGTCCCGTGTCCTCTGGGATAGCCAGCATCAGACATATCTCGTTGATAGACCCTATCGTGATCAGCGCCAGCAGCAGCACTACCAACTCCTCCAGACACGAATTTCGATGAATTGTTCATTGCGAACTCCAAATTCGAAGGCTGGTTTTTCTGTGCAGCGCGTTTCCGTCGGACAAGGCAGATACCGATAAGTCCACCGATCAAGCCTATCACCACGATACCTCCTACAACTCCTGCAATAATTGCTATCTTGCTTGACTTCGCACTGCTGGGTTCATTTGATCCGGCTTGACCAGATCCGCTAGCGCTGGCATCCGCCTTGATACTATCAGGAAGCGTACTGTCTGCGGCAGTGAGCTGAGAACCAATTACACCGTTACCGACAATGACATAGGATCCGTTTGATGGAACACCGTTAATGACGACGTAAAGGAATGCAGGACCGGGTTGGAAGATGTACGGATTCGGGGGAGGCTGCGCGACGTGGAGGAGGATGGTCCCATCAGATTTAACAGTGTACGAATTCCTGAGCTGCACTGCGCGTTGACCCATGTTCATCGCGTGAGTCGTGAATCCGCCACGAAGAAGCGTGACCATTGCACTTGCAGCAGCGTCATTACTCGAACCAGCGTACGAGTTGGAAGGAATAGTGATATCAAAGGGGTCACCACCGTATGAAAGTTTCTGAGGCATGCCAGAGGGTGCAGGGCGAGTCTTGGCAGAGAAATACGAAGGGTAGAAGATTTCCGCTTTGTAAGTGGTAGGATAAATGGTCGAGGTGTTGACATCAATATTAGGGTTGGAGCCTGCGATCAAGACAGAGGTATCGGGAAGAAGCATAGCAGACGAATGATATAGACGAGCAATCTGGGAGGTATCGAAACCCGCATTGGACCAACGCTTGCCCTTGGGAGCTTTCGGGTTGTATATCGCTGGCGTTCCAACAGGCCCTGACGCCAACGATTCACCGTAGGGCATGAGGTCGAACAAAGGCGTTTGTAAGGTCATCTGAGAGTAACCAGCGGTACCATTCAGACCGCCATTAACAACCAAAAGCGTCAAGTCCGGGAGAATGATGAATTGACCCATAGTTCGGCCCTCCAACATGTCATCATCTTGTTCATATTGGGGCGAAGAACCGTCTGTCGGCTCTGGTGTAATCCGTTGACAGTCCTTGGACGCAGGGTATTCCCAAGTATTGACATAAGGCCACGAATAGTTGCCCCAATTGTACTCGGGCATGTCATTCCCGCCGCAGAAAAGGATGGTAGGGTTGTATTGATTATCGGGTGTGAGGGGAAGCATGGCAACCGCACCCGACGCGGGGTAAACGCGAACAACACCGTTAGGCATAGGTGGGAGAGGAGTCTCGACGTTGGCATTGTAATCCCAAAGTACTACAGGAAGCGTCAAAGGAGAGCAGACATAAAAATAGAACGAGCGTACCAGTTGATACGTTGGCTTGAACAAAGAGCTTGCCGGAAGGCATGAGGAAGGTATGTGGATAGGCATTCAGGCCAGACGTGCTAACCAAGAAGTTGAACGTCGGCGGGTCCTGGTTTCTGGGTGGGAAGAACTCGTATGTGCAAACAGCAGCACCTCCCTCAAATTGAGGGTCAACGTTAGGGTAATTGCGGTTGATATAACCTCCATTTGCGAAGCCACCAATGATAATAACAGAACCGTCTTGCAGGGCCTCTGTAGTCGAGTACCAACGCCGGCTCTTCATTGCAAGAACTGTCGGGTCATCAAACCATTGACATTCCGGGGCATTGAAGTTATCTCCTGAACCACAGGGGTTCAAGATGCGAATAGCCCTGCCACCATCGAAATCCTGGTAAACTGAATCCCAAGCTCCCGTTCCTTGTGTGGGATCAAACTGAGAACCAATGTTTCCGCCGACACCGACAGCGCCATTGCCGCCCAGAGCAATGAATGATCCGTTTGGTAGATGCATGCCAGATGAACAGAACACGTTCGTCCGTACATCCATAACCTCCGCTTGGTGTGTGTTCATATCCCTAACGTATAACAAAACCAAAAGCGTATCAATAACCAATGAAACACCCTCAAATCGCCGATCACACGAGTGAACTCACCATACCGAGCCCCATGCTGAATGACCCTTTACTTGCGCAGCGTTGCCCTCTGCTTTATCCAATATATACACTTTTTCAGGATTCCCAACAAACATCTAAGTTTACCGCAAAGCTCAGCTCTATTCAAGCAGAACGAATAAAATATCCAATTACCATCATCGCGCTCACGAGCGTGTCCCCTCCATCCGCGAATGAACCGGACTTTTGGGCCGTTGTTGAGGCAAGCCATAAGGCGATAAAAGAGAGTGATTGACGGAGCATGTCACCGTCGCGGCACTGCGGAAGGAGAAAGGGAGAAAGGAAAGGGGAGGAAAAGGGAGAGAGACGTGAAGTGGCGAGAGAGTGAATGTGTTGGCAGTCAAAACAAGGGATGGTTGCTTTAAAATGAATGCGGGACCCCGACCACTTGGACACCGGTGGCGCATTTGTGCCTGGGCGCCGTCACCAGTGGGCAGTGCACTTTCCCCGGCCAAAAATCGTGTTTGTATTATTCCGATCATCAATCCCAGGCATTACTTCCAATTTCACGAAGGCTCGAATTTCAATGGGGATTTTATCCCGCATTTTATCCATAAAACCATGCTCAGGCGCGACTGAAAATTTTGCTCAAGCAATGTCCTCTGAATGGTTAGTGCTTGACTAGACGGAAAGGAGCAAGCTTCCAAGGCTGTTATACTCGGGTAAAGCTGTTTGAAGCGAGATGAGCAATTTTCCATGCCCAGGCCACATACCACCGCCAAGCAGCTCGTGAACTTCTCGGCCTGGACTAGGTGCACCTTCCGAGCCCAATTTCTCTATGTAAACTCGCTTCATGTTTTTGGCTCTTGCTAACGGCTCGGGACCATGCTTCTAGGTTCGTACCCGCTACACATGGCTTGCGACAGGTCGCGGGGATCAACCCCGTATGTATCACATTCCATATATATACAACGCAAAAACAACACAAATGCATGACCAATGCTTTCAACTCCTAAACTGTGTCTGATCATGAAAGTTGGCTTGCCAGTCACCACAATGCCAGCCACTGAACCCAGATTCCTTTCCACCCGCAGCCACAGCATCATTGGAGTGTTGGGACCTGCCGATTACCCATGCCACGCGCCACCGAAAATGCCAACGTAACCCTTGGAGCTCTCTCGCTCTCCCGGACGATTTTCAGTTATATTTGTGTTGTCGCCAATTTTAGCTTCGCACGGATGTAAATAGATCATTCGGTGGTTCTAGTAGTGTACTAGGGATGCCTTCATGCATATGTCTCGAAAGGAACTCCTGGGCGAAACTGCAAGGGCGAACCTCCCATGGCAACCAAGTCCAAGCCTGAGGTTCCCGCGAGGTTCTGGTCCTAGATGTCTACTGAAATCAGGCAGCGAACGTGACTTCAATATAAATCACATCGTCCACATGACACCAAACCACCACCAACACTATCACCTTCAGATTGAGAGTGGCGACATGTGGTAAGAGCTGCACTGAGACAAGTATTGATTTGGCCAAGATAAGAATCAACCCAGCCATCGATACTGCATACCTCACCCACGTCTAATGCGAGTGTACGGTCGTGAAGATGACTGACCGAGTCCCACGGCCTGTCTGGATGGTACTTTCTAGATCGCGTGCTTGACGACCGAGGCCAACCTGGACGATTATCAAAGTTGGCGCGATGGCCTTTTGAGTAGTATGAGTATGAGGTTAAGTGAGCAGATAACAAGATAGCTGAAGGGCTTGCTCACCACAACCTGAACCAGGCCCGCATCCAAAATGAATAGATTTTTATTGACCTAGAAGGAAAAGAAGTTCAGACTCGGAATAACCAGGTGAGTGCATCACTCACGGTTGCCTTTAACACTTGGTCAACTAAGACATAAACGGAGTAAATAGCGCCTGACTCGATTCTATCCAAGTCGTCAGTTGAGAGATCCTGGGTGGCACTTTTGCAATTCTTGGAGCTCCGAATACGCACATTATAGCCATAGCAGAGTAATATCTCCGTGCCAAGCTCGGCCCAAGAACCTTACGTGCTTCACGGGCCATCCACCATATGCGAGTTGCTAATGATGATGGAAAGAATTGCCGTTAGGCTCCTGTCCAAGTTCCAAACATCGCTTAGCTTACATACCATTGAGCGCAGTAACCACGATATTGAAAGCAAGAGCTATCCACATATATATGTATCTCCTGTCTCTGAGTACATAACCAGGGCCTTGCACGTAGTATACCCCCACACCTGCCAAGTGATATTTGAAGGAATTAACAAGGACGACATAGACAATGGCTTACCGAACGATGCTAACAGGCAAATACATGGCGCGATAATGATACAAATGGAGTGCGACCAGATCACATAACAACGATAAATCTGCAAGGTTCCTCATTAGCTTCGAGCATCATGCACACTCCCTCCCGTTGCTCAGACTCACTAGAAGTGCGTCTGCAACAAGGCTAGGCCAGGCCATGAATTAGATGGTGGGATACGGACAAAGAGATAGCTCACTTATTCACAAAATAACAACCGTGTTTGACTTTGATTATCCGCAACGGGATGCGTCGTTTATGCAGCAGACATCCGAAGACAGCATACAAGCTTAGGGAAATATTTGTTGTCGAGATCGCGAACATGGTTACAGCGGAGGCGAGCAAAACCCATCGTGCGCGCCCTTTGAGATTATGCACTAGAGTGTATGCAGCGGTGAAAAAGGTTAAAAGGGTAATGCCTTGCAAGCAGAGCCGGTAAGGGCGAGTTAAGATGCTATATGGCAATTGGCGCACCATAAAGGAAAATCTCAAACTATTCAAAACCTCCAGTTGAGTGTCGAGTTCAGGAGAGTGCTTATGAGATGAAAGCAATCGTAGCTTACCATATACCCAGAAACGTAATCAGTGAGGGTGAAGTCGCTTCTGAACGGGTGATTCCAGCTATCAAATGAGGTCGTGGTATCGTTGCAAGCCATGGCATAAGAATATCTGGGAGCTGCTGAGGCTTGGGCGAAGCGAGGAAAGCTATTATGATGTAACTTGGTATAACGCTGCCTCGACGTTTTATGCATACGTTTCGGACGCACTAATTCACTGTGAACGCTCAGGTTCGTAACAGCCTGGGTAACGGGATCAATCAAGTTAGTCTTTAACCAGTCAAATTATGAACTTTGGTAATTCAAAGTTTCTGTACCCGATGACCGGTTACCTATGATTAGAATGGCGTTCTCAGGACCTAGCCGAGGTTTGAATACGGCGGCATCTGATAAGGTTTCGAGGGCAAGATCGAGGTGCCCACAAGTCAATGCCACAAAATTGGCGTTTGCAAAACCAATCCACCAAGGAGGCCAAACTGGCGGCATTGGGCGAGGTAGGAACTGATTTCTCCAAGATTGTGGTCGAAGATGGAAAATGGTCATGACCCATAATAAGCTATTCATGGGAGAATTGATATTTCCCACCCTTGTAAGGTGTTAGGGGCCACAGAATGTCAAGGCTCCGAGCCCAACCCGAGCCTCCAAACACAAAAGCCAAGGCTGAGCTAAGCCCAAAAAAGTTTATATTTCTTACGCTCGATCGGGGGTCCCGTCGGGAGTCTGCTCCACCGACATGGCCCTTCAACATAAATGCCCAGAGCGAACATCGCTGAGGTTAAAATCCCCGAGGGTCGATGCATGTCGACATATAAGTCGACTCCTGTACTACCCGACGACCCAACAATATAATATTTTACTATAAACTCCCACCAGATCAGCCTGTCTATCATATGAGGGGTTGGCAGCAAGACGAGTGAATGCAACAACCCTGGCCTGAAGCATGCTGCGTGATAGTATATAAGATCAAGAATGGTGATGTAGCGTCATTTCAGACGCGAATGCTGTATCGTACTCTTGAATGCATGGCGATGTCAACCCCTATTTTCGGTAAGCCTTTCAGTATGAACAGCAGATGCCCAAGGCCAAAAACCAGCACTGCAGTGGGTTATGAACATGACACTCGTCACCCCGAACGACCCTGGCTTTGCATCTCGCGGCCCGTCTGGATTGTGGTTTCGAGATCATGCGCTTGCCGACCAAGACCCACTTTCACAATTATCAAGGTTGGCGCGATGGTCTTGTGTGAGAGCCCAAAGTTAGTCCAGCTAACCAGTCAGCCAAAATATTACTGACCGTAATTTGAGTCAAACCTGCATCTAGGAAGAGTATATTTGGATTAATCTAGCAGGAAATAGGGGCGTGATCGACTGGAGGAGAATAATTAATTCAAACGCGTACCGTTTTAACGACCTCATCTGCCAGGACATAAAGCGAGTAGATAGCGCCTGATTCGATTCTGTCCGAACTGTGAGATTCTGGAAGGTTTGTCTAACATCAGAGGGACTACAGAACATACATGATAACCATGGCAGAGTAATATCTCCGCGCCAAGGTTGGTCCAAGAATCTTGCGCGCTTGGCGAGCCATCCACCATATGCGAGTCGCTTATAAGAGACAAGTCAGCCGAGGTTAAACACCAAGGCACTGGGCCTACCAATAAGTGCGGTGACTAGAATATTGTGAGCAAGAGCCAACCACATATAATTATATCCCCTGTCTCTGAGCATGGCATAGTGGCTTGATACATAGAGGACCCCGAGCCCTATACGGTGCTTTTAAAAACAGCGTACTATAGCAATGCAGAAGCCAACTTACCGAAGGACGATGCAAGAATAATGCAAGGTAAGATAATGATACGGACTGAATGGGACCAGATCACATAGCATCGATATGTCTACAAGGTCTCTTATCAGTTTTTCGATTTGACTTACAGGCGGTGATCTTTCAGACTGATGGGACTCACAAGAAGTGCATCCGCAAACAAGCTAAGCCAGGCCAATTGTTAGGTGGTGGAAGACTCGGACTAAGGAGAACACTCACTTGTTCAGAAAATAAAACATTTGTCTCAGATGGACCATTCCATACGGGACGGGTTGTTTGTGCATTAAAGGCCCGAACAGGATATACATACTTATAGAAGCATCGACTGTCGAGATCGAAAACATGACCACGGCAGAGGCGAGTAAAATCCATTTCGGGTACCCTTTGAGGTTTTTTACGAGAGTGAATGCAGCGATGCAGAAGAATAGAAAGGCAATGCCTTTTTGATGAAGTTGATATTAGAGCGAGGGGCGTTGTGGGGCGTGACGTACTGTAGAGAAAGATTGTGAACTAAGAAAATGTACAGTTGATCAGTGAGTTTAGGAAAGACGTTGAGAGCGCATGAATGATCATGACTTGCCATATATCCAGAAATAAAATCCGAGAACGAAAATGGAGTGTTGGTTTTGTCTGGTATGTCGTCAAAAGGGGCCATCGTATCGATACAAGCCATTATGTTCACAATGTGTGGCTGCCTGGGAGCTGGCCAGCTGCAGGAAGGCGACTACAATGCCATCTTGAATGGGGCCTCGAGAATTTATGGAAACACCCAATTCACTCTAGCGCTCAGGGGTGTGGTAGCCTGGGTATGAGTAAAGCAAGTGAGTCTTTAGCCAGTCTAATAGTGGCGAATGTTCATACTTCTGAATAATTCAAATGTTGCTGCCAAGCCGATGACCGAGCCATTATAAACCCAAATTCGCTCCCAGGATCCAGCGGAGCTTTGGATACAACTGCTTGCGAAGTTTTGAGTCTCAAGGACAAGGTTGAAACGTTGAGAAGCCACAGAATAGGCGTCTATACCGAGCCTTTCTCGTCAAAACCGAACTAGGAGACTCTATCGAACAATAACAGTGACTCCGTCATCTAACAAAGGCGTTGGCACCTGTTCCTCCTGGTCTTCTCACGCCTGTAAGATCAATGGATGGTAGGATGTCAAGGTTTCAAACACGAGAACCAAGATTTGTATACCTACATTCAATGTTAATGAAACGTTGATGAAATGGCTCGTGGGGCCTAATACATCCACCTTGACATCGGATGAGAGGATTATATTGGGCCAAACCGGTGGCGTCACACTTGAAAGCTTCCAAGGGCCATTGAGTTTCGCACTCGTACCTACTAAGATCACTCGGCGCACTGTAATATTGAAGCAAACAGACAAACACTGAGTTCGAACCCGGAATGTCCCAGACGATATCATTTTATCTTGTTACAGAGATGTCCCAGCATCGTATGAGATCAAATAGAGGGATATCAGTGTACCGATACCGAGCATACCTCTTGTTTCCTTCCATGCTCTATGTTCGCTCATATCTAGGGTAACCTGTCAGACATATGCTCGAACTACCTGTACTCAGAACACTCAATTCTACCCATACGTTTTTGGCTAAATGAGCGTTGTCCTATAAAAAACGACGAAACACGTAACTCATGCTTCTTTGTGGTCTTCTCTTCTGTCTGCTTGAGTTCAATTCAGGGGTCAGCCTTTCGTTTAAGGATTTAGTAGCTGATTTAGGGGGAGAATTCGATGTGGGCATTGACTCGGAAGACAAGGTGTGGGTTAAAGATAAGCGCGACCTAAGGGTCGGTACGAGGACACATTGGGAGAATTTTGATCAAACCATTTCTTTGCCACAACTCGCGCGTGATCTTATAAAAAAAAGTGACTTTACTAACAGTCTCTGCAATTTTTTCCGCATTTTTCTTGCATGGCCAAAATTTCGACCCTCACTGGCAAGATATTATATCTTAGGCTTAACTTTAGGTAGTAGGGAAATTGAGAAAGTGCTCACGTAGATTACTTTTGACGGCTATTTTAAAGTATTATTTGTTATTTATATGCTTAGTCTGAAGTCACACGACGTGACTTGAAAATTCGGGTCTATTTGTTGTCGTGTTTGGTTGTCCACAACTTAATTTCACAGCACTTCCGACATACATATGGCGCAAACTATTGAGAGCCATCTATTGCATGGTTGTGTGGACCTGCAGCGTCACCTACTACCTGAGGCTGAGGAGCCTGGGAGCTTTGAAGAGATGACTAGGGCCCTTGGGATAGAATCATTAGAGTCCAAGACAGCTAAGGCACAAGAGAAGCAATTCAGGAGTCCTGATGAGTTTGTTCGACTTGCAAATGCACTTTTAGTGGAGAGGAGGACTAAAAGTATGGCAGGTGTTGCTTCCACATGTTGTTGATCACCGACTAATCCGCTTGCAGATCTCTTGTTCACAGATGTCAGGGCCAAAACAGTTAGAGATCATCCCACCTCTACTACAGCCAGGCCAGACATTATCGCATACGATCCTCAGCAATCTCCTTACCCACCGTACCTCTGGTCTTCTGTCGAATTCGTTGCCAAGTTCCGCTCCAAAGGTCGCACTATGGAGCAATGCAGGAACCGAACTAAAGCCCATGCCGTCTATCTTCTTCAAGCCCGCCCTGATCTCCGATTTGTGATTGCCCTCCTGGTGGAATACGATTCTCTTGAGCTATACACATGCAGTCACCTGGGCTTCAAGAGGTACAGACCCAAAGACAGCGCGGCGACTCTTGATGCAATTGTTGAATACCTTGCTTCAGGCCAGCAAGCAGCCAGGGACCAATTTCTGACCAGAACCAAGGATTCTGCAAGCCAAAGCATGGGCGCTTTCGACTTGATGGAATGTGGAGGGGAGAACAAACCTTGTCTTGACTACCGTCACCTGAAAACCAGCCATCCTCTTGGTTGCCGAACTCACATTTTCGTTACCTCGAACCTCAGTGGCCCGCCTCCACTTGTTATCAAGGACCAGTATAAGAAGAAGAATCGCCGTTGGGCCGAAATGGAGATTCTGAAACACATTCACAAGGATGAGTTTCCAGGTGTAGTGCGTGTAACGTTTTTTAATGAGTACAACAAGTCGCCCCTTGATGGTTATGTTAAGACCCGCATCGGCCTTGAGGATCACGGATCTACTTTCCTGGATCTCAGAACCCCTCGAGAGGTGCTGTATGCAATTTATGATCTTTTAGAGGGTAAGATCCGGTTAGCTCGTGATTGTGCACCAATATTGATGCTCTGTAGTCACTAGGAGGCTCTTCCAGGATCGCCAGGTGCTTCATCGTGACATAAGCGCCTTCAATTTCATTATACCTTCTTTCGAACGCATTGGGCGGTCGAATAAAGCGCCCATTGGGTTCATCAGACATCTTCTGGACACTCTGCACGATCCACGGGCACCACCGCAGGGCCCATTCATTATCCTCATTGACTTTGATTGTGCTGAGATATACGATGCAAAGGCGCCTTTTTTCAGGCAGACTGTAAGTTCTCGACGTTTTCGTTGCTTCATTGGTTCATATTGAACGATTGCAGGGCACTCCTATTTTTATGGCTCGTGCTGTTCAGTTTCAAAGGCCACTAGCTGAAGAAAACTGGAAACCGTTTGATTTCCAGTTCATAGAACTCGACGACGTGGCCGCCAAAATCTATCAAAAGTTTTACCCCATGCGCATGGAGATCTTTGGAAATGAGAAGCTGACGCCTGAAGACAGTCACAAACACATTGATTCTGGCTTCAGGCATGAACTTCGCCACGATGGAGAATCCATTGTGTGGGTTTTCTTATATTGGCTCATGCGAGCGGTCAACCACCTCAAGTGATTAATTCCTATGTATGGGAGTTTTTTCACTCTAAAGATGCCGGAGATCGCCACACGCTGCTCGATGGCTTCACAAGGCCGGGTATGGCTTCCTATCTAGGTCGTTTCATACACAAAGGGTATGCCGGACTTGGACCTTTAATTAGAGACATGTCGAAGCTACTCATCCCTGACTATCATTTCGCTCGCCATCCGATCCAACAACATCCCGAGTATATCCACGATTCCCTACAGCGTATCATCTTGCATTTCCTCCTCGAGAACAAGAATGCTGAGTTCCTCGACGTTGAGGCAGCATCCGAGATGAGGGTGTGTGAAGGTTCTTTCATAAGTTCTAGTTCTTTATCGGTCGAGGAACGCCGCACCAAGTCAATCTCGACTAAATCCAGTTGCACTCATAAAAGGAAACATTCACCAACCAATAGTACAGGTTCCGAGTCATCGTTAAGTGTTTCTGAACCGGCTGGGCTCGCTAGGGAGAACGATCTGGTATCTACTTTATTTTCTCCTCGTAGCTTTGTTATGACAAACATTTGGCTGTTTCCTTACGAGCAGAGCCCTGTGGCAGCTGTTAATGGGAGCGATGTTAAGAGCACAGCAGATAATCTCAGTGTATGCTTCTCAACCTCCTCTTCATCTGCATCTACTAATTCCGGGATTGCAGGTCCGGCCAAAAAGACCGCGATTGCATTAGTCCAATACTATCTGAGAGCCCTACCCTATCCCTCGCCCATGTGGACGACTTCTTTTGCTCGCTTTGCTATCTTGAAAATATACATTTTTGTCTCAGCATCGTCAAACATCTGCTTGAATGAATGTTTATTGCCATGCTCTCTAGCTCATATCTGACCACGCCTTGTGAGGAAGCTCCTGACGTTGTCTCAGACTATGGCGACGGTTTTATTAATGCCGCTCGCCCTCACCAAGTATGCCATCTGAAAGAAAGGCTGCATGGATTAAAGTAGTCCAACTGCTGGCATCTACTGGATAACCCAGTAGACGCGTCGCAGATCATAGCTCAAGGCCTCTGGTCACGACCTCACCAGAGTCATTCCTGTGGATGCTGATGACTGCAGCTTCCACCCAGCTAGTCAATTGGGCGAAGAACGGCGTGAAGTGGTCTCCCGTAGTCAGACTCAGCTAGTGTGTTTTTGTGATCTTTTGATGTGACACACTTAGTAGGCGTGAAGCCATTCGTGGAGATCACGGTTCAGGAAGGACCGACGATTAGTTGGTGTCGAGTTGAAGAGGATCATGAAAGGGATAAGTGCATGCTCTCTCATTTGTCCTACATCAACATCCCCGTTCGTGGCCCCGGCCTCGAGGACCGTACGGCCAATGTAATCGAGTTTGAATTTCATGTCTGAAAAATGTCATGTGCGTAATTTTGATCAACCAATTCTTGCAGAGGTGAGTAAAAGCTCCACTGGCTGCCCACTTTCTCGATTAAACTCACATTTGAGGTAACGATCTATACCCCCTACCCCAGAACACAAGTTGAGGTTCGTGCCGTTGAGCGGATCACTCGAGGACGAGCCGAGGTTCGATTTCCATAGCTTCGGCGCCAAGGGGCTGATTGTGGAACTAAATGGTTTTCGCTGCCATGCCGAGCGCCCATTTCCAGTTCCTGCTCTACCCACCATGTCCCTACCGCCTGGCCCCAACTTCATCGCTCGTTCCCTAATCGACTTTCTCCTCCCCTGTATACCAATATATCCAACATTAGCTCTCGCAAACACCCACCTGCTGGATTTGAGTCTACCAAAGGGGGCGCTGGTAGTTTCAACCCTCGTTTTACGACTAGGGTATATCCTTTCGCAACCTTGGGTCGATGAGTATAAGAACTCAAAGGCTGCTCGCGCGCATGGAGCAATCCTTGTACCCCACGTCAAGGAGAATCATTTCAAACTAGTCAAAGCGCTTCTACATGACCTCGCAAATGGCTACCCCTGTGAGTCTTCTCTTTAGAGAAACGCGCCATTGACAGAATCTGACATTGTCAAATAGGTGATACACTGGGAAAGCTCTCCGAGAAATATCAATCCCCGACATATAGGCTCTCAATCGGCCTCGATGAAGTGGTAAACAGCTGCAGTTCCAGAATGACAGAGTCCATCGCTCTTACATCTCTTCTCATAGTATATCACAATCGAGCCTGACCATATTAAAAGCATGCTCGCGACGGAATTCGACGCCTTTGAGAAAGGTTGGTGCTTGTGCCTTACTTGAGTATGCACAACACTTATCGTATGGAGGTCGCGACCTCCGTTCACAGTTAGGATCGCTACTGGGAACGGGAGTCTTCAACGTTGACGGTATGTTCCATCAGAAGTCGTGTGATCTCACGACTAAGATTGATCTGACTAGGGGAGATGTGGAAGTAAATTGCACTTCTGCCGCAGGTCAAACCCGAACTTGACTCGCTTTATAGGTTCCATCGGTCTATAACCCGACCGTTCTTCACCCGAGACCGTGTGACAGATTTCGACAATTTTGAAAGGCACACGCAAGAAGCACTCAAAAGAGCCAAAGCTCGCCTTGCCAAGGGGTATCCGATTGATTTCCAGGTGCGTCTTCTTGCCTATCTGTGAGGACATGGTTGACGGCCAAACTCAGGATTTAGTCGCTCGCTTTACTCTCGACTCTGCTACAGAGTTTCTCTTCAACCATGATTTTCATTCCCTTGACGCACCACTACCTTATCCTGCTCAGTCGTCCTCAAAGTCGCAAAAGGACTACCCGCAATCGAATGCTGATCATCCGTCAAATCTATTCGTGGAAGCTCTCGTGACGTCGCAAGAAATCATTGCAAGAAGGGGCACGATAGGAGGTATCTGGCCGCTACTCGAATTCTGGGGTGATACGGTTGTACCACATCGAAAAACCTTGGACCACTTTGTTCAGCCCTTCCTTGAGAAAGGATTACGGGAGAAGGAAACCAGAGCTGCAGATTCGGAAGAATACAAAGGAGCCCTGTTGGATTATTTGGTAGATAAAACCTCAGGCGAGTACACATTGAATGCGCATCAATCTTGACATCAAGACTAACAAGTTTTGTGTTTTTAACAGATCAAAATATCATCAGAGATGAGGTGTGCACCATGATACTTACTCCTTACACATGCAGGGCTGAACCCTGCGGCATAGATCGTGAACCTTCTCGTTGCTGGTCGTGATACTGTAAGTGATAATCGCGGAACTTGACCTTTGGCCGAGCCTCTAACCAGCGCTTCATTAACAGACCTCGTCTTTACTGACATTCTCATTGTATATGTTAATTGAGCATCCGGACATCGAGCAGCGACTGAGACAGGAGATTTTAGAGAAGGTTGGCTCTGAGCGTAGTCCCACGATCGAGGACATCAGAGAGCTCAGATACCTCAGAGCTTTCTTGAACGGTAAGTAACTATATTTCGCCGAAATTTCGCGGACTAACTCTGTTTTCAGAGGTGCTGCGTCTGTACGCTATCGTGTGAGTGACCAGAATGTCAATTTGGTCCCCAAAGAGCCCTTCATTGACCCACTTATTCACTTCCAGCCCTGCTAATTCACGGTAATCTTGACTTCTGCTTGCTATTCTCATCAGACTCAATTGTGATCCAGGAGCTCGACGAAGCCCGTTGTCCTTTCCCCAGTACCTGGCTCTAATACACCACTATACTTGCCTGCAGGGTCAAGGTAATGAAAGTCCACTCCTCGTATATAGCTCACTGTTACTCAGACCCATGTCTAGATTTGGGTATTCGGTCTTTTTGATGCACCGTCGCAAGGACCTGTGGGGACCAGATGGTATGTCTCTCCAGTTCACATTTTATTGCAATCCGCGATAATCCAAGTTGTTGGCTTCAGCGCTCGAATTCGAT
The DNA here is from genome assembly GCA_013368445.1 of Leucocoprinus leucothites. NCBI lineage: Eukaryota > Fungi > Basidiomycota > Agaricomycetes > Agaricales > Agaricaceae > Leucocoprinus > Leucocoprinus leucothites. Next base: position 1,112,497 of record JAACJO010000009.1, read on the forward strand.
CCTGATCGGTTTTTGGATGAACGGCTCCATAAATACCTCGTTCCCAACCCATTTATCTTCTGCCCTTTCAATGCTGGTCCGAGAATCTGTCCTGGCCAACAGGTGTGTCTTCATACTCGATATATAATATCCTGGAGCCAGGATCTCATCGTCGTCGATATAGTTTGCATACAATGAGGCATCATTCTTCTTGATCCGGCTCCTACAGCAATTCACGTCCTTTAGCTTGGATGAAAATGCCAGGACCCTGGATGGCACACCGAAACCCGAGTGGGCTGGGCTCGCGGGTCCTCAGGGGAGGGACAGGATCAGGTTCAAGAACACTTTGACTATGTATGTTAGAGGTGGTCTGTGGGTAAGGATGAAGGAGGTTGCGGCATGAGGTGGAGGGTTTGATTGAGTTCGTGTTTCGGCCTCTAGCAGCACTACTCGGGACGTCGTCCACCCGAGCGGTCAAGCTCGCGGTAACTGAACAGGCCCATCAGTCATCTACATTGAGGTTGCCAGTATACAATGTTCACACTGTATTTCTAGTGAGAGCGTCGACTACCGAGATGTTCCGAATACCTTCAAGCCTAAGCCAATGACTTGGACTCGCTCTGGGTCGACACTTGAGATGAGACTAGTTTGTTGCCACGTCCGGACCAGGTGCTGAATCATCGGAATCTAGGAGATGTTTGTTTGTGCGAGTCCACGCTCTGGTCCAAACCGTCTCTACGGCAAACCTGTCGCTCCTCCTAATGCGCATACTGCCACCTCGGCCCCTTCCTTGGCCCAAATAGCCTCCACCCCGAAGCCGAAACGATACCCGAACTGTATTCGTCATATTTCCCTCATATGTAATAAACACCTTCCTTAGTTATAATAAGGTGTGCTGCTGGCTCGTTGTTCTGAAATGCTCACAAAAGGGCAATAGGAAGTGAAGACGTGTGTGGGAAATCTGATGTCATCTCGAATTATCCTATGTTGGAAGGTTGGATCATAATAACTTTAAGATCGCTAACTTCTCCCGAATCCACCGATTTATCCTTTCGCAGGTATACTCTCAATGTGTCCTAAAGAGCTCACGAATCTCTATCTAGACCACGTTTATTGGCAGCGTATCGATTTTCCGGCTGCAGATCTTGTGGAAAGCATTTGGTCGTCGTTTAATAGCACTAATATCAGAATCTCCCTCCTTCGACAATAATAGGTACATCTATGGCATTTTGGCAGTTGCAAACAGTGTAAATGTGTTCACTATCATGACTCACTGTTGAACGCGATCATAATGATTGATGTTGGGGGCTGCGGTCTACTTATGGTACAAGAGGTCATAACCGTTAAGGGCTCTTGGGCTCCCAAGCTCTCACTCGCATACTATATATCTTCACCACGTCACTCGGCCTCACATATCACTATCTAGACCTTAGTGTCGGAGCCACTATGTCCCCAATTCCGCCTGGTCTCGACTTCATCGCTCGATCTCTCATCAACTTCGTGCTTCCTTGCATCGCGGTCTATCCGGCACTTTCAATTGGTATCTCTCGATTTCTTGATTTGGATTTACCGAGATGGATGCTAGTGTCTTCGAGTCTTGGGTTAAGGATGGGGTATATCCTTGCCAAACCTTGGATCAAGGCACTGAAGGATTCGAGAGCTGCTCATGCAAAGGGAGCGGTTCTTCCTCCTCACGTGAAAGAGAGTAGCTGGGGATTGACTAAGACATTCCTTCATGAACTCAAGGATGGTTACCCAGGTGAGTTTTCTACTCAAGGGTTGGGCGCATTGTTAATAGAGACTAACATGTGATCGCCGAGTTTCTTAGCTGAATCACTCAGGAAATTGAGCGAGAAATATGGGACTCATGCGTTCAGGCTCACCATTGGGATAGACCAAATCGTGAGCAAGCACAATCATATTTGTCTTATTGAGCTAGGCTCACAGGACCTTGGCAGTACTTTACAACGGAGCCCGCTCATATCAAGAGTCTACTCGCGTCAGACTTTGAAGCTTTTGACAAAGGTTGGAATATATCATTCTCGATCCTATCCATAATTCTGATTTACTTTTTTTTCGGATGGCTTGTGGTAGGTCCCGATCTCCGCTCGCAGATGGAGTCATTGTTTGGAACTGGAGTCTTCAATACTGATGGTATGCTCCAAGCTTAGTCCACTCTGCACTGGAATTCTAACTTCGTGTTTCTTACAGGGGAGATGTGGAAGTAGTAACGTTCCGAATCAGATGCAGATACAGCTCTCATCAGCCTTTCGCTTAGGTTCCATCGCTCTATCACGCGACCGTTCTTCACCAAAGATCGCATCAGCGACTTTGCTAACTTCGATCGGCATGCACAAGATGCAATAAAAAAGGCCAAAGATCGTCTCGCTCAAGGATATTCAATTGACTTCCAGGTATGGCCATACGTGTATTCGTGTTAATTTATTCTGAGACAGAATAAGGACCTGGTCGGTCGATTTACCCTCGACTCCGCCACCGAGTTCTTGTTCAAGCATGACGTCCATTCCCTTGATGCGCCATTACCTTACCCGCCCAATACTCCTTCAGCAGCGAAGAACTCATCCATATTCACGAATCACCCGTCTAATTTGTTTGTCAAGTCGTTTGTGAGATCTCAAGAAGTAATTGCGAGGAGAAATACTATGGGATCGTCTTGGCCATTGTTGGAATTTTGGAAAGATACAGTGGCCGCTGACCGGGATATACTTGATTTATTTCTCCAACCCTTACTAGAGAAAGGCTTTGAAGAGAAGAAAAGCAAGATTGGAGATTCAAAAGTTATCCCTGAGACCTTGTTGGATCATCTGGTAGACCAAACTTCAGGTGAGCCCGATAAGGAGTATATCATGAAACACTGCTAATGATATTTTTGGCAGACGAAAAAGTTATCAAAGACGAGGTTTGGACACGTTCTATCCTCCTCCCTTAACTTATACTAATCGTTTGACGTAGCTGGTTAATCTCCTTATCGCAGGTCGTGATACTGTAAGTGATGTCCGAAACGAAGTGCATTACACCGATCTTTGACGTTCAATCACTAGACTTCTTCACTACTCACGTTCTCGTTATATATGTTAATTGAGCATCCTGAGGTTGAGCAGCGATTGAGGCAGGAAATATTGGAGAAAGTAGGCCCTGAGCGCAATCCAACTAGCGAGGACATTAGAGCACTGAAATATCTCAAAGCTTTTTTGAACGGCGAGTTTTCATTATTGCGCTCACCTAAATGGGTAAAGGTGATTTTAACACCATTTACAGAGGTCATGCGTCTCTATGCTATTGTGTAAGCCCTACTTAATTTCCATTGCTTGTGCGTCTGTCTAATGTCTTCTCCTTTAGTCCCATGAATTCACGGTCCGTCGAAAATATTCTGCGCTCTTCGTGATGTTGATAATCATTACAGCTCCTCAGCAAAACCTGTTATATTAGCACCCTCAGCAGGTTCCAATACGCCGCTGTACATCCCCACGGGCTCAATGTAAGATAAACCGTATTCCTTGGGTTCTTTATCACTCAGACTTATACTCTAGGGTTCTCTATTCTGTGTTTTTGATTCATCGACGGACAGATCTATGGGGACCTGATGGTAAATCTCACAACCACCAATTCACGTTACACGATCTGATGTATCTTGCTCTTAGCACTCGACTTCGACCCCGATCGATTCTTAGATGAACGGGTTCATAAGTACCTTGTACCCAATCCGTTCATCTTCTGTCCTTTCAATGCTGGTCCCCGGATTTGTCTTGGTCAGCAGGTACGTACTTACTAGCTATAAGAGGGACCTGGTCGCCTGACTGGCGTGTACTGTAGTTTGCATACAACGAAGCATCATTTTTCCTCATACGCCTCATTCAACAATTCACATCCTTTAGTTTAGATGAGGCTGCTCGATCACCGGAAGCAACTCCAAAGCCTGAGTGGGCTGGGATGGAAGGACCTCAGGGAAAGGATAGAATTCGCTTGAAACATAGCTTGATTCTTTCTGTGAGGGGAGGTTTATGGGTGAAGATGAAAGAAGTTTCTACCTAACGTGATGTGAACGGCTGATAGTGTAGTATGATATTGATTTGCTTTGCTTTGCTTGGATGCTTGGACTGGAAACCAACTCGTAGGATTTTAGAAAAAGGTAAACACCCTAGGTACCATCACGGTAGATTATCGTTGGTTCCCCAGTCAGATCCCGTTTGTATGTTCCGACTATCAGTTTCGGGCGCTGGCTTCGAGTTCAACATAGACCCAAATTCAAGCGCAAGATTGAAACCATGCGTTACCGACTCCAACCTGATTCTAACGCAACGATCTGGCATTAGCAAATCCACGCAGCATGTCTACAGCTTTCAAGTTTTTAGAACACTTATTTCTGCCGGTCACCCGTGCCACGGGCCACCAACTAGTATCGATAACTCCTGATAAGTGATCCCATTTGACCTCCAGAGACTTTTAGTGATACTTGAGTTCTTACGTTTTAGCTTCCTGCACAAACAAAAATAGATCGAGTGTTGTCCTTCGTAGTCCGATTCATACGGCTCCACGCCTCGAGAGTCGCGAGAAAACCCGTTTGAAGAGCCAATCCACCATAGTCGTTACGCCTCCAGGTCCTAAGAGGACTTGTTATAAAATTGGTTTTGCACTAAGGGAGACGGAAGTTGGGTGAGGTGAGAATGATAGAGCCAGCCATCATTATTACACAGTGACCTACGCCTAACAGTGGGAGTGTACGGTGGTGAGGACGACTGTTTCTCCAGTCTCACGGCCTGTCTGGATCGTGCTTTCAAGGTCGCGTGCTTGTCGACCAAGGCCGATTTGCATGATTATCAAATTCGGCGCAATGGCCTGTGGAGCAGCAAAACAACCTGAAGTGAGTAGCCAGCTTAGACCTAGGTGAAGGGCCACTGACCACGACCTGAGCTAGACCTGCGTCCAGGATGACCAGATTTTCACCGACCTAGAAGGAAATTCGAAGCCTAAACAACCTTATCAATTTATTTATTAACTTTTGAACACCCACGACTGTTTTTAGCACTTGATCGATCAAGGAATAAATGGAATAGATAGCGCCAGACTCAATTCTATCCGAACTGTGAGAACCTCTAACACTTGAGGTTTGCAACGCGCACATTATAACCATAGCGGAGTAGTACTTCCGTGCCAAGATCGGTCCAATAGCCTTGCGTGTTTCACGGGCCATCCACCATATACGAGTCGCTGATGAGAAAGAAATCAGGGATAACCTGGGATTCAAGAGGTTATTGGGCTTACCATTGAGCGCGGTGACCACGATATTGAAAGTGAGAGCCATCCACATGTATATGTATCGCCTATGAGCGAAGGAATATAGAGAACTACCAACGTAGAATATTCCCAGACCTAAGCGAGTTTCAATTAAACACCCTGACAAGGACAAAACAAAAAAGTGTTTACCAAAGGATGCTAAAAGGCAAATGCAGGGTACGATAATGACACGGATTGAATGAGACCAGATCGCATAACAACGGTATAGCTGTAAGGTTTCTCATCAGCCCCGAGTCGTTACGTCTCTGAGCCCCACGAACTCACGAGGAGCATATCAGCAATCAGGCTAGGTTATGCGAGAGTTAGATGGTGGAATCCGGTCAAGTAAATAGCTCACTTATTTACAAAATAAAGACTATGTCTGACCCGGATTATTTGAATTGGGATGCCTTGTCTGCGTAGCATATAGCCGAAAACGACATATATAGTCAAAGAAGTATTCATTGTTGAGAATACAAACATGACCGAAGCCGACGTGAGTAAAATCCATCGTGTGTTGCCTTTGAGGTTGTGCACCAGAGTATATGCAGCGGTAGAAAAGGTCACGAGGTTAATGCCTTCCGGAAGGAACCAGTGAGAAGGAGCCAAGAGTTTGAAAGGCCCTCCAGAGCAGGTAGCGCACCGTAAAGAAAGATTTCCACCTGGTCAAGTCTTCCAGTTGAGTATCGAATTCAAGAAGGGCATCTGGAGGCGGATGGTCGCAGCTTACCATGTACCCAGCAATATGACCAGCAAAAGTGTAGTCGGTTCCAATCAGTTTGTTCCAGTTACTAGTGGTCACATTGCAAGGCATTTCGTTCTTTAATGCGGGGCCGCCTGAAAGCCGTCAGTAGCTGAGGGAAGTGATATGTGTGCCATCGTACAACAGTTCCAGATTTTATGGCAGTACCAATTTACTGGTAGCGCTCAGGTCCGAGGCAGCCTGAGTAAGGAGGTAAACCAAGTTAGCGGATGACCGTCCATGTCAATCAAAAAAGCAGACTTAGACTCTAAACAAACGAAAAAGGGACGGGATCTTCGAGTTGGCCAAGCCAACGCTCAAATCGGTTCTCACAGAAGACAGATTACCTGCTGGGCCTGAGACTGAGCGAGGTCCTCCGACGCCTCTTGTAGCTTGCTCTTGAGCTCGTACCGAGGAGTCGGGCGGTATCGTAATTGAGCAACTGCAGAGCCAATCTCCGAGGAGACCAAAGTGAGCAACAGATTGGGGCATAGTCATTGTCTTCAGGACCCGAACGTGCTGTATGAATAATATAGCAATGATGCTATTCAAGCGGAAACAGCTGACCGCTATTTTAGGGTTTCGAGGACGGCCCTGAATCATGAATGGGCGTTTCTATCTCGTCTTTCTCGCGGAGACAAAAGCAGGAAGTATCAGATCTCAGACAAGGAGAATAAAAACTCGAATGTCATCATTTTCAAAAAGCAAGCAGACAGCAGCTAGCAACTGTTCCCAAATAATTACTCAAACCGCTCAGGTTTATTGACTAGGACCCTGTGATAGGGTGTCAGGGTTTTTAGACACGAGGACCACAACAGACTACAACGGTTGAATGGTTGGTATTCCTCCCATTCAGTGAGTCATTCTATTGGGAGTCTGTTCCATCTGCTTTGACATTGAACGGGTGCATTCAATCGGACCGGTGACGTCAAGCCCACAAGCTTCAAGGGTCAGTTCGATCACTATGATTTGACTTTCGTACCTGAAATCCCTCACTCTGTCAATTCATAGGGGATAATTATATTGGTGGGGAACCAAAGATCTCGAGGTGGTGTAAGATCATATGAAAACCAGGAGGCAATGAACTAAGTGCGATAGAGCAACGTTACGAAGTTACATCTGTCCCGCCCGGGGTGTCAGCTGAATTACCCACGGCAACTTCGTATGGGAAGGGGGAGGGAGAGGGCGAAGTTTGGTTTGCGAGGATTTACTTACAGTGGCTTGTGTAGGCCCAAGGGAGCGTTGGGACTGTTTGCGTGCGCTAGAAGTCGGAAAAAACTTTCTGCTGTGTCGTAGATTCGAACCCTCAAGCTGATGTTCGTTAGAGAGTGACACATGTCACGGTGATATGGCTTGGCTTTCGACAACCAACTTAGCAAGCTCGGTGATTCCTCCAGTCGAACAAAAAATATTATTGAAGAACACCGCGGTATGTTTGGTGCTTTGGTGCTTTTGGTGCTATTTGGAGGCTTAATTGGCGTATAGAGAACGAGAAGTCTCATTGATGACCTCGAGATATGTCAAGTGCTCGAACTCAAAGAATTTATGACGTCAAGGTCCATGTCACCCAAAACTACTTATAACTCGAAACCCGAAGGAACCTCCTTAGACATATCGTGTCTTTATGTCCACGACAAGATATATCCAGTTGTTCACCGAACCTCCAAAGAGGGAAAGCGATTGGCGTAATATTGAAAAAGACATTCAAGATGCCCTGAAGAAGAATGTTCCGCGGGTTCAGCAGTGTATGGGTGTGAGTCAGGGCGGGAGAGAAAGTGTTTATGTTGGAGATACTGGTAAGTTTGCGCCAAGAGGCACCAGCCTTTTGCTGACCGTTAAGCTAGGAGTTGCCTTTATGGACATTACCCTGGCTTCACTGCAAGGGGAGTTGCCGCTAGAAAGCACAACAGAGCAGAATCCATTGTCGCCGTCCCTTCTGATCTCCCTCGCGGATCGTCACTTCACCTCCGTGCTTCACGATGGTGCCTTTAATCCGCGTAATATTCGTGACGGGGCTCATATATCCTTTTTGGACACACCCGTTGGTACTGCCTGCCTGATACTAAGCAGATATCCTTTTGGGAGGCAACAATCATTCGCACAAACACATTGGAAACGCTGTCGAGACTATTTGCTCAAAGCGGTAGAAACTATTGAGCGGGATGATGCCGAATTTGGTGAGGATGACGATGGCTGCGAGATGCTTTATGGGCGTGCAGGCTTTTTGTATGCGCTGCTCTACCTAAGGAACGTGCACGAAAGAATGGAGAAGCAGAGTGGTGGCGGCGGAGACCATGTGCTGAACCAAGACCTAGAGTCCTGTAAAGGATTACTATCAGATGCGACCATGGACATTGTCGCCCATTCTATCATACGGCGAGGGAGAAACGGAGCAAAAACGTATCAGTTTGAATTCGGTGGTGCCAGATCACCGTCACTGATGTGGGCTTGGCACGGCAAACGATATTTGGGAGGAGCTCATGGCATAGGTTAGTGTTCATAAGTCACTTCCAAAGTTCAGGTCGCTGAAAGTATTCCACAGCTGGAATTCTCCAGATGTTGCTACGATGCCCATTCCCTCTTGTTTCAGGGTACATGCCTGAGATAGTCCAGACAATTGACTGGCTAGTCACTTGTCAGGATCGGGCGGGTAACTGGCCAACAAGAGCTCCTGGCTTGAACGAAACCACCTCTGGTGGACATGAACTGGTTCAGTATGTCCTTTCTATCTTTATGTAACCGCAATAGTTACTCAATCGGGCATAGATGGTGCCATGGTGCCCCTGCCATGCTTATTTTATTATCTACGATTCTCCGCATGGCGGTCACGCCTGGGATCGCCACCAAGTTGACGGAACGACAACAAGATCGTTTCGTTGTCTCTCTCCAGCGTGGTTGCGCGGTGGTGTACATGCGAGGGCTGCTCCGGAAAGGCGTTGGCCTTTGCCACGGCATCGCAGGCTCTGTATACGCGCTTCTCGCAGCCTCAGATGTGCTCGACTCTCCATGTACTGTCACCAATACCACCCCTCCATCATCGGGCACCAGCACGCCAGCATCTCCTTCGGACCATCATGCACCGTATTTCACTCAAGCAGCTCATCTAGCTCATCTTGCGACCTATTCGACTTCTTTGACGAAGAATGGAGATATGAAGACGCCTGATCACCCTTGGAGCCTTTATGAAGGAATGGCGGGGATGTGTTGTGCTTGGGGAGAGATTTTGTACAGGATGAAGAACATTGCGGGGTCAAAGTGTTACTTGTGTTCGGGTATGCCAGGATATGATGATTTTGTGCTAGCGGTGTGTCTTCTCGTGGTTACGCGCCGATGTGGACTGACTTTATGCCGCAGAATTAGTTTTTTTGTTGCTTATCCTTGTATCTATGCCTATCTCGTCTATGTTTCAATGAAGGCGACCCTTTTGTTACGATCGTCTGTGTCCTAGCCTGACGATCAAAAGATTATTTTAACTTGTCTGCTTTCAACTAGCCCTTTCCCGGGAACGTGGTCAGCTAACTTTCAGCCCGCCTGATAGCCCATGTTGCAGCTTCTCCTGTTACGTCGCCCTGACGAAATATAACCCTGGTGGTACCAGTCATTCCATCTTCTACAGGCTCTTCAGATGTTGACACGCACTTACACCCTTCTCACAGTCCTCTTAGTCACTAGCCTCAATGCCACCGCTATACCCGCCCCTTTGGGACCCATGACACCGAAATATACCTCGTCCCGAATTATTTACAGAGACCCCACCTCCAATATCCACAACGGCAATCTTGGGCACGATCCACGTTCTTATTCCCACTCCAAACACAAAACGGACCCTCATCATCGCTATTCTCATACGGTATATAAACGACCCAAGCTCCCGTACCACGCTAACCTCGATTTTGGCGACCACGACGAGGATGGACCAGAGGTCTTATCCTCTCATTCTGGGCTCATACCCACGTCAAAGCCAAAGAGGATACGTGGTAGAGATATGGAGATGAATTACGCTAATGCACCTCCCCCACAACCTGTGAGAGAGGATTATGGCGCACCGTTGTTATGGCCGCAGAATGTACCTTTGGAAGAGCAGAATTTGGATTTGTTGAGCCCGCCGAGTACGGATTTGGGGAAGGTGGACAATTTCAAGTGGCCTTTCGCGCTAAGTCATAATCGATTGACGAAGGGTGGGTGGGCTAGGCAGCAGAATGGTGAGTTGGGTGTATGTTTATGTTGAGATGGGACTGATGAAGGTGCGGTGTAGAGAAACAGCTTCCTATTGCCAAGGACCTGGCCGGTAAGCACTAGCTTACGTTTGGCAGGCAGAGGCTGATTAGAGCGATATGATATACAGCTGTGAATATGCGCTTGAAGGCTGGGGCTATAAGGTGTGTTTAACGGTGCTGCCATTGAACTGTAGCTTGATGAATTTGGACAGGGAAATGCATTGGCACGCAACAGATGAGGTACGTTGATGTTTTCCCGTTTATCGAAGGAAAACTCATACTTTCGACAGTGGGCGTATGTATTGAAAGGATCTCTCCGCGTCAGTGTCCTAGCTCCAGGTGGAAAGAATGAAGGAGTGGAATATGTGGCCGATGTTGTATGTTACCCTCTGTCGTATTCTTTCCAGATCACACTCGCTAACCAGATCATGAAGAACGAGGGTGATTTGTGGTACTTCCCTGCTGACGATCCACGCTCCATCCAAGCCAAAGATACGCTCCCGGAAGGCGCAGAGTTTCTGCTTATCTTCGATGCTGGCAGGTTTGACGAGAACGATACGTTCCTCCTGACGGATTGGTTTGCGTACGTGCCGAAGGATGTCCTCGCGAAGAATTTTGGGACGTACCCCGATACGACGCTATTTGACCATATCCCTAGGCGTGAGCTGTACATCCTTCCTTGTAAGTCGCATCTCCTCTGTCTTCTTGAGTTTCGAGTTGTCGATGTTGATGGGGGGATAACTTACATAGCCAACCCGCCGCCGAAGGATATCAACAAAGATAGGGTAGTTCCAAATCCGACTGATCCGGAGTATTTCTTCACGTATCCGCTGTCGAAGGTTGAGCCGGTGAAGTATCTAGGTGGGACGATCAAGATTGCAGACTCGAGGAATTTTGAAATTGCGAAGAAGATTGCAGTTGCTGAGGTTTGTGTTGATGTTGGTGGTATGAGGTAATGCATTTACTTTCTGCTGATTCCAACCAGTGTGGCTGATGTGTAAAATAGAGAGTTGCATGTTCGTGGCCTTTTCTTTGCTTTCATAAGATTGGGCTGGCGATTAATGGTTGATGTAATATGGTGGTAGTGGCACCCTACCCAGCCTGAATGGACTTTTATTCTCAGCGGAAAAGCGAGGATCACGCTCTTTGCGGCTCAGAGCAATGTTGCTACATACGATTTCTTCGTGAGTGTTGTTTGACGCTCCAGCCTTACTACCCCCCATCTGATATTTCTGTGAAGCCCGGTGATGTCGCTTATATTCCTCCTTCCTTTGGTGAGTGACATCCCGGAAGAAGCTAAGGGTTTTCAATTGAGATGCTTGATCCAGGTCATTATATTGAGAATATCGGGGATGAGCCTCTCAAGTTTTTGGAGGTCCTCAAGACAGGTTAGTCATCACCCTATATGCCCGCTATGATGTGAAGGAGGACTGAGCGTTTATGGTATTAGATGTCTTCCAAGACATTTCTCTCAGGCAATGGTTGGCGCCGACTCCCCGCGAGGTCGTCAAAGCGCATCTTGGCTTTGATTCAGAGTTTATTGACTCGTTCCCAAAGGAGAAGGAAAAGCTTGTCGCTGGGAAATGATTCATGTAACGCTGGGCCTGCAATTTAGAGTTTGGACACATTTCTTCTGCACCTTTTACGCATCATACCTCTGGCATATATACCACTCCTTGGTCTTTGATCCCTTGCAACCATGTAACAGATTATACAAGTGAGCATTTGCGATCCATTTATTCCTTTACAAGCAGCTTTTGTACTAGACAATAATACGGCATATTTCACGAGTTTACAAGAGTCCACTTTGCTTAAACCAGGTATCACGAGTTGTCCGCGTTAACTTAGAATACTAGAGAAAAGTGACGTTTTAGATTTGCTGACCAGAAAAAAGCGGGAGAGGAAGACGTACAGCCACCACCACCTCCTCCACCGAACTTTTTGAGTCCTTCCTGAAGTCCTTCACCAATCTTTGAAGCTGTGTTATCGTCCTGAGCAGCGGTTAGCTCAGGTCCACTTGGGGGGTGATCAGGAGGACGTACAATGTTGTATCCGGCTTTTCCGGCGGCAGATTTGACAGCGCTAGATACATAATCGTTAGAGTTGGATTTGTTGGAAGAGCCGTAGCTATCATTGTTGTTGTTGTTGTCATTGTTGGACGATCCGTATGAATCGTTGTTGGAGGAGCCGTAGGTGTTGCTGCTGCTGTTGTTGGAAGACCCGTATGAATCGTTGTTAGAGGAGGTGTTGTTGGAAGACCCATATGAATCGTTGTTGGAGGAGCTTTTGTTGTTAGAAGATCCGTAGTTATCGTTGCCGGAGGTCCTAGACGAGTCATCGTTTGATGAACCGTATTGACCACGGTTAGAAGAGCCGTAGGAATCATTGTTGTCGTTATTGGAGGATCCATAGGAATCGTTCTTATTGGATCCGTACGAGTCGCTACGGTTGCTGCTACCGTAGGAGTTGTCGTTATCGTTGTCGCGGGTGCTGGAGCCGTAGGAATCTTGGTTGTTGTCGCGGGTGCTGGAACCATAGGAATTGTCATTGTCATTGTCGCGTTTGTTGGAGCGGGAGGAGTTGTCGTTGGATGACCCATAGGAATCGTTGTTGGAAGAGCCGTAGCTGTTGTCATTGTCCCGCTTTTGGCCTCTGTTGCCTGAGTCGTTGGAACCATAGGAGTCGTTATTGGATGACCCGTAGGAATCATTGTTGGACGACCCATAGGAGTCGTTGTTATCGTTGTCGCGATCACCTGTTAATGCTTATTAACATTATGGACAACTGGTGTATGGCATAGGACCGACCTCGGTAGCTCATGTTGTTGATAGAGGAAGAAGATGGTTGAGTAGGTGGGTGAAGCTCAGATGTGAAGACGAGTTTGCTGAGCCATTAAGGAAGATAAGTAGTCCTTTTATACCTTCTTCAGACGTCGGATGAGGCATAGTCTTAGATAGGGGTGTACCAAATATCTGCCGAACAATCAGAGGCTGTGGACGCAAACGTTCATGTATACATGACAGGAAGAGATCAGCTGCCACCGGGATATGGGGTTCCATTCATCCTGTTCGGCTCGAGAAGAAGAGGACAAAGCCATCACGACAGGTGACACTGGATTCAAGCTCGATTGAGAGTTGTGAACAATCATGACTGCACGAGGACCAATGGAAGACAAGCGGATGAGGAAGGAAGGGGTGATCGAGTAGCGAAATGAAGTTAGCAGTGGCAGCGGCGATGATTGACCTACACAGACTCCAGGAACAGTTCAACACTTGCTTTGAACCAGATTTTCGCAGGCTCAACGGAATTCTGGACCGATAGGGGGGTGACCTGTGCTCAAATCATCGGGTTATTGTCGACCGGTGATCTCTTCTCTGATGGATGAGGTTTTGGCGAGTCTTTGATCTCGACGGCGTCAAATCGTGCATAGCTTCAAATGAATGGAATCGCCTATGTTTAGTTTACTGCGGTGTGGCGTGTAGTGATTTATTTTGTACTCAACGCAAATCATCACTTGGTCAATTTGATCATGAGACCAGCCGGTTAACTGGTTATTCAAAAAGACATTCAGGGTGTAACTCCTGATGGGAAAGCCTAGAAAGAGCGAGTGATGGGACTGGCAGGAACGGCAGGATGAACGGATGAACCTTTGACCTCTCGGATCGGACAAAACAAAAGAGCGGATCGTACCCTGGCACAGCCACATATTCTGGGAAATGCCCGGGACAGTGTATGCATTTGAAAATTCGGCCACGAAAAATTTATCGAAGACATGGATAAGCATGGATAGGCTAAAACTTGTTTTCCAAATTCCATGGAACCATCCAAGTGACTCAGCCGACAATAGGTGGTGAGCGTCAACATGGAGGGAACGGACAAAGCGGTGTGAGCTAAAAACAGCCAAAAACAAGGGCTTATCGGAGAGCACGTGGGTAATATTTTCTCATGACTGGAGGAATTGAGCTCAGCGCTTAGAATCACAATCCTCCAACCTTCAGTCCACTTTCTTTCTTCGCCTCCCATCTCGTCGCGCCCAGGCGCCCAGATACCCTTTTGGCGCCATGCAACTCCCTCGAAGCCAAGGTAAGGTTTCCTTTTGTTTTATCTTTTATTTTCACTCTTTTGCCGAAGAAGAGGTCTAGAACTCACCAATCTACTCTCACAGCGATCCTTCTTGGCCGGTCCCTGCAACAGTCCAGACCCTTATGGCGGTCGGCAACCGTGCAACGCCAACTGCTGAGGCCCGCGAACCGGTCAGATTCTGTCGTTCGGGTATGTTATAACCGTCAAGGAGGCTTTACGTCTATTTCACCTTTTCTTCGGCAGGCGTCGTCACTCAGACGCACATTGGCAACGGAATCCAGTAATGTCAGAAAATAATGTTTTGCCAATATTTTGAAGATTTAAAGGATTGTTCAATCTCAGGCTTCCAACCCACCACCCCCACCACCTCGCCAGTCAAGATGGAAGAATTTCCTTCAATTTGTCGGTCGGGCTACGCTTATCACGACTATTGGCGGTACTGGCGCATTCTACTTCATCACACAACGCGACAAGCACCCAGGACCACAAATGCCTTTTGACCCAGAGAAGAAGACTCTTGTTGTTCTTGGAAGTGGCTGGGGATCAACCAGTCTGCTCAAAACCTTGGATACAACCGACTACAACGTCGTAAGTATTTATCTCAGGCACACCTATTCTCGAAATCTAACCCGAGAATATTAGGTTGTAGTTAGCCCAAAGAATTTCTTCCTTTTCACTCCGCTTTTACCGAGTGTTGCCGTCGGCACTCTCAATAATCGGTCCATCATCCAGTCTATTCGCTATATCACACGTCATAAAGCACGCAATGTATCTGTCATCGAGGCAGAAGCCACAGACGTTGATGTGTGTTCTATTTTTATCATATCCTCGGCTTCTCGCTAACATGATCTTTCAATAGCCGTTTAACAAAACCATCACATTCAAAGGTAATGTAGCATCTACCTCGTTGAGATTTTGGTTGTTTTCTAAACTTAAGCAGATACCTCGGAGATCAAGGGGGCTGTCTCTTCAACAACGATTCCTTACGATTATCTTGTTTACGGCGTCGGAGCTGAGACCCAAACATTCAACATCCCGGGAGTCAAAGAACATGCTTGTTTCATGAAGGAACTGCATGACGCGGAACGGGTAAGTGATTCTAGCTGTCCCTTGATATCGACTCATTCCTGTGATTTCTCCAGTTCCAGAATGAGTTCATTGACTGCAAGTGTGATCCTGTGTTTAGATGTTGGAAAGAAGCTGACGTTTCCTGACAGGCCTCGAAACGGCAGCCTTCCCTGGACAAGACCCTCAGGAAGTCGAACGACTTCTCCATATGGTCGTCGTCGGTGGTGGTCCAACTGGTGTTGAGCTAAGCGGCGAACTACACGACTACTTGGAGGATGATCTCAAGTCGTGGTACCCCGAGCTGGCAGGCAAGATTCGTATCACTCTTGTTGAAGCATTGCCCAGTGTTCTGCCCATGTTCAGCAAGCAGCTCATCGATTATACCGAGTCCACTTTCAAGGAGAGTAAGATCGATATCCTAACTAAGACCATGGTCAAGGAGGTCAAAGAGAGGAGTGTCGTTCTCCAGATGCCCGACAAGTCCATAAAAGAAATGCCTTGTGGTCTCCTAGTCTGGGCCGCTGTACGTGCACCTGATTCAATTAATTCCGCCTGTTACTGAGCTTCCCCACTCTAGGGAAACCGAGGCCGTAAAATCACGCAAGACCTCATGGCCAAATTGCCTGATGCTCAGACCAATAAGCGCGGTATCATGGTCGATGGTGAGTCGCTAATTCAACGAGCCAAGCCTGTTTCTAATGTTTTACGACAGACTTCCTCCGTATGAAGGGCGCCGAGGATAGCATCTTCGCCATTGGTGATTGTACCGCAACCTCTTATGCCCCGACAGCTCAAGTTGCCTCTCAACAAGGTGCTTATCTTGCTCGCCAACTTCACCATATGGCCAAGCGCGATCAATTGGTGGAAAAGCTTGGGAAACTTGAGTCTTTGGCAGCAACAGTTCCCGATGAGGAAGAAAAGAAAAAGGCACTCCGTGAAGTCGAAGTCTCCAAGAAACAGTTGGCCAAGATCAAGCTGCGACCGTTCGAGTACTCACATCAGGGCTCCCTGGCCTACATTGGATCTGATAAAGCCATTGCGGATCTTCCGTTCATGAACGGCAACGTAAGTTGTTCCTGGCTATTTTTCTTCTCGAATGGTACCTGACGTTGCTTGATAGCTTGCCACTGGTGGTGTTGCGACATATCTTTTCTGGCGTAGTGCTTATCTGAGCACCCTTTTCTCTCTACGCAACCGTACGCTTGTCGCCACTGATTGGTTGAAAGTCAAACTCTTTGGCCGGTACGTTCCTGATTATATGACGGTGGCTAGCTACTCATCAATCTGAACTTAAAAAGTGACGTTGCCCGCGACTAGACGACCCACACCAGCTCGACCTACCACCACTCGAAGACAACATTACTGGCATTAATCTTCATATGGACATTTGTTTTCTCTTGGCATACTATAGACTTTTGCGTTATGCTACGGCGCCCTATTTAGATATCCGTAGTGACCTTACACCGGCGGAAGGGAGTTTTTTTTGCTCCTTGTCTTTATTTTAGTTATCTCACTAGACCTTGTCGTATCGTACAAAAAGCCCAGTCTTGAATGTGTTGCCTTCTAGCCTTTCCGTTCCTTTAGTTCATAAGGGGCGAATCCTAGACCAGATTGATGTTGACTTGCTCCTTGACCATAAATTCGACTGGGCATGTGGAAAAATGGAGGTACTCGGACAAAAGATGGGCGTGTGATTCACGAGTCTAGTTCGCTTTATCACCTGCTATTTTGCCCATTCCTTTAGTTTATGAGCACGACAGCATATATTATGATCTATATGGAATGGCGATAGCAAAAGTCTCCTGAACATTGGTAGATCACAATCTAATAAATAGATTCGATACATTCATGAGAGTGGGACGCTAATCCGCTCTGAACGCGGAAGCATTAGTGCATTTGGCAATGCTTTTGGTTGTTGCCATCTCGCCTCATCTATCTCCACTTCTAATTCCACATCAACGCCCATTTCCTCTGACGTGCGAAAGTATGACGATGGGTGTGCCAGTTGGGAGCGAAGGTTGTAGTGACCTTGCTTCGGAGGTCGATCACCGCGCAAGAAATCGAATAGACTCCGTTTGGAGTTTTTGCGTTGTTGTTGTTGTCGTTCTTGGAGTGGCCGGGGTAGGTAACCCGGGAGTGAGCGATCGGGTTGGGCCGGCCAGAAGTGTGAAGGTGAAAAAGAGACCGAGTCCTGAGAAGTCCCGTGGTGCGTGGAGAGCCTGATGATCGACTTGAGGCTGTGGTCGTTATCGGCGGAGGGGTTGGCACTGGGTGATTGAGGACCGTCGGTTGTAACGCCGAGTTCAATGCGGAAAATGACGATGGAGAACACAAGGGCCTATCAGCCTGTGAGTAGATGTCCTGGAAGCTTGTACTTAGAAACCTTTTTGAAACTTACGATAATGAACGGAATCTGAGAAAAGGTGAGAAATTGTCAGAATAAAGAATGTTGGCGGGACTCACAGAATCAAGGAGAACGTGTTGGAACCATGATTTTAGTAGCAGCAGTACAACTAATGTGACTAGTGTAGCGGAATAAATGGCGCCTGAATCTAAGATAGTACCCATGATCAAGGGACACAGACTTGTCCTTGACTTATCCTTGATCACTCTGCGTTCCAAAACCCATACTCGACTCGCGATCATTACTGTCAACATTAGGATTCAGTTGGACGAAGTGAACCAGACAGGTCGCACGGAGAAACTTACGAGTGTAGGTAGTGCTGGCTGCCAGTGTGATGGAGAGGTAGGCGATCAGCCATGCTTGGTGCATGAAGCCCGATGCGTCCATCTGCTTGCTGGAGGATACCAGAGTGACAATACCAGTAACTGAACAGGTCGCAGGGTCAGCGTTCCAGGTATCTTTCAGAATCAAGGTCAAATCCTACCAATACTACCCGGGATAAAGGGCGAAGAGAGGAAGATATAAGCCCGGCGCTTACCCCAAAGAATCCAACATCGATACAGCTAATTCTATCGCATTGGTATAAATTCCTGAAAATAGGGAAGAATCTCTTACCGCGACTCCATTTGCAAGCAGAGTCTGAATAAAATAAATCACTGTAATGTGCAAGTTTGTGGTTTCTGGGGATGTGTTCCAGAGAGAACTGGACAAGTCGCGTCGAGTCGAAGCTTGTAGTGTATTAATAAGATTGACAATGATTTGCTAGGTATGCAATTTAGACCAAAGCCCATGTAGGATGAAAAACAGGAAACTGCTCACAATTGTTGCCAGAACAAACATCATCGCCGAAACGATGACCAGCATCGCTCGGTTCAGTCGACGTCCCGGAAGTCGACGAAATACCGATATCCAAACGGTCAAGGCGAACACGACGAGACATGTCCCTATGATTGTTGTGGGTCATCTGAGGGCACTGCTAGGCAAAGAGATTGAGCTACACACCGTATAGGGTTCCTTGGACGAAGATGGATATCGACTTCGCCTGTTCAGAAAGAGGATTAGTCTTGTCCATGGGATGGATTGTGGGTAGACGAACTAAGAACTGGCCTCATTTTGTTTCGCGGACATTCTGTCCCACAGGCCGCGTTACCTGAGCATAAAACCACATGGCCGGAGAGCGACCTCTGGCAGGTGCCTTTTATGAAGTCCCACAGGGCAGAGTGACTCGTTGGAGATCCACGAAACTCGCTCGCGGTGGTTTTACCAGGAGCTCGTACACTTGAGGGAGATCTCGTGGCATGACGCAGGGCGAAGGCCGTGTAGAATCCATTGAAGCAACCAAGCTTGGAGCAGAATCATGATTCACGCACGTTGCCCGGTGAGCCCCTGTCGATCGTCGGTGAAATGCGAGAGGTACGGATAAATTCTGTCAAACTACTACACCGGTTGACAAGACAAGAGTATCGTGAGGAATTGGCCTAGGCCTCGACATCGGTGTTATGGGCTTCAGTGAGTCGAACAGGCACCTCATGGATTGCTGGCGTGTTGACGTTGTGTTCACATGGTTTGTGCGCGCCGCACAGTCTCGAGGCAGAGCATTGAGCAGGCTTATGTATCGATCTACAGTTGCAGTGGAGTAAGATTAGAGCCTGGGTATCAAAACAGTACCAGCTCTGAAACAGAAAAGAGGGACGTTTGCTGCTCCCCAGAATAATAACTGTACGTGAAAAGTTGCTGCAGTGCCAAGACCTCAGCTTCTGCTGTCTTTAAGCGAGTTTGGAATTGAGACTAGTTGAGTGTTCTACAAGGGACCTTCCCGAGTCCTTCGGACAAAAGGTGGCATCACCTGATGATAATCTTAACACTTTCCCCGAAGGCGCCCTGTTGCTTACGAGAACCCGGTGAATAGGTGGCCCTCGCCCAGCGTCTAACGGATCGATTGCCGCGAGTAGTCACTGGAGAACACGAAACAATGGCAAGAATTCTCACCGCCCATGGTAGACAGTGGGTAGACTATTCAAATAAATTCAACCCGATTTAACTTTCGCCCTTGAAACATATACTCTTGGTCCCTGCCGAGTATACGAAAGAGAGCAATCTAAACCCGCCAAGTTTCTCGTGAGTAGTCCCACAAGCTCATACTGTAGCCTTGCATATGGTTTTAAAGAAGAACCCTGTACCGTTAGGACGTTGCTCCAATAGCGGGTAAGTGTGCTGGAAATCTAATTAGAGGTAACATGAGACATACTCATCACGGCTGGCGGCATACATACCTGGTAACCGTTTGGTCGAGTGGCAAACCAAGGATGTGTGTGGAGAACCCGATACGATGGGCTTGGTGCAAGCACGAATTCAATGGAGTTAGTCCTGTAAGTCAGTTTGGGGTTTCCTAAAATGACAGTAAATATCGACGTTGAACGGGTCCTTTTTCGTCCCAAGCCATCTGGACGGTGGGGATCAGGCGTCCAGTGACCTGCATTATTTTTAAAACTTACATAGCATCCGATCGGTTAAATGGGGTATCGCGAACCACTCCAAGAAATGTATTGCTGCGGTGCAGGCCTCTAGGTATGCTGTTCACCGGCTTTCTGCAATTACGATCCTGATGATCCTTCAAGCTTGATCGCGAGCTATCCGGGCCGGTTCACAGTCCATCTGGAAAAATCCCCTGTATACATCTTCTGCATTGGTCCAACTCTAGGCTCGAGAGGTAAGAAGAAAAGCAACTGCCGTTACGAACGGTCAAACTTTGGGGATTTGACTAGAGCATACGAATATAAGTCTTTGAATTATGGTATCGCTGCTCGGGCTTGTGAGAGGACGAAAAGCGGGTGAATTTTGGGGCAAAGCAGCGAGGAATACATGTACTACTCTACTGCATTTAAGTGATAGAGGAATAATAAAATATAATATGAAACAAGAATGGAGACGGGGGCATTTCTTAGATTGCCCAGATACTATAGTAACTAATATAATTCAACAGGGCTGGTGAGAGATCCCCGTTCCCAGTCAGTAGTGAAAGAAAATGCCCAGTTCGGGGGTCATGAAGCTTTTTCAATCACTATGTAAAGGCGATCATTTTGAAGACTTTGGCTTGGATAGCCGCCCAGTGAGACCGGTTGCAGAGGCTTGCACTGGGGTGGTGAACGAACCCGAATTCCCGCATGCTGAGTCTTGAGGTGAGATTTTGCCAAGAATGGGTGAGGTGAAGTGTGCCACGCCTAGCATTTGCTTTCCAGACGATCCAGGTCAGGTCGGCAAATTTGATGATCGTCTCTGAGAGTTCCTGCCAGGAAGCTTGACGAGGATTTGGAATCTATCCATCGATGGCTATACAAATAAAATCTTCGATCATGTCCCGAGAAAATACCACCCATATAATGCAGAAGCGTCAATGCCGTTATATCTAGGTTTGAGTGTCAGTACGAGGTACAGAGTATGTGAACCGGTGACGAGTTAATCGGCAGCCGCTGATGCCATCAAATCCTTTGCCCTGACTGGTTGACCGGCAATCGGTGATCATTACCCTCCCACTCTCGAGCTTGCTGCCCAATCCCCATGCTCATGAGCTTGCTGTCCAATCCCCATGCTCATCGTCGAGTTTCTTCTTCCACAGGCTCATATCCTCCTCCCTGATGGACTCTAGCGGCATCTGGTCTTTTTGGTTGAATGCTTCCCGGACACCATATTGTCTGATTTCATGAAAGACCGCCACTGCCAGAAAGGGGATAAGTCAACGGTTCTGTCACATCTGTTGTCTAATCGGTGGTCACCACCGACGGAATTCACCGCAATGACAAGTGGCAGGGTCATCTCATCTTGGGTGTTCAGATTAACGTGGGCAGAAAGTCCCTACCTCACCAAGCGCCTCAGACTCTCAGTTCGTCGCATAACGGCATGGCCTGAGAAACATAAGTACCTAAGGGGACGGATCAGCACTTGTATTCTATCTTGCATTATGGGTATGACCCAGGATGAGGTTTGCGATTCCTTGGTTCCATGAGTAGTTTCCGAAGAGTCAACTGATGAGACCTGTAAACAGACGAAGCTGATCGCCATCTTTGTGCAGTCGTGCTTATGGGGTGAGTGTCCATGAGACTCAGATTGTGGATGGATAGCTTATCCTTATGACCGCTGGCGTCGTCCAGGTGGCTTCGCGGTCATGTTTGCCATTACCTACTGGACGCTCGTCTGCAATAGACCTGTTGGTCGGCCATTGAATAAACTTATGCTCACCGTGGCAATCCTCATGTTCATTCTCGCCACCACAGTGCGTGTCCTACCCGGGCGACGTTATACCTGGGAAGGCTAATCCCTTGTTAGCAACTAGGCATCAACCTCGCGCGCGCTATCCGAGGTCTCATCAGCCATAAAGACATACAACCAGTGTACTGGGACCGTCTGGATGACCCGACACAAGTGGCTGGCAGTCTGGTGTACATACTACAAACTTTTGTCGGTGATGCTGTCGCAGTGAGTGCTCAATTTATTCATTGCGCCCCCGATTTAAAATGTCTAAAAGTTATACCGAACATATGTTGTGTGGAGCCGTCGCCTTGAATTCATTGTCGTACCAAGCTTTATCTATGTTGGCTGTCTAGGTGAGAATAAGCTCTTGAGTCGCCCACAGTGGCTTAGAGCACGGTACTAAAATAATTCGTATCACTAGTCTCGGGCATTGGCATCATCGTAAAAATGGCCGTCAGCACAAACGATGGTCCGATTTTCTATGAAAGGAGGTTAGAGTGCTGGATAACTGCCTTCTTCTCCTGTACACTGGCCACCAGCATCATCTGCACCTGTACGTACTCTACTGACGATATCCTTCAAGATATAATCTAACCGACGCCCTCAGTACTCATCTCGTCACGAATATGGCATCTCGGGCGTAACTCAATTTCCGAGCAACTCCGAGGAACCTTTAAACCAGCAGCGCGTGTCATTTTTGAATCGGGCGCCATATATTCCAGCACTCTCATCGCACTCCTTGTGCTATTCCTTGCAGACAGCTGGTTCCAATATGTCCTGGTGGACAGCGTAAGTCCCGTCACACTCTCCTCATATATACACTAGCTCACATTTTCTTTAATATAAATAGTTGACACCTCTAATCGTGAGCCGTAATTCTGACCACAATAAGTTTGTGCTTGAACCGCATGCGACTTTTCTTAGGGAATTGTATTCTCAATCATCATCGTCCGAATCGGACTGGGCGTCGCCACTGATCCAGAAAACATGCAAGACGACAGGGTCCTCCGGCAACTTTGGGCAGAGCCCAGGATAGATGGACAGGCGCCACAAGAGCTAAGCACTTTAGGTGCGTTGGGGGATATAGAGCATGGCAAATATGGAGAACCTTCGAACGTGGGAACGACGATATCGAAAACAATATCAAATACGACAAAAGACGAATACTAGAGAAAGGCACAACATCCAGGGAATGATGATTTAAATTGCTTGGTCAATTCTAAATTTTCAACCTGTTTCAGCGGCCCCGCACGGAGCCGTCACATAAAGGGAATAATTCACCGGAGGCATTGATCATACGATCCTAATTCGGTCGCTCTTATTCGACGGACCTTGTGCACTGTCATGACAATGTTCCAGTCACAGCAAGTCTGTTCAAATGTGATATATAGTTTACCATGTAGGTAGCTTCAATGGGCCCACGCCATGCAGGCTGGTAGCCTGCATCAGCTCTGCCCTCGATTTGTATAGGCACACACATTTCGTACTTCCTAAACACAATCTATCGTTATCATTGCAAACTCTTGATATACTCCTCCAGTCCACTTGCACTAGCGCCAGCATCAATGTCAACACCCCAAGCTCCAATTCCCCTGATAACCTCCGGTTCGACTCTTTCTCGTCCGCCCGTGACGAGGACAGGCATCGGCCATTTGCCACCTAACTCTGCAGCCGCTACCAACTTTTTAGTCTCTTCGACACCCTTCAGGGTATCACCCGAAGGTTGAGGCGTAGTACGATCTTTCCTGGCTAAATTGAAGCATTTATCCAAGGCGGGGCTTGGAACAAATTCAGGACTTGGGTTTCCCTTTCCAGATGGAATAAAAACTGTAGTAGAGCCACTTGCAACTGTGAGATCGACCAAAGCAACGGCATGTAAGCCTGGACGACTGATCTGGCTCGCGTCGTTAATTCCTTGAATAATCGCTGTGGTGGTGGCGGTGGTAGCAACGGTTTCCACTCCTTTGCTTTGGGGTGGAAGTGGAGAGGAGAAACGCCGAATTACAGGAACTGGTAAAAATCGTGCCCAGTCCGTCGGGATGGCACCATCAAATTGGACTAGGTCAAGGGAGGCGGCGGCGATAGCCACAAGGATAAAGGCTAGTGTGTGGGAAGCATGGGTCGTAAAATGGCCGACAAGGAGAGGGCGCTGATATGTGCATTGTGATAGAATGGAATCGAGATGAGTAGGAAACCAAGGTGCGTTCGGTTGTTGTGATGGGGTAGGGACAGGGTTAGCTGTGGTTCTTGGAAATCCTGTGCGAATGGCTTGAGCTTGCTCAATTGTAATTGAGCCAGCCAGGGTAGGGTCGAAGTTGAACCCAAGGATCGAAGCACCTGCATTGACGAGCTTTTGGGCTTGATCTGTGCTAGTCACCCCCGAAACTTTGACTATTGGGCCTCTCTTAGGCCCCGAGCGCTGGAGGTCTGGCCAATCAAGGAGTTCCCTGATGAAGGCAGCAGTATCCTTGGCGCGCATCAGACTCTCGCCAACAAGGACTGCCTTGACACCCTGATCCTTGTATGTGCGCACATCCTGGGCAGCTGAGATACCACTCAGTGCACAAAGTATGATGTCTCTATCCTTGACCATATCCACAAGGCGTGAGGTAGTTCCCATATCAACATTGAAGTCATGGAGGTTTCGGTTATTGACACCGATGACTTTTGCACCTATAGCGAGGGCACGTCGCATTTCGTCAGCATTGTTGACCTCAACAAGGGGCTCCATCCCTAGACTAAGGGAGTATTTATAGAGCCGGGTCAAAAGCTCATCGTTCATCATCGCAACAATGAGAAGAACGGTGTCAGCGCCGTGCAAACGCGCCTCAGCGATCTGATACTCGTCCAAGATGAACTCCTTTCGCAAGACAGCGGGGCGATCTGGGATTGACGAGATTGATTGTCGAACCATCAACATATCGTGGAGGGACCCTTTGAACCAATGAGGCTCGGTCAAGACCGAAATCACAGAAGCGCCAGCAAGGGCATATATCAAAGCTTGTTGGGCCACAGGCGTTGTCAGTGCGATGGCACCTTTCGAAGGCGAAGCTCGTTTGATCTCCGCCATTAGGGAGGGCGATGGAATTTCATGAGACCCTGATAGGGCATTGCTAGGATTCCTCCTTAGACGCTCGACGAGCGGAACGAGAGGAGGGGCAAGGTGCATGGATAATAGCCTTTCAAGATCAGCTGGTGTGGTACCTGGAGTTTGCTTCGCGATTTCGACATCTTGGGCTCTTTGGGCATATATTTTCTCGAGAATTGTCGGTGGCTTTGACATTGAGCGAATAGTGGCTGGAAATTCGGGGGAGGTATAAGTCGCTGTCAGATACAAAGACTGATATCAAACGGAGGTAGATGAGGAACAAGTCTGAGGGAAGTAAAGTAAAGGAACATTTGAATTTGAAGTTGGTCGTAGCTCCTCTCCAGCACCAGCCGTGGGCTCAACTAGCGGACTCGGATCAAATACGGGCCGTAATTTCCACGGCAATTATATTAAGCACTGCTTCTAACGCGCTTGATCATCACACCCCTCAGAAGCTTCAAGAACTACTTATAACAATCCCTCTATGTGCACCAAATCGCAGCCAAACTACACCCCAAATGCCGGAATCCGAAGTAGGATCTAAGGTTGTTCCAGGTTTAAACCTGAACAATGGTGATACCATACATGCGGTTGGAATAGGGTGGGTCAAAAGTTGATGATCAGACGAATCGTCAGTTATGACATCTGAAAACTTTCACAGTTGTTGGATGGGCAGGCAGGGGGAGGGGCCCCATGTCACGAATATGGTAAAAACAGCTTTGAACCTGGGTTACCGCCACATCGACACGGTCAGTTGAACACCATGGTTGAGATATCAGTACCTCAATCTTGAGAAAACATTTCCTCCTAGGCCGCAAATTATGGTGCGCCGTCATCGAGTGTTTCTGGACCTACTGCGATCATTGAGCTGTAAATAGGTAATGAAGTTTCTGTTGGGCGGGGGATCCATGAGGCCGGCGTGCCCCGCGAGAAGCTTTTTGTTACAACCAAGCTTGCGTAAGATTTTCACCTCTCAGCTAACCCGATTTCAAGCTACACTCTCGACACAGGAGTGAAGACCACTGGGACCCAGCCAGTGCCCTTGAGACCAGTCTCACGAAGCTGGGACTTGATTATGTGGACTTATACCTCATGCACTGGCCCATGGCATTGCGTGCGGATGGTAGGCCATTCTCAGCTCGATCTGTCATCCTTTACTGAAAGATACTATTCTCTCCCAGGATCTGCTCTTCAACCAGATGAAAGCCCAACGTTTATAGAAACATGGCACTCGATGCAAGAACTCCTCAAGACAGGTACTTGAGCCAATCATTCCTTGAAACAAGAAGAGTACTGACTCATCTGTGATGAAGGAAAGGCGAGGGCCATCGGAGTGTCTAATTTTTCACTCAAGCTTCTTTCCCTGCTCTTGGAGCACCCGAAAACAACCATCGTTCCTGCTGTCAACCAGGTCGAAGCTCATCCCTGCTTGCCGCAGCACGAATTACTTGAGTTTTGTCGCAACAAAGGCATTTTACTCGTTGCGTATTCTCCTATCGGAAAGCACAAATACGCCCAGGATCGAGATATCGAGGCGATAGCGCACCGTCTGAATGTAACCCCCGCTCAAGTTATCCTAAGTTGGGGGATCAAACGCGGCACTGCAGTCGTTCCAAAATCCGAACAAGAAGAAAGATTAGCTCGTAATCTATCTGTAAGTTCGCTCGCATAGATCATTGTTATTTCAAGTCAACATCTCCATCTTTCTAGCTTGTGGAACTATCTGCAGCCGATATGCAAGTCCTTGATCGGCTTTACTTGAAACCTGGCATGCATCATTCTGTCTGTGGGTTCCATTCGCATGAATTCGGCGGTTCGTGCTTTGGCTGGTCTTACGAGCAATTGGGCTGGGGTTTTGGATTGGGAGGCGTCATGCGTGATTAACGTGGTCACTCAGGTACTACTGGTCGTTCCTAGGCTTTTGTGAGAATAAATTGACTTGTTTGTCCACTCAGGGAATGATAGTCTCTTTACTATTCCTCTTTCAAAAATGGGAGAAATATTCACACCATCAGAGTAGTAGAAACCGCCGTGATGGACAGGGCGGAGATCAATGGCCATCGAGGACTTTTATCCTCCTTCCACACTCAAAGTTCATCAGCTCACGCTCAAGATACAACAATATCATAAAGATGTCATACCTCGGATCCTCAAATAGACGACCTCGCGGCGCCGTAGGAACACCAAAATCACAACGACGGGAGGTTCTTTCCAAAAACAGAAACCAAGGGACGACCGTACCTTTGGTTGTGGGACAGTTGGTGGGGTTCCAAAGCTGAGGTGTGCGAAGTTGTGAACGGATTAGCGCAAGACAACACACTAACACATACTCACTACAGAGAGTTTAGTAACCCCGAGCTACATTATGGAAACGGATTCTGTGCTATTCAAGGCTTCGAGGCTCTTGTACATCACGCAGGATCTTTCTACGGGTATAGAAATTCTCCCATGAATGGGCCGCTTTGGCTTTGGCATGGTGTAAGGCTGTTTAAAAGACTAGTACCTTACTGTACAAGAGCGGCCGACGTCGTTGTTCAGTTCTCTCCTAGATTCCCAACTGTTCCACGCAGTCCGCTATGGCTATCACTGAAAACGAGGTTAGTTTTTCGATGGTTTATAATTGTTGCGAGAAGATGCTGTGGAGCTAAGACCGTCTTGGTTCCTCATAGTCTAAACTTATAGCCATATTCGTTCAATCATGCCTCTGGGGTAGGTCGTGACCGTCCTCTCTCACACAACTCACAATGTTTAATCAGTTATTTGAACAGGTGCCTTCGCAGTGATGTTCATTCTTACTTACTGGACGTTGGTATATCGCAGGCCACATGGCCGGCCAATAAACTGGCCAATGCTATTAGTGTCAATACTGATGTTTGTGCTTGCCACGATGGTAAGCGGAGCTGTTTACACTAAATATCTACTGTTGTTGACTATTGATGGTGGCGTGCTAATAGCAAGTGGCTATCAATTTCACGAGAATCATCCGTGGATTTATCGTCAATGAAGGCCACACAGGAGATTATTATAATGTGCTGGCTGAGTTCACCCAAATATTTGGGAGTGCCATGTACATTGTGCAAACCTTTGTGGGTGATGGTGTTGCGGTAGGTATTACGTCATTGAAAAGACGACATAGATCCTGACACCGAAGTTCAGATATACCGATGTTATATTGTCTGGAGCCGACGCTTGGTATTTATCTTGTTCCCTTGTGCCATTTACATCGGCAGTATAGGTATGTTGGGGTCACGCTCACGCTAAACAGATTTACTCAGGTTTTATCTAGTTTCTGGCATCGGGATCCTCGTCACAATGGGTAAAGCAACCGCAGGTTCCCTTGTCTTTCTGGACGAACTCGGTGATTGGATATCAAGTTTCTTCGCGTTGACTCTTGTCACGAGTACCACTTGTACACGTGAGTTTATGTGCTATGTTTCGTCACGAGATGTGCTTCCATCTCATATTCGAATTTTAGTCATGATTGCCTCAAGAATCTGGTATCTGAATAACCAAAGCATACGTGATGGTTCGCGTCGCAAGGGTGGCCTCAATCCAATTGCTCGTGTCGTTGTGGAATCTGGGGCTATTTACTCAAGTATGCTTATAGCACTGCTCATACTTTATGGCCAGAAATCGTGGTTCCAGTATATTATCGTCGATGCTGTGAGTTTGCGCCATCTTTGTTCAGCCACTCCCCACTTGCTCACGCCTGAAATTGCAGCTGTCTTCTCTTATAGTAAGCTCCACTGTCTCGATACCATAACATGGGATATGGCTGACCGCAACGTCAAACTACAGGGTATTGTGTTCTCCGTCATCATCGTCCGTATCGGTCTTGGTATCGCCATCGATCCCGACACTGTTCAAGCCTCTACCATCTCGAGCAAGACAATGGGAGGCTCAGATAGAACAAATAGCGCAGTTCATGAACTAAGTACATTTGAAGCCCCAGGGGATCCTGTCGTGTCGACAGACCGACATTGGCATTCAGTAAAAGTTAACCTAGAGACATCTGGAAGTTCCGAGCACTCTACTAAGCATGAGAAGAGCGCTGAGGGTCAGGTTTGAGTTACAGTCGATGTACTGCTATGTATGTATCTGAGTACAAAATTGTAATGCCATAACTCCGTGTCATTTTACCCGAACCATGTACCTAGAGTTGCTGCGTCTACTGAGAGAGCCATGAGATGAGTCGGACCGGCGGCACGGTTCGAATGTTCACTGATGGCATTGATGCGCACAGCGCATCACGTGGAAGTTCCCCAGAATAGTAACTACGACTTCGGCAACTGAGCCTGATGAGCAGGGCTGTCATTCAGCTCCAGCCATCTACCACATGTTCCTTTGACAAAGACAAGTATCACAGCACCTTTCTTGTGATAACACGACACTCGTAATATTCAATATACCACTTGGCTCTTATTCTCTGATTTTTCTTTTTAATTCTCGCTTCTCCTGTTTTAAAAGTGTCGGGAAACCTGGGTAGCTTGGACTGTGCAACGTGCGGAATCTAGGTGGGTATACATCAAACTACTGCGGGTTTCTTACAGCACTAAACTTCCGGTGTTGCCGCCTAGACATTGCTCCCTACTTGATCCTTGTATCTACGCGGCTGGGGAACGTTGAGTTTTGTTCACGACTCCCAATTCACCTTAGGAAGTCGACATATTATGTCTTCGAGTACCAAAGCCCTCGCAAAACTAACATCTCTTTCAACAAAAACACTCTCACTCCTCCTTGAACGGCAGCGCCTACAGTCGTTTCCTTCCGCCTCGTTAAACCCTAGTTCACAACCAAAGAACCAGCATGCTGCCCAAATAACAAAGAACCTTCAACAGCTTCGGGCTGGAATTTTGGATATGGAGGAGAAGGATGGAAGAACCGAGGCTGTTGCGCTGTTACGGGGACAGTATGAGCGAATGAGAGCTATGCTGGGAGACAACGCGGATGGTATTAGTGTTGAGAGGTGAGGTCCAGTTAGTTCCCGCCAAAACCTCAGTAAAATTCAACAGGATTATTTTCCAGTCTGGACACTCCAATGCTCCCGCCACCTGCTTCAGTTTCGTCGTCAAGCACTGATTCTCTTCCACGCGCACCCTCACCGCAGATGGTACTTCCACCAACACCTCCAGGAAAAGACAGTGGAGAGTTCCAATATACACCATACAAAGATGATCCAGATGCCGACCCACCTCTTGACGATGCTGGACTTATGCTTCAGCAGCGTATGATGATGAACGGTAAGCTGTTTACCCCCAAAAAGCTGTGTGGTTCTAATCTAATTCTATGTTTTAAATCAGAACAAGATGACCATCTGGATCAACTTTCTCAATCAATCAATCGCCAGCACCATATATCCCTGCAGATTGGTGGCGAATTAGAAGTACACTCTGGATTACTGGAAGAATTGGACACGGATATCGATAGGACACATTCTCGCCTGAGTGGTGCACGAAGACGACTTGACCGCGTTGCACAGGGAGCGAAAGAGAACAGTGAGTTATTTTCGCGGTTTATATGGATTGCGGCTGACGAGAGAGTTTTACTGGCTGTAGGCTCCGCTGTTGCCATTGGCGTCATCATCTTGATCCTTTTGATTCTCATCATCATCTTCAAGACATGATTTTCTATTTCGCTGATTTGGGTTATTATCACTTCCTTTTTTCTGGCCTTGTTTGTAACTATCGTGTTGTTCTACCCGTTTATGCTATCGATCCAATTGATTTCATTGTTCTAGTTCTTTGCGGCCTGCCTGTTCCTCTGCCCATGTCTGGACATTTCTCCGGATGCTGATAGCCTTAGGTTCCCTGATCGAGCGCCTTTCGCGTTGTACTCTTGAAGCCATACATTTTCTGCCTCTACAGTCATACATCTGCGTTGTTCTCGAACTTAGGGCGAAGATGAATTCCAAGCCCCGATTGTCAAAAACTGCACAAGATAAACCCCCTTCCTGATGCTGTGATCTACATCGAACTACATTAACAACTCGATCTCAGCTACCTAGTACGCTTTTGGCAAGATTGATTTAATATTCCCAACACATACATAATGCTACGAATGGACAGAGTGAGAATCGGACAAAAAATCTGAATGATGGTGGATAAAATACCAATAACGCCTTAGTCAAATCCCATGACCTCGGCGCAATGACGGCTCCCTTCATGTTTACACTTCGGTACATTCGGAGCTCAATTCTTCAACCAAGGAGAGAAACAGTCGGTGTGAAGTTGGGCTCTGAAACACTTGACTGGAGTCGGGACTCGACAATCGCCATGTCGTTCAAGAAGACGTGTGTGCACACATTACAGAGAATCCCTTCTGCAAGGCTGTCATACCAGTGACTAATGTTTATTATCATACGAAATGTTCTCGGTCTGGAGTCTCCACGTTCTCTCGTCTCATTACAAGTCCCTACTAGGGTCCTAACAGTGAACACTAGGCATATCCATTAAACGATCAATTTGGAGTTTTGCCCTGCAGGATCATCAGGTCAACTGGCCAAGTCCCTTAGCTGTCGGAAGGAGTTCGCAGTTTCCAAGCTCAGCGATGTTCGTCTGGAAGCCAGACCCCCCAGGATTCAACGACGCATTGATAACGTCCCTATGGGCTGTTTCTGACTTGCCGGTTTTGGCCTTCCATGTTGAACTAAAATTTCCACGTTTTCTGTTCTGAACCGGGTGCTCAGCTTCCGTCCGAGGGTGGGTAGTTGAGTCTGATGCTCGATCATGTGTAGGCCAAGTGCTCTCCAAACTGGCCGGATATACTCTTCCACATCCCAACGGCGGCGGCCCGCCTCACCTAGACTCAGTATTCACGCCTCTGGAGGCCGTCTGAACCAAGAAATTTCTCAGGTATGAAGAGTTGTCCAGGGTCCTCGGCATCTTCGGCACTGTAGGTCACAAGTTATGGGGGGCGAACTCCCGGCGAGACATCCAAAGAAGTGTAATTTTGTGGGTCTGGATTCGAACTTTGACTTGATCCCTCGTCTCTGGAAAAGCCTTGACATTCTGTGACGTCCAGTTTGAACCAACCCTAACAAGCGCAGTCCGAGTTACCAGTGGCTCAACAGCCGGCAATTTCTGGCTTGGACAATGCCAGCTCCATTTCTCATATCAGTGAGAGCCTTCCCCCCCTCAGGGCGTGCCACAACTTGAAGATCGTGGCCAAGACGTCACGGTCAGCCCCCTGTTCTCAAATTTTATCAAGTGCCGTCACGTTCAAACCAAATTTGAACCTCGCAAGGTTCTAAGAATACAATGACAAGTGGGATCTCGTCAGTCCTGTAATCAATTAAATTATCAAATATGTCAAGAGACACCGACGTTTACAGTTTGACTGGTTGAAATCTACTTAGTCTAGTACCTCATACCCAGGCTACGGCAGACCTGAGCGCCACTACATCGGTATCCCATAAAACCTCGAGGTGTTACGCAAGTTACATCGTAATAGCTTTCATCACGCCCTCATGGTTTGCAATGATACCGCAACCTATATCGTCAACGAGTCAAGCGAACTTCCTGGAAGTGATTGTTTATTCACGTACACCGGTTATATTTCTGGCTTCATGGTATGTGACGATCATTCATACCTCATAAGTGTTCTCTCTCCAAGACTCAGCTCGGTGCTCAATGGCGGTTTTGTCTAGTTCGAGATACTTCTTTATGGTGCGCTGACTGTCAATATAGCATCTTAGCTTGCTTTTCTACTAACTCCATCTAAAAGGCATTAACTTCGTAATTTTTCTCACCGCTGCATACACTCTGGTGTACAACCTCAAAGGCTATGCACGATGGGTTTTGTTCGCTTCTGCATTGGCCATGTTCGCAATCTCAACAACAAATGTCTCGTTAAGCTTGTATGCTGTCTTCGGATATCTGATGCGCAAACAAGACATCCCCTTTCGAATAATACGGGCTAGACACGTTTTTTATTTTGTAAATAAGTGAGCTATTCATTCGACCGCCCCCGCTATCTAACTTTTAATCTGACCTAGCCTGATTGGCGATGCACTCCTTGTGAGTCTCTGCGTCTCGGAAGGAATGTGCATGAAGTTCGGAATCGATGAGAAAACCTACAGATATACCGTTGTTATGTGATTTGGTCACGTTCGATTTATATCATTATCGCGCCCTGCATTTGTCTTTTTGCGTCTTTCGGCAAGTCGTTGTCTGCGACATCCCTGTCGGGCTGGTTGACTGAAATTTGCTCAGGGCTCGGGGTATTCTTCGTGACAAGCTCCATTAATTTGATTAGAGACAGGAGATACATATATATGTGGACAGCTTTCGCTTTCAATGTAATGATCACTGCACTCAATGGTAAGCTCAGTGATTTTGAAGTTCACTATGACTGATCTTTTCATCAACAGCAATTCGCATATGGTGGATGGGTCGTCAAGCGCGCAAACTTCTTGGGCCGGCTTTGGCACGGAGATACTACTCTGCTATGGTCATAATGTATGGTTCGCCAACCTTGAAAAACGTCGTGCATGTCATTCACAAGGGAATCTCACATTTTGGATAGGATCGAGTCTGGTGCTATATATTCGTTTTATGTCCTGCTTGACCAAGTGATAAAAACAGTCGTAGGTGTTTTGTTGAGTGTATTCGGCTAGCTGTTTAATCTCCAAGTTCCCCTCTAGGTCTCGCAGGATCTATTTCTCTTGGATGCGGGTCTAACTCAGGTTGTGGTCAGTATGCCAGCAATAGCGGCTCATTAGCTAGCCCCGCTTTAGACTTACCGAGATTGCTCCAAAGACCATTGGACCCACCTTGATAATCGTGCAAGTCGGTCTCGGTCGACAAGCACGCGACCTTGAGAGCACGATCCAGACGAGCCGCGAAACTCGAGAAGTCGTCTTAACGACAGGGGGATTCCATTAGAAGTGAGAGTTCAGTCTACATTAATAATCAACTTCGGGGGTTCTTGTCTTGCTTGCCCTAAAGGAAGCGAGGTATACTCATAGCCTTTCTCCAGGTAATTTGATGATGATATTTCTGCGCCGTAGGTGTAAATCGTGGGCTAAGTGGATGTTCATGACTTTTGTAGAGCAGGAACGAAGCGTGTACTAGGGAAATATAGCTTTTGAGCGAGAGCGAGTGGTCGTCTCCAGTCTCAAAGATTGTAGCCTGCATATCCAGTACTCGGACTTCTGAAGTGGTCCAAAAGCGGTCCAACCAAAGCTTACGGCGTCTGCATGGTAATCTCTCGGTCAACAATGATGATTACAAGTGCAGCCACTACAAGAGACATGGCTAGTACTGGATGAGCATTTGAATGCCAGCAAAATTAGTTGACCAGTAATTTCCCCTTGCTGGATCGGCTCTGGGCATTCTAGTAATCGAGCACCGAGAAGGACGACTGGTAGCCGATAGGTCGTATACCTCCTCCACTAGCCACAAATAGACTTGATGCACCCTCGATAAATTTTAGTAGATGAAGCAGCGACGAGGGAGAAATCGGCGATAAATTTGAAGAGTAGGGCGGTGGTTTGCTCGGCGGAGGGGACTAGAGGAATTCGCTTTCGATGATATTCGGACATGTTATCATGTCACCACTGTTGAATGAAAGAACGGATCAGCCGTTATATATTCACTTTTCGTTCCTAGAGTATTCAGTTCCTTTCATGTCTTCTGCCGGATCGTCACGGCCTGGCCTTTTCGAGTCAGATGTTTTTATATTTGGAATATTGAGTTGGATCTTTGGTGGGTGTACTACCGGCGTGGCATGTGGAGAGAACTGGGCCTATTGTTCCAGGGCGATATCCATCGCTGCGGTTCATGCGGATAGGCTGATATAGTGGAAGCCTAGGGCTCTCACCATTTTTGCTCCACGCTCAACCGACCACGACTACGAAAACGTAGTAGTCAGTAAATGTTTGTTGGGTACAGGTTTTTGTCTCGCTTGGCGGCTCCTCTGTTCTCGTCATATATTTACATGTCCGATCGAAACTGGGAAGCAAAAATAAAGGCAGGGATTGATTCCTGGACGGTCAGTGATTCCGAGGTAGTCTCTGCTAGAGCGGCCTAAAAGATATGATTCCGGCGGTGATTGGAGACGGGCAGGCGGCACACAGCCTAAGAAATATCAAGGTGCTTGAACGTCGGGCGGGGCAACAAGATCGCCGGCAGGCTGCGAGACACGATGAGCTGAGTGCAGCATTGTGTTACAGGAGTCATTGCCATAATTTTTTCTTTCGATAGAGTTTGCTTGGCCGCAGCTAAAACGGCCTCTTGCAATGGTGGTACACATCTGGCGTCAACTCGGCCGAAGACGGTGATCGACGATCCTCGAGAACTATTACAGAGTGTGGCTTCGAGGCAATGATTGGCTTTTATGGGTATGAGTTCCGATTTAGTGACCGGTGAATACTGCCTTGTTGCCCTAGTGATAGCCCTAAGATCTAACCTGGGCCCTCTGTGGCAGTCCCTTATTCGGATTATGCGACCAAGAGAAAATCCCGCCGAGTGCGGGGCGCTCACAAGGCATCTCACGTTTGAGATAACTTGAAACAGTCATCTCGGGATGAATATCTAAGACTCCGTCCAGTGCACATGAAGCAAGGTACGTCGGTGGACGTAAAGGTCACTCACCGAAATTGGGATCTCGATAGTGACTTTACACATTCAACGCGCATGGTTGGGTTCTTATGAGCAACCAGCTTCATAGAAGAGTTATTTCGCTTTCTGCAACGATAATGCAGCTCGTACCTGTAGCATGCCAAGTGGAGGCAGAGAAAGCAGATTAAGAAATTGATTCGCCAAATTGGTATTATCAGCAGCACGTGACCTTGTTACAAGAGACGCGTCGTCTCAACCATCGTAGCATCTTACCCAGAGCAACCAACCTTTTTGCCATGAATAACCCGTATACCCCTGGTTCAAGAGCTGAAAGGCGGAAGAAAACTTTCGCTTTATCTGCCAGAGAATACACAAAGGTCTTTTCCTAAATGTACTTCAAGTATTACTCACCCTGACCTCGATGAAATAGATTGCGGGCACGATTGCTTCTGTGCGCCGAAATCGTATGCAAGACGGATATGAATATGAAGCAGATGGCCATATGAGCCATGCATCTCTTGATGGCCATTTGAGCTATGCATCTCGTGATAGAGGGTCTAAAAGTGCGTTTGATGGCTTTGAATAATTGCGCCAAAAGTTTGATACACTTCATCAGCCCAGAATGCGAACGAATCGTCTTTCATTGCGGAAACATCTTTCGTCCGCGCACCATTAAACTCGCGTGTTGTATCCAACAACTCTGCGCCGAAGTCAAAAGAGAAGGGAAAGGCGAAACAGGAGACTCTGGATAGGGTTCCATTGGAGGTCCAAGAAGCTATGATTCTTGAAGAACTCCTCTACGTTCTATTGGTGAGTGAATTTATCATCAGTAACTTCGAGTTTCACCCATGGTCTCTATGAAGGGAATTGAAGGCACATACATCACATTTCATCCGGAGTACTCTCCTGAGGATGATGACCCACTACGGGGGATACGTTTCGTTGTATCTTCATCTCTTGGTGAGGTCATCTTAGCCATTGTCAACCACTGAGACTAAATTTGCCACAGATTCTTCTTTGAGGGACTTGGTCGAGCGCATCTTGCCACTAGGTACCTATTACACCGCGATATCGGCTTTCGTTGAGCACCGAAGCCACCTTGACTGTGGTCTCGTAAATCACGCGCTTTGTGCGGCTATCCGCGACATGCTCAAGGTTCGATGATCTCTTGTGCGTTTAATTCATTATCTTACCATAAGTCCGTTGATCCAGGATTATCAAACACTTCTTTCGCA
This sequence comes from Leucocoprinus leucothites, assembly GCA_013368445.1. Taxonomy (NCBI): domain Eukaryota; kingdom Fungi; phylum Basidiomycota; class Agaricomycetes; order Agaricales; family Agaricaceae; genus Leucocoprinus; species Leucocoprinus leucothites. The sequence goes on from JAACJO010000009.1 coordinate 1,149,415, forward strand.
GCTTGAACATGCCTTCAATTCTTCTTCACAGTTTTCGCTGCAGAAGCTTTGGTTTTATGTCCATCCGACCGTACACACTCTCTCCCTCATTTATCAACTCACGCTCGAACTCGCAACAGCTGACCAAGATGACAGTGGATCACTTTCCGAGTCGGAATCTGACGTCGACCCAGAAGAAGAAGCGCGAAACGAAGCCTTGGGGCTTGGTGGGGCAAAACTACGTGCTGTTCTTTCTGAAATCACTAAGAATGGAGTGTCGGAGTCAAGTGGAATCCTGGTCAAAGGTGGCGAAGTCTTGACCATCATTTATGACCGAATGCAAAATATGAGTGGGGATCCGACGGCGAGCACTATTTATGGTACGCTGTTGAAAGCGGCAGGGAAACCATATGTGGACATGGTCAGAGACTGGGTGTCGACAGGAAAGCTCGTGGATCCATACGAAGAGCTTCTAGTGAAGGAGAGTAAGTTTATTGATCGTGGAATTCTGGAGATGGATTATACGGACGAATATTGGGAAGGCCGATATACGGTGGGTGCAGCTTATGCGCATGATCATAAACGAGCATCGCTCATTTAATAGATTCTTATCAGCTACGCGACGGTTCGACCTCCGCGTCGTCTAAGCGATCCCAAGCTGGCGTCCCACCACTTCGCCCCAACGGCCGATTACCAGGTGGCGCATGCATACCTCCGCTTCTGGAAGGATGGAAACACAAAATACTTTTGGCTGGAAAATATTTGAACGTAATACGTGAATGCGGAATCGCGCTGAAACCAGGGAACCTTCCACCCGATACGGAAGAACTCTCCATGGATAACGAGAAGTACGTGTTCAGATGTTGTATTTCTCTCAATGTATTACCACCTGTACTAATCAAAATTTACAGGTTCTACAAATTTATTGATAACGCCTATTCATACGCCAATCAAACTCTTCTGCAATTGCTTCTCAAGGACGAGCAATTGATTTCCAGGCTACGATCACTGAAACGATACTTCTTTCTATCTCAGTCGTCCTTCCTTACCCATCTCCTTGATCTCTCCTCTACGGAGCTCCGTAAAGCATCCCGTTCGGCGTCAATCGTCAAGCTACAAAGTTTGTTGGATATAGCTTTGAATACGGATGCTCAGGGCGAAGATACGTTATATCGCGATGATGTCAAGGTCACAATGGCCGATAGTGGGCTGTATGACTTCTTGTTGAAGGTAGTAAACGTGCAAGGAATAGGTGGGCGAGAGGATGGGGCTGAGGAAGGGGGCGGGCAACACGTGCAAGAGGAACAAAAGAAAGAGAAGGATGACAAAAAGTCAATGTTGGGTAAGTTTCATCCACTTTCGGCCCGGGAAATTTTGCGACGCTCATATTCTCCGCAAGCAATCGACGCGCTGACCCTTGACTACACGGTCAGATTCCCGCTCTCGCTTGTAATCTCGAGAAAAACTATACTCCGGTATCAGCTTCTATTCCGCTTTCTCTTGCATCTCAAGCATGTCGAGCAGTCGCTTTCCTCGATGTGGATTGAACAGAAGACTACCCCTTGGCGTAAGCCTGTACCTCATCATACGAATTTTGATAGGTGGAGATTACGGGTTTGTTTGCTCAGAGCAAGGATGCTGTCATTTGTGCAGCAGATACTTGCATTTGCTACGTTTGAAGTCCTGGAACCCAACTGGCGAACGTTGGAAGCCAAACTGGAGAAAGTAACCACAGTAGATCAGTTACTCCGAGATCATGTCGATTTTTTGGATACCTGCTTAAAGGAGTGTATGTTGACAAGTTCAAAGCTACTAAGGGTGAGGTTCCCCACTTCAGCATCCATAGATGCCTTACTGTTATCTGACTTATGTTGCTCCTATGGTTCATTAGGCTTATTCAAGACTGATTGTTACATGCTCGACGTTCGCCCTATATACCTCGAACTTTACTAAATCGGCGAACCAGGCAATCGCAGCCGCTGAGACACCAGAAGGGGATCAGGCAATGGCTAAGCGATGGGATTTCTTGGGCAAGTTTGAGACCAACTTCAATCATTGGTGAGCCATACTGTTGTCCGCACTGCTGTTGACAGTTGCTGATATCGTGGTCAGGTTTCAAGTGCATCTGGACTGCGTCCAATTTTACGCTTCGAGCGAAAATGTGTCATTGTTGCCACTTGTTGTTCGGTTGAATAGTGTGAAGTCAGCCGCTTACAGCTAGCTTCGGTGTTGCGTGTGGGTCTTTTTTGCATTCTGTAACTGCAATGTGGTTTTACTTTTTGTTGTTGCTTGATCGTTCAATTTTATCTTCTGTGACTCTCGATGCTGGACACCGATCTTTGCGGCGGATGTGACCAGCGACGATCAATATTACACATCTCAAAATTTACTAACTTTGTGTTGCGGCGACGGCGGCGACTTTTATGAGGGTTCTTCTGGCCGCCGGCTTAACCGGATAATTACCGAACTTCAAGGCTTCACTCCTGAGAGCTGTTTAATGACACCAGGGGTACCACTGTTTAAGGTGGATATCGACCGTGCACTTAGTACTTTTATGAGCATCTTGGAGCATATCAACAGATATGGATAGGGACCAGACTGGACCAGGACAAAGCGAGCCTCCTCTGGGATGGTGGCGAGTCCAAATGTGGCAGTGATGTGCAGCGGCCAAGAATAGCTTGTTTATTTCGGAGAGCAATCAACAACAACTCCATCAGTGCTCACTGCCTTGTGTAGTGCGCTCTACGTTCTCCTCTCCTGCCCTACCAGCGTCTAGAGAATTTTTTTTACAGTTTGGTGCTTGCTTTGGACTTTCCTGCATTTACAAGACCCAACAGAGCATGGGCGAAGTCGTGAATGTGCTGGTCGCTTTCGCAGTGATATATTTTCTTTTTCGTTGGGCAACCTCCGGTACGGGTTCCTACCTCTACAAGTGCCGTAGGGACCGCCTCTCTTACCTAATTTTCCATTACTTGCTGCTTTCTCTGTTCAGGCAATACCCCAAATGACCCCTCTCGGCCCAGGTCACCAGCAGAGGTGCTCGGTTTCAGGCCAAAAAACGTATCTCAGGAGATGGTGCGTATGCATGTTTCCTTGTTCGGCCTGGTCCTTCGGCGACTCGTACTAGTCGGATCTCTGGAACACAAATTCTCCCAAATAGAGTTTATCCCAAATGGCGTGCCCCTCCATCCCCGGACAGATACTGATTGTGCTGGCGGGCAATTGTCCCGTACACTATAGATCACAACCATATCGAATATGTTTCCTGACATACCGGTGTACGCCAAATCTCGGTTCTTTTCTGAATGTACGAGAGCAATAACGGGATTTGTCCATTGTAGTGACAACATCAGGTTTGACCTCCTTCGCTCTGGGAGCGTTGAGGTGACGACAAACAAGATTCTCGAAAGGGGCTACCTTGATGCAGTACGTTCCACTTTCCATGTTACGACCTAAGATGCACTAACTCGGGGCTCCCGTCATTTACCGCACTGCCTCCAATCCACAAGCCGCCCGCTGCCTATTACACACTCTATCCACGCGCCAACTCAAATGCACCAAATGCTCCCGGAGGAAACACGCAACTCCAGGCACCTCAGCGCTCCTCCGAAAAGCGACCTGAAAGGAAAGAGACATTAATTTCCAGATTTAACCTGGAGCAACGGGCAGTTGGCGAGGAAGAGAAGATTGAGGAAGATGAGGTCGGTGGTAAGGCAGTATGGGAGGACACAGCCGAAAAGAGAGAAGCAAGTCTGAGGGAGAGGAAAGCCAAGATGATATTGGCTGCTAGACAGTGGGTCATTTGCTATCCCTGTGACGAGCACTTAACTGACGAGGATCTTCAGACGACTTTTGGCCCAGCAGCAGAAAGGCACCTCGGCAAGCACATCTGCCTCGGCTCCTAGCTCGAGCAATCAACCGTGATTACTTGAATTTATGCTTTGCGAATATTCTTGTTCGCGTTTTGTAGATGATACCAATTTTCAGCATCCTAAATTTAGCGGATAATCCACCATATTTACCGCTCGCTAATGCCAATTCGGAGCAATACAACTATTTCGTCATTTCACATGAGCCTCAAGTCGATTCTTAGCCCTGATTATACACCATACTCACAGTTGCCATCGGTTAGCGATGTAGGACGTGGGTGATGACCCGTGATGACCCGTGATGACCCTCACGAGGTTCAGATTAATCGCACATTGACTTCTATGAAGTTCTATCGCTTGCCCCCGAACCCAATTGGTGTCGCTAAGCCCATGTGGTCAGTTGAGGCATGCGACACTAAAACACCCGGCGGACAGTACCCACTTTTGAGCTTTCAAGACCGAGAAACTAGGCATGTCATTATCATGATGACAGCATGATCATCATCACATTGTAATTCATTAATATTCCTTCTCCACTATTTCTCGGATTCGTGGCATAGAGATTAAACGGTGTTCCCAGCGGTGATTCCCACTCATTCCCTCACTCATTCCCTGGAGGCTCGTGGCGGGATTAGATAGAGTTTGGCACCAGGTCGTATTCAGAGAGTTGGGTTCTCGTCCCACAATACAGTATGCTTCTCCTAGTTCACCGGTCCTGGCTACTATATCGGTTTGTTTCCACGTGTAGTCAGCAAAGGAAAGGTGATAGTGCTACATCCTGATACAGTTTCTCCGTGTGTCCAAGATTTGTTTCCAGCCCTTACGCAACACCGCCATCTCAGCAGATCTGACAGGGACACGAGATCCGTTGTCAACGCACAAGCGAGGGATTCGAAATCGTCACTAGTCTGGTGCCAAGGCCCAAGATGGATAACTCCCACTGGAACTGCGTCGGTCCAATGTTGATTTGCGTACGATATCTAGAGATCAAAACCGATAAAGAACTCAATAGCCTAGGAGTTGTACATTCTTGGCTGTTACAGGTGAGAAAGTTAATTACCTTGCCATGCAACGCCTCTCGAGACGAACCTTAATCCTCGTCCGACGGCGCAAACGCGATCGACACTGGAACATTGAGTGGGATATAGCCCGGCAACCTGTGCTACCAGTCTGACTCCCCGCGACGCACCGCCGGAAGATGCGCAACTGAGTTGTGACTGCGAGAAACGGCACGGCCAATGTTGCGATTCATTTTGATCCGGCGATCCGGGTCGTCCATAACGGGCGAGCCCCACATTTGGGCGCACTTGTATATAATATCTGAACGTTGAAAGGCCTCGAAACCATCCCACTGCCTCTTCATTCTCCTTTTCATTTGACTCAACACATCCTACTATCACAACACTCTCACTCCAATGGCTCCCCCTCGCATTGTCCGCATCGGAATACTCATCTGTGGCTCTCTCACTGGAGCCGTCAAAGAAGTTAATGGAGATTACCCCGAAGTATATACTCGCTATTGGAAAGACACTGCACCTCCAAATGTGAGGCTCATCGTCGACTGTTTCGACGTCAAGAACAATGAATTCCCCGAGGAGAGACGACTTGACACCTATGATATGTTCATGGTCACCGGCTCAGGTAGGAAATTTCCCTCCGTGCTTCCAGGAGAAAGCAAAAAAACTGATTTTCCTCGATCTAAAGTGACCTCTGCATACGATGACGATATTCCATGGGTCAAAAAGCTCGTTCTTTTCTTGAGGGGTCTCATCAACGACCACCCCAAGGTTAGGGTGACCGGTGAGTTTCAATGTCTCATCAATTATACTCCCTATCTGACACGGTTCCTCGTAGGCATTTGCTTTGGTCATCAAGCTGTCAACCGCGCACTGGGCGGTGGATGTGAACCCGCTGGAACATGGGAAGTCGGTCCAACTACTATCCACCTCAGCGATGTAGGGAGATCTATCTTCGGAGTTGACCAATTGGTAAATCTATATTCGTTCCTCGGCTATCAGATCGAAGGCTTACAATCATTTTCTCCTTTTGCATGTAACAGTGCCTCCAGGAAATCCACAGTGACCATGTGCCGCTGGAATCACTCTTCAAAAATTTCGCGTCAGGTGAACTGCGCCTCGTTGGGTCTACCGGCCCCACCATAAACCAAGGAGTCGTCAAATTCTATCCCTCATCTTCAGGAGATGTTGTCAGGTCTCCTCGAGATATTCATGTCCTGACCCTTCAGGGTCACCCTGAGTTTACCGAGTCGATCATCACAGGAATGGTCCGACAAAACATCAACAATTTCGGCCCTGTCCTCAATGACTACTGGGGCCCTAAGGGCGGCGATTACGATGGGGAGCCTGCTGACAAAGAGGGCACCGGCAGGAGATGGTCCAAGTGCGATGGTGATGTTGTTGGCCAAGTCTATTGGAAGATGCTTGGTGTGATACCTTCTGTCGACCACTACGGCAAACCCCAGGGAAAAGAAGGTGTCTCTGTGGAATCGCCGAACATGAGGGCACTAAGCTCCTATATTAAGGTTGAGTCCGAGGGGCAGTGGCCTTCAAGTAGCAGAGGATGGCGATGGACTGATGGCTTCAGATATGTTACAAGTCTGTTTTGGAGCATGTTGGGTATGGCGTCTCGGTGGTAGATTTGATATCTCATTAATTCATCTAGAGGTTGGAAATTGATGGTCGACATATATTTATTATTATCTGTACTGATCTGACGCTTCTTTGACGCAGCGTTTGTAATCTGTTTGCATTATTATGTATATCCGCGTCGTAGATACCATATGTATTTTATTTAGATTATGTTCAATGTTATTCCGAATGCACTCTATAAGGAGACTTGTTGAGAATCTTTCAATACCCTCAAGCAACTGAGTTTGAAGTGGATACATCCGTAGGTCGCATACTTCGCACGCCATGCGCTTCCTACGGGGCGCCTGATTTGATCCAAGTTGTCACAGACATTGTTAGCCGATTGACACACAGTTTCTGGAGAATTCTCGTCCTCCCAAAAGCTTACGGCAGAATCGTCGGAAACAAAAAGTTCAGCCTTTATCACCGCAACCATGGCCAAGAATACACCGTTGACTCCAGCACCAAAATATCGCGAGTATGGCAATGCTCCGGCCGTTAGGTAAGCACAGCGCCCTCAAAATTGAACGACACCGAGTTGAAGATTCAAAAAATTATCAATACTATCAATACTCCTCATCAGAATGTCAAACAATTAAGAAAATAATATTAAAATACGATAGACTCGGGATCCTTCAGCGCCAGTAGGCAGTGCAGTCGTGTGTACTTGCGTACATTGCTCTCTCTGGGACCAGTCACACGAACGCGGGAAGCGAATAAGCACGTGTGCATCAGCGAAGTTCAGCTGGTGAATGTTTTTGTTCCGACATTCCAATTATAGCCCATGCGCCTCAAACTACCAGACTTCTCTTCGTTTGTACTGTTCGTGGCTTCTGTTTGTGTACTGAATGGGATACTGTTTGCGTGAATCTTGTTCCTGGAGATATTATTAGATTCGTGACGCCAGAATGCCCAGCATCTGATGATATCCTTTAAGTAGGGTGATCAGCTGATTGCCCTGATTGTATAGCTGTGAGTTCGTACTCGCTGTGTGGCGAAGACAAGAAAGATAATGACGCTTGCTGTTTTTTGACGTTTGAGTGTTAGTGCTGGACAAGAGCCTGGTTGAAAAATATGACTCACGCAGCCCAAGAAAATATGACCCTGTGATGCTATCTGCGCTTCGAGTTGCATACGTTGAGACATACAACCTTCGGAAACGAGGGTGGGTTCATTCTTCCCTGCTCCCGGAAGAAGTGAGTTCCTCACTCACCCAATGACGAGAATTCCGGCGATCGAAATCGCCGTTATTCGAATGTAGACTGAGAGGACCTGGCCGAATATGACTTCTCCCTTTCCTTTCAGCTTGGAGTAATGAGTTCTGAATAAAACGCCAAGCCTAACTGTCGTTCAAGAATGCATAAGCTTGAATCGCCCAGATACCGGTCCGATTAGCCTCACCGATAACGAAGATCCATATGAGCATCGTTACCCCCATAATCGCCCCACCAACGTATAATCTGCGAAACAAAGTAGTGGTAGGTTAAGCCATTGAAGTGCAACGCGGGGAAGCTAGGCCGGTTACCCTGTGTGTGTCTTTGGTACACAATACAGATGATATTGATTCTGTGCAGCCATTGGTCTTTGATTGGATAACGAGACAGTCTGAGAGTCATCAGCTCAGAATCGGCGGAGCTTCCAAAAATCACTCACAAGTCCATTCAAGAGTAAAAACCCAACAAATGAAAGGAGCGGAACAAATATTAACTGTTCCCCAATACGAATATTAGCAGACTTAGGGTGATCAGTGCGCATAGCTGTTTACCGGAAGTTTTGTACGCCTTAAGGGGACATAGGGTTCAGTGTCGTCGTCTTTGCCTTCGATGAGATTCTTGACTTCTAGGTAGAACTGATCCCCGTGTCATCCTTTACCCTGAATTCATTCCCTTCATTGAAGATCAACGTACGTATATAATAAAAGAACCAAATGCAACGACTGCCCTATAGAAATTTTGAGATTATGCAACCAAGAACTGGACACATAAACGCATCCGACCTACCAACCGGGAATAGAATACAACAACACTCCTTGGAAAGCGCAAAATCCCGGTGGTGGACCATTTTCCGTTTGGTATCCCATCCCAAACATGAAGACAATGTCATATATAAATAAGGGGGCCAGAAAGCCGTACCACGGCGGCTGGCGATGGACTCGGGAGGAGAGGATGGCAGTGCTCAGCAGCAGCAATCCGAAAAAGAACGAAAGAATGACGATGATATCGAACCCGACAATGGTACCTGAAGCCATGTTTCAGGAAGTATTAGGGGGGTACTGAGGCCTCCAATTTGGAAACCACAGGAAGGGAGCGAACACGAAAAGATAGATAAGTTAAATCAAACGAAGAAAGGAACGGTGGGATAAAAAAATACTGGAAGTCTTCTGGCCGACCCATTGCGGCAACACGAGGCTTTATGTATCGGTGGGATCAAGAATAATGTATGATTTTGCACAGGAGATTGATCTGGAAGCAAAATACTCTATGCAACGAGTAGTATGTCCATTATAAGGCAGTTTCTTGTATAGTCCTTGATGAATGCGGAGGGAATCAGCTCCTTGATATGATATATCCTGTTAGGTGATGCAGATTCCGTTCCTATCTTTGTTGGCAGCGACGATCAGCAGAGATGATTTTTACGGAGCGCCTGAAACAAGCGATTGAAGAAAGGCGTGGAGTATTGTTTGGAACCTATAGAAATGATGGAATGATTTTCAGCCCACTAGAGGCAATACCAAAGAACCGGTCCCGAGATCCAGCCCACGAAAGACTACATTAGTTTTCCACCACATCACATCTATGTTGTTGATTATATCTTGACAAATGAGTACTGGGTTGTGGAGGGGAGGGGAGGGGGAGAGCGCAAGGCCCATGAGGTACCACCAAAGTTCACAAATGTGATTGAGAGTAATATGGTACTTATTAGTCCTCCGTAGTAGTACAGGTCGAGTTAAGTACAGTAGTAGACACAAGATATCATATGTAGATGTCAAACATAAGGCCCTGAGGGGTCGATGGCGTAGTTGGTTATCGCATCTGTCTAACACCTTCTCCAGTCGATGACTGGACGGTCACAGAAGGTCCTCAGTTCGAACCTGGGTCGACTCATTTTTGACCCGTCATAGTGATCGAGCTTTCACAAGGATTTCCTTTTTCAATCCGGAAGGCGAAACTGAATCCCCTCACATGAAAATTAAGGACTCGCTAGAGCAGAGATTGGTATGGAGGCTTTGATCCCTCTGGGCGTCTGTGCTCATCGGGCCCGGGGAAGCGTGCTTCTTGTATTAGAGGGGTATGTAATTGAGCCAAGCCCCCTGTGTTGATGTCTCTCGCTAAATTGAACTAGAAGCCTGCGGCAATACTCAAGAAACATGGATGACTGAACAGCTTCTATCTACGAAGCTCTTGACTTAGGCAGTGGAGATAGGGTGCATAGGAAATCCGGGGAGCCGCTGATGCGGTAACTTGGAAGGTGCGACTTACCTCCGAACACGATAATCAAGTGGAAGGATATGGGTGGAAATCAGAAAGCGATAATATAATTCGCGGTTGGAGGAGTAGAGGCCATAGAAGAGGTGCTATAGGCCTGTTTGACTCCTAACACAACTAAACGCGCTTTAGAGTGGTTGTGTACACTCGTGAGAAGTAATTTTCTTCCCGAAAGGAAATCCATCCGATCCTCCACGATGTATCCATCGTACTATCTATCCAGCTTCTAGTCGAGGAACTAAAGGGATAATGTGATTTGTAAAGGTGTAATTAGTACGGCGAAGTGGCGATGGTTAGGCGCGATAAGCGACACGAGAACATGCAAGCCAAAACTCCGTTCCACCTTCCTCACTCCACCCTAGAGGACCTAAATCACATTCTGCGCAAGCCAGAAGCTTTCTTCTTGAGCCTGTCAACTTTTGAGCCAACGTGATTGTAGTGGTTGAAATCTAAGCCTTACCCTGAATGTGGACCGGTTTCGAGAAGCCGATATTTTCGAAGGCCATAGGGGAAGGCGTAATCAGCCACCATTGTGCGGTCTGGCTAGATGGGGGGAGTGGTGTGAGCAGGGGGTTAGGAGGCATTTCTGAGGGTTCAAGCTAGACCAGGATATCAAAGCTGTCTTTTCTTGTCAGGAAAATTGGAGAAGGCCTACCTGCTCGCTCGCCCGCTCGACCCATCTTCCTACCCCTTCCTTGAGGATCACACTTCCACACCCCTCCCGAGGACAAAGCAAATCAAATTTGTTCACCGGAGTTCCTGGGGTCGCCTCTATGGTAACGGAGGTCACCGAATCAAATGATGATAATAGCCGCCCATGATTTTTTGACGATGAACTGCGTAGCAATGCCTCCCATAAGCCTTCAGGGATCTGCTGATCGGGTTGTGGTGCACCAGGGCTATTTTCGACCACGGGAAGGGGGGTTGATGAATCGCTATGTTGGCTGGCGGATCCTGCGGTTGCCGTGGCGCTCTTCAGTTCCGCTCGCAGCTCATACCACGGTAGTGACCCATGCACAACATCGCTCTTTCCTAGATTTTTGAACCCAGCGTTTTCGTAGAAGGGTATGAGTTCTTCGTGCGAGATCAACGCTACTCGCTCGTATGGAACTGAACCTGCTTCGGCTCTCAAGCGTAAGCGTGAAACATATTCTTTTAAAAGCCGCGTCGCAATGCCTTTATTCCTCCATGATTTTTGGACACATATAGAGTGGAGACAGATCGTAGACGAGCCCTGGATGTGTTTGGACATGGAATCATGGGTGAGGGTTTCGGAGGGAGATAGGGTCGAGCAAGTAAATCCAATGATCTTTCGTTTGCCATCGTCCTGCGAGATAAACGCGCCGAGGAATAGATCAGGAGCTTCTTCCTGGCGGAATCTGTCAGAGAAATTCGAATCATCACTCCAATACCCCTGCGGCTCGAAGATACCTGAGTTTTTCTAGATCAGCTGCTTCATCAGGTGGAAATCCTGTGCAAGGTCATGAGCAGAAGCGCGAGATTTCCGTATAGCTGTACCAGCCTTCTTGTTCAATAACAAGAGCATCAGGGACTTCATCAGATTTGACCAAGTCGAAAAATAGTTCTGCAGGTGCAGACATCATGTTCATGTCAGGACTAATGAAAGCTACAGGGGTGTGCATTGTTTGGCATCATGATCCTCCGACAAACTACATCAATCATGCGTGATAAGGGCTATACCTTTGAAAACCTTCTGAACTCCCTCGAGGAATGATTGGACTCCTGATTTCTCTGAAAATCTCTCTCACATAAATGTACTGTATAGGTACATCCATTACGACGACTTCTGTCTCTGTGATAAACATCGGCAGAAGGTGAGGCGCCTAGGGCTATCGCTATACTAGTAAATCAATGTCGTCGACCCACTCAAGGTTTCAGGTTTCTGCCCCTCCGCACCGACTCGAGCGCAAGAACCCTTGCTTTCTTACTACAAGAGGGACTAACAAGAGGTTGTGTGCACTTTGCCAACCCCCGGTTACCACTACAGCCGGGTGGGTGAATCCGGTGTGGCAACAATAGCGAGGGTTCCATTTCTGGGTGAGCATAGGCCAGAGGGTGCCTTACCGTAAAAAGAACTCGTAAAGAGATCCAATGGCTATAAGCTTGACGAAAAAGGTGACGTCGTTGTGGTTGAGAGCTCCATCTATCTTAGTTGCCTCTTCTAACCACAAGCGCCTTGCCAAACCATTTGTTCATTGGACATCCAAGTGGCTGAGTCGGTCAAGTGCAAACTGCTTTTGACGACATCGGGGCGTCTCGTAGGCGAATCAATGTCATTTTCTTGGATATTCCGAATCAAACAGTCGCAAAATATGGGGCTTGGTGAGAAGAGGTTTACTAAAATTAAGAATATAGTTTTTGTGGACAGGTATCAAGAAGATAAATTCTAAACTCGAGCGCAAAAAGGTTCAGATGGAATGGCACTACGTTGCGGTCGAACATCAGACCAGAGTCAAGTTCAATCAGCATTGCAAGATTCGCTCGAAAATACTGTGACTGTCTGCAATTCAGCTAACACCATTCTCAGGAATGTTTCCCCAGTCAGGTCTGCAGTTCAGCGTCAGCGCCAGCTGCTCAATTGACATCGATAGGTTGGAGCAAACTTCTCCATGCCGTTGAGGAATGCAACCTAAGTGAACTTCGAGAATGGCCGTGACGTTCGTGTCCTAATCTACCCCCAAGGACCAGCCAAACACGAATAAATTTCTCCGTATGTGTCGGAGGCTCCAGGACACGGAGGCAGGGAATTTATGGATACATTTCGATGAAAACTTTTCCTCTGCTTAGTTTTGTTGTGCTGACATATATGGGCTGGCCTCATTACAAAGGCTAGTGCCGTCACAACGAGGTGATCACGGCCGGGTATTGTCTATTATTGCCAACGCTGCGCACCAGGAGACATGTCTGTCGTGGACTTCGGTCTGAGGTTTGTCAGTAGATACCTGACAGGCTCCCTAGATGAACAGACCGATATTCCTCGATCATACGACAAGAACATATTTCTGATTTCGAATAAGAATTTGAATCGATGATCTAGGGTGTAAGGGATCTTCAAAAGTACTGTGGTCATACGTCAAACCAGTTTTCTTTGGGTGTTTCTGTTCTACTGTCAAACCCGAGTACTGGGCGCTGAGAACTGATAGCTCACAGAGCTCCGTATGAAATGAGAGACCTTGAAATCGAGCAAAAGTAAACGGGACTCGAGGGAAAACCTTGTCACATAACAGTATGCTAGGGTTACATGGAAGGTAGGATAGTCTTGCTTAACCCAGGAGAAGTCGTCAAACTTGCCAAAAGCCTTCCGGCATACAGAACTTCCACCTGTCTTGATACCGCCTGTCTATCTGCCCTTAAAACTACCTTGGTCAGCTTTCCACCTTCCCAGCTCAGGTCAATCCCGATGCCTCCACGAAGACGAGCACCTCTGATCGAGCCTTTTGGCCACTGTGAAGGGAGTGCAGGCAGCAACGTGATCTTCAAAGGAGTCTCGGGGGTCGGAACGTCGGGCGCTTGCAACAAAGAGTTCTATGAAACCGGATCAGTCAGGGTGGTCGGGGATTGATGACTTTGCGATAACTTGACAAACCATCACAGCAGCAGGGTACGCGAGGTTGGCATCAATCTGGAAAACCGGATTAGGATCCGTGGGATTATAGATTGAAAATAAGTTGGCAGCGAAATTTCGCTGGATGCAATACTTTAGATCGGCATTGTTAAGTCTCCATGGAAAAATACAAGGGACTAACAGCACATACCGACAACAAGTGATAAAAGTTGGCGGAATCGCCCAACTGAGCATAAGCAGCTGCCCTCCACGCCTTTTCCCATCCCGCATCAGCATCAGCTGCTGTTCCGTTACCTCTATGCACCAGGCTGATCTTCGCAGCTTTCAGGACTTGTTCCTTAGTATACGTAACCATAGAGCCGTTGACAACAACTGGCCCTTGGATACCTGGATCGTAGGAAGCAACGGCCGATCCAGGGAATAGTCCGACGAGATGTGAGAGATGTCGATGGGTGTCTGCAGGGTCGTCCTTGTCTACTTTCCACCCCTGGAGTTGGCCCCAGGATCCGATGTGGATGCCCTTGTCAACCCTGTCAAGGGCGTCGAGCACGTCTTCGAGAAATCCGGTGTCTGTATCTCCGGAGGCGGCAAAGCCCTTCTGGGCAGCTGTAAATACTTGCCAGATCAACTGTTGCGAGTGCGCACAACCTATAAATCACGCAGTGAGTAATCCAAAGGCTTCTCAACGGGATTAAGTTATACCAAAGGTGATAGGTAACTGTTCAGGAGAGTTGCAAGGATTGGTGACCAAAGTGGAATCACCGAAATGCGTATCTTCAACCATGTTATTAAGATGAAACAAAGTAACTCCCTGATGATAGCTCAGAACAGTCAAACCACATGAGCGCAACACATTGCGTACCTTCAGTAGAGGCCATCCTCTTGATTTCCACCACTCCACATCGTTCGTGTAGTCAAAGTGATCCCAGACGTGAAGCATCTAATTACGAACCAATAAGAAAAGGTAAAGTGATATCAATCCCAGGTGTTCCTTACCATCCAGGCGTTAGATACTGTCAAGTGGGAATAGATCAGGACTGGAAACGAATGATTAGCAATGAGAAATACCAGCATAATTAGCCCACTCGGCGGAGCCAGGATCACCAGCCATCATTCCAGATTGACCGAATATCTGGCACTGTCATGAGCATCGAGTTAAATCATGCAACTGAGCCTCACATTTGCCTAGGAAGCTGACATCAGAGACTCGTTGTGGCTGAACAAGAGAAATACCACACACACCGCATTATGCACAACCCATCCCTGAGTAGCATTGTATAACACTTCCGCAGTGTAAGTACCCCTAGGTACCCATCCTTTCTGCCCGTGGGTATCCATCAATCAATTCATCTGCGATGACGATTCCGAGGCGGCGGCGCACCTCGATGAAGCCGAACAAGGGCGTGGTCACATCGAGATTGGTTATTTCCGCCATCCAATAATTCATCTGTATATTGATGTCCAAGGCTGTCGGGTGTGTGTATTCAGTGGCGTATCAAAGAACGTGATCCAAAAAGGACGGACCATAACCTGTTCAGCCCGAGACAGGAAGCGAATAAAGCTTAATGAGCAGCAGAATCGACAGTAAGGCGTAAGGGAAAGACGTACTGCCCCACCAAGGATTCTCAAGGTCCTTTGCCCACTTTCCTTGTAAATTTGCAGGGAGTACCCCTCTGGCGCTACTAAAAAGTAAATATCGGCCGAAATTGAATGTAAGCCAATCAATAAACATATTCCCAGCCGCATTGCCCGCAGCGTCAATCTGATATTGGCTTATCAGCACATCAGTAGGAATGTCCAGCTCCGGCGTTTGGCCAAGATCCAGAGAGAAGGGTATCGTAGTTATTGCTTCATAGTCGTCGACATGTTCTTCCAGAATGCTTGAGAATGACACATCCGAAGAAGTCGGTTTAGCAAGAAGAGAGACGAGCTTGTCGTGTGGATCTGGTCCATGATAGGAAAAGTCTGACTTGGCGGTACCAGCATCGAGGTTATAGTTGGTATCGCCGACCCATGTAAGCCATGCTTCTCTCGCCGATCCAGTGACCTCAAGTGTTGCATTTGGTGGTGAGTTGGAGGGAACTGGGAATTGTATGCAGCTGACGTTGCCGCCAGGGGCGGTCACATGTGCTAAAAGCTCATAGAGCATACTGGGAGCTCCGACAAATCCACGGACTTGAAGGGTGTTCGCACTCATACAAGTGATGTTCGGCGTAGGAAGACCATATTGGAGGGCAGAAGAGAAGGCGTATGACAACGTTGGTAGAATGACAGAAGGTGTAGAGGAGGTGACGTTGATGTATTGCGTGCAAGACCGGGTGGGATTCGAGCAAAGCAGCGATCTGGTTTAATGGGGTCAGGACCGCTTCCTTCTTAGGGACAAGGCAGATACACACCTTTGATACGTGGCTTTACCTTGCGTCCATACGGTTCTGACTATGGCTTGCTCAAGGTCAAGATATCGCCCGTAATCTGTCACAGGATCAGCTGTATTGAGATTAGAGATCAAATATCCTGCCCCAGCATAGGAGCCTAAAGGTATCATATCATGAGAACCAATCTTGGACAACGATAGCGGAAAACTCACCAAACTGGCCCATATCGGTTGTCAGGACATCAATGTCTGACTAGGCTTCAGCACGAGAAGTATCCCAAGACAGGCAAAGTCACGCACTGTCGATCTCGCCAATGGGGCTCTCGAATATTGTATGGCGGATATCTTTCATTGCCCTCGCCATCGCATCGCGTTCAGAAGGTTGTTTATTTCCGCCATTATAGTCCTAGGTGGAACAGAACACCATTTCCTCAGTAAAATAATTGATATTGTTTGTTGACGAGACAGACTAACAGGATCGGCAAAGGGACCACCAGACCACAAAGTTTCAATATTCAGCTGAAGAATTTCTTGGGTTGTACCGCCGGGGGACATAGCTACATTTTATCATCAGACTGGAACCATATCGGTTGTGTGAAGCCATACCTCCGAGATAACCATTACCAACTGGAAGCCATTCTCTTGCCCAAATTATGCCGGGCTTCGTGTTCCAAATCCCATTACCAGAGCTCGGGAATCCCGAAGGGGCACATTGACTAATCGCGAGGAGACTGAGGAGGGCAAAAATGTTGTGGTGGAGCAACATTCTTCGTGCCACCGACATTACCACCAGCACAAACTTGAAAGAGTGAAAAGGGAGAAGTTCAACAAGCTAGTATGTGCCATGTGTCCATGCATTTATCAATGTCGCCTGTTATACGGGTGCATTGGATCGGTTCCGGTGGAGCAATGGGGGAGACACGAAGCTGCGAAGCACCGGTTGGTAAGCGAAAAAAGAGGGATGTGGCCGCGAACAATATTGGTTCGGACTTGACGGGAAAGGGGTATACAGAGACTGGAGAAAACCAGCTGATTCAAGGGCATGGGACCACTTTCTAACTAGAGGCTGTTGCGAGCTGGAAGTCTCGACGTTTCAGGAGATAAACAAGCATTAAATCCGAGCACCAATGACGTTGAAAGTGATGGTTGATTATTTTCTCACGGCGAGTTGATACTATTTGAACTGTGGATGTTTCTTATCTCAGATATCAAAAACCAGCGGTAAGTACTCTTGCAGGACTTTCATTTACATGCTATATGCCATCTTCAAGTTGGTTCCATGATGCTGTATGCCACCCTCCTTGAAAAAGCGGGCAAATCTCGGACATCTGTCCTTTATAGATTCGACGGCCCGCTACACTCCGTTTCTATGTGTGTACCACTACAGTACGTCTTCTTTTCACGTCTCGAGATCTTATAAGGAACGGGTACTGGGTACCATTTCTTCTACATCAGAATTCTAGTGGGAACCCATTTTTTCAGTGAGATCGGAAATAAATAAATAAAAAGTTCTGATATCAAAACGGCAACACAGGTCAAAGTCCAGTTAACTCGTGATGGAAGTCTATTATCTGGTTATAGTTGGCCTGGGCCAATAAGGCCACTTTGTCACTAAAAGGTCACTCCATCTCCTGGATCCCCGCTGGTCTGATCTGGTCTAGCCAAGACCCACATCCGTTCGAGGTTTTGTGAAAAGGTATCGCCTATGTGCACTCGTACACAATAATCTGACGTGCTTCGCCTTTATTCCTCTGATCCATTTTCCACCTCCTCCTTTGATCCGTTAGTCTATCGGTTACCTGTGCCAAATCTCCGGTCTGAATGGCTTACAACAAGGAACGTCGGACTGAAGACCATTTAAGCGCTTAATGCTACTCCGGGGCTTCTGCACCAAAAAAGTAGGCACTCGACCCTGTTCTTCGTCCTAGCTTTGAAGGTGATGTGGGTGACCCTTTTAAATTCCTCCAGGCTTTGAGCTCAGGTCAGAATGCACCCAAGCTCAATAGTTACGTGGTCTGAAATATTCACTGATCTCACTGAGGGTAGAACCTCGAGGTGCTCCGAGAGGCAGGGGAGCCGGGATGACCGAAGGGTGGGGATGAGACCGAAGAAGACAATGGTGTCTGGTCCTATCTGAGGGCAGTTGGCCTACCAGAGGAACATAGACGTCACTAAAAACATGATCGAAAAGTCCGAGCTCATGTGTCGTGGTGGAGGATAGGCAAGTCATCAGGCGAGATTAATTCATTTCAGACTGACCTTCGCCAGAAATCGACTTGAGTTGTACTGAAAATCACAAGACAAAGTAAAGTCGGGAGTTTCAAGCACGGGACCATAAGCATTGTCCATATACGCCTACGAAAACTTTTACCTATCCATCATCAAAAGCTAGTAATTGTCTTGCTCAAACCAGATGCAGTCCTTAGCGTAGCCAGTACCTTTCCAGCATACACAATCTGCGTATCCCTCGGAACAATGTTCTTGTCAACAGTGAACACTGCCTTCGTAGGCTTGCCGTTCTTCCAAACAAGGTCAACAGTGATACCTCCACGGACACGAGCACCTTTGATAAAGCCCTGGGACCACTGCGAGGGAAGCGCAGGTAGGAGGTTGATCGTGAGAGGAGTATCCAGCGTCGGAACATCGGGCGCTTGTAGTAGTGCGTTCTATAGTACCCATATCGATGATGTCAGCGCAACCGTCAAAGCTTAGGGGAGGGGACGACAGACCATGACTGCAGCAGGATATGCAAGGTTGGCATCGATCTGGAAGATGGGACTTCTGTCGTCGGGGTTGTATAACGAGTACAGGTTTGTACCAAAGTTCCGCTGAATGCAGTACTGCAGCCCCTTCATCAGAAGATGTCTAACAGGTCAGTTAAAAGATCGACCTACAGTCAACTCATGATAGAAGGTCTTCGCATCAGCAAGTTGAGCGTACGCAGCAGCCCTCCACGCTTTCTCCCAACCAGAATCCGCATCAGGTCCAGTCCCATTTCCTCTATGCACCAAACTCATCGTCGCGGCGTCGATAACTTGCTTCTTAGTGTAATTGACAGGAGATCCATTGACCATAACAGGACCTTGAAGTGTAGATTCGTATCCGACGATGGCATAGCCAGGGTATAGACCAATGAGATGCGACAGGTGACGATGGGTGTCCGATGGGTTGTCTTGGTCGAATTTCCACTCTTGTAGCTGACCCCAAGAACCAATACGGATACCCTTGTCAAGCTTGGCGCGCGTAGCACGTACTCCCTCGAGGAAGGCGGTGTCTGTATCTCCTGAGGCTCCAAAGCCCTTCTCAATAGCGTTGAAGAGTTGCCAAATCAGCTGTTGATTATGCGCACACCCTAACACGGAGTTAAGAACATCGCTGATCGTAATGAGCGCAGCTTACCGAAGGTAATTGGTGCTTGTTCGGGAGAGTTGCAAGGAATGACGACCAAAGAGGAGTCGTTGAAGTGAAGATCCTCGAAAAGGTTATCGAGATGGAAGGAAGCCACGCCCTGAACTCGAAATTAGTGACTTGTTTCTCTCAGAGAACCATTCGAAAGAATACCTTAAGAAGGGGCCAGCCGGTCTCTTTGAACCATGTGACATCATTCGTATAGTCAAAGTGATCCCATACGTGCAGCATCTACAAATGAAAAATAAAACAAGAGAAATCAATGTCCCAACAATATCCCTCAAACTTCCACGACACACCATCCAAACATTGGCCGCTACCCAGTTCCGAGTCAACAATGGTCACTCCATTCGTTAATAGTAAGAACCAACCAGTATAATCAGCCCATTGAGCCCCTCCTGCCTTCATTCCAGTGTGGCCGAAAATCTAACGATGTGATTGAATGTATTTTCAGTCACCTCTTGCAGTCTGACTCACGTTCATCTACGAAATTTTCAGTAAAGAACTTGGAGAAACCCTGCACATACGTACCTCGTTATGTACAACCCATCCACGTGTAGTGTTGTAAAGGACCTCGGCAGTGTAAGCCCCTCTGGGAGCCCAGTTTTTCTGATCCACCTGTATGAGTACATATTCGCAGGACTGCTCAGTCCACAACATTATGCTCACCATGAAATACTCGAACAAGGACTGCGTCACGTCCAGGTTTGTCATCTCAGCCGACCAATAGTTCATCTGAATGTTGATGTTCGAATCTGGAAACAGAGCGATAAGAAACAATGTGATCCTCGTAAGAAAACCCACGGTAGTCTTGAGGATGGAACACAAAAGTCATAATAGCCGAGTGATTTGTGAGCTATTGTCAAATGTGAAAGGCGTTACACAACACACCAGCACCCCAAGGATTCGCCAGGCCGTTCCCCCATTTGCCTTGTAAGTTCGTCGGTAACATGCCCCTCGCACTACTCGCAAGCAGGTATCTCCCAAAGTTAAACACCAACCACTCAATATACACATTCTCCGCCAGATTTCCAGCCGCATCTATCTGGTACTTCTTCATCAATTCATCCGTCGGGGTATCCATCTGTGCCGTTTGTCCTAGATCCAAGGTAAACTTCGCCGCAACAGACTGATAATCCTTCACATGCTCCGCGAGGATATCGCTGAAGGATGCTGACGACGGCGCCGCTGAGCTGAGAAGAGACATTAAGGTATCATGTGGATCCGATCCCCGGAACGTATATCCAGCAGCCTCGTTTCCTGCATCCTGGGCATAATTGGTATCGCCGACCCACGTTATCCACGCCTCTTTTGCTGAGGTCACTTGTATCGTAGCATTTGGGGGAGCGCCAGAATTGACTGGGAACGCGATGCAGCTGACTTTACCGCCTGGTGCAGTTGCGCGCGCGAGAAGTTCATATACCATACTAGCACCACCAGCTGCAACGTATCCGCGAACTTGGAGCGTATTCGAATTCAAGCATGTGATGTTTGGCGCAGGAAGACCACTTTCAAGTGCAGAGGAAAATGCGTATGAAAGAGGAGGTAGTGTGACCGAAGAGTTTGTGGATGAGGTGATGGTGGTGTGTTGAGTGCACGCTCGAGTGGGATGTGAACATAAAAGCGTTCTAGAACGAAGTCTAAGTCCGAGTTCGAATGACTAATTTGCTATGATATACCTTTGATAATTAGCCCCTTCCTGAGTCCAGACAGTCCTAGCAATGGCTTGGTCCAGATCAAGATATCGTCCATAATTGGTCACAGCACCGGTCGTGCTGAGGTTCGAAATCAAGTATCCTGCCCCAGCATAGGAGCCTGTGGGTATGTTTAGCTCATGCTTTCGGCGACCGAACAAACTGAGGATAGCCCCCAGCGATCTACCTACCATATTGACCTGCGTTGGTCATAAGACCATTGACATCTGAAATGGAAGTATCAGCGCTAAAGGCTCCCACAGAGGAGGAGATATACTCACTGCTAATACCACCCGTAGAGCTTTGGAAAATCCTCTGGCGTATAACCTGCAAGGCTTGTGCCATAGCATTGCGCTCAGAAGGCTGTTTATTACCACCATTGTAGCTCTGGGCATTCGGTCACCACTGAGCAAGTGCATCATTAATTAATTGAACAGCAAACGTACGGGGTCAGCGAAAGGACCTCCGGACCACAGGGATTCGATGTTTAGCTGAACAGTTTCTTGGCTTGTACCTCCAGGTGTCGTGGCTGGATACTTGGCGTCAGGAGGAGACTTCAGGAAGAAGTGAGGGTTACATACCTGCAAGGTAACCATTACCGATTGGAAGCCAATCCCGGGACCAAATGACACCTGGCTCCTGATACCAAAGCCCATTCCCAGAAGTTGGAAAGCCAGAAGGAGCACATTGGGCTACCAACAAGAACTGCAGTAGTGCCAGAAGGCTGTGGTGAATCCACATCCTCAGAGCCGCCAGTAAAGCAGGCAGGGAGGGAAGGAGGAGCAGAGCGGCCAAAGCTGATTAGATCCATATAGGCATCGTTATTTATTGCGATAAGTTTGTCCAGGTTCAATGGGAGAATCGCGGACTCATCGAAGCCGCTGGAAAGCCTCCGGAGGGATGAAGTCAAGGCGCCGAACTAGGCAGTATATGAGTTCATAGCACATTCTTGTCATGCCAGTGCCACCATCGGACCTTCAGTGATTTCTGGGATAGATATGTCGAATTACGAGGCCTGAAGATAGAATGGGCGTGCTAATACAAGTCACTAGGTGCAGCAGAGACATGACAGGCAAGATAATGGAAGACCAAAAGGCAGCAATAAAACAAATCGATTCTTCTTTCTATCAACGGGTTCCCACGGTTTGATAATAAATTGGGTCATATGAGTTGTCTAGAATTATCTACTCGCTACGAATCCGCTCTGGTGCCCACAAACCTGGTCTCATAACATATTCTGGACCTTGCTGGTATGATGTTCCTCTTAATCCCAAGGTCCTTGTTGGCTCGGCTGACAAACGGGCTAATTTCGGACTCTTAAGTTACTTACTCACTGTCTGAATTCTGTGGACCACACTTCCTGCGGCATTATAGTGCCTCCATTTCACCGAGAAGATTTCAGGATAACTTTGATGAAGTTGGCCACCCCACGTTGGGGTTACAAATTCGAACATATGCGAAAGGAAGACATAAGTATACCTGCTGTTCTCATCGTTCAGAAGGCAAGTTGAGCGGGCCGAGGAGTGTACTGACCGGCAGCCGGCAGTGGGTGAACCTGACATACAGACAAGCGCCTGACATCCACCGACTATTTTTACCAAAAGATTCACTCTAAGTGAGATCGCCACCAATGACTACAGCGCTGGAATTCAAGTTTCGTGACACTGCATCGTACGACCACAACAATGGAGGATTTGTTGACTAAACTGCGCCTTACATCCGCTTGGACACTATGGGACAGTCAAGTCGCCAAGTGTGTTTAAATTTGATAGAGTTTGAGGAAGAGTCAATGCTACCAAGTTTACGGTAAACCCTTCACCTAATGTGGTATGACATACTTTATTAGGTAGGCTATTCCTATTGTGAAATAGCCTCTATGGACTATTATCTTTTATTTTTTGCCTCTTTGTCATTCGCTGTTCCTTGGTTTGTTTTCACCATTGATAAATGAATGGTAGAATCCTACCGTAGCACTCAGTTAGGCGAATGGTGGTATCCTACCGTGGTGCTTACCTCGACGAATAGTAGAATCCTACCGAAACGCTCCCTTGTGCAAATAGTAGAATTCTACTGTGGTACTCACTTGGGCAAACCGTAGGGTTCTACCGAAACACTCACTTAGGTGAATGGTAAAATCCTACTGCAACACCCACTTAGGTAAATAGTAATTCTAACATTGTATTATTTACTTGGAGAATGGTAGGATTCTACCATCACCTCAGAGATAGAGCTTGTCAACATGTGCTCACATGCGACAAGTCGCCCGCGGTAGTAAGAACATGTCATAAGAGGTTGTAATGCTTTCGGATCATCGCCTACGTGAATTGTATTGAAAACCACAAGGTAAAGGAAGGTCCGAAATTTCGAGTACGGGGCTATAAACATTGACATACATGCCTATTATACACTTACGAAGATTCCACCTGTCCATTATCCATCATCAAAAGCTAGTAATCGCCTTGCTCAATCCAGATGCAGTCTTTAATGTAGCCAACACCTTTCCAGCATACACAATCTGCACGTCCCTCGGAACAACGTTCTTGTCAACAGTGAACACTGCCTTCGTAGGCTTGCCGTTCTTCCAAACAAGGTCAACAGTGATACCCCACGGACACGAGCACCTTTGATAAAGCCCTGGGACCATGGAGAAGGAAGTGCAGGCAGGAGGTTGATCGTGAGAGGAGTATCCAGCGTCGGAACGTCGAGCGCTTGCAATAGTGCGTTCTATAGTAACCGAATTGAGGATGTCAGCGCAACTGTCAAGATTCAGGAGAGAAGACGACAGACCATGACAGCAGCAGGATATGCAAGGTTAGCGTCGATCTGGAAAATCGGACTTGCGTCGCCGGGGTTGTACAATGAGTACAAGTTTGTACCAAAGTTCCGCTGAATGCAGTACTACGGCCCTTTCATCAGGGGATGTCTAACAAGACAAATAAAAAAACCAACGTACGGTCAACTCGTGATAGAAGGTCTTCGCGTCTGCGAGTTGAGCGTACGCAGCAGCCCTCCACGCCTTTTCCCAACCAGAATCCGCATCAGGTCCAGTCCCATTTCCTCTATGCACCAAGCTCATTGTCGCGGCGTCGATGACTTGCTCCTTAGTGTAATTGACAGGAGATCCATTGATCATAACAGGACCTTGAAGTGTAGGTTCATATCCGACGATGGCATAGCCAGGGTATAGACCAATGAGATGCGACAGATGACGATGAGTGTCCGATGGGTTGTCTTGGTCGAATTTCCACTCTTGTAGTTGACCCCAAGAACCAATATGGATACCCTTGTCAAGTTTGGCTCGTGTAGCACGTACTTCCTCGAGGAAGGCGGTGTCTGTATCTCCTGATGCGTCAAACCCCTTCTCAATAGCGTTGAAGAGTTGCCAAATTAGCTGTTGAGCGTGCGCGCATCCTTACACAAGGTTATTGAACATCGTTGATCGTAAAGGGCGCAGCTTACCAAAGGTAATTGGTGCTTGTTCGGGGGAGTTGCAAGGAATGACGACCAAAGAGGAGTCGTTGAAGTGAAGATCCTCGAAAAGGTTATCGAGATGGAAGGAAGCTACGCCCTGGGCTCGAAATTAGTGACTTATTTCTCTCAGAGAACAATTTTGAAAGCACACCTTAAGAAGGGGCCAGCCGGTCTCTTTGAACCAAGCGACATCATTCGTATAATCGAAGTGATCCCATACGTGCAGCATCTAAAAAGGGATCAATCTCCCGACAATATCCCTTAAACTTTTGCAACGCACCATCCAAACATTGGCCGCTACCCAGTTCCAAGTCAACAACAATCACTCCACTCATTGGTAATAAGAACGTACCGGTATAATCAGCCCACTGAGCAGGGTTTCCTCCTGGGAATGCCTTCATTCCCGTATGGCCGAAAATCTAACAACATGATTGAATACATCTTCAATGCCTTTTGCAATCCAACTCACATTCATCTAAGAATTTTCAGTAAAGGACTTATACGAAGTCGGCGCATACGTACCTCGTTGTGTACAACCCATCCACGCGTAGTGTTGTAAAGGACCTCGGCAGTGTAAGCCCCTCTGGGAGCCCAGTTTTTCTGATCAGTCCGGTATGAGTACATATTTGCGGGACTACTCGGCGCACAATGTTATGCTCACCAAAAAGTACTCGAACAGGGACTGTGTCACGTCCAGGTTTGTCATCTCAGCCGACCAATAATTCATCTGAATGTTGATGTTCGAATCTAGAAGCAGAGTGGTAAGAAACTGGTGTGAACATATCATGGGAAACGCACGGTAGTCTTAAAGACGGAGTATCAAGTCATAGTACCCGAACGAGTTTGTGAGCTATCTTCCAATGTGAAAAGCGTTACACGACATACCAGCACCCCAAGCATTCCCGAAGCCATCTCCCCACTTGCCTTGCAAGTTCGCCGGTAACACACCCCTCGCACTACTCGCAAGCAGGTATCTCCCAAAGTTAAACACCAACCACTCAATATACACATTCCCCGCCAAATTTCCAGCCGCATCTATCTGGTACTTCTTCATCAATTCATCTGTCGGAGTATCCATCTGTGCCGTTTGTCCTAGGTCCAAGGCAAACTTCGCCGCAACAGACTGATAATCTTTCACATGCTCGGCGAGTATATTATTGAAGGGGGTTGATGATGTTGATGAGCCAAGAAGGGACATTAGGGTATCATGTGGATCCGATCCTCGGAACGTATATCCCGTAGCCTCATTTCCCGCATCCTGGTCAAAATTGGTGTCGCCGACCCACGTTATCCACGCCTCTTTTGCTGAGGTTATCTGTATCGTAGCATTTGGGGGAGCGCCAGACTGGACTGGGACCGTGATACAGCTGACTTTACCGCCTGGTGCAGTTGCGTGGGCGAGTAACTCGTATACCATGCTAGCACTGCCATCTGCAACGTATCCGCGAACTCGGAGCGTATTCGAATTCAAGCAGGTGATGTTCGGCGTAGGAAGACCACTTTCAAGCGCAGAAGAAAATGCGTATGATAGAGGGGGTAGTGCCGCCGAAGAGTTTGTAGATGAGGTGGTGGTAGTATGTTGGGTGCAGGCTCGAGTGGGATGTGAACATAAAAGCGTTCTAGAACGTAGTTTGAGCTCGAATTCTGGCGCCTGGTTTGCCTTGACACACCTTTGGTAATTAGCTCCCCCCTGAGTCCAGACAGTCCTAGCAATGGCTTGGTCCAGGTCAAGGTACCGTCCATAGTTGGTCACAGCACCGGTCGTGTTGAGGTTCGAAATCAGGTATCCGGCGCCAGCATAGGAGCCTGTGGTTATTTTTAGCACATAATTAAAGCAACGGGTCGGCGACCGAACAAAACAAGAATAGCCCCCAGTGATCTACCTACCATATTGGTCTGCGTCGGTCGTAAGGACGTTGACGTCTGAGAGGGAAGGGTCAGTGCTGAAGGTTACCACCGTGGAGGGGATACGCTTACTGTCGATATCACCCGTAGAGCTTTGGAAAATCCTCTGGCGTATATCCTGCAAGGCTTGTGCCATAGCATTTCGCTCAGAAGGCTGTTTATTACCACCATTGTAGCTCTGGACATCGGGTCACCGCTAAGCGAGTGGATCATTGATTAATTGAACAACAAACGTACGGGGTCAGCGAAAGGACCTCCGGACCACAAGGATTCGATGTTTAACTGAACAGTTTCTTGGCTTGTACCTCCAGGTGTCGTAGCTGGATACTTGGTGTCAGGGGAGACTTTAGGAAGAAGTGAGGGTTACATACCTGCAAGGTAACCATTACCAACTGGAAGCCAATCCCGGGACCAAATGACACCTTGCTCCTTATACCAAAGCCCATTGCCAGAAGTTGGAAAGCCAGGAGGAGCACACTGGACTACCAGCAGGAGCTGCAATAATGCCAGGAGACTACGGTGAATCCACATCCTCAGAGCCGCCAGCAAAGCAGGCAAGGAGGGGAAGGAAGAGTAGAACAGCCAAAATGTGTTTAGATCCATCTGGTATCGTTATATGTTGGGATAAAATTGTCTGTGTTCGATGGGAGAATCGCAGACTCCTTGAATCTGCTAAGAAGCCAGTACGGACACGGAGGGGCGAGGACAGGGCGCCAAACTTGCAACCGAGCTGCACATGACCTCATAGCACACTTTCACCACCATCGGGCTTTCAGTGGCTTCTGGGGGAAATGGGTTGAGTTGCAGGACCTAGGGATGGAATGCGCATGCTAGCGCACGTCATTAGGCTCAACAGGGCCATGAAGAGCATAGTAAAGGGAGAATCGAGAATCGAAAGGCAACAAAAATCGATTCATCTTTCTGTCGATATGTTCCCACGGTCCTATAATAAGTTAAGGTCGTTTGAGTCGTTCAATATTATCCACCCATTTAGTACGAGTCTGCTCTCGTATCCACAAACCTGCTTTAATAACATCATTATATAGCGAGCTGGTCCAGCGTTCCTCCTTGTCTCAACCTCTGTTGGCTCGGCAGACAAACGGGCTAATTTCGGCTCCTCATGAGGTTCGGACTTCCAAGGCACTTATTGCTCGTGGACCACATCTCTTACGGCATTAGAATGCCTCCCATTTCACCGAGAAGATCTCAAGATACCCTTTACGAGGCTGGCCGTCTCACGTTGGAGTCATGCACGATGGGAAGGCATATGTATGCCTGCTGTTCCCATCGCTCACAAGACTTGGACGGGCCGAGGAGTGTTCTGACCGGAAATCAGTGTGTGAGTCTGGCTGCTACTGGCACACTGGCAAGTGCCTGACATATATCATGATCAGACTATCTTTATCTATCACAAGTTTACTCTAAGCTTGCAAGATTATCACTACAAGCCATGACGGCAACCCTGGGACCCAAGCCATGTAGCACGTGTGACCACGTCAATGAAGGATTCAGTCCTTCAACTAAACCATGTCTTTCATCCGCTCGGACACTATCATCTGTGGGACACTCAAGGGGAGCCAAGTCGAAACATAGCTGGTCAGCAAACACTTGATGATAGGGACGAAGTATTTATCGGGGATAAAGACTCAGGACAGCCTGACAGCGGTTGTTCAGAGCGAAATCCCACACGATATCATTGAACGCTTCCTACGCTCCGAAACTGCATGACAGCCAAGAAATACTCCTAAAATCTCTCAACCACTGATCAAAGTCCTTACAGGATCCAGGTATTGACGCTTTTTTGGAGTGAGAAGCCACCGTTTTATTTCTCACTGATACCAGTCAACAGTACCCTAGGCCGCTCGGCACCATCCATGTCTACACGTCACAGGACTCATCCCACTCGTCAAGAAATCGGGAGTCTCAATGACGAGACTAGCCACCTCGACTCTCGTATCACCGACGAACCACACCTGGTATCCTGGCAAAAGACGACACTAGCGAAAAGACTCAACCCGATTCAACCGCCAATCGGTCGACTTCCTCGCGAAGTTCTCTCCGAAATTTTTAAAGCACTCGTATTGCCATCCGCCGCCCGCCCGCATACACACATACGCGTTTTTGCTTTTGTACCGGAGGAATTCAAATATATTTTCGTGCTCGGAGCAGTATCCTCCCTTTGGCGCGAAGTCGTATTCTCCACTCCCTCCTTGTGGACCTATTTTCGCTGGTCACCTGAAGACTTGGAAACGGAAACAGGATCTCCTAGCATTTTACGCTACTATCTCAAAAACTCTGGAACCCTCTCTATCCACCTCGAGCTTCACTTCTTCGGCGTTACACCGGAGGATGGGAGTCTTTTTCACCCTTCAGTGGACGAAGAACTGCTCGAGAACATGTCAAAAATCAAAACACTCCTGCTTCATCAGCCACCGGCTATATGGGATGGATGCTTGAGCAAACTGACAACCCTCGTCAACTTAGTCCTCGATCGCGAAGACTTGCCCTCCCTAAGTCATCAAGGCGACGTCCGTCTGGACCAATGTCCTTCTCTTCGGCGTCTCTCTCTCTCCAATCCATCGAAGCATACAGTCCTGACACCAGGTCCCACTATCGAATCCCTTCTAATTTAACCACCTTACATCTTTTTTCCATGAATTTCGATTCTGCTCTCCAGATCTTGGATTGTTGTCGAGATCTTGTCGAACTCTCATTGACCAACCTATGGGAGTCGG
Organism: Leucocoprinus leucothites; assembly: GCA_013368445.1. Lineage (NCBI taxonomy): Eukaryota > Fungi > Basidiomycota > Agaricomycetes > Agaricales > Agaricaceae > Leucocoprinus > Leucocoprinus leucothites. Next base: position 1,178,569 of record JAACJO010000009.1, read on the forward strand.
ATATCGAGGAGCTCGACAGCACTTTGGTTCAATCCTGGTGTGGAGGGTCAGGCCTAGTCTTCAAACAACTGGAAATGTTCGAGTGGGAGTCCCCCCGAGATTTCGAATTTGCGTGGGATTGGGTAGATCTCTTTCTCAATGAAGTGCATATGCCAGCGTTGCGGACGCTAATACTCTCAAAGGAGGACATGGGTCGGGCTTCTGAGAGGTATTTTCTCGACAGACACGCCCCGACCATATCGACATTACGCCTTGAACTTTTCGACAACATCTCAAAGGCAACCTATGCCAAATTCTTTGCGTTAGATTCACCACTAGAATGTGTAACATTGCTGAACTACGGGAAGGAAGTCCTTACTAGTGTAGCTGCGATGCTCACAGCGGATAACATCACCAATCCCAGTCGACGACATCCATTGCCGGCGCCGAGGTTGAAATCGCTGGCACTGACTGGCAGGTCTATGGAACTTCTTGGACAAACAAAGCTTAAACCGTCACAGTATGAGTCCCTCATATCAATGCTGGAGCAAAGACTGGCAGTGGGAGGTGGCACTTTTCATCTCGAGTTCTCGTATTTGGTTCCGGACTGGACAGATGGGGTACAGGAGAGGCTGATAAGCTTGGTGAAAAGAGGTGTTAAGCTAGATATTGTTGAGGATGGTTATCGCGTTGGCTGGTTGGAGTCGTAATAACCCTTGTAAGGCGCTTGATTCAAAAATCCAGGAAAATAAATGCCAGCACGGATTGATTGCGATCAATCGCCTGTGTTTTGAAGTTCTCACCCCCTCGATGAGTCCCACAACTTTTCATCACTGAAGTTATGCATACAATTATACACTACCAATTTCGTCTGTTTACCAGAGAACCGTCGCTTCCAACCGCCGAAGATTCCATTGCTTCAAATGTCTCACAGATTCTAGTGCCAACGTCGATATTCTTCTCATAAAGTCATAGGTCGTGTTATATCACCGGAGATCTTGCTGCTTTGGGTGACCACAAACATATTGAATACGTGTGTGCAGTGTTTCAAATCGCCGGTGCACAACTGTGCCTTGTTTGAGAAAAAATGGAGCCCACTGCTATCCGCGACAAATCTCAAGTAAGCGATGGGTTGAGACAAACTGAACTGACACGCAAAGATCTGAAGAAGTTGATTGATCAGCACTTCAAAAGTGACCTCTTCGGCAAGTCTGCTTCTTCAAGTTGGGTCTTGTTCGAGGAGGGATAGACAATACACCTAAGCTTACTATCTCTGCACATGGCTTGCGGGTAATAACAGCTCGCCGAGGTCAGCCCCGTAATCGCTATATCCTAGAAATACAGTTATAATTCACTGTCAAGAGCGCAATTCAATAGACTAATCGATGTTCAGGACTACATTCAATACATGAGTGGCAAAAGGCTCACTAGTACCTCTACGAATGTACAATGGCGTGTACATCTCGAGTTACTACAAGGTGGGCCCACGGGTCTATTTTTGGAGGCCTCGACTTGGCTGGCTCGCGACCACAGCACTGTCTTGTCAAAACCTGGCCTGACAGACACACATTCCACCTGACGCATCAAAAAGACCATCAGTGCAATATTTGGAGTGTTCGGAGTGCTGGACCATTCCCAGACGGTTCGCGAGATTTTGCCCGTAGTATTGCATGATGTATGCCCTGATACGTCTCAGAAAAGAATCGTTAACGAGGAGACATGAGCAAACATACCGTGGCACTCATGCTTCCCAGCTCAGGGAGGACTTGTAGCAAGCAATCATCCTGCCCTGAGAAGATTCAGGTAAGGTGAGAATATGGTTGGCCAACATTACTACACACTCAACTCATATTGAATGGGATTGTACGGTGGTAAAGACCACCTCTCGAGTCTCACGGCCTATGCGCATCGTGCTTTCGATATTGCGTGCTTGACGACCAAACCCAACTTGTATGATTATCAAAGTTGGCGCGATGGCCTGCAAAAGAATATCAGACTCTATAGCAAGTGACTAACTGAAGAGGTACTAACCACGATCTGAGCTAGGCCTGCATCCAAGATAATTAATTTTTTATTGACCTTGGTAAAGGAAATCGGGGCCTAAGCCATTGAACGAATGTTGTAATGAAAACACTTACAGCCATTTTTATTATCTCGTCAGTCAGGACATAAAGGGAGTAGATAGCCCCTGACTCGACTCTATTTGAATTGTAAGATCCTGCCGGAGACATGACTGAAATTCGAGGCCCGCAGCACACACATGATAACCATAGCAGAATAGTATCTTCGTGCTAAGATTGGTCCCAGAGCTTTGCGCGTCTCACGGGCCATCCACCATATGCGGGTCGCTGACGAGGAAATCAGTAATGTTGGTATTCAAAGTTACCAAGACCTGGGTTTACCAATGAGTGCGGTGATCACGACATTAAAAGCGAGAGCCATCCACATATAAAAGTTTCTCCTCTCTTTGAGTAAAGCAGAGGAACTTTGCACGTAGAACACCCCTAGACCTAAGCAACTCAAACAAATTAGCACGACAAAGGCAACACAATGCGCAACGGCTGACCAAAGGATGCTAAAAGACAAACACAGGGAGCGATGATGATACGGACTGAGCGGGACCAAATCATATAACAACGGTAAATCTGAAAGGCGTCTCATTATTAGCTTCGAGTTTCATGCGCTCCTTCCGATTCAGGGTACTCACCAAAAGTGCATCCGAAATTAGGCTAGGTCAGACGGAGATTTAGATGATGGTTGAATATAATCGAAGAAAATCCTCACTTATTCACAAAATAAATACTATGTCTGACTTTGATTATTAGAAATGGGGTGGTTTGCCCATGTAGGATATACCCAAAGATAACGTATAGACTCAAAGCAACATTCATTGTCGAGAATGCAAACATAGTCGCAGCAGAAGTGAGTAAAACCCACCGCGCATTGCCCTTGAGGTTGTATATCAAAGTATATGCAGCGGTGCAGAAAGTCAAGGAATTGATGCCTTCCGGATAGAATAAGTAAGGACAAGGAGGACGTATGGCAGTTGGCACACCATAAAGAAAGATCTCGAACTGGTCAAAACCTCCGGTTGAGCATCGAGTTTAGGAGAGACACTTTCAAGATGTGGATGATGACGACCTACCATATACCCCGAAAGCACACCGGCGGGATCGGTGAGTAGAGCCGAGTCGCTAACGATTTTGTGATCTTGGTTATTGACGTTGATTGTGCTACCACCGCAAGGCATTGTATTCTTCGAGACGAGATTGCCTGGGAGGTGCTGGCAGTTACCACAATGTGGCCTTGTTTAGCCCTCCAAGGTGCTAATGCACTCTTCACGTTTAACGCTCAGGTTCGTAACAGCCTGAGTAAGGAGGTATGTGAACCAAGCTGTTAACTCTTGAGTCGATTTATTGATGTTGACATAATATACAAATGCTCTTGGGGCCGGTGACTGCCGATGAATGCGCTTCATGCGCAACCTGTCATGCGAGGGTTGAATGTAATGATTTCTGTTTCGATGAGTCAGGTACCGAGGTGCCAGTGCCAAGATTGGGCGTCTGCTGCCTGCAGGGCTAATCCTCTGGCAGAAAAGAGTGGTGGTACGGGTACGACCTGCCGCTATGAAAGGTACCAGAAAGTTTTATCGTTTCATCGTTTCAGAAGATTCTAGCAAAAAGTCTGAAACGACGATGAACCGAAAAGAACGTAAGCAGCTGTGCAGGACTTGACGAGCTGGAACGGGCCAGCGACTTTTTGTAAGGAGTGACAGTTACAGAGATTGAGTTATGACTTGTGCATGTGACCTCTCGGGAGAAGGGTCTTCATTGATATTGGTGTCATCATGATTGTCCGCTGACACGCCAGCAGCCGTCCCTACCTCTTATTCCATTACGATTTACATCCTTTCGGTTTCGACATTCTAGTGGCGGAACCTCCAGTCCTTTATTCTGCTAGATACCCTCATTTTTATCAACAATCTCATCCCACCGACTCGCTGCGCCAACAAACTCCCTCCGGCTTCCCGATCGAGTCACCCCAAGCGGCCAGTATCCTCGCGGAACTCATCTTGTTGTCACCCGAACACTACCATTTTTTGTTTTAGCCAGCGCCAAATTATCGTTCAATAAGCCTTTCATCACACTCTCCGACCGCCAACTGACTCTTTCCCAGTACTGACACTTCATCATCTAGCCACACGATTGTTGCATAATGACCGCATGAACTTGAAGATATTATTTGAATTGATTATAGTGTGTTGTATTATACATAATATTGCGCAGCTACTTGTGTCGAGCAGGCCAGCCAGAACGCAGTGTCACCTCCCATTATGTATCATGAATCTAGGGCCTAAGATATAAATAGAGTAGACTACCTCTAGAGGTAATCGGCCCGCATTCTCTTTCGGTATCACGGACAAAGAAACTGACCGTGGGTTGCCACCGGATCCCTTTACCCACGTTCCTTCAAGTACGGTTGTTTGAGTAAAACAAAGATTGCCCTACTAGGGACGATAGTCACAAGAGAAGATTCCATACACAGCTTGCATTTGTTGAAACGTTGAGGCTCGTCGATATCCGTCCGAGCCTTCTTCGGATCCAGGGGCCTTCTTCAGTGCTGCTGGCTGATCGGGCTAACATCCCACAAGAAACATATGCGATGTTCTTATGACTCTTGGACTTGTCCACTCAGAACCTAACCTTGGGTGTCGGCAAACATGATACAAGTGTCTCTTGCCGAGAATATCGGTCTTCTAATTAAATGATCTACAGCGGCCACTAGCCACAACTCACCAAATCCGTGCCAGCCTGCTCTTTCCGATCACCTGGACTGATATATAAACTACCTCGATCAAGATCACTTCAACCAACTGCTTATCACCTACAAAAGTCTTCTCACAGGAGATTGAGCTCGAGCATACCTATTATTTTTCTCAGTCCGCATCTACAGACAACCACCAAGTGTCCTTCGAAAAACCAGCATGCCGATTATCCCCAAGGCACCAGGAGATACAAGGGTTTTAGTCACGGGAGTGAATGGCTACATCGCGATATGGGTCGTTCACTATCTCCTAGAACAGGGTTACTTTGTTCGAGGAACAGTCCGATCCGAAGCGAAAGCTACACCCATTCGCGAGCACTTCAAGGAATACCACGAGTCTGGAAAATTTGAAGTCGTGGTGATCCCAGATTCCACACAGGTAAGCTCACCGAATCATCTATTTAATAGGATGATGTTAAATTGAGTTGTTTTTAGGAGGGCGCCTATGACACGTTTGTTCAAGATCTTGATGCGATCATTCATACCGCCTCTCCTGTTCATGACGAAGCAGGCGAGCCTAGTGGTCAGTCCAAGCCGAGTTCATTTTATTTTATAACAAAAGCTCAGTATAAATTTCAGAGATCATCAACCCTTCAGTACAGGCTACTCTTTCGATCCTTAAGAGTGCATTGGCCCATGGGTATTGCTCAAGGTCCATAGCGATTCTTCTTTGTCACTCACTCTCAAACCTAGACCTAACATCAAGAGGGTTATTTATACCTCTTCAACTGGTGCAATCCGACGTTCTGCAGTCGTTGAAGAGTCCGTTCCAATCACAAAGGTCTACACGGAAAAGGACTGGAATTGGGAGTCAGTTGAATTGATCAAGAAGTTAGGCAAGGATGCAAATCACGCCGACAAGTATCAGTCCTCTAAAGTATACGCCGAGCAAGGTGAGCCGCAACTGCTAGTAACGCGACTCCGAGCTATGATGATTGTTGATACTATCCCGTTACATAGCCGCATGGGATTTTGTCAAGGCTCATGAAGCGGAGATTGGCTGGGACCTATGTGTTCTCAACCTAGGATTTGTAAGAACAAACTACACTTCACACGTTTTCATTCTAATGAATAAATTTCTCTCTACAGACAATGGGTGTAAGTTACCCTCTCTGCTGACCCGTTCAACCACGGAATCAGTCTAATGGATGGACAGCCATTCTTGCAAGATTGGAAGGATCCTGCTTCATTCAACTGGACCTCCAAGTTCTTCTATGACCTCGTCTTCGATCATACTCCCAAATCCAAGGATCTCCTAGAGGCATCTCACTCTTCTGTGGACGTTAGGGATGTTGCCATTGCACATGTCCTCGCTATCCAAAAACCAGAAGCAGGAAACGAGAGAATCCTTCTTGTTGGAGGTACGTCGTTCATGCTACTATAAACACAAGTTGCCTCATATTTGACCCCAAGCTTTCATTGTCACGCACGACTGGAGTATGTACTTTGTCTCTTTCACTCACCAGTAATGATCTCACCTAACAAATGACTAGTCGAAGAGGCGAATAGGCTAAAGCCAGATTTTAAGTTCTCCAAGCTTTCTATCGTCCCCCCTTATCCAGGAATCCGGAAGAACTACAGCGCCTTTTACGATAACACAAAAGCTCGGCAAATCCTGGGTATCAACTTCCGTGGAACGGAAGACATGACGCGTGGGCTTTTGGAAGATTACATGCGAAAGGGTTGGTAAAGTCCTAGTGCCGAATGCTATATCAATACAGTATGAATACAATGCCACAGAGTGGGATGATGGAATCTTTTTGGAGAACAAGTAGCTTTATAGTTAACGGATGATCTTTCTTACACGCTATACCTCTGCTTGTGATATGACTTGAAACCCGAGTTGATTGTCGATGGTGGATGCTGTTTTGACGGTATATCTTGAGTCATGGCTTTGCCGTTCTGTCATGATGGGGTGTAGCGGCTCCTCCTTGGCGTAATCATACGAAGCTGATCTACCCAGACCGACCTGCACGACAATCAGAGTCGGTACTATCCCCTGAAACAATAAACATCCATTCATCAGCTATATGCCCAGGAGAAGCGCGTAGATGACTCACGACCACCTGAACAGCCGCGCAGTCCAACACAGCCTATCATTATCGTTAGCATTCAATGTTCCCTGCTAGTCATCACTCTGCCTTAGGACTTACATTCGCATTGCTATGTTTCTGGAAAGCAAGATTCAGAGCGAGATATATAGTATAAAGTGCACCACATTCAACCCTGCGCCGGGAAAGGTGAGCTGAAGGAGCAACTCCTCACAAAGGCAAACTCACAAGATTGCAATGGTGACGAGGTAGCGCCTCTTAAGAGATTGGGGTAGCAGTCCAACATTGTGCCTCGTGAGCTTAGTAATATAAAAGATCTTTCCGGCTGGCAGGGACGATTAGTTGGATTGTCTACTAAGGTGCTCATCAAACGAACCCGTTAAACCCGTGAGCATCAGATTAAGCACAAGCGTCAACGACAGGTACACCCATCCTCTGGGTACCATCTGCAGAGATGTTCCTTCGAGGGCATAACCGATCCCTATCATAGTCTGCTATCAACATCCGACTTGAACGAATAGTCTACGGTCTGTAATTGCGCACCTGTCACGAAGATCAACCCGAAAGATCCAAAACCTATGAGCCACCAGCTATGTCCCCATACAACAACACAACGATACAGCAAAAGACCGTGAGCAACAAACCTGTTTAACAACCCCAAGATTCAGATTACCGACGTCAAAGTGTATGTATAGCTAAAAGATGACTCACGTATTCGTAACAAACATACTATACTTTGGATAAAGGTGCCCAAATTGGAAGATCTCTTTCCCAAGCAATGTCGAGAACAGCAGCCAGACCGTATATGTAATGTCAGCCGTCGCAATGGCGAACATCACTATGGATGTCAAGAGCAAAAACCATTGTCGCGACCTGTTACACCATACGAGCACGTATATGCTGATTGTGAACAAAATAGCGTAGAGGCCTATTTTGAGCAATGAGCCAACGCATGACCGGAAAAGTTTGGGGTATCCCACTGACCATACAAGAATGCCTCGAACTTCATGTCATTGCAAGGTAGCCATTAGCCGAGTGCAGCAGAACGGGGATCAGGGCTGACACGACAGACTTACTAGCACTGCACCGATATATGGGACCAACAAAACCGGAAATCCAGCGCTCGCCACGCTCTGATCAATGTCCAGTGGTTTAACAGAGGAAGCCATCTTGTGTGTCCTTTAATGAGAACAGTGTCCGTAATGTTTTTCAGCAGACGTGCAGCTCTCCCAAGGTAACCCGACCCCAGGTATCGACAGATAACACAAGCTGAAAGGATTGACCGCCGAGCACCCAGAATGCAAGAAACAAGGAGTGTGTAGATGAAGACACGAGACTGCAACAAGACAGAAACGGCGGGAAAGAAGTCAAAAACACAGGTGAGCATGTCAACTCAAACCCACGATCTTATAAGCCCCTCCCCCTTATTTGTTCAAGGAAGATTGAACCTGAAAAAGCGCGGCCCATTGTAATAGCGCTGTCAAAAACAATGAATTTGGCCCTTAATAGCGATAAATAGTATTATTGACCCCATGACTGTTGATGGTAAAAAGCAGTGAGAGCACAACTATCCGGTGCATTCCGTCATCGAGGGCGGTGTGACTACATCCGTTGAATCCCTGAGGCATTAACCCAAGCGTGCAAACGGTACAGGGAAAATATTCCGCAGGAGTTTTCCAAGGCTATACCGACCCGTTGCATCGCTTTAATATGTGGCGGGATAATGACTCGTTGAAGTGGGGTTTGAGTGAAGAAGGTTGATAAGTGCAGTGGCACTGTGGTATTACTCTATGGGCTGCCACGCCGCCTTGTTCGTTGTTGTGATCTGTTTGTAGTACATAGTCAACAGTTCACTCCTGTTCACCCCGCCCCCAAGGCCCAGGCCCTCTTGACAGCCACCTTATCGGCCTTATCTCGTCGTCACCGATCACAAAGTGCATCTCGTAAATTTCCAACAACATATATACAAGGTCATTACATATGATACCGTCGTCATTACCATAACCTGGAGGGATTGTCTCATGCCCAGAGCTAGTAGCCTATTGCAACCCCATTCTTCCTAGAATCACTGGCAGCTGAAGGAAAAAACATATATCAGTGACGTGATAATTTTACAAAGGTGAGATAAACGACGACTCACCATAGAAAATTCCATCTTTCTGCATAACCATGTGGACGGAAGCTGCAAATCTGTTGATATCGGCGACTAGAGTCGAAACCGAGTTCAAACTAAGTAATCGATTTCGCAAACTGAATTATAGAAAGACGAACTCGTGAGGTTATGCCCAGCCTGCCGCAAATACTCAAGCGTATATGGAGGATAAATCTCATCCACCTCCACTTCCATCGGCCAAAGTTGATCATGAACACGACCAAACTCCACTGCCTCACTCGGATGAAATCCCCAATCGAGATTCAGCAAGACCTGAGCCACAGCAGGGAATATCCGTATTCCACCTGCGCCTCCAATACAAGCATAGAACGATCCGTCGGCATTCTCTAGGATAGCTGGCGATGTCGATGATACCGCCATCTTGCCTGGTTCAACAAAGTTATCTGAAGTTTAGTGTCAACGAGGAATGCTTAATAGGTACGACAGTAAGAATCTAATCTCACAAGGGGAAGGGTACGTGCCAGAGTCGTCCATCACACCCGGCAATGAAAAGTCGTTCATCTCATTGTTCAAGAGGATGCCTGTGGCGGTGTCAAGGACTAGAGAGCCAAAGGGATTGTTAACGGTAGATGTCAGCGAGACAGCCATCCCATTGCGGTCAACTACGGATGTATGATACTAACTTGGATCAGCTAAACAGTACGGCTAGTTTCGCGTAATGGGATCTTACCGTTCCGTGATCCGTTGGTACGAAGAATTCTGGGTTATAGTACTCCGGCGGATGGGTTCTATCCTATATGACTGCTTAAACACTCACTCCCTTCTGAAGCTAAAAAAATAGAGGTAGCTCACGTCCGTAATGTTCCGAAATATCTCGTACGCGTATTCCTTACTTGCCATTCTTGAGAAACGGTTTGCATCCGCACTCGTTCTTGGATCGTATATCTTAGTCCTATTGTCGGATCAATGGAAGGAAATTCTGCTTTACAGGGAAATAACACCAAACCGTGTAGAAAATGCAAATTTCATCGCTTCTATGATCCGATGTACAGTGACTGGCGTTCTCTCCGACATATCGTAGTGCTCTAGCACATTGAGCATCTGCACGAGTACTAAACGATCACTTTTAAAATCCTGCATTAATTGAATGAGTAGATGGGACTCACAAATTCCTGCCCCTGGAGCATGTGTCGTATATATCTTCCTCCCGCGATAAGACCCCACCAATGCTTTCTCCACTCGAACACGATAATTCTTCAAATCTTCATGCGACAATATTCCACCATTCCGACGGACCTTCTTGATCACAGAATCAGCAATGGGACCCTGTAAAAAAGAAAGTCAGTTCAAATCTCATCATATTATGATGCCTAGATAGGACATTTACCTCGTAAAAGGCTTCCGGGCCTTGTTCCGCGATGATAGACAACGTCCGAGAATAGTTCGTCCTATTAACCCAATCACCTTCCTTCACCAAAACACCATTAGGCGCAAATAAAGGTTTCCAATCAGGGTGGTTTTCCATCACTTCAGTGTAGACCTGGAAACGACAGCATCCGTTACTAAAAGCCCCAGCTACGACCCCGCGTGAACGGGGTAACTTGCCAACATACCTGAAGACGTCTTGCCAATTCCTTCTGCACCCGCCATCCAGTGGCAAGCTGCGCACTAGGCTGGACCAGCTCTTTCCAGGGTAAACTCCCCCACCTTCTATATGCCTCTTTCAATCCACGCAATTCTCCGGGTATTGCGACAGAAAGACCCCCGTATTGTGCTTTCAGACGGTCGCCATCATACATGGTTTTGTTCGCTAACCCTGGTGCTGTTTCCCTAAAATTCAATGACCACACTTCGGATTCCGAGTTATTGCTTGATGGTGGTATACGAACGATCATAAAACCTCCCCCTCCTATTCCTGTGCTAGGGGAAGAAGTAAACAAGGTCAATAAACCAATGAATTGCTGAGTGTATAAATGGTGCTACTCACGAGAACATATTCACCACCCCGGTACAAAACGTTGTACTAATCGCAGCATCAACAGCATTTCCGCCCTTCTTCAGGACATCCACACCCATGCTTGAGCATACTCCGTTCTCTGATGCCACAGCTCCCCTATATGCCTTGACCAGGTATGCTGGGCTCCTGAGATGCCTGATATCTGCGGGAGAGGTGTCGGGGTAGTCGTGGTAGAATTGCTCAAAGGATTCAACTTCGGGTGCGGAGGTTTCGCCGAGAGAAGCAGACGGAGAGGACGGTAGCGTGCGTCGAGAGTAGGCAGAAGACCAGTATACGAGCAACACGAGCCCGGCAGCAATGATATGAATAACCACTCTCTCATGTACACTGACTTTCCGCTTCCTCTCCGTGCCCAGCACTTGCCCTTCTTCTTCGGTCGGCTTCTCCTTCAACGGTAAGATGTACTGCGAGCCCATTTCGGTATCAGCAGAGACAAAGAGTCCTCCACGCAAACCGAGGCAAGAGAGAGGAGGTCGGAGGGGTATGAGCGAAAGCGCCTAAGGGGAAGGGGCGGGTCGTGAACGGTGTCAATCGAGAAGTATGTCAACGCGCCCAGCTGGTGCATAGGATAAGCTGCCAATCAGAACGAACGGAGAGTGGGCTGGAGCGGGTCATGGCTTATCAACACAGACTTCTTAACTCGTGGCCGAGGGTCATCGATCATCACTGTTTTATTTTTATCGAACTCACTGACGACCAAGCCATTCTTGGAGTTGAAAACATAGTTTTCAAATGCACACACCCACCAGGCCTGCTAGAGATCGTGAACGCGAGCGCCGAGTATAGGAGGGAACACTCTTTGTCTGTGCAAACGCCGATGAAGAAAGCACTTGGAGCACATCCGATCCATCCCGATGGCTCCGTTCACCTATGTCATATGGTGAGTCACTAGCGCTTGTATCCTAGGATGCACATGCTCATCATATCCATTTCCCGCTGGATTCAAGGTCAACATAACGAAATCAAGGTCTGGGATACAACCGAAAATAAGTGGGCCACTGGCGCGATGGGAATGATCGGCTTTATAGAGATAGACGCTGCCATCAATGATACGCCTGTGATCGTTCAAGCCAAAGCTCTCCGAGTCGGCGGTGGGATGCTGGACAAGAGAACTTTAAAAAAGCCGCTCGTCTGCCTACTGTATGGACCATCGTCCATGGAGACCACTGATTGGTCAATGGATGCCCAGAACCAAGCCGATGCCCGCGCAAATGATCTGGAACATGTCTCCAGAACACGTCACATTCTTTCGGATTTTCACGAATGGCTCAAAGTTTGCTTAGCTCCTACATGTGGCTTACGGTGAGCCCAGGGACAAATATGTTCCGAGCAACTCGGCCTATGTGATGTGGTGGGAGTGGTGTTGACCAACGCAAAATGCTTGGAAGAGCTCAAGGCTATTCAAGTGATATCCACTTATCGTCTTAAGGTAGCCCAATCTGTTCAGTAGTTCAGCCGAATTCTACACGTTAAATTATTAATCCCATCCGAATAAAGACGCACCCTGCTAGGGAAGCTCCTCGGGGAGAATGGTGGTCACCTCTAAGTGCTAATGTTCGTTGATTCAAAAGTCAGTGCCACGCACTGACTACCGCCGAGTTCTCCTCTAATGACGAGGAGATCGGGAGACGAGACATTACTCTGGTCCCCGCACACAATTTCCTTGGTCGGAAAGTGGTCCACGGTATATTAGTACCGTTTTCACGCGGACAGACCTGCCTGGATATTCGAGCCCGAGCTTGTAAAATGCCCCGAGCGACACCAATTTTACTGAAAGCTAGCATCCCACAACGTGCACCAAGCTTCAGAAATAATAGTATCATCCATGATCCTTCCTTCCCAAATACTCACCCTAGACTAATACCTCAAACTATAAACCATCCCGAACATTATCCATTCTTAACTTGGCACATTTCAATTATGTCGAGACGCATTCCTTGGGAGTGTTAACCTACTACAATGCCATTCACCCCTCAGGCCTCGTTTTCGCCTATCGTGACAAATCTGATGAAGCACCGTGCAACATAACATTGATAACATTGCCACGTTGTTACATGATGAGCTAACGAAGCTTCGGCTGCACTTCGGATAATAAGCTACATTAGCAGCGTCCCGTCGACCAGGAAGGACTTTGGGGAGACTCTGGCGCCCAACCAATCCTGGGGTATAGCCTTGGTAACCAACGGACGTTCGATCCAGCTTCGTCAGCGCTTACTTGCGGTACTAAGGAGAAGACACTAAAAGGTTGGGCTGGAGGGACGCGTCAGCGTGCCGGACCACGAAGCGAGGAGCCGCCGGGTGGGCGGGAAACTCGCATCGTGGGTTTGGATTTGTGTCACTCCTTAGTCTCGGCAAGAAAAACATGTCTGCATTAATGGATGTGCATCACTAACAAGAGTATCTCTAACGAGCAATAAACAAGGGCGGGAGGGTGGGACTAAAAGCTATGAGCAGTGAAGAGTGTCGCGTTGGAGTTGTGCTGGTGTCGCGTTGGCCTCGTCGAAAACGTGAATGAAGGAAGCGGTGGGAAACCTCATCAGCTTGCTGCTCGGCTGGACACCGGGTGCCGGCAACTTCCGTTGTACAGCACCCTTGCTCAAGGATGGGATATCGGGTCATTCACTATCTTAGTCTTCTGTATTCAAACTTGGCAAGCGACGAGCGTGTTTTCGTGATCCTCGATGTGGCACTTAGTAACTTGACCCTGTTCAGACTTCAGGTTCATCGTTTGAGGATCAACTTCGGTCACATTGGTCATTATGCTTGGACCATTTTGGTAGTAATATGCGGAAGGATTGTTGTCTAGAGATTCGAGAAGTTCTTTCTTGGGTGTGAAAACTTATGTGCTGTACTCGAGGAAGATTGAGACTGCCTGAATTTTGGGGTGATACTATTTACATAATTTGCGTCGTTGCCGGTTTCCCAGACCAATCCAGACTTGAGAACTGAAGAATTCATAGACTTCTGGTGTTAGGTAGTCGCAAACATGCAGGGGATTATATCGGCGGAAGTGAGGATAGAACGAGGTCAAACATGATAAGACTAGCAGCTTGTAAGTAGCGAATTCAGGTGTGTTGGTTGCATGCTGTGACAGGTCACAGTGTGTGATACTTGCATGGCCTTATTTATTTAACCTTGCTATGGCCTCAGCCTCGGCGTCCTGCATGACGCCGCTATTTGCTCGTTGCAAATCCACCGCTAGCAGGTCAGGTCGGAGGTCCTTGAGTGGTTGAACCCTCCTGTGCTGGATTCCATGAAGTTGCAAGGGGCAGCGTCAGCGAGGGTGATTGCTGATGTATTGACGAACCAGTAGAGAAGAAAAGACTCAGTCAAGTAAATCGTCGAGTAGCTACGAAAGTACCAAGCCTTAACTCAACTTTCAGCAATTTTCACACTTCTCACACACCTATATCGGATCCAGCCCTGTTAAAATGTTATTAGCATGTCATTAACCCGTGAGAAATTGATTTGAAAATAACAGAGTTTCTAGCTCAGCCCTTGAAGGGGCGTACCGAAGTACAACAGGTGTATGATAGCAGCCCTCGAGGTAGGCTATGTACACCAGTGAACCCTCTAAACAGTCCATGGGGCAAACTGCCGTCCCTTTCCGACCTACATGGCCACATGCCTGACGCCCCAACGAAAAAAATAATCAGATCCCAGATCTCAGACCTTAGCGACCAAGTGTGATGGTCGATTCTGTCGTATACATACTACCACTCGGACTCATTTACACAGAAGGCTTTCAGGAGGATGTACAGGACGGAAGTCTCCGTAATTGTCAATACTTCAGCAATTCGTGAAGCTGTCAATCGCTTTGTCCACCTTCGCCTCTTCTACTCGCAGCTCCTAGGTTATGATACCCCAGGAATCGCAGGCAGATACCATTACTCGTCAGAAAAGGAGTTGGTCCATTGCCAGTGGGGATGTCGACATTGATGTTTGTCCGGACTACCCAGGATCGGAGGACAAAAAGAAGAGACAGAGGACAGAGGCTAGGACGTCCCCAGAAGACACCTCCAGCAGTGTTCATTCTCAATCCCAAGGATTTTCCCTCGAGATTGCAAGTGCGTTACAAACACTACCACCTATCTAAGAACTTCACATGACGTTGTAGGCACTAATAATGCAGCTCACCAACAGCCTTCCCTAACAGCTTCACGGCATTCCCTTTCCGGTTAGTTCATACCTACAACCGTAAATTCCGAGCCTTGATTCACATTCACGCTCTGATGTCTCTTAGCAGACCGCTCTGAGAGTGCATTCAATCTCAAAGATACGACTACCGTCACTGAAGAGCCGCCAGCCAACATGCAATCGAAGGCTACGGGTATGATGAATTTACTCAAAGCAGGTTTTCCTCATCATTGATCGACATCATCAGATATGCTTCGAGCCGTACACACCTTCCAGAATGCCCGTGATTTTGTCATCAACAATCCTAACTTCATTTACCAATGTCCCTCAAGTCCCTTTGTCGGAGACGTAACTTCACTTTCAGCCATATTATCTCAAATCACCCACGCTGGAGAAGCAGGTTCTTTCAAGTTGTCCTTACTCCGAGTCCATGTCCTTACTAATGCCATTATAGTCTTCGTTGCCCTCTCGAGAAGACGGATGGAAGGTGCCGAAGTAGACTCCTCTAGTCGCGAGTATCCGCCTAGATGTCACCCACAGACTCGGAAAAACCTCAGAGCTCGTATAGTTAATTGGTTTCAACGTGCCCAAGCTAGACGGCGGTGGCGTATGCTTTGGCTTTTGGGGCCAGCTGGGACCGGGAAATCTGCTATAGCCCAAACGATTGCAGAAGAAGCAAAAATTGCTTGTCGACTTGGCGCGGCCCTCTTCTTATCCAGGGCAAATCATCATGACAATCCCGACCATGTCATCCCGACCCTTGCACATCAGCTTGCCAGGAAGCTCCCCGAATACAAGCAAATCATCTCCCACCGGCTCGCTGATGATCCCACGATTGTTGAGAAGAATCGTAGGACGCAGTTCAGAGAGCTTATCATCGAACCTTTTCGTTTGCTAGCGACCCAAAAGCCCAGCATTATTCGTGAACCACTAATCATCATCCTCGATGGACTCGATGAGTGCAATGGGGCAGGAGCACAATGTGAACTTATTGAGCTCATCAGCAACCACGCTCGCACGTTCCGCGAGTCCCCTCTGCTTTGGATGATCATCAGTCGACCAGAGTGGCACTTTAGCTACCTTCTCACGGAACCTGAATACACCGCTTCATACCAAATGGAGGAACTCATTATTGACGATAAAGAAGCTCAGGCAGACGTTCTACATGTCCTGGACGACCGATTCACCCGTATTCGCCGTCGTTATCAACATCAACTTGCGCTCACATGGCCCCCAAAAACCGCTCTCAAAAACATTGCCGCTGTGGCAAAGGGGATGTTCGCAGTCTCGGATACAGTCATTCGCTTCGTCGAGGATGAAGGTGTCAGCGATCCTTTTGGCCGTCTTGAAATATGCCTCAAGTTCCTCAACGGGTCGTGTGCTTTTGCCAAAGAAGTACATCCCCTTCATGCTCTTGATCTCTTCTACTGCGAAATCATGTCTAAAATTCCGTCAGATGTCCTACCGACCACTAAGCGCATTCTAGGAGTGGATTTACTGTTTGGTAGTGATTCGGAACCCTTTGGCGCAGTTGCCCAGGCAAATCTACTTCACCTCAGCCAGGCAGAGTACTACAGCGCCCTGAAGCATCTTGCCTCAGTTCTCTCCGTTCCACCTGCTTCTGATGCTCCCTTCTTGTTCCGGATTCATTTTGATCACGCCACATTTGGAGACTTTCTTCGGGATCCAAACCGCTCGGGAAAATATGCTATTGACGAAGCCGCCGTATACTTGGATGTAGCGGTGAATTCTATGAGGTGGATTGCTGTCCCTCAGCATGCAACAAAAAATTGTAAGACACTTGTTGTGCTCATTTATTATACTCATTCTCAACTGATGATACGTAGACGCTACGTGGATCGCTGAAGGTGATTTGTGGCAAGTTGATTTGAACTCTACGCGAGCGTTCGCGATGAGCAGGGGACTGCAAACACTCTGGCGACTGGAGGGTAGCAGTGTACAGAAGCTAGAAAACGCGCTTAAATACATCGACTTCCGACATCTGGTCTTTTATGATGAGCCTGTTTTCGAGTTGATTCCTTGGCTTATCTCGAAGGTTAGATTCATCCCATCTCAAGCTAAACATATCACACTAACTCAACGTAATTATCACAGGTCCCCTCAATCGCCCACCTCAAAAAGCCCGGTTGCTGTCTCCAGCAGCCCAGGATCCAAAAATCGGCTGTCTGGGAGACCTATGGGGCTCCTTATGCGTCCTTGGCGGGGGGGCCTTATTGGTGTGAAGAAAGGGCGGTAGTGATTGTGCACATCGGTTCGGGGAAAAGGACTTGCGAGCTTTCTCTCGTTACTCGACCGCATGATTTCATGGAAAAGGTTCACCTTTCTGCCGGCCAGAAGGTTGAGCCCATTGATGTCAAGCTGGGGGATATTGCTTCATCACTCCCAAGCTCTGAGCTTTTAAGTTCGGTATCATGCTCAATAAGTGGTAATTCCGCTGTAATCTGATTCTCTTGGTCGCCGGTACCTTTTGTAACCTCAGACTAACCGCTTTTTGAGAAAAAAAATCATTACGGACCATCCTTAGAATCATAATAGGACCGTCGTTGGTATCGTAGACTAGACAAGGTATCATCCCCATAGATCATCTCATACTCATAGCTAGTAGTACCTACCGCAATTCATCTCTCTCCTAATAGCCAGATAATAGCGGATATCTGTAACCGGGCTCCATCCCGGCTTCCGAAATTTCATTATTTGCCCGTGGCCACTTGTACCACTAGACAGGCCGGCTAGTCTACTTTGGAAGAATCTCGAGAGTCCAGGGTGGAGAATTGATGGGCTTCAGGCGGAAAGATATCAAGCCCTTGCAAGTCTCTCAGGAGCCGACAAAAGAAATAGTGGTTTATATCGGATTGATGTACTATCTCATCTCGCTCACTTCAAGTTACTCAGCGAACATAGGCTACAGCTCAACACGAAGACGAATCAAGACTCCAGGGGGGAAACTTCTACCGGAACTCGCCGTTGCTCGAGAGTCACTCAAGCTCAAGTGTCATATCCACCCATGTCCGACTTTGTGGCATCCTTATCTCGAAACACGCTCCCGAGCACGGCGGTTAATTCACTCAAACCTTAGCGCCACAATCTTATGAGTTCAGTGGGTCACGATAAACATAGTGACCTCGGCCACCGGACATCTACCATCTAAGATCGAGCTGCGGATTATCATACTAGCAACAGACGACAAGACCGGCGATTTTTAGATAGTCATCATCGTGGCTGAAGAGAAGAAGCCATCCAAATTCGAACATCTCACGAAAAGGGCCTTTACAAGATGACTGACGTCAAGCAAGGGAGTCAAGGAACCGAGGAACCGACATCCCGGAAACGCGGTCTGCCATTTACCGTTTTACAGTTGGAAGATCTCTCCGGACCAAACGGTGATCCGATTCAAAATTAACCGAAAAGCAAAGCTCTCTTTTGTCGAAGTGATCTGGTTTCTGATTAGCAGTATTCTACAAACAGCGACCTCAGTCCGACTGCATAACCACCCCTGTCTCATCGGTTAACCTTCAACAAGTTCAGCCGCCACCTCCTCTCAGCTCTTCTCAGGAGTTACAATCGAGATCTCAATACGCGGAAGCCAAGCTATTGATCCAGGAAAGCGGGTACAACAAACTGAGAAAGTAACTAATGGAAACATAAAAAGGAGTCGAAATGCTGGGTCATATGAATGTACAAGGAAGACACGAGTACTTTTCCGCTACTGAACAAGATCCACCACATTTACCACTGCATGCATGCGCGTAGGCCAGATAAGGATAAATCGAATTACGACTGACTACCTCTCCTCCCAATAAGTCGAGCCCTAATCATAAAACTGTGAGCACCAAGATGTCGACTTCTGGTGCCTCACTCTACGCAGCTTCGATCTAAGCAGACTGGGCCTTGGCCTTGGCAGCCATGAGGTTAAGAGCAGAGCCAGCCTTGAACCACTCAATCTGACCCTCGTTAAACGAGTGAGCAAGGGAGATTTCCTGTGAAAAACACAAGCACGTAAACATCATCGCGTTCGTCAAGGGTGAAGACCGATACTCACGTCCTTAGTGCCATCAGCGTGCTTAGCAACAAGAGTCATATTCTTGCCAGGAGCAAAGCTCTCAAGGCCAAGGATATCAACCTTGTCATCAGGGCGCATCTTGTCGTAATCCGCAGGATCTGCGAACGTCAGAGCAAGCATACCCTGCTTCTTCAGGTTGGTTTCGTGGATACGAGCAAACGAGCGAACGATGATCGCAAGACCACCAAGGAATCGAGGCTCGAGAGCGGCGTGCTCACGAGATGAACCTTCACCATAGTTGGAGTCACCAATCACAACCCACTTGATACCTTGCTCGCGGTAGTAAGCAGCAGTTTGAGGCACACCACCATACTCGCCAGTGATCTGGTTCTTGACCTTGTTGGCCTCGCCGTTCTCGGAGTTGATCGCACCAATGAGACAGTTCTGAGAGATGTTCTCGAGGTGTCCACGGTACTTCAACCAGGGACCACCAGCGGAGATGTGATCAGTCGTGCACTTGCCCTTGACCTTGATGAGGACAGGGAGGTCAGTGGGGGTCTTGCCGTCCCAAGGCTTGAAGGGTTGGAGGAGTTGAAGGCGGTCAGACTTGGCATCAACAGCAACCTGGACAGCGGCACGGTCCTCGGGAGGGGGTTGGAAGGTGTCCTGTCCTGGGTCATAACCGCGGGGAGGAAGTTCATTGCCGTTGGGGTCCGCGAACTTGAAGGGCTTGCCGTCGCTGCCGACGAGCTCGTCAGTGAGAGGGTTGAAGGTAAGGCGGCCAGCGAAGGCGAGGGCGGTGACGATATCAGGGGAGGCAACGAAGGCGTGGGTGGCGGGGTTAGCATCGTTACGGCCGGTGAAGTTACGGTTGTAGGAAGTGATAACTATGAAGGTAATTAATATTGCTCATTCCGGACGTGGGAATCATACATACTCGAGTTGGCCTCGCCCTTCTTAACATCTTGCCTATCCCATTGGCCAATGCAAGGACCGCAGGCGTTAGCGAGGACGATACCACCAGCAGCCTCGAAAGTGTTGATAAGACCGTCACGAGCGATGGTAGCACGGACTTGCTCAGATCCAGGGGTAACAGTGAACTTGCTCTTGAGGTCAAGGCCATGATCAGCAGCTTGCTTGACGATGGAAGCGGAACGGGTCATATCCTCGTAGGAAGAGTTTGTGCAAGAGCCGATAAGACCGACTTTGATTTCCTCGGGCCAGTTGTTCTTCTTGACCTCCTCAGCAAACTTGGAAAGAGGAGTAGCCAGATCGGGAGTGAAGGGACCGTTAATGTGAGGCTCGAGCTCGGAGAGGTTCTAAAAATAACATTAGACCAATCTATGAAGTCATTCTTCCGCACACTCACAATTTCAATGAGTTGATCATACTCAGCACTCTCATCAGCCTTCAAGTTGTGGGCAAAGGCTTGGGCGTAGTTGGCAATCTCACCACGCTTGGTAGCCTTGAGATAATCGGTCATGCGGTTGTTGAAGGGGAAGAGCGAAGTCGTAGCACCAATTTCAGCACCCATGTTGCAAATCGTAGCCATACCAGTGCAAGAGAGAGACTCGACACCAGGGCCGCGGTACTCAACGATAGCACCAGTTCCACCCTTGACAGTAAGAATACCAGCGACCTTGAGGATGACATCTGCAAAGCCAAATTAGACAGAGTCATCACGCAACCACTGTGGTACACACCCTTGGGAGTAGTCCATCCACTAATCTTTCCAGTAAGGTTAACGCCAATAACCTTGGGGCACTTGAGCTCCCAGGGGATATCGGCCATAACGTCGACAGCATCAGCACCACCAACACCACAAGCAATCATACCGAGACCACCAGCGTTAGGGGTATGCGAGTCGGTACCAATCATCAAACCACCAGGGAAAGCATAATTCTCGAGAATAATCTGGTGAATGATACCAGAGCCGGGCTTCCAGAAGCCAAGACCGTATTTGGCAGTAGCGGTAGCAAGGAAGTCGTAGACCTCCTTGTTGATGTTGATGGCACGCTCGAGATCCTTGACACCACCAACCTGCGCCTCAATCAAGTGGTCACAGTGCACAGTGGTGGGGACGGCGGCAGTGTCCATACCAGCAGACATGAATTGGAGCAGGGCCATCTAGAATAGAACTTACGTCAGCGAAGCATGAATAGTGACGTCGATGGGGCTGTACCTGTGCAGTCGCATCCTGGCAAGCAACACGCTGTGAAGGAAGAAATGAATGGTTAGAGCGGAGCCGACTAAGCGATAGATAGTACGCACGTCTGGACGGAGCTTGAGG